>CM060940.1:293007620-294257620 GCA_030765085.1 Allium cepa | reverse complement strand
GCTTTAACCATATATAGCTTTATGTTGTTTGCATACTCTTTGATCATTGTTGCATGCTTTGTAACCCTATGGTTGCTCCATATAAACTTCTTCCTGAAGATCACCATTTAAGAAGGCATTGTTGACATCTAGTTGTCTTATTTTCCAGTTGTAATGTAGTGCTATAGTTAATATAATTCTGATAGTAGTTGGCTTGACTATATGTGAGAATGTCTTTCTAAAGTCAAATCCATATTGCTGACTATAGCCTTTAGCAACCAACCTTGCTTTGTACTTTGATATTGTTCCATCAGGGTTTTACTTTAATTTATGAGTCCATTTACGACCTATGACATTTTTATCTTTTAATGTTGAACTAGCTCCCGAGTGTTATTTTTCATTAAAGCATGATATTCCTCATCCATTGCAACTTTCCAATTCTTGCCTTTAATTGCTTGATCATATGTGGTTGGTTCTTCTAATTCAGTTGTAGCCGTATATGTTTTGGGATTGAATATTCCTCTCTTTGATCTGGTTATCATGCGATGTCTAGGTTTCTTTGGTAGATGTTCTTGAGATTGAGGTGCTTCATGTTGATTTGTATCTTCATGAAGCTCCTATTCTCTGAAGGATGATTGCTGTTTATCAGGGGACTGTTCTTCTGACTATCCGAGTATTCTTGGTGAATCATGATCTACTGATTCATGCATTGCATTAGATGGAAACTCAAATTATTACATACGTGTATCAATTGATCATTGATTGTGTCTCGATCTCTTCATTATAAATAAGTATTGAAGGTATTAATATTTTAGCATTATATACCTTTTGACTAATTTTCCCGTCTTTTGCTGCAAAAAGAAAAACATGCTCATTAAAAGCAACATGTCTAGATATAATAATCTTACCATTGGTTGTTAGGAACTTGTAGCCTTTCTGATGGGATGCATAACCCAAAAGGTACAGGGTTCAGATCTGAAACTTAACTTATGAGTGTTATATGGTCTCAACCGTGGGAAACTAAGACACGCAAAGATTTTTAAACTTGAATAGTCAGTTTTGAAATTAAATAGAATTTCATTAGGGGTTCTGAGCTTCAGAACCTTTGATGGTATTCTATTTATAAGATACACTAAGGTGAAAAATGCATCAGGCCAAAATATTAGTAGCGAACTTGCTTGAGCTAGAAGAGTGAGTCCTGTTTCAACAATATGCCTATGCTTCCTCTTAATCATGCCATTTTGTGCAGAGGTACGAGGATAGGTAACTCTATGAATTATACCTTTCTTTATAAAGTATTCTTTTAGTGGCTTGAACTCAACCCCACCATCGGTTTGTATGACTTTTATCCGTTTGTTGGTTTGTTCTCAACCTCATTAACAAACTATAACAATGCATTCCTTGTTCCTGCCTTTGATATAAGAAAATAAATCCATGTATATCTAGAATATGCATTAATAATGGATAATTAATAGTTATAACCATAATCTGAATTTACTGGTGCTGGTCCCTATAGATATACAGCTACTAACTGTAATGGTTCATGAGATTCGGTAATAGAATTAGGAAATGGTAATTTGTATCCTTTTCCCAGTTGACAAAAAGTACATACATATGGCAATGATAAATCCTTAAAATTGATATTATTATTTCTCAATACATATTTTACAACGTTGACACCTGGATGTCCCAATTTGCAGTGCCAGAAATCAAAAGTAGTTTTATTTGCACTGTCATTAATGCCAGAGTAATTGCAACATTTCTTGTCATCAGCTTTCTTATGATGCTTCATCAGGTTAAAAATTATAGAGGCCATTGTGAACTCTACCCTGTAGTAAAATTTCCTTGCTTAATAAGTCTCTAATTGTACTCTTTTTTGGGTAAAAATTCAAAGTAAACCTGATTAACAAGAGAAAATTGGGATACACTCCTTAAATTCTTTTTAGTTTGTGGTACCATCAATAAGTTATTGAGATGTAACTCTTTCTTGCCCTTGATAACTGCATTTCCTATATGAGTTATTTGTATTGGTTTACCATTGCCCATAAAGATAGAATACATACCTTTGTACTCTTTGTTGTCCAAATTTAGATTTTGTAGATTGTTAGTAATATGATTAGTTGCTCTGAGTCTTGGTACCAGTCATCATGTTGTATGTCTTCTGATCCAATCAGAACTTCACTGTCATTTTGAGTTCTTGATGCATCACCCTGATTCTTGAATTCATGACTTGAGTGAGCAAGATTAGCATTGGGTTGGTAGTTTCTTTGACTGGGATTACTCTATTGATTTGTTGTGTAATTCTGATCAAATCTGAAATAACACCTACTTGCTGTGTGACCATATTTCTCACAGATTTGGCATCTGATTCTGTTATTGTTGCTCCATCTACCTCTTCCTCTACCTCTGTAAGTTTGATTATTTATTTGATTGCCCTGCTCATTTCTTGAATTTGCATTTCTTGATTGATTCTTGTTTTTAGAGTTTACTTCATTTGAAGCATAATTGATACTGTACTTTGAACTTGTTGCTTTTCTTTGATCCAGTCTTCCTTCATGTGACAGTAAGGTAGAATGTACATATTATAAACTTGGAAGAGTTTCTTTTGATGAAATAGTTGCAACATCTAACACATACTCTTCATCTAATCCACTGAGAATTATCGTGATTTTTCAGTCTCAGCAACCTTGTGACCTACAGAACATAATAAGTCACATAATAATTTCATTTTAGTTAGATATTCTCTCATACACATATTATCGTTTCTTAAGTTTTGCATTTGTCTCTTGTAATGCATTACTCTTGCTGATGACTGTGTATTGAAACTCTGTTCCACCATGCTCCATATTTCATGAGCAGTATTGCATCCTATAATCCAAGACAGTAAACTTGCAGTGATTGAAGATAGAAGCCATGCACTTATGAGACTATCTATTCTCTGATATATTATGTATTCTTTATTGTCGGCAACTTGTCCTTCGCTGATAGTAATATATTTTGCAGGAACAGGGGCAGTTCCAAGGATATATCCTTCAAATCCATATCCTCTTGTGGATGTCGAAATTTAATATTTCCAGAGCAAGAAATTGCTCTAATATAACTGAATGCTGAATATTTTACTTCTTGGATTGATGATTTTTTTGGATATATCCTTCATTTCTGAGGTCTGATGAGTAGCTGATGATGCATCTGATGTATTATCCATTTCTCCGGCCATTTTCTTGATCAAATGAAGTGACCATCTCCGATGATCACGATCTGTTGCAGCCAAAGTGATATGATGAAAGTTTTTTGATCACTTTTTGGCAAGGCACTGATCTAATGTGGGTTAAGTGATGGTTCTTGAACATGTTTTACTGGATCTTAATTGGAGAAAGAATCTTCGATAATGAATTTTTTTGAGAAGGTCACTAGATCAAACACACTGATGTATTATGACTCAGATGATGATCACTGAGGTGGTGGTTGATGGCCTTTAGGCACTGTTTTGCTTTGATACCAAGTTAGAAAAAGAAGAATAATTGTTTTTGATCTTCATTCAAATAGTTTTTCATGTATGTAATACAATGCAAGCTACCATATTATATACGGTTTCTTATGCTGACTTATTCAAACAATGTGTCAGCTATTATGGAGTGAATTACAATTTTACCTTTGAAGAGGGGGTATATGTGTACATAATTATGCGGTTGATTTTATTCCTCTAATATTAAGTACCATATATATGCTACCGTTAACATGACAAATGAAATTAAAGTTGAGCTCTATAAAATGGTTAAATGAGGGTAACTCAGTTACATAGCAAGTGCATAGTGTGTCATTGGAAAGCCGTAAAGAGAATTTCTCTCAAACCGGATCATGTGAATGAATTTCTTAAGGACAAGGAGAAAAACAAATGTCTCACAACTCCTCAATCTAGTAGCTTTGTAAATCAAGTTCCACTTAATCTTACTATGTCAACTTGCATTGCTTCGGCCACCTTAGATCATGAGACTGTTCCAATGGAAAAAAAAATCACAGGGCAGTTGAAGAAGAGATGTAAATTGTCCTCTATCTCAACAGCACAGAACAAGCATGTATGGTTGACATTCATACCTTTAAGCAATAGCCTCTCTTTTGTATGTGAAAAAGAAATTAAAAAACTGTATTTCTGTTTGTATTTACTGTAATGCTTGATATGGTAAAATACTCTTTGTACGAAGTATTTATAAGAAGATATTGAGTAAATGGGCTGTGCGGGTAGCCCAATATAAATCATGCTTATACAACCCGCACCCTTATATAATATACAGACATATATGCTTTCCCTATCTCACTTTATTCACTTATACACCCCCTCAAACTTGAACTAGGTTAGAGTTTGTACGTGAAATCCACAAATCTAAGCGTCGCCAGTGAAAATTAGTCCCTTGAATGCAGTTTTCTTTCTTCTCAGAGCTTCAAATAAGTCAATAGACTCAGGCGGTAGACATTATGAGAGAGAGAGAGTTGATGATTTATGAGATGAGATGTTGATTCATGGGTTAAATTGAGAGATAAGGCTACGTCGAGTTTCTTTTTCATCTTTAAAGGCTTCAGGAATGTAAATCGAAGCTTTTAATCTGAGATTGATGTCAGCTTCATCCACGTTGAGCTCTCGCCTGAATCTGTTAAAGTTTGGTCGAGAGGGTGACTTGGTCAGAATGTCAGCCTTCTGGTTAGTTAAAGGTATGTATCTGACCTCTAGATTCTTGCTTATTACTTTCTCTCTCACAAAATACAAATCAAGTTCTATGTGTTTTGTGCGAGAGTGTAGAACAAGATTTGTAGTAATGGATATTGAGCTTTGGTTATCACACTAAATAGTTGGTTTGCTGTTTAATTTGATTTGTAGTTCACTGAGGAGAGACATTAACCACATAATTTTTACAGTAGCACTAGCAATGCTTCGGTATTCAGCCTCTGTGTTGGACCTAGAAATAGTTGACTGCTTTTTTGCACACCATGATATTGGGTTTTTTCCTAAGTAGATACAATACTCTGTTGTAGATCTCCTGTCATCTTGATTTGTAGCACTGTCAGAGTCTGTATAGCCATTAACATACAAAATCGCACTTGATTATAGAATTAGGCCTTGATTGATTGACCCCTTTAGATATCTTAAAATTCTCTTTACAGCTTTCCAATACTCGTCAAGATGTTTTTGCATAAATTCGCTCACTTTATTTACACTGGATGAAATATCTGGCCTGGTTATAGTGACATATTGCAGTGCTCCTACAATGCTTCTGTATTGCTTGTCATTTAGAATTGGTTCTCCTTTGTTTTTTGGAAGATGAAGATTACTTGTCATTGGAGCAGGTAGAGGATTTTCCTTATCCAATTTTGTTTTCAACGGTATTTCATTGATGTACTTTCTCTGATTTAAGTGTATTTTTGAATCTGAGGTTCTTTTGACTTCTATGCCATGGAAGTAATTTAGCTCCCCTAAATCTTTGATTGAAATTTATTCTTTCAAGCATTGAGTAGTACTCATGATTTCTGATTTGCTGTTCCCTGTAATAACAAAATCATCAACATAGATTAATACATGAGTTATTGTATTATTGAGAAACTTAGTAAACAGGGAGTTGCCAGATTTAGTTGAACTGTAGCCATGTCTTGACAAGGTTGTCTTCAGCTTGTCAAACCAAACTCTTGGTGCTTGCTTGAGCCCATAGAGTGCTTTGTTGAGTTTGCATACTAGCTGATCGTTGCCCTTTTTAAGAACCCTTGTAGCTGCTCCATATATACCTCCTCATGTAATTCACCATTAAGAAAGCATTATTAACATCTAATTGCTTGATGATCCAAATCTTATACAAAGGCAATTGTTAAGATAACTCCGATGATTGTGGGTTTCACAACAGGAGATAAAGTTTCATTAAAGTCAAATCCATTTTATTGTGAATACCCCTTTACCACCAGTTTTGCCTTATATTTAAGAATTGAACCATCTGGATTTTTCTTTAGTTTGTATGTCCATTTGCATTCTATCACATTTTTATTCACTGGTAAAGGTACAAGATTCCATGTCTTGTTCTTTATTAGAGCATTATATTCTTCCTTCATAGCATTTTTTCAGTTGTCATCCATAACTACTTAATGATATGTACCTGGCTCTGTGATCTCGGATCCAATGTTATATGTTTTTGGTTTGAATGTGCCACATTTTGCTCTTGTCATCATATGGTGTCCAGTATTTGCAGGTATAGATGGCTGCCTGTCTTCATCTGTATTAACCTCTGGTTGAGTACTGGGTGGCTGATTGTCATGCAGTACTTGACAAGAGTCGGGATGATAATCTGTGACTGGCCAAACAATACTAAGGCTTACTGGTGTATCAAAATGTTCTTTACCTGGTTCATTTATGGGCACTGTGTGTTGAGGACTGTTGTCACCCATTCCATGGTCACTAACATTTTTAACAGGTATAACACCTCTGTGAAGGTAATATTGGAGGTATTGAAAGCTTTGAATTACGTATTTTCTGTGTTGTTTTGATATCTGCACTACAAAAAGGAAACTCATGCTCATTGAATATTACATGCTTAGATATATATATACTCTCCCATTGCTATCAAGCATTTATATCCTTTCTGACTTACTGCATATCTTAGAAAAGTACATGGCTTGGATCTATACTCAAATTTGTGTGTGTTGTATGGTCTTGATAGGAAAACATAGGCATCCAAAGATGTTTAAGCTATGATAGTCCGGTTTGACATTGAACAGCACTTCCAAAAGACTTTTAAACTTTAATACCTTTGTATGCAGTCTGTTAATTAAATGAACTGCTATAGAGAATGCATGTGGCCAAAATTTTAATCGCAGAGGTGCCTGTGCTAGTAATGTCAAACCAGTCTCTATAATATGCCTGTGTTTTATTTCTATAAGACTATTTTGTTATGAAGTGTGTGGGCATATGACCCTCCGTGTTATTCCCTTCATTTGAAAGTAACACACACCATCAGTTTGTATAACCTTTACCTGGAAGTTTGTCTGCCTTTCTGCATTTGAAATAAACTGCAACACTCCGTTGTTTGTTTTAGACTTTGATTTTGAAAAGTAAATCCATACATACCTAGAATAGGAATCAATAAATGAAATATAATATTTATAGTCATAGTCAGTACATATTGGGGCAGGACCCTATAAATCTGTTACAACAAGTTCAAGAGGTTTATTATACACTGTTTTTGAATCTGGAAATGCAATCTTGTGACTCTTTCCCATTTGACAAAATGTGCAAGTGTAAGAAATAGGAATTTTACTAGTAAGAGTATTATCACAACTTCTCAAAACATGCCTAACAACATTCATACTGGGATGTCCCAGTTTACAGTGCCATACATCAAAGTTTTCAACATTTTCAATTTCTAAAATGTAACACAATTTTTATTATTTTCGAAGTTTCTCGAATTTGGAACATCAAATTTGTATAGGCCTTTATGTTCTCTACCCTACAAAAGAATTTCTTTTGTTAGACTATCTTTAACCAGACAATATTTAGAATGAAATTCAAAATAGACATTATTATCTTTAGCAAATTGTGATACACTCATTATGTTTTTTCTAATTAATGGAACCATTAATATGTTGTTAAGATATAGTTGCCTAGTTCCGTTAATGCTTGCATTTCCAGTGTGAGAATTTTTTTCTGATTTACCATTTCCCATATATAATAACTGTGTAGCTTTGTTTTCTCTGTTGCCAAGATTTAATTTTCTCAAGTTGTTTTTCACATGATTGGTTGCCCCCAACTATCATCATGCATATCTTCAACTTTTGTTGTGTCTGTGTTAGTATTGTCTTGTGTCATGTCCTGTTGCACATTGACTATGTTTGCACATAGGTTTTGTAATCTTGAATTGTTGCTGATTTGTTGTGCTAGTGTGAAATTGACATCAAATATGAAGTAACACTTGTTTGTCGTATGGCCATACTTTACGCATATTTGACATCTTGGTGTGTTGTTACTGTTGAAATTCCATCTACCGCCTCTTCCTCTAAATTTTCCTGATTGGCCACCTCTAGGGTTGTTTAACTGGTTTCTACTACCCTGATTTCTTTCTTGATTTTTATTTTTGCTGACCGACACATAATTTTCATTATACTCCCAGTTGTTTGATTCTTTTGCTCAAGCCTTCCTTCATGGGCAATGAGTATAGAGTGTACACTTTGTAATGATGGTAAATTTTCATTAGATGATATTATGACAACTACTTCCTCATATTCTTCACCCAGTCCACTTAAAATGCACAGTATCTGCTCTGTACCTGTCACTTTATGACCTGCAGAGGCTAATCGATCACATATTTTCTTAGCCTTAAATAGATACTCTCTCATACTGACATTGTCTTTCCTTAGGTTTTGTAATTGCCTTTTATATTGCATTATCCTAAATGCAGACTACGAATTGAAATTTGTTCAATAGTGTTCCAAATTTCATGGGTGGTCTTGCATCCAACTAACTGTGGTTGCAAGCTGGCACTGATGGATGATAATAACCAAGAACTTATCAAACTATCTTGCCTCTCATGAATCATGTATTCTGCATTGGTGACTAATTTACTTTCATGATCTATAGTGAATCTTAGTTGTTGAATATGCTAGTATATGATTTTTGTTTGATGATAATAAACATATATATATATATATATTCATTTAAATGTATTTGTTAATGTACTATTTTATTTTTACATAATTAATAAATATTTGCTGAATAAAATATATAACACGGAATTTAAATTCAAACAGATATTTTATTCAAACAAATATTTACTATAATTTTGAATAGTACAAATTTGAGCTCTCACTATATGTATACAATTTCAATTACAATACAATTTCAATCACATCACAATTATCATTTACATATGCACCTCACTACATTTCACTCATTCATTCGTATTTTATCTTTAACTTCATTCCAAATTGAATCCAGCATTTGAGTCATCTGCAAAAATATACACTTACACGGTAAAATTGAAAATAAAATATTTTTGCAGTGCAAAATAAAATGTAATTTTGAAAATCTTATTTGCCTCAGTTATTTGGGTTGTTCGTCATCATTTGTTTTTGAATTAATCAAACTTGAACATTTGTGATATGCACAGTGTATCATAGTACGTGCCACAAGGCCATGCACACCAATATACATTTGATAAAATTACAGGGACAGGTGAGTAAAAGGTCAAACCCAAATCAAAAGCCGAGTTCAACTCAAGTTGAATAAATATTAAGTCACGATATTATCACAAGGTCAAACCCGAGCTATTAGCTGGATTCGACATAAGTGCAGACCAAATTCAAATGCCAACAGACCATCACTGACCACATACAAGTTGAAGGAACAAGCCCATGAAACAGCACATCAACCAAACAACAAATGGTCAAGTGCATAACAAAGGAACAACCATACAACATCTTTACCAAATGTACATGATGACAATGCAAAAGTCAATGGTGAAGCAACCCGACCAATCTAAAATCAAATGGAGATGCACAGTGGAGAATACATGAAAGTATTCATGCTCGCATGCGGCCAGAGTATAATGCAGACAATGTCAACAAGACCAGACTTCGGGTCAAGACAATATATACACACTAGACTTCAAGTCTGACATGAATCAAGTGCAACTGGAAACCCAAAACTGCAAAACATGAAGACTGCAGCTCCAAAGCATCACATATACATATACATGCAGTATCATCAAGTAGACCAAAAGCTACACCGATGCTAAAGACCACAAGTACACAAAACCTCACAGCATCTATGTAACAGTGCAGACTCGAACCAACAGAGCAGTATAACATGAACAAAGTACAAAAAACAGCGGTGAACCATGAAGAGAACAAGACTGCATCAAGTAATCAGGTCAAGCAGAATGCACAGAAAGACTAAATGAACTCATGTGGACAGTGTAGCCAAAACACTAAAACATAACTTCAAATAACTGGAGTCAACCATTACCAAAGTCAAGGCCAAATTTAATCAGAATTTATCAAGTCATGAAACAGCAAAATACAAGTAAGTGTATCAAGTCAGAGCTATGACAACCAAAGTCAAAGCAAAGCCAGACTGGCCAGAGTTTTCATGAAGCCAAGATGAACAAGTCGAAATAAAATTCTCATCCTAAAAATATCAAAGTACCGAAGTCAACATAAATTCATATACCAGAAATTCAAAGCCGTGGTTGTAAAGAAATCGAACATGCCAGCAAAACCAAAACAGTAGCAAGTTCAACCACGTCAATTTAAAGGCCATACACTACAAGAAATATGACTTTTAGTGGCATATATTAGTAGCGTTTGTGAGCTAAATGCAACTAATGGTATTTGGCTCTTTTTATTTTCACTATTTTATTTGGTTAAAACGCTACTAGTTCCCCTCTCACCTGTACTCAGTGGGGAAAAATTCCAATTGTTTTCAGTCTATTTTGTTTCCCTCCATATCATATTTCTCCGTTTACTTCTCATCCCGCAAAACCCAAAAATAATTTCCATTTCTCTCCCTATCGTGTTTCTCCACTTACTTCTCCTCCCGCAAAACCCTAAATCCATTTTCATTTCCTTCCATATCGCGTCTCTCCATTTACTTCTCCTCCTGCAAAACCCTAAATCCATTTTTGCTTCCCTCCATATCGTTATAAAACTTGCACATGTAAATTCACGCGTTATTGTCCAAAATGGTACGATGTATCAAGCTAGGCCATAATCGTTTTAGAGTATTGCAAGAAGCGCTTGGGTGAAATCATGTATCATAATCCCAATACCTAGATTGAATTCTGGCGATCGAGTTTTGAGCAAGTTTTATTTCAATTTGAGTTACGATTATAGAATTTTTCTCTCAAATTTTCATTATGGATCTACACCCAGTAGTCGATCTTTAAATCCATATGGTATTATGCAACCATGTCCTATGTTGACTCAATCCATATCGACTTAAAGTTGGGAGATAGGGCCAGAAATCGCATCTCAAATTCCAGTTATCTTCTACCGATCTTTATCGACTTCGATTTATGGATCTAGCAAGCAGGATCTAGAACTATTGTGTGTGTTTGTGGCGATCATTGCCGATTATCTAACACACTATTTGGGTAAGAGTTTTATAATCGATCTTTGGATTTGGCGATTATTTAGATTGACAGCCCGCTGAGATTGAAAGTGCCATTTTTTAGGGTATGTATGTTACTGTAAGGAACAACAACGTCCAATCTTTAGTGCCTACATCGATTTTCAATTTCTAGGTTTGGTGATTACTTAGTTTTGCAGCCATAGTAGATCAAAGTGATATTTTTTTTGGCATGTTCGATACTGTGAAACCGCAAGTTAATTTCAGAATGTTTTTGTAAGCTTATTTAAAATATTGATTCTTATTGACCATTTCGATTATATGATGGTAATTGAAAAGTAAGCTTAATTCTTAAATTATGTCATTTACAATTGTGCTAAGTTTCTATTTAATCAAATGGGACTTTGCACTTTTGTAAATGGTATGATTGATCAATATATGTGTTATGATCAAGTTTTGGAAGTAGTCACATTAATAACTTCTTTACATCTAGAAATGTATGAGCTTTGTTTTGGAAATTATGGGTGTTGGATTGGGTATTGAAGAGATTGAATCTAAATGGAATCACTGAATTGGTTGAGCCAATGAAGTTAAATGAAGATGTTTTCAATGAACTCATAATTTGGCATTAATAAGGATGATTATTTCAATGGTTCTGCAATAGTTTTTTAGCAGAACGGTGCATTAGTTTCAAAACATGTCAACACACAATTACACAACAAAAACCATTTTTTAGTATTTTAGTACCGACTATCTTCACCTACTAGCAATATTAGCAAGTGCAAGTACCCTGAGATAATTCCCCATGAATATTGATCGTGGTGGACTAATGAGATGTAACCCAGCTAAAAGTCTAAGGCAGGGCATTCTCATTCACTCCTTCATAAGTAAAATTTACTATTCAATTTGCATAAAATGGAAAAAGAAAGTAGTTTGGCATGGCATGATTTGTTGTTGCTCCTATGTTACTCTTCTGACATTGTCTTGCTCTGTGTCGCCATAACTTGACTTTTAGTATAACCATTTTTATTTAAAGTGAACAACAACCATTTTATATTTTACTTAATTGTTATGTCAATTAATTGTTATGTCAACAAAGAGCATATTTATAAGATACACTATTTGAATATGAAATTGGTTGTAATATTTGGGAGAGCATATGCCTGTGCATGGGCAAGCTTCAGTAATTTAAAATCAGAAATATATTTACATTTGTTGTTGTAACATTTCTTATGCTCTCTGGTTTCATTTATTAACTTGTATATCTGACTGGAACATTAAAATAGGAGAAATATACATATAGTTTATATACGTATGTGAATACCAATGTGTGCATGTATAAAATTGTTAATACACTTGCTCTCATGGTTCGCTCTGAGAATCCTCTTGCTGAAATGATTTATAGTCTTCCTCTTGGTATATTTCTTTAGCATGTTGTACATCCTCATCTTTCTTCTCATTGCACATGTACATGTTTTAGGTATATTTGTGCATTATTTTTTATTCTAGTGTTGTCAGTTTAATTTTCTTTACCATTCCAAATCTTGCAAATGTCTCATATCTTATAGGGATGCATTTATGTATGTGTATAGTGTGTGTTGTGTGCATGTATGCATATATATATATATATATATAAGTGTTTGCGTGAGTGTATTATATTGCATGCATGAATTGGATTATTTGTGTGTGTGGGTGAAGTTGCATATGGAGTCATGTGTGCGCGCGAGCGCGAGGACTTCTTATATCAAATAATGCATACCTGCAAATATTTCATGACAATTACATTGCTGGCATTTGTCTTTTACACTTATTATTTGGTTAGTTCTACAGTCGCTACTTTTTTTGCTTTCCAAATGTTCAAGTCTTCAACATCTATTTTGTATAGTTAATTGTGTGTCACCTCATGTAACTTCGATCGTTCTTGGTATTATTTCTCATATTCTAATATTGTGTTGTTTATGGGCGTCAGATGACCACAATTGTCAGTAATGAAGTAGTGAGGTCTATCATACATCTGTTGCTAGGGGAAGACAAACTTCAGGGTTCTTAAGTGAGGTAGCTGGTTGTTTCATCTTTGAATAACTATTACTTTGATATTTTCTTGGTTAAAATTCAAGCAACTTAATTAATAATTTTCTTTACTAAAGTTATTCAATGTAAACCAATTTTAAGTCGAGTATTGAGAAGTCACCCCTTGTAGAATTCACAGACATATTGAATGGAACAGCTACACAGATTTTGTAGTATTCATGTTTGATTTTTAGTGCCTGAACTCTTAAGATTATAGAAGAATACTACATAGCATGTAATTTTTTGTGTGTATAAATTGTAAAAACATGATTAAATCAACTTTATATGAACTGCTACTACACATATGAGAACTCGCGTACCTTACTAGTCAAATTTGGTATAGATGCAACAAAATTCTAAGACCGCCAATAACATTTATTCACATAACATTCTTGTTTTAAATGCCATTGTTATTTTTCCTGAATATGTTAATCTGACTTTTTGTTGTCGTCAATGAAACCAAAGAAATCGGCTGATTACAAAAGAAGTGGTTCATCATTATCATTAAACATACACTTTAATCTTTAAATGAGTTTTTTTTATTTCTTGTAATTTATTTAAGTTTCCTAAAAAGTTTACTCTGTGATTAGAATAATCTGGTACTCTAGAAATTCTGGCATGGTTAATAAATAAAGTTTCGGTTCACAAACGCACAAAACGCCAATGAAAAATCATTTAGCGAAAGTGACGTCCATCATAAAGGATTTACGTCGAACGAAACGTTTATATTGATGAAATATTATTGCAGGTAACTTTCCTTTTGTGGTGTAGTCATGTAGGATAACAGTGAAATTAATATTGATAACGAATCTGTACTTAAATAAGGATGGTTGATTGAGTATACATATTGTGTTTGTATTGGTTTAAATTTAAACTATTCATTGTCTGTTACTTATATCAAATTAACTAGCATTAGTCTTGTCTTATAAGACAAACATTGTTTAAATTTTGTATAGTTTATGCATTTTACAGGAGGGGTGGAAGAATAAGTACTGATTTTCTTTTTCCTAGTATGTATGATGTAATAAAGCACTATACAAATAGCGATGGTGCATTATTACAGTGTTTGATGCCTATGTGTCGATCATTATAATAAGGCTTAGGTGACTTAACTTAGTCGTAGATTTTGAGATTATCTATTCTCTCAACTATAATGAAGAGAACGCGTTTTTTGTGATTCAACTATGCTTTTTGAAGTAACAATATTATCTTTTCAAACTTTCATTATTCCTTCATCTTTGTCTCAATTAATTTAAATAATTTACAAAATTTTTACCTTCCAACGAGTTATTTGCACTCATTGTTATTTAATTTTACTATGATTATCGGATCTTGGAAGCTAGGATTGTGTCATGGTTCACACATTAAAGATGAAGTGAAGTACCCTATGTCTTGTTGATTCCTTTAGGTTCAGACTTTTGACCCCATCAATTTTTTAAGGAAAAAAAACCTATGACCACATATAACTGATATGGTTTTCTTTATATTCATTTTTGCTAATGCACTTTTACTGTACTTGTTGTCTTTAGATATTTTCTAACATTATTCTTCTACTTGATCCCTTTTTCCTTCTTTCTGGTGTAATCTATCAAATGTACACAAAGAAATGGTGTGTTTACATTGAGCACTTTAGTTTCTAAATATTACAAAACTTATGTTTTGTTACCATTGAATCCACTCTTTCATGAGACATAACAAATGTTATGGACCAACAATGTATTTGACTACAAAACATGAAGATGCAACAATTTAAGTTTTTGTGAACTTTTTAAACATTTTGTACTCCTTAAGGGTTCAATACATACTCAGGGACAGTTTGTTAACATTGTTAATTTTTTTTGTTCAACTCTTTGAGTTCGCTGATAAGTACAGAGGGAAGTATGACAGCAACATAATCGTAGCTCGAAAATACTACCAATCAGTCGGTGATTACTCAGTAAGTCGATTTTCTGTGTGCAATACAACAAACTAACAGTTACTATATATCTATGTGTTAAACAACATATTTTTATAAAATTGAAGGATGAATTATTATAGGCGGCAACATGGTTATATCAAGCAACCGAAGATCATTACTACCTCGACTATCTTGGCAAAAATTGAGACATTCTTGGAGGAACAGGTTAGTCAATGAACTGAGTTTGGTTGGGATGTCAAGTATGCAGGTGTTCAAGTTCTTGTATCCAAGGTATATGTTATACAATGTATGGATTTTATGTTAACTTTTGTCTTGAAACTACTATATTATGTACTAGTTGTGTGACTATGTACGGTTATGTACTACTTCTATATCAATGTATGGTAATGTACTACTTGTGTTTATAGTAGTTCATTTGTTCATGTACTTTTTGTTTATTATTGAACTATTTATTATTACTATTTTATATAAGTTATGAATAAAGTGAATTGGAGAGTGAACGAGCTAGCAGAATGTGAGAAATAGACAAAGAAAAGCAAAAATATTTAGTGGCGTTTATCAAACGCTACGGAAAAATATAATGGTAGAAAAAACGCAATGAAAAAAATATTGTTGCGGCGAAATATATATTGTGGCATATAATAAACACAGCTATAAGGTTTGAGTTTAAGTTGTAAGCCAAACATCACTTTTGGTGGCGTTTCAACATGCAACAAAAAAATATTTATGGTGGCATTTTTTTGCCGCCGCAATAAGGCACATTATAACGGCGTTTACAAAAACGCAACCAAAAGTATTGGTTTTTTCATTGCATGACGTATGGCGGCGTTCTCTAAAACGCCACTATAAGTTATGGTTGCGGTTTTTGTGTGCCACCAAAAGTACTTTTTGGTGTAGTGGTAGTAAAAAAGAAACCAAATCAAACAAGCCGTGGTGGCCACGAAATCAATTAAAGTCGTGATTACCAAGAAATAAAAATATATACAAATTAAACAAGTCAGTACAAATCATCAACATTTAAGTTGAATCGAACGGCAAGCTAAAAATTATCAAACGAATTGAATGAGTATAAACAAACGAAAATACAGGGGTTCGAACCCTATATAAAACCCTAAAACAACATCGGCAATATTCGTTCGAGTTCAAGCAAAAAAGAAGATTCATTCAACTCAAATCAAAAGTTGAGCATAATCAAAATCGAAAAGGCAATTCATATACCAGTTCAAAATAGAAACGCAAACTCGACTAATTAGAAGCGACTACAAGCCAAATTGAAGAAGCATTGAAGCCAATTGTGAACGACCAGCAATTGATTAGAATCGGTGCTCCAGATTATAGAAACCCTAAAGTTTTGAAAGAGGAATGAACGAAGACGAACGAGCAAAAGGAAGCAGACATTATCTTTCAAGAAAAGGATACGGGCCTATATTACAAAACGAACAAGGGGGATTCTTTTAACTTGGGCTGGGGTTTTTCTTATTTGGGCTTTAATATTTAAAATAGGGTTTCTAGTTGTTTAATTATTCTGTAATTTTTCTTTTAAACGATTGTATTTTCTAGTCGTGTAACTAGGGGACAAACTACGGTGGTATAGTTCAAGAATTCGCAACTCAATGGCTGAGTTTTGGCAGAGTTTTGAGCGTAGAGTTAGGTTAGTCGATAGCGGGTGTCATGAGTTTACGTATGTAAGCGTCTGACTTCTTAATTTATAGTAGAAACCTTGGGGGCAGCACGTAGGCAGGGTTTTGCCAAAGCTTGGTAAATTTGTGTGTTCTATTTTCTGCTTTTTATATTCTGCTATTATCTGTGCTGGTGCTATTCTGCTGTGATCTGTGTTGAAATTATTTTTTATAAACTTTCGCAATAATTTTGATAATTAATATTATCACCCTATTCACCCCCCTCTTGGATGAAATCGATCCTACATTAATGGGGTGATTAGAGTGCCAAGAACATATTCTTACAACCCATATCCTCTTACTGTAGTTTCAATCTGGAATTTCCAGAGCAGATAATTGGATTCATCAAGTTGTATGGTGATAATTTGACTCTGCTGCTTGATTATGGATTTGGTGAGATCTTGGATGGTATTAGACTGCTGTGGAGTGGTTCTTGATTCTTGATTGGGTGTATTGGCATTGTTACTGCTTTCTTCTGCCATAATGAAGAAAACTTTTCAAGAAAATGGTAAAAAAGAGGGGAAAAGACATACCAGAAGACGAAGTGTAGCTAGATCCAATTGTATGATGACTACAGTCTGACAAGTGGGCTCTTGGCATGGCACTTCAGGTGAGTAAAATGAGATCTTGATAAACTTATGAAACAGTACCAGCCGGAGGGATGTTATATGATAGATTTACTCTGATAATCCCCTTTTTGGCATGGAAACTACTTTCAAATGATGTTTTATTCAAGATTTGTTGCACAGTTGTTAAACTTTGTAACGTATATCTTATATGATGAAAATTTTCCAATGAGATTGAGATATTCTCTCAAGAAATTGATCAAGTTTTGCTGTTAAGCAATTTTAGATGGCTCCGATATGATGAAAAAGAAGTTAAAAAAGTGTATTTCTATTAGTATTTACTATAAAGCTTGATATGGTACAATACTCTCTGTACAAAAGTATTTATAAGAAGATATTGAGTAAATTGGTTATGATTGTAGCCCAATATAAATCATGCTTATACAACCCGTACCCTTATACAATATCCAAACAAATATGCTTGCCCTATCTCACTTTGTTCGCTTATAGTATGCAAGGCATTTCTCGTAATTTTCTAGAGTAACAAGTTATCACTCTCTTTACATTGAGTGTTCCATATCCTTTTGTTCTAGGGAAAGGAAGGCAACACAACATGATAAGATAGGCACCTGTAGACGGTGGAAATAAAGTGCTCTTTCCCCTTAGCAGACCAAACCACCCTGTCAGTGTCAGTATGTTGAAGGTGAGTTTGCCAAATCATCTCCCACACTCTTCTAATGCACTGATTACTAGAGTAGGGAATAGAAGCAGCACCATTTGTACATGAAATCTCAGGCAATGGAATTTAAACCGATGCTAGTTTGAGATAGGTGCTCACATGTGAAGATTTTCTTAAGAATGATGCCATGTTTAGACCACGGATCATTCCAAAAGCTGACCTTTCCATCAGCAGCCACAAGGTAGAGCACATGAGGAAGCATGGAAGATCTTAAGTCAGAATGGATCTCCACACCCAACTGCAGTTCTAAGGAGCTTGCATCGTCCAAAAATGTCTTTTTCCAATATTGTATTTGTAGGTCCAGCATAACCATATATCATCCTTTTTATTAATCAAATTATCAAAATGCTTACTAAAAGCAGCCAAGTTCCATCCATGCAAGTTAAAAAGGCCAGGACCACCAAACTTCTTGGGCATAGTAATGCTAGAGAAGCCAATAGGAGCAGGCTTGGAAAAGTGAACGTTACCATACCAAAGGAAGTTGTCGATAGCTCTTTTGATCATGTGCATCAGTTTCATAGGTAGTATGAAGGACCTACTCCAGTAAGTTCCCATAGCTTGAATGGTGGATTTAATGAGTACAAGGCGGCCAGCTTGAGATAGAAATTCGGTGGACCAATTGTTCATAAACTTGGTGATTTTGTCAAATATACCAATACACCATGAGGTGGTGATCTTAAAGGACACTAAGGAGAAAACAAAATACGAGGCAGTATCAGGAACTTGCTGCAGGCCAAAGAAGGGTCTAATGCCCAGGGCAAGCTCATTAGTGACCCTAGCCAGTAACATGCCAAACTTGGTTGTGTATTTGTATAGGCCAGTACACACGAAAAACTCTTAGAGAACATGGAGAATGCATTGGATAGAACTAATGGTAGACTTGGTAAATAAGATGACATTATCTACGAACACCAAGGCAGCAATTTGAGGCTCTTTACATTTAGATGCAGCATGTAATGCCCACCAGATACACATTGGTTAATCATACTAGTGAGAACCTCCATGACCATACGAATAGGTACGAGGACATAGGGTCCGCTTATCTGATTCCACATTTTCTTCCGAAGTAACCAAAAGAGTTACCATTGATGCATACAGAGAAGGAGTAGTTGATAAGCAGGCAGAAACCTAGGTGGAAAACTGCCTTCGAAACCCCATTCTTTCCATCATTCTGATGATAGTGGACCACTGCAAGGAGTCAAAGGCTTTCCTGATATCCAATTTGATCAAGCCCTAGGAGAGATAGAGACATTATTATAACATTTCAGGAGTTTATGAGAGAGCAAGACATTGTCCAAGATGCTACTTCCAGGCATGAAAGCAGCTTGGTTTTGAGAAGTTAAGCTAGGAAGAACTATCTTGAGCCCACTAGTAAGGATCTCAGAGATGCACTTATATATGAGATTGCAGCAAGAGATGGGCATATAATCAGTAACACTGGATGGGGAGTCTGATATTGGAACTAGGGCAATATTAGTGGCATTAATACCATTGGGAAGTTTACTATGCTTAAAGAAGTTAGACACTGCCTTGCATAGGTCCTTACCTATAATTTCCCAACAGGAAATGTAAAAGACAGCATTGAAACCATTTAGACCACCATAAGATTCCTTTTTCATACAAAAATAGAGTTCTTAATTTCATCAGGAGTAACCATAACATAGAGCATGGACATTTGATGAATGGACAGGGAAGGAAGTGAAGAAATGAAATAATATCAAGATCATGGTAAAAATTAAAGGAGTTACTTAGCAGGTCAGTGAAGTAATTCAGGAAAGCTTCATCAACATCATGAGGGCTAGAAGCAAGGTTACTGTGTTGACCACTGATAGTGTGAATGTGGGATCTGGCTTGCTTGTATTTAAGGGTTTTATGGGAAAAGCTAGTGTTCCTATCACCATTCAAATCCAATTATTGTCTCAGCTTCTGTTCCTTCATTCAGTCTCAATAGCAAGAGCTACCATATGATTAGAAGAAAGTTCAGTTTCAAGGATTAAAGCCTAAGCATCATCAGGGTTTAAGACCAGGTTGATTTGAGCATGCTCCAACTAGGCCTTGAGGGAGGAAGAGAGAAGTATGCCTTTGCTAAACCTTTGTCTTGCCCAAGCTCTTAAAGCAATCTTGATATTCTTCAATTTTTTCTAGAAAATAAACATAAGCTTACAGTATATAGAAGTAGACCAAGCATTTTTAACAATGTCAAAAAGGAGCTATCAAGCATTAAAATATTTAAAAAAGGATTTCACATTAGGAGAAGCCACCCAAAGGATAAAATTTGAGGAGAATGGTCAGATATGAGGGAGGGAGATGGACACAAATTGAAGGCTATTTATCAAGGAAGCAAGATTACAAAAAGCATAATCTATTTTACTCATAATTTTTATGCCACTTCTACTCTTATTATTCTAGGAATATCTAGCACTGTTTCAAGGGATTTGAAGAAGTGGTGAAGAGAATATAGCATCATTTAGAGGAGAGATATCATTATTAGTCACTGGGGAGCCTCCAACCCTATCATCGATCTCAAGGATAAAATCTCCAAGAACAAGCCATGATGGATTTACTGAGAAAAGCATGGGAGGTAATTCTTGACATTGCCACATGGTTATATGATCCGTTGATAAATTTAAGTATGCTTTTTAAAACTTTAACTAAGTTAATTAAATTTTATAAAAACCAACTAAGTTTGTAAAAAATTAACTTTCATATTTAAAATAAGTTTATAAAATATAAAGCTTCACACAAATTAGCTTAATTTTGTAAAAAATAACCAAGTTTATAAACATTAACTAATTTTTCTACAAGTTAACCAAAGTTTTATAGAAGTTTAACTAAGTTAGCTAAGCTTTACAAAATTAACTAAGCCTACAAAAATTAACTATGTTGATTATGTATTATATAGATTTAACTAAGTTAATAAAAAAAATTAAGTTTATGAATGAAAATATATACTATATAAATTGTATATTACATAAATTATACCTTGGTAAATTATACACCCCCACACAAATATATATATATATATATATATATATATATATATATATATGTGTGTGTGTGTGTGTGTGTGTGTGTGTGTGTGTGTGTGTGTGTGTGTGTGTTTAAACTTATGTATGAATTCGTTATGTTATGTATGAATATTGTGTAAAGCTGTATTATGGATATTATCTTTATTTATGGATATCATGTAAACTTGACTTATGAAATTTATGCGTTTAAGAATACCATGTTACAATTAATTTATGGAATGATTAATAATTGTGTTTATATGATAGTTTTTGAGTTTGATTCGAATATATTCTGTTTGAAATATATTCAAATGCAATTTAGTAGTTTGTGTATATAGATATTGTGATAGTACAACAAAATATAAATGCTGCAAAAATCATAACAACAAAAGCTGGCATTTAATATGTGCTGTCATTACTTTAAGAGTTAATGCATATTAATAAGACAGCATAACATAATGCTGTGAAAGTTAATAACAACATTTATCAATTATAAACATTTACAATAAAATACTAACATTGTAAAAAGTTTAGAACCACAAGCCACCAAACGCTGTGGAAAACTATTAACAGCTCAATATAAATGTTGGCATACAAGATTTTTAACAGCATTTTCATTTGCAGTTACAAGTTTTGTATCTATGATAGCATGTCGTTATACAACGTTTCTAATGGCGTTGTCGTATCCTACTACAACATTTTTTTAAACGCCGTTAAATGTTATTTCTGGTGTAGTATATTATGGATAAAGCATGTAATTTTTACCGGTCACCAGAACTTTGTCCCGACCCCCTCCTCATTACAACCACATAATAGGTAAAGGGACAAGCTACTAGTGCAAGATGGGAATGTTGGATGAAGAAGTCTTCTCATTCATTCTCGTAGCTGGCAGGGCAATCGGATACTAAAGGAATAATATTGATTCCAATGTATTGGCCTTAGTAAGTCTTTATATTCTATTATATTTAATTATCCTGTTGTGAGTTTATTCTCTAATATACTTATGTATTATATATTATCAAAAACAATGATCCATATCCTAGTGGACTTAGGTTTCGATTTAGTCAAATTCGGGCCTATTAAGGTGCATTTTGTTACAATAATAGTATTTTGGCAGTATCAATTGGATGAGTATTATGTCTTACACATCCTATAATATGTCATATCAAGTATACCTCCAACAACAAGATCAAGGCTCTTCCAGTCCAGCTCCATAATGTATCTTCAATTGTAGGCCAATGGCCCTTCCTGGTCTAAATTTGTAATTACAATGCGGATGGAATGCAACTATGGAATATATTGGGCCCAATGACTCATCTCTATCAACCATATCCTAACGACGCGAGAGAAACTACCCGAGTCACTTAAAATCTTTTTAAATGGAAAATAGGGAAATTCCGACCATTTAATACCTAGACCTAAGCACTTCCCCATTATTTAGTACTTATATCCTAGGCGAACCCCTTCCTGGTACTTCCTAACTGACATCGTAAGAAATCCCATAAAGCCACTTAATACTTCTTAATTGGGGAAGAGGCAAGCCATTTAACACCTCAACCTCAAAGTGGACCCTCTCTAGAGATTTTCACCACCGCATCTAAAAGATAATCCTGACCATTTAATACTTCTTAAATGGGAAAGAGATAGAATCTACGATAGCCATTTAATACCTCAAACCCCGATGCATGTATGTTCTAGAATATCCGTTCTATGACCAATAACCTAAATTGTGAGCTCTAACATTAGTCTGACTATTCAAAAATGCCGGTAGCCAAATTAGCTAGGCAAACTTACCCTATAGAATTGGGACTAACCTCACGTCCACTACGGGTACTTATTATAGGTGATGTCTCACATAAGTTCTAAAGTCACGCTGATGGTAGCCAGATTGGCTAGACAAACTTCTATGTACTTTTAAGCGACCTCGTATCCCTATAACTTAGTTATATATCCTCTCTCCAACCTTACTAAATTATAAAAACATATATTTCTAATTTAGTTATGGATTAATTTGCATAACTGTTCACGACTTCCTTTTTATATGTTTTATTGTTATTTGTTGAACCTATTTATTTTATACATTACAACTTATACGTTATTATAATATTTATACTTAACTTAATTTTTGGCTAACTAGTTTTTATTAAATATTCCTAAGCATGCATAAAAGCATTTCTATACTAAGATTTTTGCTCCCAATCTAGGTTGTTAAGATAATTAAAATATAAAAATTCCTAATTCCATACGAGTCCTGGTCTAATAAAACAGTTTACACTATAGCTAATATCATAATTTAAATTAATTAAACAAAACAGACTTGCATATATTTTCAAAAATGGAATCAAAATATCCAATTTGTTTTACATTAACATGGTAGAATTAACGGCACTATTTCAAGGGGCAAAACTTTACAATTTTAAGTTCTTTATATGTTATTCGACTTTCAAATAGATAACGTTTAAGTGAAAAATGATTCACATTTATTTTAAATATGAAAGTAGGAGGTGCAAATCATGGATGGGATAAATATCCATGCTTTGCACGTCATTTCCTAGTTCTTTTTAGAATCCTTCATCATTACAGTAAAAAAATGGGAAGTGGAAGTTGAATTGAACATAAATTATTCATATTGAAAATAATAACGGATTATATTCTACCTATTAACATAAAACAAATAAATTCCAACCAATTCCAGAATTAATATTTTAGAGGAATTTAGGTTTTTTGATTTAAGGTTTTTGCATAAAAAATCCCCTAAGGCATAAAACAATTCCAAATATTAACTACACAAACTACTATAAAGAGAAAAACTAAGATTTCTACTCATATAGAACTCCCATAGAAATTACTTGGATTTGATTCCATGCCTTCACCTATTTCTTCCTCCAGTAATCTTCTTTTTCATTATATGAGATATAATAATTTTATTTATACATATTAGTGTGACGACCTAGAATTTTCAACGTTTGAAATTGAAATATTTAATTGATTTCAAATATCTGAATCGTTAATTTAAGCTTGAGTTTCAATTTTAACTATGAATTTGGCCATTTAATGGTTGAATTTAATTTATTGAGATTGGGTAAAAATTGGAATCTTCGGTTATAAGCCGATTTAAAATAATTCAAAGGCTTAGAAATCTATATTGATATACTGAAGATAATGGAAGCTTCAGAATTGAAGTTGAAAGCGATTTGCTCAGTTTTGAAATTTTATCGTTTAAATCGATATTTAAAAATAGCCTTCTGGGGCACAGTCTCAGAATTTGACGAAATTAGTTCCATTAGATCCGTAATAGTTATTTAATGTCGGATTTCAATTTTCGTAGCATTCGAAGTGATCGTTTGACCATACGATAAGCAAACGCGCTGAAATTTTAATTAAAAGTTCAATGTTTAACTGGTTCGAAAAGCTATCTTCTTCATACGATCAAATTTGGACTCGAAACCTTTTCCATTGTGTTCGGAATGGGCGTATAATATTATAAACGCCTGGCAGAAAACCTCGATTGGAGATCGAGATTTTGAATTGCATAATCTAAAACAATTTGAATTTAAACTTAAATTAAATATTTATATGTGTTTAATATGATTTCTCAAAGCAATTTTATACGTTTCATTCATTTCTTACATTTGGCAAAGAAATTGAAACACGCGTTGCTTTTAATAAAAAAAAGAGGGCAGTCGATCTTCTCTTCAATGAAATAAAATGAACGAAAAATAAAACTCGTTCCCCTATATCTCGTTCAAATAAGATAAACGAAATCAAGGACGAAGTATAAATCAAAACCGAAACCTTTTGTTTAATTCTCAAAATCAAATCGCGATTTTCCCCCCTTTTCCAATCGACCTCAGCGACCTGGGAGAGGTAGAATCGAAGGCGACTTCGATTTTGTCAGAGCGTCTCACGATCGAAGGCGGCGACGTGACTCTGGGGAGCTCGAGGTTTGGCCTTCACTCGCGCTCGAGGCAGCGGCAATGGTAGATAGCGGCGACAAGGTGCAGGAGTTTGAGCGTCGGCATGGTCGCGAGCTAGGGCATCGATGGTTTTGGAATCGATATTCAGAGGGTCGCGGCTGCTGGAGTTCGCGATGAGATTTGGGGCACTGGGACGAACTTCAGTGGTCGATCGCGTGAACGAAGCGATGGGGGTCATGACTGGGTTGACTTCTGCAACGAAGCTAGGGTTTCGTTCGAACTCGACTATAAGTATTTTTACAAATTTTATTCATCATTATTTTTGAGATAAAATAATATAGAAGATAGGTAGTTATAGTAAGTATAGATTTCTGTTCATCTGAATTTAAATGAAATTAACATGTTTCATCAGAAAAATGTTTATGCCGTTTGCATATTTTAATATGCATGCAAGGAAATATAATTTTTATGGTAAGAAGAAAAGCAAATGTTTACTGTTTGTTTATTTACAGAAAATAAAGTATAAATGTATTGTTTAATTGATTTATCTAAAACTATTTAAATTACAAAAGAAAATTTATATAAAGGGGATTTAGTTTTAAATATAAATTTTTGAGTTGAATAAATTTATTAAAAAGAGTTTGTTTAAAAAAATTTAAGGTATTAGTTTCTTTGCTTTTAAATTTCAGCATTTTAAATACGAGATTAAGTGAACTTTAATTTAATTTAAATAAATTGTTTATTTATTTAGCTATCAAACATTAACAGTAAGTTTATTTTGGAGATAATTTATTAAGGTAGCTTATGTGGTTAATGAATTTATTTCAATTATTTAGTTACCATATTAGTTATAAAAGGAAAATTATTTAAGATAATTTTTTTGGTTAAGTAAATAAATTAAACGATAATTTAATTGTTCAATTTAATTCGAATATTGATAAATTGTGTAAATATTTATACAAGGTATAAATCGAGAAACAAACCGGAATGGAAAATGGATTGCATGCATAATCCAAGGTGAGATCTTCTCACTCAAATCGCTGATTTAATTTTTATAGTTAAATTTAAAATTGATTGATTGTGTGTTTGAATAATTAATTTATTATTATTTATATTAGTTTAGACCATATGCACCGCATAATAGCAGAGGTTTTTATATTAAACCCATATACCGCGATATTCCACCTCGAAGTGGAATTGGTATTATATATGTATTTGGAGCTGTTGATTTCCCGCATTATATAGCGGATGAGACCCTATTGCGCCGCATAATAGCGGATAATATTTTATAAATCCCATATACCGCGATATTCCACCTCGAAGTGGAATTGGTATTTAATTGTTGTGCTAACGTCTGTGGATGCAGGGAAACAGGTCGGAGGGATCCAACTGGATTCCTCAAAACATTTTGATTTGTTTCAATATTGAATGTTTATTATTTATAATCTGTGTGTGGCTATTTGTGATTGAAACCATTGAAGGCTAAAATTAGCCGAATATATTTTTGGTATCATAGGATACTAGAAATATGAAATTGGATTTTTGTAAATTGGAGTAGAAAAGCCTAGACCGTTACAGTTAAAGTATTAAAGTTGATTTTTATAATCCGATCGAATTAATTCCAAAAATATGGGAAATATTTTTAATAAAGGAATTTCGAGAATGTAGTTTAATAGTTGAAGAATTTATTTAAGATACGGATTTTAAATATTTGAAAGAGATAAAAGAATTTATTTCAAAAGGAAATAAATTTAGAAATTAAATTTGGAATTTAATTTAGAGTTGAAATTAATTTTAGAAATCGATTCGGGAATTAATTTGGAGTTAGAACAAATCTTAGGAATAGATTTGGAAATTTGGTTAGGTGTTTCGACAATAACTTGGAAAATCAATTTGAAATTGATTTAATATTGGAAAATTAATTTAGGAAATCAAATTGGAATTTGATTTTGTGTTTGAAATAAAATGGAAATCAATTTGGATTTGATTTGGTTTGAAGATGATATTTGGAATCGATTTAAAATTTGTATATCAGTTGATATTTGGAAAATGTGAATTCACAACGGGAATTTGTAAAGAAAAGGGAAATTGTTTAAAAATAAATATTGGTTTATTTTTAAAATGTGGAAAGGAATTTACAGATTTGAAATGTAAATTAAAATAAATCAAGAAGATTTATTAATTTATTTGAATGGACCATTTTGTGTAAAAAAATAAAAATTCTTCCCTGGAAGCTGAGTATATTTTTAAAATAACTTTTGAATAAAATTTAAAAGTTTAGATTGGTTTTAAAATAATGTTCTTGAGGGAATTAGTTTTGAAAATTGTTTTAAATCTTTAAAGTAAAAATTTATTTAATTAATTATATAATGGATCATTTTAAAGATTAAATGGATATTTGATTTAGAAGATAGTTATTTAAATATTCATACTCTATCTACAAATTCTATTTTTGGACTTGAATTTTTATATGAGATATCAGTATGATATTTTTCATAACTAATTTTTAAGAAAAGATTCTAAAATAGTTTATTTAAATGTTTCCGAGTATATTTTGAATAAGTATTTTATATTATTTTGAAATATTTGATATCGGCAGATTTTCAGTGGAAATGAATAAATATTTGAAAATGTTTTCCGCATAAGGAAGAAAATAGATTTGGAATTTATTTTCAAAGGATTGAAGTGTGAAAAAAATGATTTGAATTTATTTTCAAAGGGTTGAAAAGTGAAATTTTATCTTGCGAAGATATATTGAAAATAATAATAATTGAGGGAGATTCATTTGAAATCCGGTGACTATTGTGAATGATGATTGACAGTTAAATAACCGATTATTAATATTGGCCTTTAATCGGCATTTGAATTTCGATGCGACCGGGAGTCGAATTCCAATTGGATATTCAAAACCCTTATTGAACCTTTGTGATTACGATGGATCTTTTGTTTAAAAGATCAAAGTGAAATTGTTGTGATTTGTTTGAATCTGAATGAACACTTATTTTCAAAAATAAGTGCTCATTATTCGGATTAGCTGGGAGAGGACCTTGTGTCATAAAACCCATTCCGAATAATGATACGACAAAATGGGATTGCATTTGAAGATGGTGTTGAAGACCGGGTATTTTCGAAAGCAAAAGGATAACAGTCGAATGTCTCTGCACCGGGTTGCTCCGGTATAGAGATTTTATCACTCTTTGTGATGGTGATTCCCGACGTGATTAGTGAATATCCGGGTTGCAAGGGCTACTTTAGAAGTACCTTCGGTTCCGTTCGATCCCGGAACGGACTTGTATGGATGTGTGTCTGACGTTACACTTTGAGATGTAAAGCTGGTTTCTATCAAATACATTTCTGTTGGTGGCGGAGAATTTATTCTCTTAGCATTTGAAGATGGTGTTGAAGACCGGGTATTTTCAAAAGCAAAAGGATAACTGTCGAATGTCTCTGCACCGGGTTGCTCCGGTATAGAGATTTTATCACCCTTTGTGATGGGGATTCCCGACGTGATTAGTGAATATCCGGGTTGCAAGGGCTACTTTAGAAGTACCTTCGATTCCGTTCGATCCTGGAACGGACTTGTATGGATGTGTGTCTGACGTTACACTTTGAGATGTAAAGCTGGTTTCTATCAAATACATTTCTGTTGGTGGCGGAGAATTTATTCTCTTAGCTTAACAACCTACTCTGAGACGTACGAGCTCAGAGGTTATGTAGTTGATGGTTACTAGTGACACATTCCCAATTTGGTAATGTGGCATACGAAGTGCTGCTGATCATTTGTTGATCGAAGCATGGCTTTTGTGAAAAGCATAGCTTTGTGGACGAGAATTCGTCGAACCTCACACCCCGAAATGGTCGAAACAGGAAGGATGCGGCAAGGTTATAGGGGGTAGCGCCCCTTAGGGTATGTGCATTTCCTTCTGGATAAAAGTGGTATCATGGTATGGAGCCCTGATACTTAACTTATGTGAATATCGCAAATATATATTACTTTGTGATTGTTGTTGTTGAGGATCCTCAGATAAAGGTTGTTTACAACCAGGGGATGGCATACGTGTCAGTAGTTACCTATTTTTGCAGAGGTAACCCGGCCTTGTGTTGGCAGAGATCCGGTTAGGTTCTCGGGGCGTCCATCCAGAGGCGTACCCATGTGGCAATGGGAAGTTCCTTGGCCCGACCATTTTTTGGAAATACAATTCCCAATACGAACCCAGTACGGGTTTAGTTGTATAACCTGCCATTTACTTATGGTGGTCATCACTGTTTAGATGGTAGCTATAGTAGGCATAGTTCGGAATGTCTATGCTGGCTAAGATTAATATTATACTTTCGAAATGTTTTCCACACTATGCACTAATAATAATAATATTAAAGGATTTTGCGTATCAAGCATGTTTGACTATCATAAGGAGAAATCTCCTCCAATTCTGTGATTGCATTGTGTAAGTGGCGGGAGGCCTTATGGTAGCTTCATTTTCTAAAAAGCATTGCAGATTTCTTTTAAATTCCTTTGTTTTTCTTTTGTAAAAGAATAACTGTTTTAAGATCTCACACCAGTCCCCATGACTGACCTGGAGTTTATTGTTCCGTTCCTAAACTCTAGGTTCCCATAATTTTCCACACGGGCTGCCTAGAGTTAGGTTATCAAGTCATTCTGGAAATTCAGGAGTTGCTGTGGAGATCTGGAGTTGAAGCTGGATGGCGAGACGTATCTCTTTACTATGTAGTGTCCGTTGCGTATGGTTGTGCAAATCAGTTTTCATATAGTCAAGTTATAATAAATGCCAATGATGTATGATGTTGTTGTAAACTCTGATGTTGTATTGTATCAATTGAGATGATTCTTTGTTTTAAAGATTATTCATTTATCTATTATTCCACTGCGAAATGTGAGATTCTGTTATTATTTCTATTCTTCTTCTATCTTCTTCTTCTTTAACCCTAACGATTCGGTTTTCCGGCATTCGACCGTGCGACATTTGATACAGCGGACCTACAAATGTCGACTTTCGGGCATCGTAAAATCGGGTCGTTACAAATTGGTATCAAAGCATTTGGTTAAGCGACAACCTTGGCTTTGTTGGGTGTTACTCATTAGAGATAGAGTCAGTAGTACTCTAGAATGAGTTTGAGTGTAATAATAGATACGAGTGCGTATTTGTTAGTGAATATAAAATTGTTGTATATTGTGATGATTGGTTTGTTGAGTGGTATATGGATTCTGGTCGGTATAGTCCATACAACTCTATCGATAGGAATCTCTAAATACTTGTACAGAACAATTTACCACGATATTGTTTTAAACTAGGATAAATGAAATAATTTTACACAAAACTATTTTGTATATAAAAGAAATGATTTTCATAAATTATTATAGTATATATATGGTTGCTTGGTTGTTAGGAATTGATAATATTAAATTATTATCATTGAAGTTGAATAAGAAATTGAAATCATAACTTAAAGCTGAGAAATAAAATCCATATACAAATGAAATTTGAGAATATAAAATATAAATGTGATTTATAATTTGAAATAGAATTCCAGAGAAGTGTTTTGAAAGGATTTGAAATTTGGAAATTTAAATCCCTTTTTAGTTTGAAAATGAACTTCAAAAGTTTTTGAAAAAAAATGTTTTGAAGGGATAAAAGCTCTAAACTCTTTTCGGTCACTGGAAAATAACGTCGGTTATGACTGCAGCATTATCGATGTTCATTTTCGGGTTTCCAAGAGAGGAATTGCTGCCAAATTATTTAAAATTTGAAATTGTTTGCAAACTGGGTTTGGTTTTGGGAATTCAAAAAAGGATAATTTGAATTGATTTCAAAAATGAATTTTGAAAGGTTGAAAAGACTCTGGAATATTATATAAAATATTTATGGAATATCATTAAGTTGATAAGTTGTAAAGTTTGAAGTTGTTAAAATAAAAATCTAACTTAAAGAGAAGCTAGATAATGGTATATGTGGAAACAAAATAAGCTGGAAGGAAAAATTTAAATCAAGTGGAATTGAAAATGCAAATTTAATAAAAGAATTAAGATTGAAAAATTAAGTCAAATAAAATGATGATATGGATTCAAAATGAAATTGAAATTGAAGATTTGAGTTAATTTGTATGAATGCTAATTTGAGAAATCTTATAGACTAAAGGGTTGGAATAAAATTTATTAAGATGGAAATTAAAATTGTGAATGAATAAATAAATTTACAATTACAATTAAATGAAAAAGAAATTGAATGTTGAAATTCATTTCGAATTTATAAGCAAATAGAATAGAATTGGAATTGAATTTGACTTGTAAAGCAAAGTATTAAAATAAAATTAGTAAGTGAAACTAATTGAAGAAAAGACCAAATAAATATGGTTTGGAATGAATTGATTTCAATATTTATAAATGAAAGATAAATTAAATTCATATGGAATTTGAAATCCAATTTAAATATAAGTGGTTATAAACCAAAATAATGGATTAAATTGCGTTTGGGAACGAACAAAAGAATAAAATTGAAATCGAAACTGAATATTGAAAACCAATTTGAATTGTGTGAAATAAAATGAAGTTGTAAAATTTGTTCGAAGTGAACTAAAGTTAATAAAGGTGGAAATAAAAATGGTTTGAAATAAAATGAATTGGAATTTGTAGTGAATTAGTAAACGAAACTGACTTAAAATAGTGACATGCATTAATTGTGAATGAAAGATAACTGAAATTTCAATATTCAGAAGTTGAACTGAATCCAAATTGAAATTGTAAGTTGAATTCAAATGAAAGTGAAAATGCAAGATAGAATGAAAACGAATTTATAACTTCAATAGTAAACTAAAGATGGTATAAGAAGTATATATTGAAAATTTTGTAATGAAATGTGCAAAATAAATTTGAATGTTGTAATTGGATATTATAGCTAGCAGGATATGCAGGTGTATTAAAGGAAATGAAATTGGGATTTTGATTTTGAAGATAAAAAATTGAATTGCTCGACAAAAGGTATGTATTTGAATTTCAGTATGAAATTTGATGATCTTCTTGTCTAGCCGCTTGGATTCTTGTTTTCTTTTTGAAATCTGGGGGCCGTGGTGCCATTTTTGTAGTCGACCGAGCTAGCCGCGCAAAGGAGACGTTGGCAAAAAATTTCGAAAATTTAGGGAGTTAGAAAAAATTTGAGAAAATTTTGGAAATTTAAATTTAAACTTGAATTGTTGAGAAAAATGTTGTTTGGAATCTATGATTAATTTTGGAAAGTTAGTTGAAGAGATAATGGGTTGTTAATAAAAAGGATTTGTTTGGTAAGTTGATAAAACTGTTTAGTTTTGGAAAGGCAGCAAATGGGTTAAGGTCCATTCTTCTTAACTAGCAATTTCGGGACAAAATTCTTTTAAGGGGGAAGGATGTGACGACCCAGAATTTTCGACGTTTGAAATTGAAATATTTAATTGATTTCAAATATCCGAATCGTTAATCTAAGCTTGAGTTTCAATTTTAACTATGAATTTGGCAATTTAATGGTTAAATTTAATTTATTGAGATTGGGTAAAAATTGGAATCTTCAGTTATAAGCCGATTTAAAATAATTCAAAGGCTTAGAAATCTATATTGATAATACTGAAGATGATGGAAGCTTCAGAATTGAAGTTGAAAGCGATTTGCTCAGTTTTGAAATTTTATCGTTTAAATCGATATTTAAAAATAGCCTTCCGGGGCACAGTCTCGGAATTTGACGAAACCAGTTCCATTGGATCCGTAATAGTTAGTAAGTACCGGATTTCAATTTTCGTAGCATTCGGAGTGATCGTTTGACCATACGATAAGCAAACGCGCTGAAATTTAAATTAAAAGTTCAATGTTTAACTGGTTCGAAAAGCTATCTTCTCCATACGATCAAATTTGGACTCGAAACCTTTTCCATTATGTTCGAAATGGGCGTATAACATTATAAACGCCTGGCGGCACGCCTTGACTGGAGATCGAGATTTTGAATTGCATAATCTGAAATAATTTAAATTTAAATTTAAATTAAATATTTATATGTGTTTAATATGATTTCTCAAAGAAATTTTATATGTTTCATTCATTTCTTACACTTGGCAAAGAAACTAAACACGCGTTGCTTTTAATTAAAAAAAAAAGAGGGCAGTCGATCTTCTCTTCAAGGAAATAAAACGAACGAAAAATAAATCTCGTTCCCTTATATCTCGTTCAAATAAGATAAACGAAATCAAGGCCGAAGTATAAATCAAAACCGAAACCTTTCGTTTAATTCTCAAAATCAAATCGCGATTTTCTCCCCTTTTCCAATCAATCTCGGTGACCTGAGGGAGGTAGAATCGAAGGCGACTTCGATTTTGTCAGAGCGGCTCACGATCGAAGGCGGCGACGTGACTCTGGGGAGCTCGAGGTTTGGGCTTCGCTCGCGCTCGAGGCAGCGGCAATGGCAGATGGCGGCGACAAGGTGCAGGAGTTCGAGCGTCGGCATGGTCGCCAGCTAGGGCATCGACGGTTCTGGAATTGATATTCAGAGGGTCGCGGCTGCTAGAGTTTGCGATGAGATTTGGGGCACTGGCACGAACTTCGGTGGTTGATCGCGTGAACGAAGCGATCAGGGTCATGACTGGGTTGACTTCGGCAACGAAGCTAGGGTTTCATTCGAACTCGACTGTAAGTATTTTTACTAATTTTATTCATCAATATTTTCGAGATAAAATAATATAGAAGATAGGTAGTTATAGTAAGTATAGATTTCTGTTCATCTGAATTTAAAATGAAATTAACATGTTTCATCAGAAAAATGTTTATGCCGTTTTAATATTTTAATATGCATGCAAGGAAATATAATTTTTATGGTAAGAAGAAAAGCAAATGTTTACTGTTTGTTTATTTGCAGAAAATAAAGTATAAATGTATTGTTTAATTGATCTATCTAAAACTATTTAAATTACTAAAGAAAATTTATATAAAGGGGATTTACTTTTAAATATAAATTTTTGAGTTGAATAAATTTATTAAAAAGAGTTTGTTTAAAAAATTTAAGGTATTAGTTTCTTTGTTTTTAAATTTCAGTATTTTAAATATGAGATTAAGTGCACTTTAATTTAATTTAAATAAATTGTTTATTTATTTAGATATCAAACATTTACAGTAAGTTTATTTTGGAGATAATTTATTAAGGTAGCTTATGTGGTTAATGAATTTATTTCAATTATTTAGTTACCAAATTAGTTATAGAAGGAAAATTAGTTAAGATAAAATTTTGGGTTAAGTAAATAAATTAAACGATAATTTAATTGTTCGATTTAATTCGAATATTGATAAATTGTGCAAATATTTATATAAGGTATAAATCGAGAAACAAACCGGAATGGAAAATGGATTGCATGCCTAATCCAAGGTGAGATCTTCTCACTCAAATCACTGATTTAATTTTTATAGTTAAATTTAAATTTGATTGATTGTGTGTTTGAATAATTAATTTATTATTAGTTATATTAGTTTAGACCCTATGCACCGCATAATAGCGGAGGTTATTATATTAAACCCATATACCGCGATATTCCACCTCGAAGTGGAATTGGTATTATATATGTATTTGGAGTTGATGATTTCCCGCGTTATATAGCGGATGAGACCCTATTGCGCCGCATAATGGCGGATAATATTTTATAAATCCCATATACCGCGATATTCCACCTCGAAGTGGAATGGGTATTTAGTTGTTCTGCTAACGTCTGCGGATGCAGGGAAACAGGTTGGAGGGATCCAACTAGATTCCTCAAAATATTTGATTTGTTTCAATATTGAATGTTTATTATTTATAATCTCTGTGTAGCTATTTGTGATTGAAACCATTGAAGGCTAAAATTAGCCGAATATATTTTTGGTATCGTAGGATACCAGAAATATGAAATTGGATTTTTGTAAATTAGAGTAGAAAAGCCTAGACCATTACAATTAAAATATTAAAGTTGATTTTTATAATCCGATCGAATTAATTCCAAAAATATGGGAAATATTTTTAATAAAGGAATTTCGAGAATGTAGTTTAATAGTTGAAGAATTTGTTTAAGATATGGATTTTAAATATTTGAAAGAGATAAAAGAATTTATTTCAAAAGGAAATAAATTTAGAAATTAAATTTGGAATTTAGTTTAGAGTTGAAATTAATTTTAGAAATCGATTTGGGAATTAATTTGAAGTTAGAACAAATCTTAGGAATCGATTTGGAAATTTGGTTAGGTGTTTTGACAATAACTTGGAAAATCAATTTGAAATTGATTTAATATTGGAAAATTAATTTGGGAAATCATATTGGAATTTGATTTTGTTTTTGAAATAAACTGGAAATCAATTTGGATTTGATTTTGTTTGAAGATGATATTTGGAATCGATTTAAAATTTGTATATCAGTTGATGTTTGGAAATGTAAATCCACAACGGGAATTTGTAAAGAAAAGGGAAATTGTTTAAAAATAAATATTGGTTTATTTTTAAAATGTGGAAAGGATTTCACAGATTTGAAACGTAAATTAAAATAAACCAAGAAGATTTATTAATTTATTTGAATGGACCATTTTGTAAAAAAAAAATCTTCCCTGGAAAGCCGAGTATATTTTTAAAATAACTTTTCAATAAAATTTAAAAGTTTAGAATTGTTTTAAAATAATACTGTTGAGGGAATTAGTTTTGAAAATTGTTTTTAAATCTTTAAAGTAAAAATTTATTTAATTAATTATATAAGGGATCATTTTAAAGATTAAATGGATATTTGATTTAGAAGATAGTTATTTAAATATTCATACTCTATCTACAAATTCTATTTTTGGACTTGAATTTTTATATGAGATATCAGTATAATATTTTTCATAACTAATATTTAAGCAATTATTCTAAAATAGTTCATTTTAAATGTTTCCAAGTCTATTTTGAATAAGTATTTTATATTATTTTGAAATATTTGAAATCGGCAGATTTTCAGTGGAAATGAATAAATATTTGAAAATGTTTTCCGCATAAGGAAGAAAATTGATTTGGAATTTATTTTCAAAGGATTGAAATGTGCAAAAAAATTGATTTGAATTTATTTTCAAAGGGTTGAAAAGTGAAATTTTATCTTGTGAAGATATATTAAATAATAATAATAATTGAGGGAGATTCATTTGAAATCCACTGACTATTCTGAATGATGATTGATAGTTAAATAACCGACTATTAATATTGGCCTTTAATCGGCATTTGAATTTCGATGCGATCGGGAGTCGAAATTCCAATTGGATATTCGAAACCCATATCGAACCTTTGTGATTGTGATGGATCTTTTGTTTAAAAGATCAAAGTGAAATTGTTGTGATTTATTTGAATCTGAATGAACACTTATTTTCAAAAATAAGCGCTCGTTATTCGGATTAGCCGGGAGAGGACCTTGTGTCATAAAACCCATTCCGAATAACAATACGACGAAATGGGATTGCATTTGAAGATGGTATTGAAAACCGGGTATTTTCGAAAGCGAAAGGATACATGTCGAATGTCTCTGCACCGGGTTGCTCCGGTATAGAGATTTTATCACCCTTTGTGATGGGGATTCCCGACGTGATTATTGAATATCCGAGTTGTAGGGGCTTCTTTGGAAGTACCTTCGGTTCCGTTCGATCCCGGAACGGACTTGTATGGATGTGTGTCTGACGTTACACTTTGAGATGTAAAGCTGGTTTCTATCAAATACATTTCTGTTGGTGGCGGAGAATTTATTCTCTTAGCTTAACACCCTTCTATAAGACGTACGAGCTCAGAGGTTATGTAGTTGATGGTTACTAGTGATACATTCCCAATTTGGTAATGTGGCATACGAAGTGCTGCTGATCATTTGTTGATCGAAGCATGGCTTTTGTGAAAAGCGTAGCTTTATGGACGAGACTTCGTTGAACCTCACACCCCGGAATGGTCGAAACAGGAAGGAAGCAGCAAGGTTATAGGGGGTAGCGCCCCTTAGGGTATGTGCATTTTCTTCTGGATAGAAGTGGTATCATGGTATGGAGCCCAGATACTTAACTTATGTGAATATCGCAAATATATATTACTTTGTGATTGTTGTTGTTGAGGATCCTCAGATAAAGGTTGTTTACAACCAGGGGATGGCATACTCGTGTCAGTAGTTACCTATTTTTGCAGAGGTAACCCGGCCTTGTGTTGGCAGAGATCCGGTTAGGTTCTCGGGGCGTCCATCCAGAGGCGTACCCATGTGGCAATGGGAAGTTCCTTGGCCCGACCATTTTTTGGAAATACAATTCCCAATACGAACCCAGTACGGGTTTAGTTGTATAACCTGCCATTTACTTATGGTGGTCACCACTGTTTAGATGGTAGCTATAGTAGGCATAGTTCGGAATGTCTATGCTGGCTAAGATTAATATTATACTTTCGAAATGTTTTCCACACTATGCACTAATAATAATAATATTAAAGGATTTTTCGTATCAAGCATGTTTGCCTATCATAAGGAGAAATCTCCTCCAATTCTGCGTTTGCATTGTGTGTGTGGCGGGTGGCCTTATGGTAGTTTCATTTTCTAAAAAGCATTGCGGATTTATTTTAAATTCCTTTGTTTTTCTTTTGTAAAAGAATAAATGTTTTAAGATCTCACACCAGTCCCATGACTGACCTGGAGTTTATTGTTCCCTTCCTAAACTCTGGGTGTCCATAATTTTCCTCACAGGCAGCCTAGAGTTAGGTTATCAGGTCATTCTAGAAATTCAAGAGTTGCTGTGGAGATCAGGAGTTGAAGCTAGATGGCGAGACGTATCTCTTTACTACATAGTGTCTGTTGCGTATGGTTGTGCAAATCAGTTTTCATATAATCAAGTTATAATAACTGCCAGTGATGTATGATGTCGTTGTAAACTCTGATGTTGTATTGTATCAACTGAGATGATTCTTTGTTTTAAAGATTATTCATTTATCTATTATATATTTTTCCGCTGCGAAATGTGAGATGTTGTTATTGTTTCTGTTCTTCTTCTATCTTCTTCTTCTATCTTCTTCTTCTTTAACCCTAATGGTTTAGTTTTCCGATATTCGACTGTGCGACATTTGATACAGTGGTCATATAAATGTCGACTTTCGGGCGTCGTAAAATCGGGTCGTTACAATTAGATTCCAAAATCATGGATTAGAGAAGGACAAAATAGATATATACATATAATTATATTTAAATTTCATTACCTCTTTTCCCTAATCTTGCTTACTTTACTTCCTTCTTTAATTCTTGAACCTTCAATGTATCTATTTGTCATGGAATTTGATTTTTTGAAGTTTATTGAGGAGAAAGAAAAATGGCAGAGTTTCGTAAACTTATATAATTTTATTTTGAATAAAAGTGATGAGGCTAGCCTTTTATTTAGAGTGTTTAGGATGCATTCTGGATCTAGGATCAAAATCGGTTTGAAATAATAAAATCTAGGCCATTCAGGCCTTAAAAGCTTGGCTGCTAGCACCAAAGACCTATCAACCGGTTGACTCTGGACGGTCGACCATAGCGGTCGATGGCCCTAATGAGGGTCGACCGATTATGGTCCAGATGTAATATATTTACGTTATAATTAATGTTTTTTTGTTTATGATCCATTTTAATTATTTTAAATTAAAAATCTTCAAACATCGATGACTTCTTCGTTTGAACTCCGATTGCAAAGTTTTATATGTGAAAGTTGCTCAGAAGATTGTCATGAATACAATGGTGCAAATTTCGTGGCAAAATTCTAACAATTTCACAAATTCCTTTTTGGCCTTATTATTTATTAACTGAATTTATTGTTAATTTTTACGGGGTATTATAGTCATTGTTATCCTGTGTTTGCTCGGGTTAAGTTATCATAAATCAATATCTATATCGTAAAGCTTTCAAAACCTATTGCCAAGTCTAAATCTCTTCGGATCACACGATCCACATCCAATCTAGGGTCTGATCTCCCTAGTTCATTTAACATCAAATATAAGGTTTGATTTCTCCAGATCATCCAGTCATATAATGTAGGGTTCGATCTCTCTGGATCGTTTAACATCTAATTTAGATTTGATCCCTCGGATCCTTAAACATCCAATTTAGGGTTTATTCACCCTAGATCCATGCCAAGTCCAATCCGCTCACTTTGCCACAACGGGGCCTAATGTCCAAGCAAGTCCATCCGCTCACTCTCCGATGAGGGGCCTTAATTTCCTAGCTAATCCATCCACTAACTCTCCGACAAAGGGCCTAGCTGTATGTACAATCTCAATCCACACGCTCTTTGGCAAAGAGACTTGCACTTTATGGTCATCACCCCATCTATCTAGACAGAGTACCTGTTCAATCAATATCTGCCATTTCATTTCAGTGGTTTTCAAAATCAAATATACATTTCAAATCGAAATTAAAGAATCAAACAAATATCCTAAGCATCCATCCCAAACATCCAACTCAGAGCGTGCCTAGAGACCAATTGAGGTCTCGTACACAGCGGCCTGAGGTTATTTTTATGTTATTTATTCAAAATAAAAAGCAAAACGAAGGAATCCAATCTGTCTCCCATCCATCCCAACAGAGGGATTATCATAGTCGACCTAGCTATGTGGTTGTTTCTAGATGAGTTTGTTGCAAATGGTGCCTACTCCTACCGCACCACTGCAATTTGGTTCCTCATGTACTGTTGTAGCTGATTGTTCCAAACCTGCTCTTCTATTAAATCACAAAGGTATTTACACTCATTCGTTTCATGTCTGTCCATATCATGGAAATGCAAAATCTTTTGGACCTTTTATCCCAATCCATGGGCTTTCCCTTAGCTGGCTTTCGGTAGGGGATCCATCCCTAGTATCTAAGTAAATCCTCTCTATAGTTTCAGTTAGGTTAGTGGAAGAAGAGAATTTTGGTTCCCTCCTCTACCGCTTTGGTCCTATGAAGCTATCTTCGGCTTTGTGCTTTCCTTTGTCTTTTCAATACCATTCTCTAGATGGTTCGCCATCATCCACAACATTAACTTCAGCGTTCTTAGCTTCAGCGTCCTCCTGATGCAAGTATCTCTCAGTCTCATAGTAAAACATTATAAGATCCATCAGTGGATCCCTTTACAAGGCAATTTTGAAGTCAGTCGTATTTTCAACACCAAACATTGCAGCATCGGAATAATCAATGGATCTGACTTATGAACCGCAGTTGCTGCTGCGTTAAACTTAGTCAAGTAACTCCTTATTGTCTCTTCGTCTCTCTACTTCTTGCTCAAAAGTGTCATCACATTCTTTTGTCAAGAAACGTGAACTCTAAACTGTCTCAAGAATTTGTCTACAAATCTAGTACACGTGCTTATTAACCATTCTCTAACTTCTTGAACCACAAAGTAGCCAACTCCATTAAGTACAATGGGAAAAAGAATCCCTTTACTTCCATAGAAGCACCCAACATCTCCATTTGTTGGATGTATCTCATTAGACGAATGGTCGGATCTGTCCTCTCATTATATAGTTCCAACATCGTTGGTTTGAAATCTAGTGGATTCCTTGCATATCGAATGTTAAGGGTGAACGGATTCATGTTCGCGTGCTCCAACCTTTTGTCTGGAGGTCCACCTCTCACTATTCTTCTGATCATCTCAACTATTCGGTCATTGTCATCTAACGGAGGTATTTGATCCATAGCTACATTCCACACCTTATCCCTATGGGGGAATTCTTCCATATAATCCTCCGGCTGTGCGTTTTCATTCTGATTCACATCCTTAGCTCCAGCGTCGTCCGTTCTCGGCATCCTAACTCATCCCAAATCCAAATTTACATCCCTTTGTAATTTCATGTCGGTACCGACCTAATTCAGGTCAGTACCAATCTGATTTTGTGGTGGCGGCACTATTCCATTTTTCTCCACTCTATCTCCAAATACTCCTCCATTGGTTTCTAGCCTTTGCATTCCAAAATAATTATGCAAACGATTTCCTCATTATAAAGGTATATTGAAGCTGTTTCCTATTAATATTATGTAAATTTTGTAACTATCTCTTGTCACTTAAGCTTACAACGTCATAACACTTGTCACTTGAACTTGTAACAACAGGAATTTTGAACATTTCATATTTGAATATATGAATTATATAAATATTTAATCTTTGTTAAATGTGATTAAAAGGATTTCATAACCTTATTAACCCCCTTTTAATTAATAAACTAATGTTGTAATCTTATTTTCAAAAAATGGTTAAAAATTAAACATTTCAAAGAAATATTGATTATATTACCGAATTTTTTATATCGATAAATGGGTTTTTACCCGATATAAGTTGTTTGAACTTTTTGGGCTTACTTAGAATATTAATGTGTTGAACTAAAAATATTTTGCACTAATGGTGATTAGTAAGGTAGGATGATGTCATATGGTAGCAAATATTTGTGGAAGATATTTCCTAAGAGGTAAGAGGTGGAAACTAAAGCACATGGAACGGAGCATGCATGGTGACCTTTCATGGAGGGTAAGACATGGATGGTAACCACTTGTTAACATTTATTTAATCACATCATATGTTTCATGGTTTTAAAAGTAAATTGGAAAGTAAGTTAAGTATTTTATAAAAAGACAAAATGGTTTTGTTATAACATTAAGCTAAACGAATGGTTTTGAGAAGTTAATTAGAAATATATTACTTTGTTAAATAAGTGTAAGTATAGTTAGATCTTTGAAAAGAATAGTTTAAAGATAATGAAAGGTATAAAATTATTTTGGATTTATAGTAATAATATTTTAGTAACATATGTTTTTAACCAATTTGAATATACTTTTAAAATTGTTAAATTTTGTGAAGAGATTTGTGAATATTCTTATACCTTAGGGATAAGAATATGAATACAATTTTAAGAATGTAAAGAACAAAAATGGATCGTCAAATAGCAATATACATACATATACATACATACATACATATATGTATATCTTTTGTAAAGGTATTTTAAATATATAAACAAGTATTTACAAATATGTATTATTTGATAAAAGAAGTTTTATCTATGGGAATAATGTTTTGTAAATGTATCATTATTTAATAAAAGGGAATTAGAAGTCCATTGTGTAAATTAATCGTGCTTTCTGTAATTAATCATTCTTTGTGAGACTTAATCGTGCTTTGTGTGGTTTAATTGTGCTTTGTATTACTCTATCGTGCTTTGCATGTTTACTTCTTAATGGGAAGTAAGTCATGTACTTAATACTAAAAGCCAATAAAGCAGGCTTATCTATCTGTGGGAATTAAGAAAGATGTTTGAGTAGGGCTAAGAAGCAAACAATGCTCAAACCTACCGACTTCACTCTTGACCTAGGGAAAATGTAAGTTAAAAAGGTCAAAAATGATGATAAGTATATGAGATTAGATTTCCATATGTGATCGTTCTATTCCTATCAAACTTAACCAAATTAACTTAGGGAGTATATCAAAGCATCACAGCTTTATACGATTTGGGATCCCTTGGGGTGGACTCATTAGTATGGAACATCTCTTGCTTTAAAAAAGCATATATACAAGATCCCCTTAGGAGGGCTTCTTTATGTCATTCGTTTACTTCTAAAAGAATCTGAATTGAGTTAACTGGAAATTCACCGATTTAGTTTGAAGAGCCCAGGATTGAATAAGTATACTGATGTATTACTTACCGAAAACCACTTTAAAACTGGTATATGAGTTCTTTTTTTAGAAGTAGTCGTGGTATGGAACGTTATAGATTTGAATTGTTTATCCTAAGGTTAAATCCAAGGGAGAAGTTAGTGTTAATATAGAAATTCACTCGATCCCATCGAAGCCAAAGAGTAGCGAAGGGAAGTGTTATGCCATCAAAAAAGAAGAAACCGTGCTGTCACCGCAAGTAAAGTCCTTCTACAAAGGTTGGTTCCACTTATGCTTTCCTTCCACAGGGGTTGGCTCCACTAGTATCATCCTTCCACCTGCCTTATCCTTCCATAGGAGTCGTCCTACCACAACTATTGCCTCCTTCCATCGAAGTTCTTCCTGCCACAAGTGTTGCTCTAATGCAAGCATTACTTCAATATGAGCTTCCCTCCAACAACATAGCTCTTGTCATCAACATTGCTCTGTCCACCAGTGTAGCATCCTCATTCGGCATATTTTCCTCCTTTTGTACATATTCCCTCTACATGCATGGTGCTGCCGCCTTTCGCAAGTATCACTCCTTCAAACTCTTCCGCATCTATTCAAATAAGTACGATTCAATGGTGACATCAAAGCTCAACAACAATGAAGGGATTCAATATGCCTTCGCCTACTTTCCAACAGCATAATACCACATCAACTCCCTTCCAACAACATCAAAAGCATTCAAATAAGTGGTATTCATAGGTTATTAAGTCAACATCCACAACGAATTTGTTGTCAACAATGATGAAGGGGTCAGTTCAACCAAGGCGGAAGCATTATATAAGACACATAAAGCCGCTTTAACACATGCGGCAAGTTCCTTTCGACACTGTCAATACCAAGCATGATGACACCATGGAGGCAGAAGGAGCTAGACCTACATCCATAAATAAAAACCTAGGTGCCATATTTTGAACAAGTTTTCTCTCCCCAAATCACTTCTTGTAATCAAATTCAGGGGACCTTAGTGACTTGTAATTTCTATAATTCATATGCATAAGAAATAAATATTGATTGCTTCTTCAACATGAATGGCTTCAATAATTGCGACAGGGTCACTATAAGAAAATATTGGCTTCGCCAAGCTTCATTAAAACTTATACTTCATCACCTTCTCATCTCCACACTTTGAGGTGTTAGACCATATTTTGGTTTAACATTTTTGGCGCTAGAAGGAGGCCCGAACCTCCGACTACGTTGACATCCTAAAACCACTATTCCTTATCCTAAGTTATCCTACCATACCAAGTCTATGTTTAGTTATTACGATGAATAATCATGTCAAAGGTCGGAAAAAAGGTCCTCTAAACCTTGGGTAAATAATTCCACTTGTCAATTCAGTAGTGACCCTCGACATTATGAAGAGCAAGTACTTAGATTTAAGGCACTGCAAATCATAAATAAGAGGAAACAAGCAGACTTCTATGATCCATAAAATCAAAGTATTAATCCATTTCACATTGGTTTTACACCAATTTATGCATTACAAGGAGAGTGCTCCAAGAAGGATAATCTGTTTGTAAAAATGAAGAATTCCATCCAATTTTATGCTAAAGGAACCATATTTAAAGATGAGATGATGCGTGATTACTATACATTTGCTCGAAAATGGCGTATGATCACGGGTGGCTCATTAACCCCAAATGAAGTTCGAAGAGCATTAAAAAGAAAGCTAGTTATTGAAAAAGAAGCGCCTGAATCAAGCATTAAAAGGGTTTTATCAATCAAAGCAAATGGAATTCAAATCAAAGCTTCCAGAAGATTCCAACTTCATTACATCATTGGAAAATATTTATATCCTGACTACGAGCGAGCTCAATCATTATCCATCGCAAAAGAAAAGGCCTAATTTTGAAAGGAACCTTGGAGGGTCATACTGTTATGTAACATCCCGCTTCCGGAGGCTCAAAACTAACTGCTACGGATGCTGCAGTCATCCATAGGTGTTAATTTTTAAGTGACAGAAATTGGAATCTTGAAACTATTGGCAAAGCAGAAACACAAGAATATGAAAAATTTTAAACTTCAACAAAACAGAATTTCTCATTTCTTATGAATTTCAATTTAAGATTTAATTACATAATCCCAGATGTTAACAACGTTCAAATCACATATACATGTACAAAATATGACAAGAGCGACATATGAAGATGTCCCTTTATCATGTTCAGAGAATTAATAAATATGAACTTTACAGTTCTTAGTATATCGCAACGGAAAACACAAAATAGCTCCTACATAGCTAACACTACCACCTGCACGTCTATGGAAGCTTATTCGTCCAAAAACCTGAAAGTCTCTCACTTTCAGACTACTCAAATTAATTTTGAGTACCCGAGAGTTTGTGGAGAAACATAAACTTCATATCAGACAATAAGTCTGGTATGAATAACCCCTATCATCTCTTATCATAAATAGATAGCTAGTGAGACCATGCCGCTTGGCGGAACAGGTTTTCCCCTCACTAGTATCCAAAACAAAACATGCAAATCATTTTCTATGCCCCTGCACCCAAAATGATTAGTCTTAACATAATATGAAATAAAGCCATAAATCATATACATAGGATATCCCATCCACCCATTTATTAGATATCCCATCTAAAAGCAATATATTAGATTTCCCATCTAAAATCAATTTATTAAAGTTCCCCTCTAAAATCTTTAAAATGACGATCCGTCGGAACTTTAATCGACTATACGTCCCAAATTCATCAAAATTAATGCATATTATCCATCGTACATCGTTTTATAAAAGTTGGTGTGGGCTATTCACTAAACACTCCATAGTTTTCCTAAGATGACTGTGAACCCTTGGGTGCCAAACCCGAGGCTAGCCACCTTTGACAAAACATTCTTTACTTTAGAAATTTGATGTGGGCTATACACCACACATCCCATGGTTTTCCTATATTAACCAAGAACCTATCACTTGGCCAATTAAAACATCATGATCCCCATAATTATTATTTATAAAAATTAATGATCCATATGATTAGTTATTTTCCCCAGGTATACTACCTATTTAACCTATTCCCATTGGTAGCACCAATTAGGTTAAATTAAATAAAAACACATTGATGGCCCTAATGTATATTTTCGAAAGCATATTTCTGTTTCTAACTCCAAACTAGGTACCGAAAACATTAAACCCATCCTGGTGTCTGTAACGACCCAGGATTTTTAGTAATTAAAATTTGAATATTTAATTAATTTTAAATATTTATTAGTGAATTTATAAGTCGAATAAATTTTATTCGAATTATTGGATTTAATTGAATAATTAAATCGATAATTTAATATGTGAAATTATGGAAATAATTGAAAATTGGGTTAAATATGATTGAAAATGATTTGGGAAATTTTATTTTATCATATTGAAGTTAGAATGATATTTTAGAACTTTTAAAATCGAATTAAAAGTTAAGTTGTGAAAATTGAATATTTTAATAATTAATCGACTAGTGAAAATAGTCAATTTTTGAACAGTCTCGGATTTCAACGAAACCAGTTCCATTGGATCCGTAATAGTTAGTTATTACCGGATTTCAATTTTCGTGTCAATCGGAGTTATCGTTTGATCGTGGTAGCTCGAAACGCATCGAAATTGTTTTTATATTAATTTGGCGAGTTAAAATAGTCATTTTTCAAAAAGTCTCGGATTTCAACGAAACTAGTTTCATCGGATCCGTAATGTGATATTTTTGTAAGGTTTCAAATTTCGTGTCAATCGGAATTACCGTTTGTCCGGTACAAATTAAAACGCCTAGAAAATCGTTTAAATCGGTTTAATTTAAATTGAACGTTTACAGCCATAACTCGCACAGATGACCGAATTAGCTTTTGAAACCTGTTCCATTGTGTCCGGAACGTGGGGTAAACCCTAGAAACGCTGGTTACGGCGCGTGAATCGGAGTTCGGAATTTCCGGAATGAATAGTGTCGTTCGTTTTCTTATAAATAGCCTCCATTCACAAATAATAAAAAAAAAAACTAAACCTAACCCTAATTCTGCAGCCGCCTCCACCAGAAACCAATGGCCGAAAGGCAATGTTCTATCTCCCCAAAAATCTTCAAATCCATCAAGTAATTCGAGAAACTTTCTAAATGAAAGTTGTAGAGCACAGCACGATCTATAAATCCAACGGTGGAGATCGTGTTTGGAGTAGTGGATTGATGGGAATCGTGCCACAAAGGCCTCGCGTTCGCACGCGTTTCTAGGGCAAATGGAGCAGCCGAGTTCTCCATGCTTGCTGCCGAAAGTAGCTCGTGTTATGGACTACGAGATGGAGTTCACTGATCGACGTAAGGTTGTGTATCTTGCTCGCGATATTTAACCCTAAAAATGTATATGGGTTCGGCCGAGTAAGTCGCGCGCATGAATACGAGAGGAGGAAGAAGAAAGGATGGAGGGCCGTGATTTGCAGGGTTTGGGGATCTACGGCTGGAAATAGATTTAGGTTTAAAATTATATAATATATGTTGTAATTATTAAGTTTAAATTCGTATAAACTTCATAAAATCATAACTTTTTCATACGAGGTCGAAAACGCGCGAAACCAGAAGCGTTGGAATCGTATGGACGAGCACTACGCTATGGAATTTGATTGGAGTCGTTTGGAGTTAGTGAGAATTTCGGGTAAAATTAAACGTCCGTTTAATTTTATTCGAAATAAATCGCTAAAACGAAATTGAAATCAAGGTGAGAACTTCTCACTCAATCGAATCAGTTTTGATTTTATTTTAAATAGTTAGATTTAAAATATTTGAATGCATGTTTGAATGATGATTGTTATCTATTGATTGTTAAAATAGACATTATGCGCCGTTAGTAAGCGGATGTTATTTATTAAAAACATATACCGCGAATATTTCATAAACAGTGGAATTGGTATTATATATAATAGCAATATATATATATTGGCATATGTATGTATAGGAGTTATTGATTTCCCGCATTTGTATAGCGGATGAGACCCTATTGCGCCGTCTATTAAGCGGATAATATTTTAAATCCCATATACCGCGATAATTCCGTACTGGAGCGGAATTGGTATTGTGCTAATGTTTGTGGATGCAGGAAAACAGGTTGGAGGGATCCAACTGGATTCCTCAACAGTATTTGTTTGATTATGGATATTTTGATATTCGTTGATTATCATATCGATATATGATATCGTTGTTGTCGTGATTGACTATTTGGTATGTAGCATCATTGGACCAAATTTTGGAATTTTAAAAAGGATTTCAAAGTAATTTTTGAAAGTATACGTTTATAAAATATTTTTGGGAATTTATCCATTTTAAATAAATAAACGTATAACTTTTAATGTTATAAAAATTATGATTTTTGTGAAATATAGTTAAAGGTTGATTTTTTAAAATATGAGGCTAATGATTTTATAAAATAGTTTAATCGGGATTTTTGAAATTATTATAAAGAGTTGAAAATATAGGATTTATAAAATTTAATTATTTTATGAATCAAAATGATGAAATTATAAAAGAGATTAAAGATGTTTTAAAAGAATAATATAAATTGATTTATATAAAAAGATTTATAAATTGATAATTTTTAAATGAAAATATTTGAATTATAAAACGAGTTTTTATAAGTGTTTGAATGAAGTGAAAATGGATTGCATAAGTGAATGGAATTTATAAAATTATAAATGGTGAAGTTATAAGTGAAATTTATAAATAATAAGATTTATAAATTTTGTGAAGTTATTAAAGAATGGTTTTGGATAAATAATTGAATCTTATAAGTTATAAGATTTATAATTATGAAGTTCAAAGGAACGATTTTTGCAAACAAATAAATTATAAGTATTTCACTTATAATATGAACTTTTAGTATATCATTGAGATATGAATTGAGATAGGTTAATAAAGGAATTTATAAAGGAAGTTGTGGTAAAATAAATAGAAATGGAATTTATAAACGTTGTTTTATAAATCCGCAAACGACTTATTTTGATAAGTAAATTGTTGAAACCTATTAATGGAGTTATATTCACATTTTTGACTGTGAATAATCCTTTGAAATAAAATGAATAGAAGTGATGAAAGTTGTTAACGTAGTATATTCACGTTTTTGAATAGTGAATATTATGTTAAAGAAAATGTTTTAGATGTGATGTTTTAAATAGAATTAAAACGATCTAACGATGTTTTAAAATATGTTAAGATTCGAAACCATAGATTTCAACATTCATTGTTGAAATAGACGTTTTCGAGAAATAAAAGGAAATGGTGGACTATAGCACTATTGTTATAGTAAATGATTTCCGAAAGGAAATGTTTTGCATAGTATTGGGATTTATATATCTATTTTAATTTCCAATCCCTATACTGGTGATTTTGGGTTGTCGTAACGATGTTTTACGCAACATTCGTTTTGGCCCAAATAAATATGTTTAAGAGAATGATTTCCTTAAAGAATGAAATATATACTTAATCTCGATTTAAGTATATTGAATATTTTCCAAGTGTTGAAAATAGATGGATTTGAGAATTACTTAATAAGTAAGTATGGAAATGTTTTCCAAATATAAAGTGAATATTTTGAGAATTTATCTTTTTGAAGATAAATTGAAATGAATAATTGAAATCGTATATGCATAGATATTTTAGAATATAAATTCACTATGGAATTTATAAAAGAAAGTGGAATCTGTTTAAAAATAAATATTGATTTATTTTTGAAGTATGAAAATTATTTATCTTGTAAAGATATTTTTGGGAAATAAATAATTTGGAAAATTATTTGGAATCTGGTGATGTGTGCATATCCATTGATAGTTCAATAACCGACTATCAATATTTACCTTTGGAAGGTATTTGTTGTGATTTGCTTGAAATTGAATGCACACTTATTTTTAAATTATTGCGCTCGTTATTCGGATTACCCATTCCGAATAGTGATACGACATAATGGATAGCATTGATGACCGTGTTGAAGACCGGATATTTGTGAGAGCGATAGGATGACCTATCGATTGTCTCTGCACTGAGTTGCAACGGTATAGAGACTCCCTAAGTGATGGGAAATCCAATCAGGATTGTGGATATCCGGATTGCAAGGACTTCTTTGTAAGTGCCTTCGGTTCTGTTCGAGCCCGGACCAGACTTGTATGGATTGTATGTCTGACATTACAAATTGAGATATAAAGCCGATTTCTTTCAAATATATTTCTGTTGGTGGCGGAGAATTTATTCTCTTAGCTTAACACCCTTCTCTGAGACGTACGAGCTCAGAGGTTATGTAGTTGAATGTTATCAGCGATATATTCCCAATTTGGTAATGTGACATGCTGAGTGTTGCTGTGAAATGATCATTGTGTTGATCATTTGTGATAGGATCATTTAATTGATCGTCTATCCTGGTGATCATTTCTATGATCATTTGTTGACCCAAAGCATGGCTTTTGTATAAAGTATGTTTTTGTGGACGTGACTTCGTCGAGCCTCACACCCCGGGAATGGTCAAAACAGGAAAGATGCAGCAAGGTTATGAGGGGTAGCGCCCTTTAGGGTATGTGCATTTCTGTGAAGACCCGCAAATCCGTACTCCTTGAATATATACTAATCTCCATAGATTAACTCAAGGTGAACAGAAATACGAATTATCAATGTTTAAGAAAAAGAAAGAGAAGAAGAAGAGAGAAAGGATAGAAAATAGGGAGGAAAGAGAATAGAACGGAATAGAAAACAACAGAACAACAGAACAATATCAGAATCTCACAATTCGCAGCGGAACAACATATAATAATAAATGAATAATCTTTAAACAAAGAACTATATCAGTTATTACATTTTATACATTACATTTCATTACATCATATCATCAGAGTGTACAACAACAACAACATACAGTGCAGCGGAAAAAGAAATACTATATACTAGTAATACGCCATGCCATCCAGCTTGCCTCCAGCAACTCTTGAATTTCCAGAATATCCTGATAAACCTTAACTCTTAACTGCCCGTGTGGAAATTGGTGGGCACCCAGAGTTTAGGAAGGAAAACAATAAACTCCGAGTCAGTCATGTGACTGGTGTGAGAACTCAAAACAGTTTATTTATCTTTAAAATCAAAAATTGAGGAATATTTTTAAAGTCAATTCGCAATGCTTTTTAAAAATGAGACTACCATAAGACCTCCCGCCACACACACAATGCAAACGCAGACTTGGAGGAGATTTCTCCTTATGACAGTCAAAGATGCTTGATACGCATTAAAATCAAATCAATTTTGATATTATTATTAGTGCATAGTGTAGAAGATATTTCGAAAGTAGAATATAAATCTTAGCCAGCATAGGTACCATTATATTATGCCTACTATAGCTACTTCCTGAGGAAGCAGGTTCTACAACTAAAACCGTACAAGTCTCGTATTGTTTCTTTGGATTTCCAACGAATGATTAGGCCAAGGAACTTCCCATTGCCACATGAGAATGCCTCTGGATGGACATCCCCAAGAACCAAACCGGATCTCTACGAACACTAGGCCGGGTTACCCCTAACTGAGTAACAACTGACCGAATATGCCATCCCCCGGTCCTTTGGGACCTTTCAACCGAGCGCTCGCAATCAATTCACACAATCATAAAGTGTTTTCAACATGAGTAAGTATCTGGGCTCCATACCATGATACCACCCTTTTCCAGAAGGAAATGCACACATCCTAAAGGGCGCTACCCCTCATAACCTTGCCGCATCTTTCCTGTTTTGACCATTCACGGGGTGTGAGGCTCGACGAAGTCACGTCCACAAAAACATACTTTATACAAAAGCCATGCTCTGGGTCAACAAATGATCATAGAAATGATCACCAGGATAGACGATCAAATAAACGATCCTATCACAAATAATCAACACAATGATCATTTCACGGCAACACTCAGCATGTCACATTACCAAATTGGGAATATATCGCTGATAACCTTCAACTACATAACCTCTGAGCTCGTACGTCTCAGAGAAGGGTGTTAAGCTAAAAGAATAAATTCTCCGCCACCAAAAGAAATATATTTGAATGAAATCGGCTTTATATCTCAATTTGTAATGTCAGACATACAATCCATACAAGTCTGTTCCGGGCTCGAACAAAACCGAAGGCACTTCTCACGAAGCCCTTGCAATCCGGATATTCACTAATCACGTTCGGATTTCCCATCACTTAGGGAATCTCTATACCAGGAGCTACCCAGTGCAGAGACAATCGATAGGTCATCCTATCGCTTTCGCAAATACCCGGTCTTCAACACCGGTCATCAAATGCAATTCATAACGACGTATCACATATTCGGAATGGGTTATACGACCCCATGGTCCTTTCCCGGTTAACCCGAATAGTGAGCGCTTATTCAAAAATAAGTGTGGCATTCAAATTCAAACAAATCACATCAATTTCCCAATCAAAGGGAAATATTGATAGTCGGTTATTGAACTATCAATGGATATGCACACATCACCAGATTTCAAATAATTTTCCAAATTATTTATTTCCCAAAAATATCTTTACAAGATATATTATTTTCACACTTCAAAAATAAATCAATATTTATTTTTTTAAACAAATTCCACTTTCTTTTATAAATTCCTTAGTGAATTTATATTTCAAAATATCTATGAATATACGATTCCAATTATTCATTTCAATTTATCTTCAAAAAGATAAATTCTCAAAATATTCACTTTATATTGGAAAACATTTCCATACTTATTTATTCATAAGTAATTCACAAATATATTTATTTTCAACACTTGGGAAAATATTCAATATACTTAAATCAAAATTAAGTATATATTTCATTCTTTAAGGAAATCATTCTCTTAAACATGTTTATTTGGGCCAAAACGAATGTTGCGTAAAACATCGTTACGACAACCCAAAATCACTGGTATAGGGATTCGAAGTTAAAATAGATATATAAATCCCAATACTATACAAAACATTTCCTTTCGAAAATCATTTACTATAACAACAGTGTTATAGTCCATCATTTCCTTTTATTTCTCGAAAAACGTCTATTTCAACAATAAATGTTGAAATCTATGGTTTCGAATCTCAACACATTTTAAAACATCGTTAGATCGTTTTAATTCAATTTAAAACATCACATTCAAAACAATTTCTTTAACATATTATTCACTATTCAAAAACGTGAATATACTACGTTAACCAATTTCATCCTTTTATACATTTCATCTCAAAGGATTATTCACAGTCAAAAATGTGAATATAACTCCATAAATAAGTTATAACAATTTTCTTATCAAAATAAGTCGTTTGCGAATTTATAAAACAACGTTTATAAATTCCATTTCTATTTATTTTATAACAACTTCCTTTTATAAATTCCTTTATTAACCTATTCCAGTTTATAACTCAATTATAACTAAAAGTTCATATTATAAGTTAAATACTTATAAAACGATTATTTTACAAAATCGTTCTTTTAAAGACTTTCCAAATCATAAATCTTATAACTTATAAGATTGATTTATTTATCCAAAACTTATTCTTCAAATAACTTCACAAAATTTATAAATCATACTATTTATAAATTTCATTTATAACTTCATCATTTATAATTTTATAAATTCCATTCACTCCTGCAATCCATTTTCACTTCATTCAAACACTTATAAAAAAACTCATTTTATAATTCAAATGTTTTAAATTTATAAATATCAATTTATAAATCCTTTATAAAATCAATTTATATTATTATTTTAAAACATCTTTAATCTCCTTTATAATTTCATCATTTTTTTTATAAAATAATCAAAATTTTATAAATCCTTTATAAAATCAATTTATAATAAATTCAAAAATTCCGATTTAACTATTTTATAAAATCGTTAACCCGTATTTTCAAAAATCAATCTTTTAACCATATTTCTCAAAAATCTTAATTTTTATAACTTTTAAAAGGATAACGTTTATTTATTTATAATGGATCAAATCCAAAAATATTTTATAACTTATACTTTCAAAAATCACTTTAAAAAAACATTTTAAAATTCCAAAATTTGGTCCAATGATGCTACACACCAAAATAGTCAATCACGACTACAACGATATCATATATCGATATGATAATCCATCAAATATCAAAATATCTGAAATCAAATAAATACTGTTGAGGAATCCAGTTGGATCCCTCCAACCTGTTTTCCTGCATCCAAAAACATTAGCACAATACCAATTTCGCTCTAGTACGAAATTATCGCGGTATATGGGATTTAAAATATTATCCGCTTAATAGACGGCGCAATAGGGTCTCATCCGCTAACAAATACGGGAAATCAACAACTCCAATATATACATATGCCAATATATATATATATATTGCTATTATTTATAATACCAATTTCACTATTTATGAAATATTCGTGGTATATATTTTTAATAAATAACATCCGCTTACTAACGGCGCATAATGTCTATTTTAACAATCAATAGATAACAATCATCATTCAAACATGCATTCAAATATTTTAAATCTAACTATTTAAAATAAAAATCGAAACTGATTCGATTGAGTGAGAAGTTCTCACCTTGATTTCAATTTCGTTTTAGCGATTTATTTCGAATAAAATTAAACGCGCATTTAATTTTACCCAAAATTCTCACTAACTCCAAACGACTCCAATCCAATTTCATCGCGTAGTGCTCATCCATACGATTCCAACGCTTCTTGTTTCGTGCGTTTTTGACCTCGTATGAAAAAGATATGATTTTATGAAGTTTACTCGATTTTTTATAAACTAATTACAACATTTATTTATAATTTTATACCCATGCTAAATCATCACCGTGAGATCCAGTTCCTTTGAATCCCTGCCGTCCACCCCATCATCTCCCTCACGTTCACGTATGCGTGCCCCCCCCCCTTAAAATTGCCGAACCCATCCATCAAAATTAGGTTTTGATTTTTGCTCCACTTCGTCGACTTCTAGCATGATCAGGAAGCTCCATATTGACCGCCTACGCGAGAACCATGCTCGACTGGAAGGTCTTGAAACTCGGCCCCTCCTCCTCTCTCGATTTGCGTGCGCAACGCGTTGCCTTCTTCTCCAATTTGTCGTTGATCCATGAAGCTATTCGCGATCTTGACCGTTGATATTAAAGATCTCATCGAGCTCTTCAAGATTGTAGTTGAGAGTTTCTTGAATGGGTTTGTGGATTGAAAGAAATCGAGGGGGAAAGGAGAGTGATTTTCGGCCGTTCATGAAGGGGGTGGCGGCTGCGTTATTGAGTTAGGGTTTATTTTTTTTATTTAATTTATGAAGGGTGTTGGTCTATTTATAGGAAAACGAACGACACTATTCATCCCGGATTTTCCGAACTCCGATTCACGCGTCGTAGCCAGCGTTTCTAGGGTTTACCCCGCGTTCCGGACACAATGGAACAGGTTTCGGAAGCTAATTCAGACATCTGTGCGAGTTATGGCTATAAACGATCGATTTAAATTAAACCGATTTAAGCGATTTTCTAGGCGTTTTAATTTGTACAGGACAAACGGTAAATCCAATTGACACGAAATTTGAAACCTTACAATAATATCACATTACGGATCCGATGAAACTAGTTTCGTCGAAATCCGAGACTTTTTGAAAAAATGACTATTTTAACTCGCCAAATTAATATTAAAAATAATTCGATGCGTTTCGAGCTGCCACGATCAAACGATAACTCCGATTGACACGAAATTTGAAATCCGGTAAGAACTAACTATTACGGATCCAATGGAACTAGTTTCGTTCAATTCTGAGACTGTTCAAAAATTGACTAATTTCACTAGTCGATTTAATATTAAAATATTCAATTTTCACAAATAAACTTTTTATTCGATTTTAAAAGTTCTAAAATATCGTTCTAACTTCAATATGATAAAATAAAATTTTACAAATCATTTTCAATCATATTTAACTCGATTTTCAATTATTTCCATAATTTAACATATTAAATTATTGATTTAATTATTCAATTAAATCCAATTATTCGAATAAAAATTTATTCGACTTATAAATTCACTTATTAATATTTAAAATTAATTTAAATATCCAAATTTTTATTTACTAAAAATCCTGGGTCGTTACAATCTTCCCCCTTAAAAGAATTTCGTCCTCGAAATAATTAAGTAAGAAAAGTTATAGAATCTATTAACTTACCAAAATCCATAGTTTAAACTTCTTATAATAACTTTACTAAGTTTTCAAATCATACTTAGTTATCTTTTCAAAAACAATTACTATTGTTTAACTTTCAATTCCAAAACAAAGTTAAAGTTTTCAAAATTTTCCAAATTTCTCAAATTTTTTCTAACGCCTTAAATTTTCAGAAAAATTCGTCATAGTCTCCTTTGCGCGGCTCGATCCGAAAAAAAAATGACAGTATATATATCACAAATATACATCTCATCAAGTAATGAGGCATCCCGCAGGGAAAAAAGTATAAAAGTACGATATTTAATCCGAGATATGTACCTTATATTTTATTAGCGAGCATATACGGCTAATATAGCGCGAAAGCGAGCTCCAAATGCGAAGAAAACGCGATCCGCACCTACTAAACACTCAACAAACAACATGAGAACATGCATGTAGACAATAGTATCAATATACAACATATAGCAACATAATAACTATATATGTCAACATAGCAATTGAAACAAAAGCAATAAATTCAACCATCAACCAACTATCATCCATAACCAAATCAATATTCATTCATATTCTCATTAATATTCAATGAATTGGGTTTTCAATTTAAATCACATTTGATTCATTCACAGTGGATGTTTACTAACATTCTTTTTCAATTAGTTTATATTCACTAATTCATATTCAAGTTGGTCCACTTCCAAATCAAATTCAATTCTATTTAAAATTCATTTAACTTCCAATTGAATTTCAATTACTTTAGCTTTCAATTTCATTAACACTTAATGAATTATATACAATCAACTAACAATCATATATCAACCAATGTATATTAATTACAACCAAATTCCTTTGCTTTCGATTGGTTTAATTAATTGATTTTTTATTCAACTATTCAACTTCTAATAACATTAGATTTTTAATGAATTAACACTTATATCCATTATTCCATATCAACTTTATTCACATTCAATTGATTATCATTCAATCCATTAATTTAATTCAATTCAATTTCTAAAGTTGAATTTCATTTATATAATCTAAGTTCACATTTATCACTTAACTTTGTTAATTTACTTCGATACCAATATCAACATCATTCAACATCTCTTAAGTTATACTTCCATTTCTAAAGTAAATTTCCATTTAACTTTAATTCATTTTTTTTATAACTCATATTTATAAAATATTCATATAATTTCACTTCTTATATATATAAGTTTATTTCACAATTGTAAATCACTTTAATTATAATTCAATTCTTATAATTCTTTTTACTTATACAATTATTCTTTTACTTAGATTATTCAAACAACTAAACAATCAATTTATATACACTTTAATAATTCTGAAAAATTATTTCTTTATATATAAAATATAATCAAGTAAAATTATTTCATTTACCCAATTTTAAAACAATATTGTGTCGAATTGTTCTATTCAAGTGTTTAGAAACCCCTTCGGCATAGTTTTGCAGATCGTGCTGACGAAGGTTCATATGCCACTCAATAAACCAATCATCACAATATAAGAAATTTTTATATTCACTAACAAATACGCTCTCATAGCTATTATTACACTCAAACTCATTCTAGAGTACTACTGACTCTATCTCTAATGAGTAATACCCAACAGAACCATGGTTGTCGCTTAACCATATGCTCTGATACCACTTGTGAAGACCCGCAAATCCGTACTCCTTGAATATATACTAATCTCCATAGATTAACTCAAGATGAACAGAAATACGAATTATCAATGTTTAAGAAAAAGAAAGAGAAGAAGAAGAGAGAAAGGATAGAAAATAGGGAGGAAAGAGAATAGAACGGAATAGAAAACAACAGAACAACAGAACAATATCAGAATCTCACATTTCGCAGCGGAACAACATATAATAATAAATGAATAATCTTTAAACAAAGAACTATATCAGTTATTACATTTTATACATTACATTTCATTACATCATATCATCAGAGTGTACAACAACAACAACAACAAACAGTGCAGCGGAAAAAGAAATACTATATACTAGTAATACGCCATGCCATCCAGCTTGCCTCCAGCAACTCCTGAATATCCAGAATATCCTGATAAACCTTAACTCTTAACTGCCCATGTGGAAATTGGTGGGCACCCAGAGTTTAGGAAGGAAAACAATAAACTCCGAGTCAGTCATGTGACTGGTGTGAGAACTCAAAACAGTTTATTTATCTTTAAAATCAAAAATTGAGGAATATTTTAAAAGTTAATTCGCAATGCTTTTTAAAAATGAGACTACCATAAGACCTCCCGCCACACACACAATGCAAACGCAGACTTGGAGGATATTTCTCCTTATGATAGTCAAAGATGCTTGATACACATTAAAATCAAATCAATTTTGATATTATTATTAGTGCATAGTGTAGAAGATATTTCGAAAGTAGAATATAAATCTTAGCCAGCATAGGTACCATTATATTATGCCTACTATAGCTACTTCCTGAGGAAGCAGGTTCTACAACTAAAACCGTACAAGTCTCGTATTGTTTCTTTGGATTTCCAACGAATGATCAGGCCAAGGAACTTCCCATTGCCACATGAGAATGCCTTTGGATGGACATCCCCGAGAACCAAACCGGATCTCTACCAACACAAGGCCGGGTTACCCCTAACTGAGTAACAACTGACCGAATATGCCATCCCGGTCCTTTAGGACCTTTCAACCGAGCGCTCGCAATCAATTCACACAATCATAAAGTGTTTTCAACATGAGTAAGTATCTGGGCTCCATACCATGATACCACCCTTTTCCAGAAGGAAATGCACACATCCTAAAGGGCGCTACCCCTCATAACCTTGCCGCATCTTTCCTGTTTTGACCATTCATGGGGTGTGAGGCTCGACGAAGTCACGTCCACAAAAACATACTTTATACAAAAACCATGCTCTGGGTCAACAAATGATCATAGAAATGATCACCAGGATAGACGATCAAATAAACGATCCTATCACAAATAATCAACATAATGATCATTTCACAGCAACACTCAGCATGTCACATTACCAAATTGGGAATATATCGCTGATAACTTTCAACAACATAACCTCTGAGCTCGTACGTCTCAGAGAAGGGTGTTAAGCTAAAAGAATAAATTCTCCGCCACCAACAGAAATATATTTGAATGAAATCGGCTTTATATCTCAATTTGTAATGTCAGACATACAATCCATACAAGTCTGTTCCGGGCTCGAACAAAACCGAAGGCACTTCTCACGAAGCCCTTGCAATCCGGATATTCACTAATCACGTTCGGATTTCCCATCACTTAGGGAATCTCTATACCAGGAGCTACCCAGTGCAGAGACAATCGATAGGTCATCCTATCGCTTTCGCAAATACCCGGTCTTCAACACCGGTCATCAAATGCAATTCATAACGACGTATCATATATTCGGAATGGGTTATACGACCCCATGGTCCTTTCCCGGTTAACCCGAATAGTGAGCGCTTATTCAAAAATAAGTGTGGCATTCAAATTCAAACAAATCACATCAATTACCCAATCAAAGGGAAATATTGATAGTCGGTTATTGAACTATCAATGGATATGCACACATCACCAGATTCCAAATAATTTTCCAAATTATTTATTTCCCAAAAATATCTTTACCAGATATATAATTTTCACACTTCAAAAATAAATCAATATTTATTTTTTTAAACAAATTCCACTTTCTTTTATAAATTCCTTAGTGAATTTATATTTCAAAATATCTATGAATATACGATTTCAATTATTCATTTCAATTTATTTTCAAAAAGATAAATTCTCAAAATATTCACATTATATTGGAAAACATTTCCATACTTATTTATTCATAAGTAATTCACAAATCTATTTATTTTCAACACTTGGGAAAATATTCAATATACTTAAATCAAAATTAAGTATATATTTCATTCTTTAAGGAAATCATTCTCTTAAACATTGAAAGTGCGGTGTGTATACAATTATATGTGCTAATATAGTACACACGGATCGTGTAATATGGACTACAATATAAATGCGGAAATAGATGATAATAGCATAGTAAATAAAAAATAGAAAAATCGCACCAGAGATTTTTATACTGGATCGGAGCACCGTCCTACGTCCAGTCCCAGACTTCTATCTGGATTTTCACTATTAACTACCTCGCTTCACCCGGAGGAACAGGTTTACAACACCCGAACAACCGAACGGGATTTCACGCCTCTAATACACTGAGGACTTCAACACTTGCCTCTTACAACACAGAGGACTTCAACAAAAGAACAAATACAATTGTTGTTGACAACTTGTGCTCTTGAAAACACGGATTTGTCACTAGTAGTACACCCTTCCTATAATCTTATCCTCAAAGTATGCGAATGATGTTTTGAAAAGATTAAGGAAAATATATTACTTATTGAATCAAAAGATATGAGAAAGTTTCAATGATTCAATAAATAATCGAGAGCTTTTAGAATGTAGGAGTATATATAAAGTAAGATCAGAGATTAGAGCAAAAGCATATAAAATCATGTTGTTTTAATCAACGAATTAAATGAGTTTATATAGATAAGAATGGTTATAACTCTTTGTGAGTAGTTGCCATTAAGAGATATGATCTTTGGTGAAAGGTAAGAGATGCAACCTTTGGAGAAGAGAAGTGTCTTTTGGAAAAATTGCTTTCTGTTTAAAAACGGTCGACGGGTTAAAAAGTGACCAGTAGACAGGAATTCAAATATATATACATTATGTGCATGTGTGCACGTTCAGTGTGCAAATTATGCAGGAACGGTCGACCGTGTATATTGTGACCGGTTGACCGGTCCCTGTAAAGTTGCACACTGAATGTATAACTACATTCTAATCATATATATATTAATTTTCTTGAAAATGCATGATTATTTGAGGATAGATTTTAACAAGTTTATCACTAATATAATATCAAATAATCAATCTTCAATCTAGAGTACCATATGTAGCTCTAATGACCTTGTTTTGTCGATCGCCTTTAGTTATTTGTCAGAAATCAAAACTTTCATAAAACTTGTGACTCAACATTCTCCCCCTTTTTGATTGATGACAATATCTGCAAATCTGAATCTCCCCCTGAGTATGTGATCTTTCTCTTTGAATTCTTATATATTATGTACGTTCCTGCAAACAATTGTTAGCCCTTTCTCCCCCTTTGTCATCGACAAAAAGGAGTAACAGATACTAGAATAGTAGAATGAATATGATATGCATAGCAAAATATTAACATATCCAAAACATAACAGAGTATAATACAGACCATAATGTCAAATGAAAAATAAGAATAACGACACTATTTAGTACAAGTGTCGATGAATGTTTTTTAAAGTGCTAAACCATAATAGAATCTAGGATGAAGCAGATCGTATCTCCTCTTCATCATCATCATCGTCGTCGTCATCATCATCTTCTTCTTCTTCCTCATCATTGTTCCCTCTAGATGATTCTCCATGTCCATGACCACTCATACCTGTAGACTCGTTAGATGATGTCCAGGTGAAAACAGGAGCAGCAGGACGTTTTCCTGGGTCTTGTGCTTGAACAGAGGTGGATGTGGAACATGATATAGCATCCCATAGCATACCAAAGAATGACTTGACCTTATTGAAGCGCTTATCGATTTTAGAGTCCATGCGCTTGAGACGTGATTCAAGCAAAAATTGGTTACGCGCAATTGTTTCAAGTGATTCTTTTGTGGATGACTTTGATTTTAATAGTTTTACTTCATCGGAACGAGGACGAGAGGAAGTTGCTCTTTGTTTTCTTGGTCCTCTTTGTTGCCATTCTTCAAAAGCCATAATCTCAAGATAAGGTGGAGGAAGCTTCATTCATTTGATGGTTATGGAATCAATGCATTTTGGTTTTGAGGTTGCAGAATCAGGAGGATTGACCCCACAAGCTAACAAAAGTCGCAATGATATATTCATTGTAGAAGAAATGAGGCCGTGTAGAGTTATTTACCTTGAGAATTTCATCAAAAAGCATGTGTACCCAATTGATTTGGATTTCACCATAAATAGCATAGAGTGCTTTGAAGTTTTCTTTATATACTGCATCATAATTTCCAAGTCTAGGAAAAAGAGAATGCATCAAAACACGATGAAGTAGTCTGGCTGTCGGTCGAAGTCCAATAGACTTTGTGCCATCACTATTGTCTTCTATGAACTGATGACTGGTACTATTTCGAGTGAAGACTTCGCAGAAGGTAGATGAAAACTCATCGCCTCGATTTGGTATACCAAGTATAGAGGCAATTCTAGCATGAGTAAGAAAAATTTGCTTGCCACAGACTACAGACCAGATGACGCCGTTTGGATTATCAGGTTGATACTCATCAAGATTCATATTGGCGTAAAACAATTTGATCATCAAATGATTTATCTCCACATTATTTTCTGAAAAATCTACCAATGGAGTAATGTTGGAATTATTGGCTAACCTCCGAACTCCATAAGCCGTGAAATCATCAAATTTGATGAAAGAGCCTGGATGAAACTTGTAATTTGTCATCTGATTCCATCTTGTTACAGCAATTGGACTTTGAAGCCATTTTTTGACGGAGATGCTAAGAGATGAAGTTTCAGAGGTTGCTCCTTTCTTGGATTTCTTTTGAGGAGGAGCCATTGTTGGAAGATTTGAGATTTGGGAATTGAAAATAGGAAACTAGGGTTTGTGATTTTGGGAAAAAAAAAACAGCTTGAGTCAAAATAGAAAGTGGGTAGAAGGAAAAATGACGCATAGGTATATATAAAAACTGAAAATACGTCAACCGGTCGACCTATGAAATATGGCCGGTCGACCGTTTTCAACCAGAGAGCAAACAGTCGACCGGCTATAACAGGGGCGGTCGACCGGTTCTGGTCTGCTGAGTAATAACATGTTATTATGCAATTTTTTTATAATATATCAACCTATATATATTATATTTCATTCTTAATACAACATATAACCGTTATTACACAAGTGATAGATAAAGATATAATAACTATATATAAATCTAATGAGAAGGTTCGTCATTAGAATTATCGTTGTTTCCTTCAATACGTTTTGACCATGGACTCCATTGTTTCTGAGCTCCTTCATTCTTCTCATAGTTCCGATCCCACGAGTTAGGACTTTTAGATGTTGATGGCCTAGACGGCATTGGTTCATGCACGTCATGCTTGTTGGAACCGCAGAAAAATGTTGCCAACTTTTCTAAAACGGATAATCGTGCCGATGTCCGTTGTTGCTCGTGATAAAGTTGACTTTGCCCATAATGGAGCTGTCTCTGAAGGTCTATCTGATGTTTCTGGTAGTGGTGTATCTCATCGATTTGTGCTTTGGTACGAGGAGAATAGAACAGTGTCCTCTTCACTCGTTTTGAATTTGGAGTTTTATCAGACATACAAGAGCATTGATGATGACAACTTGGTTTTTGTTTTGGTGTTGTAGGAGAATAAAATTCCTCCGACTCAGAACTCGTAATAGAAATGTATGATTCTTGAGCACATTTATCACAAATGTGAGCCATAGTGTATGTTGTATAGAATATTATGGTTAGATAAAAAAGATGAACAAAATATAAAAATTTTTGCAAGCTTATATACAAGTTTCTTATGTATAAACCTATGGATGTGAGTTAATGAAAAATTTTAACCAAGAAAACATAAGCAGAAATTTTATGTTAATTCTAAAAATAGCTTTCCTTTTTTTTTTAAAAAACTGAAATTATAAAATAAGAAAGGAAAGGACGATCACTAAAAGAATGAAAAAAAATGAGTAAAGATAATTAACCATTAAATCAAGCAGTGGCTTATATTTAATGTAAAATTTTTTTATGCAAAAGTTATGCTTAAAGAATAATTAAAAAGAAGACGTTCTTTAGCAATTACTTAGTTAAGATTTTTTCTTGAAATTAAACCAAGCTCTCTTCGTAATCTAATAAAATTAGATTCGAGCAGAGGCTTAGTAAAAATGTCCGCTAATTGATTGTCAGTATGAACATATTCAAGACATATATTTCCTTTGTCAATATTATCACGAAGGAAATGATGACGGATATCAATGTGTTTGGTTCTAGAGTGATTTACTGGATTTTTAGAGAGATTTATAGCACTGGTGTTATCACAGTATATAATAGAATTTGATAAATGAATATCAAAATCTTGGAGTGTTTGTTGCATATATAGTACTTGAGTACAAGCGAGAGCTGCTGATATATATTCAGCTTCACATGTTGATAGTGAAACACAATTCTGTTTCTTACCGAACCAAGAGACAAGTGATTTTCCAATAAAATGGCACGTACCACTTGTACTTTTTCTATCCGTTCGTGAGCCACCGAAATCAGCATCACTATATGATACTAATTCAAATTGACATTCTTTTGGTTAAAAAAGACCGAAATCTTTTGTATTATTAAGATAACGAATTATACGTTTCACTGCTCGTAGATGTGATTCCTTTGGATCGGCTTGAAAACGAGCACATAAACAAACACTCATTATTATATCCGGACGACTAGCTGTAAGATAAAGAAGAGAACCAATCATGCTTCGATATAATTTCTGGTCAACATTCTTACCACTTTCATCTTTTTCAAGATGTGTAGTTGTACTCATAGGAGTTGGTTTACCAGATGTATTTTCTAATCCGAAGCGTTTGATAAGGTTTTCACAGTATTTTTCTTGATTGATAAAAATGCCGTTTGAAAGTTTCTTTATTTGAAGTCCAAGAAAATAAGATAGTTCTCCCATATGAGACATTTCGAATTCTTTGGTCATAATACTTGTAAATTCCTTGCAGAGTTTATTGTTTGTTGAACCAAAGATGATATCGTCTACATATATCTGGATAACTAGAATATCTTTTCGAGAATGTTTAATAAACAAAGTTTGATCGACTTTGCCTATTTGAAATCCTGAGTTAATAAGATAGCTACGTAGTCGTTCATACCAAGCACGAGGTGCTTGTTTTAAACCATACAGAGCTTTCTTAAGTTTGAACACATGGTCAGGATATTTTTCATGTATGAACAAAGGAGGTTGTTCGACATAGACATTCTCTTTGATAAATCCATTGAGAAAAGCACTTTTGACATCCATCTGATAAAGTTTGAAATTATGGTGACAAGCAAAAGATAATAGGATTCTAATAGCTTCTAGTCGAGCAACTGGTGCAAAAGTTTCTTCATAATCGATACCTTCTTCCTGATTATACCCTTGTGCTACTAATCTTGCTTTATTTTTGGTGATATTTCCTTGTTCGTCGGCCTTATTTTTATAGACCCATTTAGTACCAATTACTGACTGATCAGTTGGTCTTGGAACAAGTTCCCAAACGTCATTGCGCTCAAACTGATTTAGTTCTTCCTGCATGGCAATGATCCAGTAATCATCTGTAGCAGCTTCTTTTGGATTCTTAGGTTCGATATTTGAGAGAAAAGCGACATGACCCATTTGATTGAGTTGACTCCTTGTTCTGACATGTGTTGTTATTTCACCGATTATATTTTGAGCCGGATGGTCTCTTAATATTCTTGGTGGTGATTGTAACTCACATATTTGAGGAATATTCTCAATAATTATTTCCGAGTCAGAATCAATATTTGTGATGATTGGATTGTCGGTGACTACTGATTCGTCATCATCTGATATAGTGTGAGGATGCTGATAGATTTCATCAAAAGAGACATGAAGTGATTCTTCAATAGTTTTGGTTCGTTTATTAAATATCCGATAGGCCTTACTTCGTTCCGAATAACCGACAAATATGCCTTCATCGGCTTTTGGATCGAATTTGCCAAGCTGGTCTTTCGTATTTAAAATAAAGCACTTGGAACCAAAAACTTTAAAGTATGAGATTTTAGGCTTCCTTTTGTTAAATAATTCATAAGGAGTATTCTTGGTAAGAGGTCTTATGGATACACGATTTAAAACATAACAGGCAGTTGCCACAGCTTCCGCCCAAAAATGTTTTGGTAAGGTGGTTCCATTCAATAATGTTCTTGTACATTCTTGTAAAGTTCGATTCTTCCGTTCTACAACTCCGTTCTGTTGTGGAGTTCTGGGAAACGAAAAATTATGATATATACCTTTCTTTGTACAAAAATGTTCAAATTCATTATTTTCAAACTCTCCGCCATGATCACTTCTTATATTTTTAACTTTAATCCCTTTTGATTTTTGAATTCTTTTGACGAAAGATTTGAAATGATCGAAAGTGTCACTTTTATTTTTTAAGAAAATTGTCCATGTATAACGAGAGAAATCATCAACAATTACAAGCACATATTGACTGTGATTTATTGATTGAACCCTAGTAGGTCCAAATAAATCCATGTGTAGTAACTCAAGTGGTTGTAATGTTGATATGACTTTCTTGGATTTAAAAGACGATTTGGTCAATTTTCCTAATTGACATGCATCACAAATGTTGTCAACTTTAAAACTCATTTTGGGTAGTCCTCTAACTAGATTGTTTTTGGCTAGCTTGTCAATAGTTCTGAAGTTTATATGACAGAAGCGTTTGTGCCATAGCCATGGATCATTGTCATTAGCCACAAGACACATATCTGAATTATGATTAATATTCATATTCAGAATATATATATTTCTGTCTCTATAACCTTCGAAAACCAAATTATGGTCTTTATCTAAAATACTACACTTATTATTTGAAAATGAAATTATAAATCCCTTGTCACATAACTGACTAATACTAAGCAAATTGTGTTTTAAATTTCTAACTAGCATGACATTAGTAATAAGAGGTAAGTTAGATGTACCGCAATTGCTCACATCGCCTTTCCCGATGATATAGCCTTTTGAATTGTCTCCAAAAGTGACGGAGCCACCATCTGAGTATGTAATATTTGTTAATAAGTTCTTGTCTCCCGTCATGTGCTTTGAGCTACCACTGTCCAATATCCACTTTCCTCTTTTCTTAAGCGGGACCTGCAAAAAATAGAATTAAGTCCATGGTACCCACTTTTTATAGGGTCCTAAGAGTTAGGTCTTAGGAGTCCAAACCCATTTGGGTCCGGTATCCCCTTTATATATATAATTATTATTAAAATGCACAGTATTCATGAATTGCTGAATGTATTTGTTCCTAATCAAATTGTTATTTGTTTTAGGAACCCATATTTTGATAGTCTTGATATTTTTCTTTTGAAATTTCACAACTGGTTTTGGTTTGGAATATAATAAACTAAGATTTTTCTTAGCTTCAGTTTTTTGTACTTTCTTCTTCCTTTTATTTCCAAGATGTTTCTTGGTTTCTTGTTTGTTATATCCCAATCCTTGTTTGTCTGAAATAGATTGTGAACTTTCAATGATTTTTGTAAAATTTTCTCGACCTTTGTTAAAGTTAGAAACATTTTGAGTAATGTCATCAAACTTTGTTTGTAAGCTAGCTTTTTCTAGGTCAAGAATTTTGACTTTTGCTTTAAGCTCATGATTTTCAGTAGTGAGAGCATTATTTTTCTCTTTTTGAGCTTCTATTTCTTGACTCAAAAGAGATATTTGAGAGTCAACATTAGATGATGATTCTTGAATATTTTCAAGTTCCTCTTCTAATATTTTCTTCTCATCTTTTAACATATCTCGTTCAAACTCTGCTCTACTTAAATCTGCTTTGACTACTTTTAATTGACGTTTTATGTCTTTATATTTGACTATCAATTCAGCATTAATATCAAGTAATTCATCAAATGTAGGAATTTGTACCTCATCTTCTGTTGCCATAAAACAAACATTAGCTTGTTCATTCTCTGAATCACTTTCACTTTCTGATGAAGATGACTCTGAATCATCCCAATTAATGAGAAGGCTCGTTTCTTAGATTTGTCCTTCTTATATTTGAATTTGTCATTTTCTGACTTCTTCTTTTGTTCTGGACAATCCTTCTGCATGTGACCATTTTTGTGGCAGTTGAAACATTCTATAGCAGATGAAGATGGTTTATTTGATCCAGGTTTCCTTTTATTGTAACGACTGGCTTTTCGATATTTTAGGAATTTTTTGTATCCTTTCGCAATGAATGCCAAATCTTCGTCTTCAGAATCTGATTCATTTTCATCTTTCTCAACATGAAATGCTACATTTTTCTTTTCTTCTTTCTGTTCTTTTCTAGCCTGCAAGTTTGCTTCATAGGACATTAAATTTCCTATCAATTCATCTGGCTTCATGACGGAAAGGTCATTAGCTTCTTCAATTGCTAATACTTTTCCTTCCCATTCACTAGTCAGAGAATGTAGGACTGTTGAAACAACATCGAAATCAGAATACTTTTGTCCTAAGCCAATAAGTGCATGGTGAATAGTTTGAAACCGTGAATACATGTCATTGATTGTCTCATTTGGTTTCATTTTGAAATTTACTTTTCAGCATGGCTATTTTGGCTTGTTTAACCTTATTAGTACCTTCATGAGTGATTTTTAGTGTTTGCCAAATTTGATATGCAGTAGTGCAGATACTAACACAGTTATATTCATTTTGGTCTAATGCACAGAACAACATATTTATTGCTCTTGCATTTACGGCTGCTGCCGTTTTCTCAGCTGGAGTCCATTCTGAATAATCAGTTGTTGGATTCACTATTTCTCTTTGAGTGGCATTCCATGCATCATAGCTATTTGATTGCATAAAGAATGACATACGTGTTGCCCAATAACTATAGTTAAGACCATTGAAAAATGGAGGTCTCTGTGTCGATTGACCCTCCGTGTAAGTGGTGTTTTGAGTGCTAGTACTTACGTTATTTGCCATATTACTATAATATATCAAATAACTGTGCTACAGTTATATGATGACCGTGCTCTGATACCAAATGAAAGTGCGGTGTGTATACAATTATATGTGCTAATATAGTACACACGGATCGTGTAATATGGACTACAATATAAATGCGGAAATAGATGATAATAGCATAGTAAATAAAAAATAGAAAAATCGCACCAGAGATTTTTATACTGGATCGGAGCACCGTCCTACGTCCAGTCCCAGACTTCTATCTGGATTTTCACTATTAACTACCTCGCTTCACCCGGAGGAACAGGTTTACAACACCCGAACAACCGAACGGGATTTCACGCCTCTAATACACTGAGGACTTCAACACTTGCCTCTTACAACACAGAGGACTTCAACAAAAGAACAAATACAATTGTTGTTGACAACTTGTGCTCTTGAAAACACGGATTTGTCACTAGTAGTACACCCTTCCTATAATCTTATCCTCAAAGTATGCGAATGATGTTTTGAAAAGATTAAGGAAAATATATTACTTATTGAATCAAAAGATATGAAAAAGTTTCAATGATTCAATAAATAATCGAGAGCTTTTAGAATGCAGGAGTATATATAAAGTAAGATCAGAGATTAGAGTAAAAGCATATAAAATCATGTTGTTTTAATCAACGAATTAAATGAGTTTATATAGATAAGAATGGTTATAACTCTTTGTGAGTAGTTACCATTAAGAGATATGATCTTTGGTGAAAGGTAAGAGATGCAACCTTTGGAGAAGAGAAGTGTCTTTTGGAAAAATTGCTTTCTGTTTAAAAACGGTCGACAGGTTAAAAAGTGACCAGTAGACAGGAATTCAAATATATATACGTTATGTGCATGTGTGCACGTTCAGTGTGCAAATTATGCAGGAACGGTCGACCGTGTATATTGTGACCGGTCGACCGGTCCCTGTAAAGTTGCACACTGAATGTGCAACTACATTCTAATCATATATATATATTAATTTTCTTGAAAATGCATGATTATTTGAGGATAGATTTTAACAAGTTTATCACTAATATAATATCAAATAATCAATCTTCAATCTAGAGTACCATATGTAGCTCTAATGACCATGTTTTGTCGATCGCCTTTAGTTATTTGTCAGAAATCAAAACTTTCATAAAACTTGTGACTCAACAAACATGTTTATTTGGGCCAAAACGAATGTTGCGTAAAACATCGTTACGACAACCCAAAATCACTGGTATAGGGATTCGAAGTTAAAATAGATATATAAATCCCAATACTATACAAAACATTTCCTTTCGGAAATCATTTGCTATAACAACAGTGTTATAGTCTATCATTTCCTTTTATTTCTCGAAAACGTCTATTTCAACAATAAATGTTGAAATCTATGGTTTCGAATCTCAACACATTTTAAAACATCGTTAGATCGTTTTAATTCAATTTAAAACATCACATTCAAAACAATTTCTTTAACATATTATTCACTATTCAAAAACGTGAATATACTACGTTAACCAATTTCATCCTTTTATACATTTCATCTCAAAGGATTATTCACAGTCAAAAATGTGAATATAACTCCATAAATAAGTTATAACAATTTTCTTATCAAAATAAGTCGTTTGCGAATTTATAAAACAACGTTTATAAATTCCATTTCTATTTATTTTATAACAACTTCCTTTTATAAATTCCTTTATTAACCTATTCCAGTTTATAACTCAATTATAACTAAAAGTTCATATTATAAGTTAAATACTTATAAAACGATTATTTTACAAAATCGTTCTTTTAGAGACTTTCCAAATCATAAATCTTATAACTTATAAGATTGATTTATTTATCCAAAACTTATTCTTCAAATAACTTCACAAAATTTATAAATCTTACTATTTATAAATTTCATTTATAACTTCATCATTTATAATTTTATAAATTCCATTCACTCCTACAATCCATTTTCACTTCACTCAAACATTTATAAAAAACTCATTTTATAATTCAAATGTTTTAAATTTATAAATATCAATTTATAAATCCTTTATAAAATCAATTTATATTATTATTTTAAAACATCTTTAATCCCCTTTATAATTTCATCATTTTGTTTTATAAAATAATCAAATTTTTATAAATCCTTTATAAAATCAATTTATAATAAATTCAAAAATTCCGATTTAACTATTTTATAAAATCGTTAACCCGTATTTTCAAAAATCAATCTTTTAACCATATTTCTCAAAATCTTAATTTTTATAACTTTTAAAAGTATAACGTTTATTTATTTATAATGGATCAAATCCAAAAATATTTTATAACTTATACTTTCAAAAATCACTTTAAAAAAACATTTTAAAATTCCAAAATTTGGTCCAATGATGCTGCACACCAAAATAGTCAATCACGACTAAAACGATATCATATATCGATATGATAATCCATCAAATATCAAAATATCTGAAATCAAATAAATACTGTTGAGGAATCCAGTTGGATCCCTCCAACCTGTTTTCCTGCATCCAAAAATATTAGCACAATACCAATTTCGCTCCAGTACGAAATTATCGCGGTATATGGGATTTAAAATATTATCCGCTTAATAGACGGCGCAATAGGGTCTCATCCGCTAATAAATACGGGAAATCAACAACTCCAATATATACATATGCCAATATATATATATTGCTATTATATATAATACCACTTTCACTGTTTATGAAATATTCACGGTATATGTTTTTAATAAATAACATCCGCTTACTAACGGTGCATAATGTCTATTTTAACAATCAATAGATAACAATCATCATTCAAACATGAATTCAAATATTTTAAATCTAACTATTTAAAATAAAAATCAAAACTGATTCGATTGAGTGAGAAGTTCTCACCTTGATTTCAATTTCGTTTTAGCGATTTATTTCGAATAAAATTAAACGCGCGTTTAATTTTACCCAAAATTCTCACTAACTCCAAACGACTCTAATCCAATTTCATCGCGTAGTGCTCATCCATACGATTCCAACGCTTCTTTTTTCGCGCGTTTTCGACCTCGTATGAAAAAGATATGATTTTATGAAGTTTACTCGATTTTTTATAAACTAATTACAACATTTATTTATAATTTTATACCCATGCTAAATCATCACCGTGAGATCCAGTTCCTTTGAATCCCTGCTGTCCACCCCATCATCTCCCTCATGTTCACGTATGCGTGCCCCCCCCCCCCCCCCGTTAAAATTGCCGAACCCATCCATCAAAATTAGGTTTTGATTTTTGCTCCACTTCGTCGACTTCTAGCATGATCAGGAAGCTCCATATTGACCGCCTACGCGAGAACCATGCTCGGCTGGAAGGTCTTGAAACTCGGCCCCTCCTCCTCTCTCGATTTGCGTGCACAACGCGTTGCCTTCTTCTCCAATTTGCCGTTGATCCATGAAGCTATTCGCGATCTTGACCGTTGATATTAAAGATCTCATCGAGCTCTTCAAGATTGTAGTTGAGAGTTTCTTGAATGGGTTTGTGGATTGAAAGAAATCGAGGGGGAAAGGAGAGTGATTTTCGGCCGTTCATGAAGGGGGGTGGCGGCTGCGTTATTGAGTTAGGGTTTATTTATTTTTTTATTTAATTTATGAAGGGTGTTGGTCTATTTATAGGAAAACGAACGACACTATTCATCCCGGATTTTCCGAACTCCGATTCACGCGCCGTAACCCGCGTTTCTAGGGTTTACCCCGCGTTCCGGACACAATGGAACAGGTTTCGGAAGCTAATTCGGACATCTGTGCGAGTTATGGCTATAAACGATCGATTTAAATTAAACCGATTTAAGCGATTTTCTATGCGTTTTAATTTGTACAGGACAAACGGTAAATCCAATTGACACGAAATTTGAAACCTTACAATAATATCATATTACGGATCCGATGAAACTGGTTTCGTCGAAATCCGAGACTTTTTGAAAAAATGACTATTTTAACTCGCCAAATTAATATTAAAAATAATTCGATGCGTTTCGAGCTGCCACGATCAAACGATAACTCCGATTGACATGAAATTTGAAATTCGGTAATAACTAACTATTACGGATCCAATGGAACAGGTTTCGTTCAATTCTAAGACTGTTCAAAAATTGACTAATTTCACTAGTCGATTTAATATTAAAATATTCAATTTTCACAAATAAACTTTTAATTCGATTTTAAAAGTTCTAAAATATCGTTCTAACTTCAATACGATAAAATAAAATTTTACAAATCATTTTCAATCATATTTAACTCGATTTTCAATTATTTCCATAATTTAACATATTAAATTATTGATTTAATTATTCAATTGAATCCAATTATTCGAATAAAAATTTATTCGACTTATAAATTCACTTATTAATATTTAAAATTAATTTAAATATCCAAATTTTTATTTACTAAAAATCCTGGGTCGTTACAATTTCCTTCTGGAAAAGGGTTGTATCATGGTATGGAGCCCAGATACTTACTCATGTTGAAAACACTTTATGATTGTGTGAATTGATTACGAGCGCTCGGTGAAAGGTCCCAAAGGACCGGGGGATGGCATACTCGGTCAGTTGTTACTCAGTTAGGGGTAACCCGGCCTTGTGTTGGTAGAGATCCGGTTTGGTTCTCGGGGACGTCCATCCAGAGGCGTTCACATGTGGCAATGGGAAGTTCCTTGGCCTGATCATTCGTTGGAAATCCAATTCCCAATACGAAACCTTGTACGATATTAGTTGTAGAACCTGCCATTTACTTATGGTGGTCACCACTGTTTAGATGGTAGCTATAGTAGGCATAGTTCGAAATGTCTATGCTGGTTAAGATTTATATTCTACTTTCGAAATGAATTTTTCCCACACTATGCACTAATAATAATATCAAATGTTTCTTTTTAATGCGTATCAAGCATCTTTGACTAACATAAGGAGAAATCTCCTCCAAGTCTGCGTTTGCATTGTGTGTGTGCTGGGAGGTCTTATGGTAGTCTCATTTTTAAAAGCATTGCGAATTGACTTTAAAAATATTCCTCTATTTTGATTTTAAAGATAAATAAACTGTTTTGAGTTCTCACACCAGTCACATGACTGACTCGGAGTTTATTGTTTTCCTTCCTAAACTCTGGGTGCCCACCAATTTTCACACGGGCAGTCAAGAGTTAGGTTTATCAGGATATTCTGGATATTCTGGAATTGCTGGAGGCAAGATGGATGGCATGGCGTATTACTAGTATATAGTATTTCTTTTCTGCTGTTTGTTGTTGTATATTGTTGTACACTCTGATGATATGATGTAATGTAATGTATAAAATGTAATAACTGATATAGTTCTTTGTTTAAAGATTATTCATTTATTATTATATGTTGTTCCGCTGCGAATTGTGAGATTCTGTTATTGTTCTGTTGTTTTCTTTCTGTTCTTTCTATTTTCTTTTCTCTCCATTTCCTATCTTCTCTCTCTTCTTCTGCCTTTTTCTTCTCCTTAAACCCTAACATTTCGGTTTTTCGGCAACGAAAAATCGCTATCGTTACAGTTGGTATCAGAGCATATGGTTAAGCGACAACCATGGTTCTGTTGGGTATTACTCATTAGAGATAGAGTCAGTAGTGCTCTAGAATGAGTTTGAGTGTAATAATAGCTATGAGAGCGTATTTGTTAGTGAATATATAAAATTGTTTTATATTGTGATGATTGCTTTGTTGAGTGGTATATAGATTCTGGTTAATACGAGTAATTAACGTTGTTGATAGGGATCTCTAAACACTTGTATAGAACAATTCGACACAGTATTGTTTTAAATTGGGTAAATGAAATAATTTTACCTTGATTATATTTTATATATATAAAGGAATAATTTTCAGAATTATTAAAGTGTATATAAGTTGATTGTTAGGTTGTTTGAATAATCCAAATAAAAGAATAATTGTATAAGTAAAAAGAATTATAAGAATAAAATTATAATTAAAGTGATTTACAATTGTGAAATAAACTTATATATATAAGAAGTGAAACTATATGAATATATTTATGAATATGAGTTGTAAATAAAAATGAATTTAAAGTTAAATAGTAATTTACTTTAGAATTGAGAATCTGAATAAATTCATAAGTGGGAATTTAAGTTATGTAAAAACAAGTGATGTTTATAAAAAAAAGTATAACTTAAGAGATGTTGAATGAAGTTGATATTAGTATCAAAGTAAATTATTAAAGTTAAGTGATAGATGTGAACTTGAGTTTTATAAATGAAATTCAACTTTGTAATTGAATTGAATTAATGGATTAAATGTTAATCAAATGAATGTGAATTAAGCTGATATGGAATAATGGATATAAGTGTTAATTCATTAAAATCTAATGTTATTGGAAGTTGAATAATTGAATGAATATAAGAAAAGAAATTTGGTTGTAACTAATATACATTGGTTGATATATGATTGTTAGTTGATTGTATATAATTCATTAAGAGTTAATGAAATTCGAAGTTAAAGTAATTGAAATTCAATTGGAAGTTAAGTGAATCTTAAATAGAATTGAATTTGATTTGGAAGTGAACCAACTTGAATATGAATTAGTGAATATAAACTAATTGAAAATGAATGTTAGTAAACATCCAATGTTAATGAATCAAATGTGATTTAAATTGAAAACCCATTTCATTGAATATTAATGAGAATATGAATGAATATTTATTGAATTGAATGTTAGTTGGTTGATGGTTGAATATATTGCTTTTGTTGCATTTGCTATGTTGACATGTATAGTTATTATGTTGCTATATGTTGTATATCGATACTATTGTCTATATACATGATTCTCATGTTGTTTGTTGAGTGTTTAGTAGGTGCGGATCGCGTTTGCTTCGCATTTGGAGCTCGCTTTCGCGCTATATTAGCCGTATATGCTCGCTAATAATATAATAAGGTACATATCTCGGATTAAATACCGTACTTTTATACTTTTTTCCCTTCGGGATGCCTCATTACTTGATGAGATGTATATTTGTGATATATATACTGTCATTTTTTTTCGGATCGAGCCGCGCAAAGGAGACTATGGCGAATTTTTCTGGAAATTTAAGGCGTTAGAAAAAATTTGAGAAAATTTGAAATTTTTTGATAACTATAATTTTGGTTTTGGAATTGGAAGTTAAACAATAATAGTTGTTTTTGAAAAGATAACTAAGTATGATTTGAAAACTTAGTAAAGTTATTGTAAGAAGTTTAACTATGGATTTATAGAAAGTTAATAGATTCTGTAACTTTTCTTACTTGTTAATTTCGAGGACGAAATTCTTTTAAGGGGGAAGTATGTAACGACCAAGGATTTTTAGTAATTAAAATTTGAATATTTAATTAATTTTAAATATTTATTAGTGAATTTATAAGTCAAATAAATTTCATTCGAATTATTGGATTTAATTGAATAATTAAATCGATAATTTAATATGTGAAATTACGGAAATAATTGAAAATTGGGTTAAATATGATTGAAATGATTTGGGAAATTTTATTTTATCATATTGAAGTTAGAATGATATTTTAGAACTTTTAAAATCGAATTAAAAGTTAAGTTGTGAAAATTGAATATTTTAATAATTAATCGACTAGTGAAAATAGTCAATTTTTGAACAGTCTCGGATTTCAACGAAACCTGTTCCATTGGATCCGTTATAGTTAGTTATTACCGGATTTCAATTTTCGTGTCAATCGGAGTTATCATTTGATCGTGGCAGCTCGAAACGCATCGAAATTGTTTTAATATTAATTTGGCGAGTTAAAATAGTCATTTTTCAAAAAGTCTCGGATTTCGACGAAACTAGTTTCATCGGATCCGTAATGTGATATTATTGTAAGGTTTCAAATTTCGTGTCAATCAGAATTACCGTTTGTCCGGTACAAATTAAAACGCCTAGAAAATCGTTTAAATCGGTTTAATTTAAATTGAACGTTTATAGCCATAACTCGCACAGATGACCGAATTAGCTTTCGAAACCTGTTCCATTGTATCCGAAACGCGGGGTAAACCCTAGAAACGCTGGTTACGGCGCGTGAATTGGAGTTCGGAATTTCCGGAATGAATAGTGTCGTTCGTTTTCCTATAAATAGCCTCCATTCACAAATAAAAAAACAAAAAAAAAACTAAACCTAACCCTAATTCTACAGCCGCCTCCTCCAAAAACCAATGGCCGAAAAGCAATGTTCTATCTCCCCAAAAATCTTCAAATCCATCAAGTAATTCGAGAAACTTTCTAAATGAAAGTTGTAGAGCACAGCACGATCTATAAATCCAACGGTGGAGATCGTGTTTGGAGTAGTGGATTGATGGGAATCGTGCCACAAAGGCCTCGCGTTCGCACGCGTTTCTAGGGCAAATAGAGCAGTCGAGTTCTCCATGCTTGCTGCCGAAAGTAGCTCGTGTTATGGACTACGAGATGGAGTTCCCTGATCGACGTAAGGTTGTGTATCTTGCTCGCGATATTTAACCCTAAAAATGTATATGGGTTCGGCCGAGTAAGTCGCGCGCGTGAATACGAGAGGAGGAAGAAGAAAGGATGGAGGGCCGTGATTTGCAGGGTTTGGGGATCTACAGCTGGAAATAGATTTAGGTTTAAAATTATATAATATATGTTGTAATTATTAAGTTTAAATTCGTATAAACTTCATAAAATCATAACTTTTTCATACGAGGTCGAAAACGCGCGAAACTAGAAGCGTTGGAATCGTATGGACGAGCACTACGCTATGGAATTGGATTGGAGTCGTTTGGAGTTAGTGAGAATTTTGGGTAAAATTAAACGTCCGTTTAATTTTATTCGAAATAAATCGCTAAAACGAAATTGAAATCAAGGTGAGAACTTCTCACTCAATCGAATCAGTTTCGATTTTATTTTAAATAGTTAGATTTAAAATATTTGAATGCATGTTTGAATGATGATTGTTATCTATTGATTGTTAAAATAGACATTATGCGCCGTTAGTAAGCGGATGTTATTTATTAAAAACATATACCGCGAATATTTCATAAACAGTGGAATTGGTATTATATATAATAGCAATATATATATATTGGCATATGTATATATTGGAGTTATTGATTTCCCGCATTTGTATAGCGGATGAGACCCTATTGCGCCGTCTATTAAGCGGATAATATTTTAAATCCCATATACCGCGATAATTCCGTACTGGAGCGGAATTAGTATTGTGCTAATGTTTGTGGATGCAGGAAAACAGGTTGGAGGGATCCAAATGGATTCCTCAACAGTATTTGTTTGATTATGGATATTTTGATATTCGTTGATTATCATATCGATATATGATATCGTTGTTGTCGTGATTGACTATTTGGTATGTAGCATCATTGGACCAAATTTTGGAATTTAAAAAGGATTTCAAAGTGATTTTTGAAAGTATACGTTTATAAAATATTTTTGGGAATTTATCCATTTTAAATAAATAAACGTATAATTTTTAATGTTATAAAAATTATGATTTTTGAGAAATATAGTTAAAGGTTGATTTTTGAAAATATGAGGCTAATGATTTTATAAAATAGTTTAATCGGGATTTTTGAAATTATTATAAAGAGTTGAAAATATAGGATTTATAAAATTTAATTATTTTATGAATCAAAATGATGAAATTATAAAGGAGATTAAAGATGTTTTAAAAGAATAATATAAATTGATTTATATAAAAAGATTTATAAATTGATAATTTTTAAATGAAAATATTTGAATTATAAAACGAGTTTTTATAAGTGTTTGAATGAAGTGAAAATGGACTGCATAAGTGAATGGAATTTATAAAATTATAAATGGTGAAGTTATAAGTGAAATTTATAAATAATAAGATTTATAAATTTTGTGAAGTTATTAAAGAATGGTTTTGGATAAATAATTGAATCTTATAAGTTATAAGATTTATAATTATGAAGTTCAAAGGAACGATTTTTGCAAACAAATAAATTATAAGTATTTCACTTATAATATGAACTTTTAGTATATCATTGAGATATGAATTGAGATAGGTTAATAAAGGAATTTATAAAGGAAGTTGTGGTAAAATAAATAGAAATGGAATTTATAAACGTTGTTTTATAAATCCGCAAACGACTTATTTTGATAAGTAAATTGTTGAAACCTATTAATGGAGTTATATTCACATTTTTGACTGTGAATAATCCTTTGAAATAAAATGAATAGAAGTGATGAAAGTTGTTAACGTAGTATATTCACGTTTTTGAATAGTGAATATTATGTTAAAGAAAATGTTTTAGATGTGATGTTTTAAATAGAATTAAAACGATCTAACGATGTTTTAAAATATGTTAAGATTCGAAACCATAGATTTCAACATTCATTGTTGAAATAGACGTTTTCGAGAAATAAAAGGAAATGGTGGACTATAGCACTATTGTTATAGTAAATGATTTCCGAAAGGAAATGTTTTGCATAGTATTGGGATTTATATATCTATTTTAATTTCGAATCCCTATACTAGTGATTTTGGGTTGTCGTAACGATGTTTTACGCAACATTCGTTTTGGCCCAAATAAATATGTTTAAGAGAATGATTTCCTTAAAGAATGAAATATATACTTAATCTCGATTTAAGTATATTGAATATTTTCCAAGTGTTGAAAATAGATGGATTTGAGAATTACTTAATAAGTAAGTATGGAAATGTTTTCCAAATATAAAGTGAATATTTTGAGAATTTATATTTTTGAAGATAAATTGAAATGAATAATTGAAATCGTATATGCATAGATATTTTAGAATATAAATTCACTATGGAATTTATAAAAGAAAGTGGAATCTGTTTAAAAATAAATATTGATTCATTTTTGAAGTATGAAAATTATTTATCTTGTAAAGATATTTTTAGGAAATAAATAATTTGGAAAATTATTTGGAATCTGGTGATGTGTGCATATCCATTGATAGTTCAATAACCGACTATCAATATTTACCTTTGAAAGGTATTTGTTGTGATTTTCTTGAAATTGAATGCACACTTATTTTTAAATTATTGCGCTCGTTATTCGGATTACCCATTCCGAATAGTGATACGACGTAATGGATAGCATTGATGACCGGTGTTGAAGACCGGATATTTGTGAGAGCGATAGGATGACCTATCGATTGTCTCTGCACTGAGTTGCAACGGTATAGAGACTCCCTAAGTGATGGGAAATCCAATCAGGATTGTGGATATTCGGATTGCAAGGACTTCTTTGTAAGTGCCTTCGGTTCTGTTCGAGCCCGGACCAGACTTGTATGGATTGTATGTCTGACATTACAAATTGAGATATAAAGCCGATTTCTTTCAAATATATTTCTGTTGGTGGCGGAGAATTTATTCTCTTAGCTTAACACCCTTCTCTGAGACGTACGAGCTCAGAGGTTATGTAGTTGAATGTTATCAGCGATATATTCCCAATTTGGTAATGTGACATGCTGAGTGTTGCTGTGAAATGATCATTGTGTTGATCATTTGTGATAGGATCATTTATTTGATCGTCTATCCTGATGATCATTTCTATGATCATTTGTTGACCCAAAGCATGGCTTTTGTATAAAGTATGTTTTTGTGGACGTGACTTCGTCGAGCCTCACACCCCGGGAATGGTCAAAACAGGAAAGATGCAGCAAGGTTATGAGGGGTAGCGCCCTTTAGGGTATGTGCATTTCCTTCTGGAAAAGGGTGGTATCATGGTATGGAGCCCAGATACTTACTCATGTTGAAAACACTTAATGATTGTGTGAATTGATTACGAGCGCTCGGTGAAAGGTCCCAAAGGACCGGGGGATGGCATACTCGGTCAGTTGTTACTCAGTTAGGGGTAACCCGGCCTTGTGTTGGTAGAGATTCGGTTTGGTTCTCGGGGACGTCCATCCAGAGGCGTTCTCATGTGGCAATGGGAAGTTCCTTGGCCTGATCATTCGTTGGAAATCCAATTCCCAATACGAAACCTTGTACGGTATTAGTTGTAGAACCTGCCATTTACTTATGGTGGTCACCACTGTTTAGATGGTAGCTATAGTAGGCATAGTTCGAAATGTCTATGCTGGCTAAGATTTATATTCTACTTTCAAAATGAATTTTTCCTACACTATGCACTAATAATAATATCAAATGTTTCTTTTTAATGCGTATCAAACATCTTTGACTAACATAAGAAGAAATCTCCTCCAAGTCTGCGTTTGCATTGTGTGTGTGGTGGGAGGTCTTATGGTAGTCTCATTTTTAAAAGCATTGCAAATTGACTTTAAAAATATTCCTCTATTTTGATTTTAAAGATAAATAAACTGTTTTGAGTTCTCACACCAGTCACATGACTGACTCGGAGTTTATTGTTTTCCTTCCTAAACTCTGGGTGCCTACCAATTTTCACACGGGCAGTCAAGAGTTAGGTTTATCAGGATATTCTGGATATTCTGGAATTGCTGGAGGCAAGATGGATGGCATGGCGTATTACTAGTATATAGTATTTCTTTTCCGCTGTTTGTTGTTGTATATTGTTGTACACTCTGATGATATGATGTAATGTAATGTATAAAATGTAATAACTGATATAATTCTTTGTTTAAAGATTATTCATTTATTATTATATGTTGTTCCGCTGCGAATTGTGAGATTCTGTTATTGGCTGTTGTTTTCTTTCTGTTCTTTCTATTTTCTTTTCTCTCCATTTCCTATCTTCTCTCTCTTCTTCTGCCTTTTTCTTCTCCTTAAACCCTAACATTTTGGTTTTTCGGCAACGAAAAATCGCTATCGTTACAGTGTCCCCAAGGTTTTATAGCATTTAATTTAAATAAGGTTCCCCTTACATATTCAAACAAAGATAAGTATTTTATGACATAACCCTTCGATGTAGCCCCTTCGAATTAGCAAAACTTTACTCAAGTAAAATGGCTAAAAATAGCCCTTTGCAACCCTTCGAATGAAGTCCCATTCGAAAGAAAATAACCCTCCGATGTTAGCCCCTTCGGAAACCTTCCTTTTGAAAGCATCACAAAATCATACCTTTCGAACTTGTCGAAAGGTTTCTTTTCAACGAAGTCAAAAGGTTTCTTTTCAACCAAGTCGAAAGGTTCTACCTTTCGACCTTGCCGAAAGCCTGGGGTGTGCCCCCCTTATAAGACCATTTATAAACCTTTCGAAAGCAATGAAACTGAAAGCCTTTCGAAATCATTAAAACTCAAAATCTTTCGCAATCATTGAAGGTAACCCCTTCAAAACCTTTCGAAATCAAATCTTTCGAAATTAAACCTTTCGAAACAATTCAAAAATAATGAAGTGTTGGTATTGGAACTAACCGTTCGAAAGTATACTTCCAACCATGTCGGAAGGTTAACCCTTCGACTTTGCCGAAAGGTATTAAAGCACCTTTTTAGAAAACATTTTAAAACAATATTCTCGAAGGTTTAAGCTTTCAAAGATCCCCTTTGAAACCCCTTCTTGAGTATGAAATTTTTAACTTTATGAAAATGATGTAGTCGAAGCGTCCCCCTTCAATACCTATAAATTCGAAAGCTTTTATACTTCCGTTCGAAGGCCAAGAAGCAAACTCCATCCCTTCACCTCTCTTCCTTCTGACACCATTCCCACCTTCCGACTTAGACGACAGTAAAGGCTTACCTACCGACTTAGATGAAAGGTACCTTTCGACTTAGTCGAAAGGGTAAAAGCAGACTAATGTAGTTGGAAGCAATTCTGGGCCCATGGAAGTGACGGTTCCTCTTGCTTGTCTAATTCTATTTGGTTAAGAGGCTTCCTCCTATACTTTTTAATAGTAAAAAGTGAAAATAGTCGACCTTTTTCTTAAAATACTATTCTTCTTCCCCAAATATTTTTCAAAAGCAATTTCCCTCCGAGTCCAAATAAATGTAGAAGCCATTTTTCAGTTAGCCCTTGGGCTTAGATAATTTAATTTCCTTAGTAAACCACCAAGGAAAATTCACAAAAATCATCAAAAATATGATAAATCATGCACTTCAATATGTTAAAATTTCAAAGCATATGAAGATCAAATCGACTCAAAATTTAACCAAAACCGAATAAAAATGTTTTAACTAGCCCATTAACATTTAAAACGCCTATGTCTTATCCAAAACAAAGGTTTAAATGGTTATATCCTAACCAAATCACAAACATGAGTAGGGTATAACCCATATCCCATCCAAACATAGAAATTTTGAGATGATAAACATGATTATTCACCTTGGTAAGTTGATTGGAGAATGAGATAATTTTCTAGCTTTAATTCCATAGCTTTATCTTCAATTTATTGCTTTTCTTGGAGCTTTTAATGGACGACCGAAATATAGGTGAGGAGTTATGAATGAGAAAGTGAAAGATTATTAAATTGGAGGAAGAGATATATACTAAGAAATGTATCCCCATTTCCAAGTTTACCCTTAGAAAAATTCCCCCTTCTAAATTTAGTTAAGTCTTATTTTAGTTCATTCATTAAGACATGGCTATTAGATTTATTGTAACGACCCAGAATTTTATTTAATTAAAATTTTAATATTTAATTAATTTTAAATATTAATAAGTGAATTTGTAAGTCGAATAAATTTTATTTCGAATAATTGGATTTAATTGAATAATTAAATCGATAATTTGGATAGTGAAAATATAGAAATAATTGAAATTGGGTTAAATATGATTGAAAATGATTTGTAAAATTTTATTTTATCATATTGAAGTTAGAACGATATTTTAGAACTTTTAAAATCGAATTAAAAGTTAATTTGTGAAAATTGAATATTTTAATATTTAATCGACTGTGAAATTAGTCATTTTTCGAACAGTCTCAGAATTGGATGAAACTAGTTCCATTGGATCTCTAATAGTTTGTTATTACCGGATGTCAATTTTCGTAGCAATCGGAGTTATCTTTTGATCGTGGCAGCTCGAAACGCATCGAAATTGTTTTTAATATTAATTTGGCGAGTTAAAATAGCCATTTTTCAAACAGTCTCGGATTTCGACGAAACCAGTTTCATTGGATCCGTAATGTGATATTATTGTATGGTCTCAAATTTCATGTCAATCGGATTTACCGTTTGTCCGGTGCAAGCTAAAACGCCTAGAAAATCGTTTAATCGGTTTAATTTTAAATCGAACGTTTATTCCCATATCTCACACAGATGACCGAATTAGCTCCCGAAACACGTTCCATTGTGTTCGGAACGCGGGGTAAACCTTAGAAACGCCAACCGGCACGCTTCGTTTGGAGTTCGGAAAATCCGGGATGAATAGTGTCGCGCGAATTTTCTATAAAAGCCCCTAACATTCATTTTTTTCACAAAATTATAACCCTAGGGTTTCCAAAATTGCAGCCGCCACCCATAGCATTCAATGGCCAGAAATTAATGTCCTTCTCCCCTCAATTACTCTCAATCCATCAACAATTAGGAAAAACTTTCAACATGAAAGTTGTAGACGACAACGAGATCTTGCTATCCAACGGCTATGATCGTGTTTGGAGCTTCGGATCAACGGCAAATTGTACATGAAGGCGCTGCGTTTGGGTGCGGTTTTCGAGGCAATAGCTGAGCTGAGCTTCACCAAGTTGGAGCCGTAGGTAGCTCTTGCGTAGGGCTTTCGTTTGGTGGTGGAGTGATGGAGTTTCGAGCTTTGAGGTGGCCGTAACTTGGAACCCTAGTTTCGTGCATTATGGGTTTTTTTTACGTATGTTGGCTGTAGAAGAACGTGAGTGAGGAAGGAGAGAGGGGACGGTCCTGATGGGGGGGGGGGGGTTTGGATCCAAGGGCTAGGATTTAGATGAAGGTTAAAAAATTAAATTTTGTTGTAAAATTTATGAATATAAGTCGTGTAAACTTGTAAAAATCATATCTTTTTCATACGAGGTCGAAAACGCGCGAAACCAGTTGCGTTGGAATCGTATGGACGAGCACTATGCTATGGATTGGAGTCGTTTGGAGTTAGTGAGAATTTCGGGTAAAATTAAACGTCCGTTTAATTTTATTCGAAATAAATCGCTAAAACGAAATTGAAATCAAGGTGAGAACTTCTCACTCAATCGAATCAGTTTCGATTTTATTTTAAATAGTTAGATTTAAAATATTTGAATGCATGTTTGAATGATGATTGTTATTAATTGATTGTTAAATTAGACATTATGCGCCGTTAGTAAGCGGATGTTATTTATTAAAAACATATACCGCGAATATTTCATAAACAGTGAAATTGGTATTATATATAATAGCAATATATATATATTGGCATATGTATATATTGCAGTTATTGATTTCCCGCATTGTATAGCGGATGAGACCCTATTGCGCCGTCTATTAAGCGGATAATATTTTAAATCCCATATACCGCGATAATTCCGTACTGGAGCGGAATTGGTATTGTGCTAATGTTTTTGGATGCAGGAAAACAGGTTGGAGGGATCCAACTGGATTCCTCAACAGTATTTATTTGATTTCAGATATTTTGATATTTGATGGATTATCATATCGATATATGATATCGTTGTTGTCGTGATTGACTATTTGGTATGTAGCATCGTTGGACCAAATTTTGATTTGGAATTTTAAAAGGGTTTTTAAAGTGATTTTTGAAGAGTATTCGTTTATAAAATATTTTTGGAATTGATCCATTTTAAATAAATAAACGATATAATTTTAATGTTATAAAAATTATGGTTTTTGAGAAATATAGTTAAAAGTTAATTTTTTGAAAATATGGGGTTAATGATTTTGTAAAATAGTTTAAATTGGGATTTCTGAATTTATTATAAAAAGTTGAAAATATAGGATTTATAAAATTTGATTATTTTATAAATCAAAATGGTGAAATTTTAAAGGGGATTAAAGATGTTTTAAAAGGATAATAGTATAAATTGATTTATATAAGAAATTTATAAGATTGATATTTATAAATTAAAGCATTTGAATTATAAAAAGAGTTTTTATAAGTGTTAGAATGAACTGTGAATGAATTTCATAAATCAATGAAATTTATAGAATTATAAACGGTGGAGTTATAAATGGAATTTTATAAGCAGTGGGTTTATAAAATTTATAAAGTTATTAAAAGAATGGTTTTGGATAAATAACTGAATCTTATAAGTTATAAGATTTATAATTATGAAGTTTAAAGGAACGATTTTTGCAAACAAATAAATTCTAAGTATTTAACTTATAACATGAACTTTTGGTTTATAATTGAGTTATAGATCGAATAGGTTAATAAAGGAGATTTATAAAGGAAGTAGTTATAAAATAAATAGAAATGGAATTTATAAACATTGTTTTATAAATTCGCAAATGACTTATTTTGATAAGTAAATTGTTATGACTTATTTATGGAGTTATATTCACGTTTTAGACAGTGAATAATCCTTTAAAGTAAAATGAATAGAACTGATGAAATTGGTTAACAAATATATTCACGTTTTTGAATAGTGAATAATATGTTAAAGAAAATGTTTTGGAGGTGATATTTTAAATAGAATTAAAACGATCTAACGATGTTTTTAAATGTGTCGAGATTCGAAACCATAGATTTCAACATTCATTGTTGAAATAGACGTTTTCGAGAAATAGAAGGAAATGCTAGATTATAACACTGTTGTTATAATAGATGATTTCCAAAAGGAAATGTTTTGTATAGTATTGGGATTTATATATCTATTTTAATTTCGAATCCCTATACTAGTGATTTTGGGTTGTCGTAACGATTTTTTACGTAACATTCGTTTTGGCCCAAATAAATATGTTTAAGAGAATGATTTCCTTAAAGAATGAAATATATACTTAATTTCGATTTAAGTATATTGAATATTTTCCGAGTGTTGAAAATAAATGGATTGAGAATTACTTAATAAGTAAGTATGGAAATGTTTTCCAATATAAAGTGAATATTTTGAGAATTTATCTTTTTGAAGATAAATTGAAATGAATAATTGAAATCGTATATGCATCGATATTTTGGAATGAAAATTCACTAAGGAATTTATAAAAGAAAGTGGAATTTGTTTAAAAATAAATATTGATTTATTTTTGAGGTATTGAAATTATATATCTTGTAAAGATATTTTTGGGAAATAAATAATTTGGAAAATTATTTGGCATCTGGTGATGTTGTGCATATCCATTGATAGTTCAATAACCGACTATAAATATTTACCATTGAATAGGTATTTGTTGTGATTTGCTGAATTTGAATGCTACACTTATTTTTAAATTATTGCGCTCGTTATTTCGGATTACCCATTCCAAATAGTGATACGACGTAATGGATAACATTGATGACCGGTGTTGAAGACCGGATATTTGCGAGAGCGATAGGATGACCTATCGATTGACTCTGCACCGAGTTGCTCCGGTATAGAGTTCTCCATATGTGATGGGAAATTCGATCAGGATTGTGGATATCTGGATTGCAAGGACTTCTTTGTAAGTGCCTTCGGTTCTGTTCGAGCCCGGAACAGACTTGTATGGATTGTATGTCTGACATTACAATTTGAGATATAAAGCCGATTTCTTTCAAATATATTTCTGTTGGTGGCGGAGAATTAATTCTCTTAGCTTAACACCCTTCTCTGAGACGTACGAGCTCAGAGGCTATATAGTTGAAGGTTATTAGCAATATATTCCCAATTTGGTAATGTGACATGCTGAGTGTTGCTGTGAAATGATCATTGTGTTGATCATTTGTGATAGGATCATTTGTTTGATCGTTTATCTTTGTGATCATTTCTATGATCATTTGTTGACCCAAAGCACGACTTTTGTATAAAGTGTGTTTTTGTGGACGAGACTTCGTCGAGCCTCACACCCCGGAAATGGTCAAAACAGGAAAGATGCGGCAAGGTTATGAGGGGTAGCTCCCTTTAGGGTATGTGCATTTCCTTCTGGAAAAGGGTGGTATCATGGTATGGAGCCCAGATACTTACTCATGTTGACACACTTTATTTATGATTGTGTGATGTTGGTGACGAGCGCTCGGTTAAAGGTCCCAAAGGACCGGGGGATGGCATACTCGTGTCAGTTGTTACCCAGTTAGGGGTAACCCGGCCTTGTGTTGGCAGAGATCCAGTTTGGTTCTCGGGGACGTCCTTCCAGAGGCGTTCTCATGTGGCAATGGGAAGTTCCTTGGCCTGACCATTCGTTGGAAATCCAATTCCCAATATGAAACCCTGTATGGCTTTAGTTGTAGAACCTGCCATTTACTTATGGTGGTCACCACTGTTTAGATGTTAGCTATAGTAGGCATAGTTCGAAATGTCTATGCTGGCTAAGATTTATATCTTTATTTTCGAAATGAATTTTTCTTTACACTATGCACTAGTAATAATATCAAATGTTCTTTTTAATGCGTATCAAGCATCTTTGACTATCATAAGGAGAAATCTCCTCCGATTCTACGTTTGCATGTGTGTGTGTGCGGGAGGCCTTATGGTAGTCTCATTTTTAAAAGCATTGCGAATTGACTTTAAAAATATTCCTCTATTTTGTTTTCAAAGATAAATAAACTATTTTGAGTTCTCACACCAGTCACATGACTGACTCGGAGTTTATTGTTTTCCTTCCTAAACTCTGGGTGCCCACCAATTTTCACACGGGCAGTCAAGAGTTAAGGTTTATCAGGATATTCTGGAGTTGCTGGAGGCAAGCTGGATGGCATGGCGTATTACTAGTATATAGTATTTCTTTTCCGCTACATTGTTTGTTGTTGTACACTCTGATGTAATGTAATGAAATGAAATGTGATGTAATGTAATAACTGATATAGTTCTTTGTTTAAATATTATTCATTTATCTATTATATGTTGTTCCACTGCGAATTGTGAGATTCTGTTGTTGTTCTGTTGTTTTCTGTTCTAGTTCCGATCTATTTTCTATTTTCTTTTCTCTCTATTTTCTATCTTCTTATCTCTTCTTCTGCCTTTTTCTTTTTCTTAAACATTGAGAATTCGTATTTCTGTTCATCTTGAATTAATCAATGGAGATTAGTGTATATTCAAGGAGTACAGATTTGCGGGTCTTCACAGGTGGTATCAGAGCATATGGTTAAGCGACAACCATGGCTCTGTTGGGTATTACTCATTAGAGATAGAGTCAGTAGTACTCTAGAATGAGTTGAGTGTAATAATAGCTATGAGAGCGTATTTGTTAGTGAATATAAAATTGTTTTATATTGTGATGATTGGTTTATTGAGTGGCATATGAACTTTCGTCAGCACGGTATGCACAACTATGCCGAAGGGGTTTCTAAACACTTGAATAGAACAATTCGACACAATATTGTTTTAAACTGGGTAAATGAAATAATTTTACCTTGATTATATTTTATATATAAAGGGATAATTTTTCAAAATTATTAAAGTGTATATAAGTTGATTTTTTAGATGTTTGAATAATCTAAATTGAAGAATAATTGTATAAGCAAAAGAATTATAAGAATTGAATTATAATTAATGTGATTTACAATTGTGAAATAAACTTATATATATAAGAAGTGAAACTATATGAATATATTTATGAATATGAGTTGTAAATAAAAATGAATTTAAAGTTAAATGGAAATTTACTTTAGAATTTGGAATCTGAATTGATTTATAAGCTGGAATTTAAGTTATGTAAAAACAAGTGATGTTTATTTAAATGGAATATAACTTAAGTGATGTTGAATGAAGTTGATTTCGGTATCAAAGTAAATTAATAAAGTTAAGTGATAGATATGAACTTGAGTTATATAAATGAAATTTAACTTTAGTAATTGAATTGAATTAATGGATTGAATATTAATCAATTAAATGTGAATAATTGGTATGAAATAATGAATGTAGGTGTTAATTCATTAAAATCTAATGTTATTGGAAAGTTGAAAGATTGGATGAAAATCAATTTAATTAAACCAATTGAAAGCAAAGGAATTTGGTTGAAATGAATATACATTGGTTGTTATATGATTGTTAGTTGATTGTATATAATTCATTAAGTATTAATGAAATTGAGTTAATGAAATTGAAAGCTAAAGTAATTGGAATTCAATTGGAAGTTAAGTGAATCTTAAATAGAATTGAATTTGATTTGGAAGTAAACCAACTTGAATATGAATTAGTGAATATAAACTAATTGAAAATGAATGTTAGAAAAAACATCCACTGTTAATAAAATCAAATGTGATTAAATTGAAAACCATTTCATTGAATATTAATGAGAATATGAATGAATATTTATTGGTTATGGATGTTAGTTGGTTGATGGTTGAATATATTGCTTTTACTGCATTTGCTATGTTGGCATATATAGTTATTATGTTGCTATATGTTGTATATCGATACTATTGTCTATATACATGATTCTCATGTTGTTTGTTGAGTGTTTAGTAGGTGCGGATCGCGTTTGCTTCGCATTTGGAGCTCGCTTTCGCGCTATATTAGCCGTATATGCTCGCTAAAAAAATATAAGGTACATATCTCGGATTAAATATCGTAGTTTTACACTTTTTTCCCTGCGGGATGCCTCATTACTTGATGAGATGTATATTTGTGATATATATATACTGTCATTTTTTTTCGGATCGATTCGCGCAAAGGAGACTATGGCGAATTTTTCTGAAAATTTAAGGCGTTAGAAAAAATTTGGGAATTTGAAATTTTTTGAAAACTTTAACTTTGTTTTGGAATTGAAAGTTAAACAATAGTAGTTGTTTTTGAAAAGATAACTAAGTATGATTTGAAAACTTAGTAAAGATATTGTAAGAAGTTTAACTATGATTTTGGGAAAATTAATAGATTCTGTAACTTTTCTTACTTGTTAATTTCGAGGACGAAATTCTTTTAAGGAGGGAAGTATGTAACGACCCAGAATTTTATTTAAATAAAATTTGAATATTTAATTAATTTTAAATATTAATAAGTGAATTTGTAAGTCGAATAAGTTTTATTTCGAATAATTGGATTTAATTGAATAATTAAATCGATAATTTGGATAGCGAAAATATAGAAATAATTGAAATTGGGTTAAATATGATTGAAAATGATTTGTAAAATTTTATTTTATCATATTGAAGTTAGAACGATATTTTAGAACTTTTAAAATCGAATTAAAAGTTAATTTGTGAAAATTGAATATTTTAATATTTAATTGACTGTGAAATTAGTCATTTTTCGGACAGTCTCAGAATTGGATGAAACTAGTTCCATTGGATCCGTAATAGTTTGTTATTACCGGATGTCAATTTTCGTAGCAATCGGAGTTATCGTTTGATCGTGGCAGCTCGAAACGCATCGAAATTGTTTTTAATATTAATTTGGCGAGTTAAAATAGCCATTTTTCAAACAGTCTCGGATTTCGATGAAACCAGTTTCATCGGATCCGTAATGTGATATTATTGTATGGTTTCAAATTTCATGTCAATCGGATTTACCGTTTGTCCGGTGCAAGCTAAAACGCCTAAAAAATCGTTTAATCGGTTTAATTTTAAATCGAACGTTTATTGCCATATCTCGCACAGATGACCGAATTAGCTCCCGAAACACGTTCCATTGTGTTCGGAACGTGGGGTAAACCTTAGAAACGCCAACCGGCACGCTTCGTTTGGAGTTCGGAAAATCCGGGATGAATAGTGTCGCGCGAATTTTCTATAAAAGCCCCTAACATTCATTTTTTTCACAAAATTATAACCCTACGGTTTCCAAAACTGCAGGCGCCACCCATAGCATTCAATGGCCAGAAATTAATGTCCTTCTCCCCTCAATTACTCTCAATCCATCAACAATTAGGAAAAACTTTCAACATGAAAGTTGTAGACGACAACGAGATCTTGCTATCCAACGGCTATGATCGTGTTTGGAGCTTCGGATCAACGACAAATTGTACATGAAGGCGCTGCGTTTGGGTGCGGTTTTCGAGGGCATAGCTGAGTCGAGCTTCACCAAGTTGGAGCCGTAGGTAGCTCTTGCATAGGGCTTTCCTTTGGTGGTGGAGTGATGGAGTTTCGAGCTTTGAGGTGGCCGTAACTTGGAACCCTAGTTTCGTGCATTATGGGTTTTTTTTACGCATGTTGGCTGTAGAAGAACGTGAGTGAGGAGGGAGAGAGGGGATGGTCCTGATGGGGGGGTGGTTTGGATCCAAGGGCTAGGATTTAGATGAAGGTTAAAAAATTAAATTTTGTTGTAAAATTTATGAATATAAGTCGTGTAAACTTGTAAAAGTCATATCCTTTTCATACGAGGTCGAAAACGCGCGAAACCAGTTGCGTTGGAATCGTATGGACGAGCACTACGCTATGGATTGGAGTCGTTTGGAGTTAGTGAGAATTTCGGGTAAAATTAAACGTTCGTTTAATTTTATTCGAAATAAATCGCTAAAACGAAATTGAAATCAAGGTGAGAACTTCTCACTCAATTGAATCAGTTTCGATTTTATTTTAAATAGTTAGATTTAAAATATTTGAATGCATGTTTGAATGATGATTGTTATTAATTGATTGTTAAATTAGACATTATGCACCGTTAGTAAGCGGATGTTATTTATTAAAAACATATACCGCGAATATTTCATAAACAGTGAAATTGGTATTATATATAATAGCAATATATATATATATATATATTGGCATATGTATATATTGCAGTTATTGATTTCCCGCATTGTATAGCGGATGAGACCCTATTACGCCGTCTATTAAGCGGATAATAGTTTAAATTCCATATACCGCGATAATTCCGTACTGGAGCGGAATTGGTATTGTGCTAATGTTTTTGGATGCAGGAAAACAGGTTGGAGGGATCCAACTGGATTCCTCAACAGTATTTATTTGATTTCAGATATTTTGATATTTGATGGATTATCATATCGATATATGATATCGTTGTTGTCGTGATTGACTATTTGGTATGTAGCATCATTGGACCAAATTTTGATTTGGAATTTTAAAAGGGTTTTTAAAGTGATTTTTGAAGAGTATTCGTTTATAAAATATTTTTGGAATTGATCCATTTTAAATAAATAAACGATATAATTTTAATGTTATAAAAATTATGGTTTTTGAGAAATATAGTTAAAAGTTAAATTTTTGAAAATATGGGGTTAATGATTTTATAAAATAGTTTAAATTGGGATTTCTGAATTTATTATAAAAAGTTGAAAATATAGGATTTATAAAATTTGATTATTTTATAAATCAAAATGGTGAAATTTTAAAGGGGATTAAAGATGTTTTAAAAGGATAATAGTATAAATTGATTTATATAAGAAATTTATAAGATTGATATTTATAAATTAAAGCGTTTGAATTATAAAACGAGTTTTTATAAGTGTTAGAATGAACTGTGAATGAATTTCATAAATCAATGAAATTTATAGAATTATAAACGGTGGAGTTATAAATGGAATTTTATAAGCAGTGGATTTATAAAATTTATAAAGTTATTAAAAGAATGGTTTTGGATAAATAATTGAATCTTATAAGTTATAAGATTTATAATTATGAAGTTTAAAGGAACGATTTTTGCAAACAAATAAATTCTAAGTATTTAACTTATAACATGAACTTTTGGTTTATAATTGAGTTATAAATCGAATTGGTTAATAAAGGAGATTTATAAAGGAAGTAGTTATAAAATAAATAGAAATGGAATTTATAAACATTGTTTTATAAATTCGCAAACGACTTATTTTGATAAGTAAATTGTTATGACTTATTTATGGAGTTATATTCACGTTTTAGACAGTGAATAATCCTTTAAAGTAAAATGAATAGAACTGATGAAATTGGTTGACAAATATATTCACGTTTTTGAATAGTGAATAATATGTTAAAGAAAATGTTTTGGAGGTGATAATTTAAATAGAATAAAAACGATCTAACGATGTTTTTAAATGTGTCGAGATTCGAAACCATAGATTTCAACATTCATTGTTGAAATAGACGTTTTCGAGAAATAGAAGGAAATGGTAGATTATAACACTGTTGTTATAATAGATGATTTCCAAAAGGAAATGTTTTGTATAGTATTGGGATTTATTTATTTATTTTAATTTCGAATCCCTATACTAGTGATTTTGGGTTGTCGTAACGATGTTTTACCTAACATTCGTTTTGGCCCAAATAAATATGTTTAAGAGAATGATTTCCTTAAAGAATGAAATATATACTTAATTTCGATTTAAGTATATTGAATATTTTCCAAGTGTTGAAAATAAATGGATTGAGAATTACTTAATAAGTAAGTATGGAAATGTTTTCCAATATAAAGTGAATATTTTGAGAATTTATCTTTTTGAAGATAAATTGAAATGAATAATTGAAATCGTATATGCATCGATATTTTGGAATGAAAATTCACTAAGGAATTTATAATAGAAAGTGGAATTTGTTTAAAAATAAATATTGATTTATTTTTGAGGTATTGAAATTATATATCTTGTAAAGATATTTTTGGGAAATACATAATTTGAAAAATTATTTGGCATCTGGTGATGTTGTGCATATCCATTGATAGTTCAATAACCGACTATAAATATTTACCTTTGAATAGGTATTTGTTGTGATTTGCTGAATTTGAATGCTACACTTATTTTTAAATTATTGCGCTCGTTATTTCGGATTACCCATTCCGAATAGTGATACGACATAATGGATAGCATTGATGACCGGTGTTGAAGACCGGATATTTGCGAGAGCGATAGGATGACCTGTCGAATGACTCTGCACCGAGTTGCTCCGGTATAGAGTTCTCCATATGTGATGGGAAATCCGATCAGGATTGTGGATATCCGGATTGCAAGGACTTCTTTGTAAGTGCCTTCGGTTCTGTTCGAGCCCGGAACAGACTTATATGGATTGTATGTCTGACATTACAATTTGAGATATAAAGTCGATTTCTTTCAAATATATTTCTGTTGGTGGCGGAGAATTTATTCTCTTAGCTTAACACCCTTCTCTGAGACGTACGAGCTCAGAGGTTATATAGTTGAAGGTTATTAGCAATATATTCCCAATTTGGTAATGTGACATGCTGAGTGTTGCTGTGAAATGATCATTGTGTTGATCATTTGTGATAGGATCATTTGTTTGATCGTTTATCTTTGTGATCATTTCTATGATCATTTTTTGACCCAAAGAACGGCTTTTGTATAAAGTGTGTTTTTGTGGACGAGACTTCATCGAGCCTCACACCCCGGAAATGGTCAAAACAGGAAAGATGCGGCAAGGTTATGAGGGGTAGCTCCCTTTAGGGTATGTGCATTTCCTTCTGGAAAAGGGTGGTATCATGGTATGGAGCCCAGATACTTACTCATGTTGAAACACTTTATTTATGATTGTGTGATGTTGGTGACGAGCGCTCGGTTAAAGGTCCCAAAGGACCGGGGGATGGCATACTCGTGTCAGTTGTTACCCAGTTAGGGGTAACCCGGCCTTGTGTTGGCAGAGATCCGGTTTGGTTCTCGGGGACGTCCTTCCAGAGGCGTTCTCATGTGGCAATGGGAAGTTTCTTGGCCTGACCATTCGTTGGAAATCCAATTCCCAATACGAAACCCTGTACGGTTTTAGTTGTAGAACCTGCCATTTACTTATGGTGGTCACCACTGTTTAGATGGTAGCTATAGTTGGCATAGTTCGAAATGTCTATGTTGGCTAAGATTTATATCTTTATTTTCGAAATGAATTTTTCTCTACACTATGCACTAGTAATAATATCAAATGTTCTTTTTAATGCGTATCAAGCATCTTTGACTATCATAAGGAGAAATCTCCTCCGATTCTGCGTTTGCATGTGTGTGTGTGCGGGAGGCCTTATGGTAGTCTCATTTTTAAAAGCATTGCGAATTGACTTTAAAAATATTCCTCTATTTTGTTTTCAAAGATAAATAAACTATTTTGAGTTCTCACACCAGTCACATGACTGACTCGGAGTTTATTGTTTTCCTTCCTAAACTCTGGGTGCCCACCAATTTTCACACGGGCAGTCAAGAGTTAAGGTTTATCAGGATATTCTAGAGTTGCTGGAGGCAAGCTGGATGGCATGGCGTATTACTAGTATATAGTATTTCTTTTCCGTTGCATTGTTTGTTGTTGTACACTCTGATGTAATGTAATGAAATGAAATGTGATGTAATGTAATAACTGATATAGTTCTTTGTTTAAAGATTATTCATTTATCTATTATATGTTGTTCCGCTGCGAATTGTGAGATTCTGTTGTTGTTCTGTTGTTTTCTGTTCTAGTTCCGATCTATTTTCTATTTTCTTTTCTCTCTATTTTCTATCTTCTTATCTCTTCTTCTGCCTTTTCTTTTTCTTAAACATTGAGAATTCGTATTTCTGTTCATCTTGAATTAATTAATGGAGATTAGTGTATATTCAAGTAGTACGGATTTGCGGCTCTTCACATTTATTAATCTCATCTATATAATTATTCATATTATTCTATTTAATCCATACAATTAAATATCCCGAATAATGTTAATTAAAATTCAAGGGCATTATATGTTACTACCGTATGACCAACGGACATGATACCAACCAATGCAAGAAACTTGAAGGAATGATTATTAGCCTCTTTAGATAGGGCAAGCTCGATTAATTTGTAAGAAAATCTTAAATGAATTCAATAATAAAGGTCATTCGAATAGATAAATCTACATGGATGAGAGTACGATTCTTCCCAAATTTGGAAACTACCTAAAATGGTAGAAAGCCTTTGATTACGCCAAGATGGCCAGATTAAGGTGCATCCTAGAGGGAGGTCGGAGTAAACCTTTAGCCACGCTAGAAATGACCAGGCTAAAACATTTGCAAGCCCATGATCACGCTTACGTGACCATGTCAAGGCACCTCCTAAAGGAAGGACGGAGTAAGCCTTTGGTCCCCGCCTAAGACGACCAGGTTAAAGCACCAACCAAACTTCATTCCCATATATAAGGCCTGTCTGAAGCACCTCCTAGAGGAAGGATAGAATAAGCCATTGGTCCCCACCTAAAACGACCAGGTCAAAGCATCGAACTTGCCTTCATTCTTTCCTATAAGGACTATTTAAAGCACCTCTTAGAGGGAGGTTGTGTAAATCTTTGGTCCTGCTTGATGAAAGCTAACCAAACGCACCAGCCGACCTAATGCGTTACCTTAGATGGTAGTAAGGGGTCAAATCAAAGGATGAACAACATCCTGAGCCCCAAAAGTGGCACAAATCAAAGCCCAAGGAGTGGCACAGAATGGAGGATTAAAACATTCAATGCCCGAAAGATGGCACGAATCATAGGATTGAGACATCCAAAGCCATGAGAGTGGCGCAAAACAAAACAAAAAAAATCAAATATTCAAAGCTCGAAGGGTATCACAAGGTAATTAATTATCCTATTATTTCTAGATGATGATTTCTAGACTTCTCTTATTATTATCAGATATGGATTTCTATTTTTCCTCTATTATTTCCAAATGACGATTTTTGGACTTCTTTTATTGTTACCAGATGTGGATTGTTGGTCTTATCCCCTTATTTCTAGATGATGATGATTATACTAAATTAGATATCTGAAGAATGTCCACAGCCAATTAAATGTTGCTAAATTTATTCTTAAAAGCAAACATGGATAATTCAGTCATTGAACGAAACTGCTAAAGAGCAGGTTCGGGAACAACAACCAGAATTTGGTTCAAAACTATAAACGAGGTAATATCCATTCAATTTAGAAAATATGTTGTATAATGTTTCGAGACACAGGTAGAAAAAGGATCAAAATAAGTTTGTGGCTCAAAGATCCCTCCCTATCTCATCTAAATTCTTAGAAATTAAGGGATCAACAATATGGTTTATAGCTTCACAGAAAACACTCTTGAGCTTCTTCTCCTTCTTCCAAAGTGTATCAGCATTATCAATAGACTCAATGCGAGTCTTCAAGCTACAGTTGTAAGTTTTATTAGATCTATTAATGGTCTTATTTTAACTTACTAACTTAGCAGTTTGTTTTTTGAGGAAATATTTCTCACACTCAAGCATTTAAACCACGCCTTCATAATCCATGAAGTGTTGAGATGTCTTTTATTCCCACTGTTTATTCATGTGTTGCATGATTTCGAATTTAACCTTCCTACACCATTCACTGAACATTTTTTATTGAACCCGAAAGAGGGTTTATCATTGAAGGAAATTATCGAATTGCTAGGGAGCAAGTTCTTGTTGTCCTTCCTATGTTAGGAGTGGCAGGAGCAACTGAGGAGTTATGATTCATAGTGTTTTCCCTAACAATGAGTTCTAAAGATTTACAATAAGCTTGACTATCTCATAGTTCTTTTTCTAGATTTTTTACTCGTTGATAACTCTTAGCCATCTTTTTGTCGAAATCAACTAACAGATCAAACTTTATCTAGCGCTTTAAGCTTGAAATTATTTCATCCTTTTTCTTGGATTCTATTTCCAATCTAGTGATTTGTTCATTAAAACCTCTAACTATCACTCTTTGGAATAGGAACTTCCTATGCCATTCCTACGCTTTCGAATTATTTGGGAATTTGATGGCGGAGGCATCTTTAGAAGAACCCCTTTGTTCGAAATCAATAACCAATCTATTCTTAAAATCAATCAATTGAGAGTGAGAGTCTGTAAGGGCAGGCACAACTGTTAACTGTTTTTTATTCAAAGTAAGCGAAAAAAAGAATTAGCATACGAAAAAATATTTCTTTCATTATGGCAACAAGGGTTATAACTTAAAATGAACAAAGTTAAAGTTACATCACTCTCCTACTAAAGCTAGGTCATAATCACTACTCTATCTCATTCAAAGTTTGAAATGGTATTTTTAACATTTTCAAAAGATTTAGCCAACAAAGTTAGTGACGTCTCGAAAGCATCCCTAATTAATTCTAGAGTACAAATAGGGGGAAATCCATTATAGTCCTAATCCCCAACCGAAAGACTGTTGCAACCCCATATCAGTTTTGTGTGATAAGTTCGAATTTCCCTAAGTAACTTTACCATTTCTTCACCTAAAAAGTCAAAGTGAAATCTAGCATACCATATGTAAATTTCTAGGAAAACAGTATCTTGCCAACTTTGATGAGGATTTTTTGAAAAAAATCTCTTCTTAACTTGACATGTTTACTCAAAATATCTTTGGAAATCGAGCTACAAGAGAGCGGTTTATTCTATATCACACAATGAGTTAAAACTAAGAATAAGAAAACTAAAACGGTATAATTCATGAGAAAAATCAATTCCATATTACAATTGGTTCATACAAAATAGATCTCTTAAAGTACTTGAAAATAAATCTATTTTAGTTGTACTTAATTTTTTTAGGAGGTATTAAGCAAAGAATAGAGTGTACTCTCACAAGGTTCCAACACTCACCAAAGTGGGGTTCAGATTTGAATTCGTCTAAATATCTCTTGTGAAAACATCAGAGTAAGCCTCCATTGTAGTCGCCTAAATAAGGAAAATCAACATTTTTTCCTCTACAGTAGGCCTTGTACAAAAATTCCACTAAAATGTCTCTATCTTCAGTCATCATCCAAAAGAGTGTTTTTAATTCATTATTTTCCTTTATGAGCTCATCTCGATGAAAACACAATTTCTTCAATCGAGGGGCGATCTCTTTGTCCTTAAAGTCATTCAGCTTTGATGCCTTTTTGAGAAGATTTTGGTATTGTTCTGACAGCTCATTATGATCTTTTATTTGTCTGTTAAACTCCTTGTTCAGGTGATCTACTTCTGCCTGTCTTTTCTCAAGTATTACATCGTAATAGTATTTTGTTCTCCTCTTAATTTAAAACAATCAATGTATTAACTAAGAATCATTTAATTGCTAAAAACATCTAATAAAGAAATCCGTACCTGAGAAAATGGAGCTGAAGATGATTGTGCTTTCCCTTTATCTTTGAGTTTTCACCCTAAGAAACATTATCTTTCCTTGGAGAGCTTATCTTGGGAAGATCAACATCTCGGTCGCCACCATATCTTATGCACTCGATTTAGGATTGGCATCTCCCGATCCATCCTTATCTTCTGATGGTCTAGAAGGACCGTCTCCACCACCTCTAGGGCCGTCATTATAGCCACCATTATTTTCATCATTATCCTCATCATTTCTCTTTAAACCTTCATCGCCATCATCATTCTCTTTTTCCTTATTATATGAATCAGTCTCCTCATCCATTGGAGAATCGACAAATGCTAATAACTCGGTCGTGTCTATTCCCTCTTTTTCGGGTACTACAGACCCCTGTTCCATCCCCATGAATTTTTCCATAAATCTATCATTCAACTCATGATCTAGAGAAGGGATACAAAAATCTAGAAATTTTTCTACATTATAAGTGCTGGCAACGAGAAGTGCATCTTCGTAAGAATTTATGATAACTTATAAAGAGGTCCTCCAAGAAAGTGGGGGACTTTTTGTTTGGCATCTTTTATAATGTGTACTGCCTTGATAAGATTATTTTTCTTCTCGAATCTCTTCTCGTGTGAAGTGAAACTCTTCTCAAGTGAAGTGCAACAAACACTGGGATTTTCTTCGGCCTCTTTAAGTATTATCTCAAGCGCAATGAATCTATCATCTGAGATTTTCTTATCACCTCCCTCCTTGGTGCTTGTAGATTGTGCCTCTTTTAGAGACACTTAACCTTTCATTTTCATATGTGACCTCATCTTTGGCTTGGTCGCAGAGAGATTGATGACTGATTATTCAACGAAAAAAATCTCCTCTTTAAGCTTTGACACTTCACTAGATACACCAAAAGCACTTTCTTGTAAAGGAATAAATTTTTGGTAGCCTGAGATAACTAGCATAAATTTAAGTCAGAAGGCTCTGTGTCAAATCAAGGATCTAGGGTAGTAAAAAAGGGAAGAGACATACCGACAATTGTTGCCTGATAAGAGTGATCGATGACCTTCCATAAAAGTTGAAGATGATAGTGGTTGCAAAGCAGCATAGGATGGGAATCGGATAATCCACCAAAGAAGGTCGTCGAATTTATTGGGAGGAACGAACGACGAAGACCCTTAAGGGATCAGACCTTCCGTAGAAGAAAAGAAGCTAAGATTTTTGTAGATTTGGTTACATTTCAAGAGTGTTTGGAATGGTAATATAAGCCAGTGGATCACCTCTTAGGGGGCCACCATGGTTGCCTGTTGAGCTTCAAGATCTAGAGAGCTAGCATGTGACTTATGAGCAACATCGTTAACATTGGAATCTTCTAAGGTTTGATTAGTATTGGTGACTTTTACCTCCTTTGGAATTGTGGAGGTCTAAACTTCATCAGTTCTGGGCTTCTTATTGAATGCGGCAGGGAGAACAACTTTTTCTTCAAGTTTTCTCTTAGCACGAGATTTAAACTTAGCAATTATAGCTTTAAGAGCCAAGTTCCTGGATATCTTAGGTTGAGAGGTTCAGTTGTCTTTCTCTAGCTCGACGGAGGGAGCATTGATAATTTCTTTTCCTATGGAGATAATAACGACAGCTTCTTCTTCTATTGGAACAGCTGTTGAGATAGAGGAACCTAAATCAAGAAAATGACCTATTAGATAACATTGCAGTAAGTTATAAAAAAATGCGATGAAATCTTACCAAATACATCTGGTTGGATAGGGGATGTAGATGCGAAGGTTATGGAATCTCCCGCTACCAAAGAGCTTTTTCTCTTAGAGTTGAGCTAGATTAAGGGAGATTTTCGAATGTTCATTTGACCAACCGAAATAATGGAATGTTTCCAGAGCTTACTCGGGGTTAGCAATATAAGCCTATTTTCGATTACATTAGCAGCGCTAGTATCAAGGCTATGGTTTTCTAATCTGCTTCATTAAGACTCTTGGTGGCAAGATTTAGGAAAGTAATGCTCATTAGAAAAAGACAACAAACTAAGAGGAGTAAGGGGAATAAAAATACTTACCGGGAGTAGAAAAGTCTCCTCTGATGCCATGGAAATACTTGACATAGGAAAATTACGTTTCCCAAACTTTGAACTTATTTACACCTTTAGAGACTAGCTTTGGATGTGGATTAACCCAGAATGTTTAAAAATATGATGAGTCGCTGACTTTAGCAATATAGACCAGGTGATGAAGAACATCGGTATTTAATGATGGAATTCCAAATTCGAAGGCCATGAGATCCAAACAGGTCAATTATGTATACACATTTGGTGAGAGCTGGACAGGAGCAATATTGAGACGCCTCGGAAACCTTGATATAAAGTCTGAGAAAGGTAGGAAGCCAGTATGCCATCTATGAACTGCAGTTTAAGAAAAATACCCATTTGGTGGATTGTAAATAGTGTCCATAGGATTAGGAGGAATGGATTCAATGGCAGTATTTCCAAAGTACTTGAGAATGGCATCCACTTCAGCTTGGGAAGAGATATATGAGTATTCGAAAACAAATTCTTCTTCTTTTTTACTGTCAGAAGGAGATGGCCGGGGCTCTTAGTTGGCCTCCCTAGAAGGTTTCTTGCTAGTTTGCTTGTTACCCATGATTCTACCCGGTGATATTGTTCCATACTTAGAAAACAACCACAATCTCCATTTAAATGTGCAGTGCATGCAAAGTGAAGTTTGAATTGTCAAGTAAGACTTATAGCAAAAAAAGTGGAAATCCTTGGGAAAAATAATTCTTAAGGGTTAAAGCAAATAAGCTAAGACAAAATAAATGTTAAAAGTAAACATTATTGAGTATCATAGCCTTTTGCTGGTATCGAAACCAATTAAAACTTCTTAAGATTCATGCCACAGATCTTTAGAATCGCCCTTCGACAGTGTTGAACCCAATTAGCTCTGCCCTTTCAATAGTGTCAAAGCTGCTTACAGCCATGATTCCCATCACAATCTTTTGGTTTCCCCTTTGATGGTGTCGAAGTCATTAACTCCCATTTTCAATAAAAACGAAACTACTCACATTATAACAACTTAAAGTAAACAATGACAGAACGCTACATTTCAACTAAGCCGAAAGGCTGAAAATAAGCTGGCTCCGACACTGTCGAAGCGCCGTAGCAGCATGCCAATAATGTTTATTATTGAAACAAACAATGTGAATGGCTTCGTATTTCTTTCAGTTGCTAGTTGTTTCGACTAATTCGGGGGGACCATTAACAATGCCGATAGTGTCGAAGAAAATCATATTCCCCAAATTGAATTAAGGACATAGTAGTTTAAAGCATGTTCTAAACCCCATTAGGCTTTAATACATTAATTAACTGCTATAATTTCTCTAACTAATCTGTAATTGAATATAGCGGCTTCGGGTTTGAACTCGTATCCAGTATCAATAAGAAACCCATAAATCAACGAACCCATTTTCCTAAATAGATTATTCTTCCAAACTAAAAGAAATCAATGTAAATTGGTGAATGAAGACTCATAAACAAGATTAAACATTGTAATCGACTAATTCAAATCAAAACCAGATTTCAAAATAGTGAAATCAATACCAAGCACTAGAAACCAAAATTCGAAAAATAATTGTGAAAATTAATGTAAGATTCGAGTCGATAGGAATATTACCTTAATTCCGAAAATTTTCTATCTAATAGCTTGAATTCTAAAGAAAGAATTCAATTCTCATTTGACATTTAGTTGTAGGTAGAATAGGAAGAAGAGGAGGAGTTAGTATTTATAGGAAAAGTAGGTCGAAGGAGAAATGTTGGATTAGATTCAAATGGAAGGTTCAGATCTACGCGGGAATACTAACAGGCGGAAATGAATTGGTATCAAAATGATTGACTTGAAAAGTCAAGTTTTTCCCTTCGTTGGGGGGTGGGGATTTTACTACATAAATTAACTCAATCTCATTGAAGCTAAAGAGCGGCGAAGGGAAGTGTTACACTACCAACAAAGAAGCAACGCTTATGCCACCACAAGTAAAGTCCTTTCGCAAAGGTTGGTTCCATTCCATGGTGACACAAAAGCTCGACAACGATGAAGGGATTCAACATGCCTTCGCCTAATTTCCAGCAGCATAATACCACATCAACTCCCTTTCGACAACATCGAAAGCATTCAAATAAGTTGTATTGATAGGTATTAAGCCCACATCCACGAAGACTTTGTAGTCAACGGTGATGAAGGAGTCAATTCAAGCAAGTTAGAAGCATTATATAAGATGCATAAAGTCGCTTTACCACCTGCGCCAGGCTCTTTTCGACACCGTCGACACCAAGCATGACGATACCGTAGAGGCAGAAGGGCCTGGACCCGCATCTTAATATGACCCTAAGGGCCATATTATGAACAATTTTCTTTCCTCAAATCACTTCTTGTAATCAAATTTCAAATTCTTTTAAACCATAAATCAATTTGGAGGACTTTAGTGACTTGTAATTTGTATAATTCGTATGCATAAGAAATAAAGATTGGTTACTTCTTCAACATAAATGACTTCAATACTTACGACAATGTCACGTATAAGAAAATATTAGCCTCACCAAGCTTCATTGAAACATATACTAGTGCGTTTAGCTAAGCCAAGGGTAACTAAACTCCAAACATATAGAGATGCTTTCAATTGTGGCGTGCGAGGGTTGATGGTTTTTGGTATCACGTGTTCAGGCATGGAACGACTATTTCTACCTAATGATATATTTTATCTAGAGATATAAATGGTTTCAGAAGGTACTTTCTGACCCTTGTCAAGTGGTCGACCTCGATGTATCAAGGAGGCCTTTGACGGAAATTCATATATGAATGAACCGTAGCAGTTTTAGATATACTTCTAATATTGTTATGTTGTGAGATGCAAGCAACATTGCTGTTTTTCTATATTCTGCACCCTAGACACTGCCTATTATATCGCCACATGTACTTATTAGATGTTTTTGGTTCTTTTGAAGGGAAAATCATTCCGATGATTTGGTTGGTATCAAAAGTTTCTATTATATGTTGCTACATATTTCTTGAGTTTCTCATACCAGACTCATGTTTCTATCTTTCCCTTAATTCCTTAGGTGCTCTTTTGGGCAGTTTGAGAAAGATAAGTTTTTATTGATATTCTTTGGAGCTTTAGGAGATGAGATAGATTATTCATTCACCTACTATTCCATTTTATTTCCGCAACATTACTAGCATGTATATATTAGCACCTGTGAGGATAGGCTATTATAAATATCCAAATTGATGATAGTACTTAAGATTATAACTCTAAAATGATATGTATCTTAGAGAAGCACTTTGTACATCTTTTGATATTATATATTATCATTCCATTGTGAGATTCATATGTTTTGTTCTCTTTTTTCCTGTTTATTTTCTTTTTATTTTACCCTAACAATTGGTCTTTTCGATACTTGGGTGTTCAGAATAGCGTGGATATATTAGTATTGACATTTAGGGCTAGAAAAGACAGGTCATTAAAGAGCTAGTTGTCCTTGATGCATTCATTATCTTATCAAGTTAACATTTATATTATATGCATTCGATACATATTAACAATTCAAAACTACTCATTATCATTATTATTATTTTCTATTTCATATTTTTAGAAGTAAGGTGAAAAAAACTCTGATAAATTCAAATTTTCTATTTACGTTTTTAAATTTTGCAATCATTAGTGGATAAAATAAGTGTTTGATAACCCTCCATATCTACAAAGGTAGATATCTCATATATAAAATGATTGCAGATGCAGGTATGACACTATTCACATCCAAAATTATTTGTTGATAGGCCTAGCCATACCCATGGGTTCATATGGCTCCCGTCCAAGATTCAAATAAGGAGAGAGCCTATTTTAAGTGATTATTACAATGTATAGTTTTTAGGTTTTTAGTCATACTTTAGACATGTGATCTAGATGGTCTTCGCTCTTTCAATAAATTGAACACCTGTTTGCAACTAAATTGGTCACAAACACTCAAGAATAGATTTGTGTAGAGAAGTAAATAAATAAAAACAAAATTAAATTGAGTAGATAAGTCAATAATTAACAGAGAATCAACTAATATCAGAGACACAAAGATCTATAGTGGTTCAGGGTTGTATGCCTATGTCCACTTTGAAGATTACCCTTTATTAATCACTTATAAATCCAATTACAGCAACAGAGGATAGCAAACACTTGATTACAATAGTGTCTAGAGTAACAAGCAGTGTAAAGATCCTCATAATGACCTATCAGGCCAGTATTTATAGGTGAATATGACCACCAATCTCTCTGAAATTTCAACTGAAGGACCATCTAATCCACATGGGCCTACTAGAGGGATTGCTAGGCCAAATTTTTAATGAGGATGGATCGATACCGATCCCTTTATTGATCGATTTTTGGGCAGCGATCACTATAGTGGCTTCTCTATGCTAAAATATGTTTAACCTTCAATTTTCATGTCATTTGGACCACTAGAATTCGAGTCATTGCTTGATCTTTGACTTAGCATGACTTGAGTGCTTGTAACATCCCCTATCTTAAGGCATAAAGCTAAGCGCTACATATGCTGCAGTCATCTATAATATTAATTTCTGGTGACAAAATACGGTAATGTTAATGGTATCCATAATATCAGAAGCACATGAATATGAAACAAAATCACGGATTTTAAAAACAACTTTTCTGATTACATTTCACAAAACATGTTTCATATTCCATTACATAATCACAATCGTTTCCTAAGTTCAGATCAATATAATTATTACAAAATACGCCAAGAGCGACATATGAAGACACCCCCTTGGATGACTAGAGTACTGTATAGACATAAACTGTCTTAATAGATCACAGTGGAATAAAATAAAACAATTCCTATATAGCTATCCATCTGCCTCATGCTCGTCTCTAGAAGCTTTATTCGTCCACTAGCTAAAACTTATAAACCCAAACTCTCAATCTACTCAAATAAATTTAAAGGGTCTTAAAAAACCTAAGTCGAAAGCAACTCTTTCGAAAGAAATTTCCTAAGTAAAAGAAGTGGATGGTTTCGAAACCAATACTTTCGAAAGCATTGGAGAAGCGGGTTAGGTTTTAAAACAAAGAGACCATTTCGAAAGCATTGCTTCGTAAGGTAAGATGCGGCAGCAAGGAGTTTCGACCCCTTCGAAAGCTTCTTTATAAAACAAAAGGCGCAACCTCTTTCGAAACCATTCTTGAAAACCATTTAACCAAGTCAAAAGCTATCTAAGTCGAAAGCATTCTTTTCGAAAGCAAAGCATGTGCATTTCTTTTTAAAAGAAAAGTAAGGTTTCGACCCCTTCGAAACTCCTTGTTTTGACTATATACTATTCGTCTATGTCCAATTCACTATGTACCACGTCTTTGATACCATGTGCATTGGTTTCGATCGAGATGGAGGCGGAAGTACCTAGTCGAGAGTTTGGTGCAGAAAGTGTCGAAATAGCTAAAGTATGGTAAAACTGAATTTTAACTTTAAAAAGTAATTATTTTCAACTAACCTACTTTTTTTGTCAACATATGATTGGTTGTTAATTTCCTTTCCAAATTCTTTTCTAAAAAAACCGTCGAATTTCAGAAATAACAATTTAAAACATTTGCAAATTGCCCCTTCTCTTTTTATAAACATATAAAACATTTAAGTTCCATACCTTAAATAATTTTATGTAATTATTAAAACACTTAGGAAATTCTCCAAAAATTCCCATAAATCATTTTTAATATGTTTTCCAACATATGTAAATTTCTGACCCAAAGCAAATATAAAATAGCCGTAATTAATTTTAAACCCAATTAATCATTTTCTTCACTAGAAAATTAAAAATAAATCCACATTAATTTAGAAAAATTATGGAACTTGAAACCTATCTAAAATATCATTTCTAACCATATATTAAAATCACAAGGCATTTGGATGTCGTTTGATAGGTTTTTCAATTCAAATCTTATCATAAAAATCTACATGAATAAATAAAATTCATCAACAAGCATATATATCCATTTATCATTCAAAACATGGCAATATACTTTGCAAAATAATCAGATCTGATCTAGAAACCGAAAACATCAAAAATATGAGATGTAACCTACTATTCACCTTTAGCTTGTGACTAAGGAGTTGAGATTTGATCTTGAATGGATTTGATTAAGCTTTTCCTCCTTAGATTCTCTTTCTCTTACTCTTCTAAGGGTGGCTGGCCTTGGTTATAATTTGTTTAGTTTGTGAACGTTTGTAAAATGAATGTGGCACTAAGTGTTTAGGGTATAAGAATGTAGCTTATTCCTATATTGCCCTTATGTAATTTCCCTTTTTATTTCATTTTAAATCCCCTTTTAGTTAATTATTCAACTAAGCACGACTACCCCTTTATTATGCAAATCTCAATTCCTTAACCATTTACATTACTTTATTTAATTTAACTAATTAAATGTCCTAAATAATGTTAATCAAAATTAAAGTCATTACAAACTCCTCTCCTTAAAGAATATCGTCCTCGAAATTACGATAAGGTACTCATCAAAATCAATCATAAAGGTAAAACATACCATGAAACAAGTCAGGATAAGTATCTCGAATGCTGCTCTCGGTTTCCAAAGTACAGTCTCTCTCATCGCCACTCTACTTGAATCTGACTAATCTGACTATCATGTTCCTTAGCCTCTTCTCATCTCTCGCGACTATACGAACTAGCTTTCTAACTATAGTCAAACTCGGTTCCACTACTAAGTTCTCTAACACAGTCGGTGCTATAGTAGTCTTCGGATCTCGAATACACTTCCTTAGATGAGAAATATGAAAAACATCATGGACTCCTGCCAAACTGTTCGGTAACTCTACTCTATGTGCGAGTTACCCGATACTTTCTAAAATAGGAAATTGTCGTACAAACCTGGTGCCAACTTTTTTGATTTCCAGAATCGAATTACACCTTTCATTGGTGATATCATGACGAAAACTTGATCTCCTACCGAGAAATCCAAATCTTTCCATCTCTTAATAGCATAACTCTTCTGCCTAGACTGAGCTTCCTCCATCCTAGCATGAATGAACTCAACCTTTTCTGCAGCTTCTCAGACTAAATCCGGACTAAGAACCAAATTGTCACCAGTCTTTAACTAACAAACAGGTGATTTACATTGCCTTCCATACAAAGCTCCAAATGATGCCATCCTTATACTAGCTTGGTAACTGTTGTTATACCAAAGTTCGACTAATTGTAGATGGTCTTCCCATGATCCCCAAAAATCTAGCACACAAGCTTATAACAAATCTTCCTAGTCTTTTGTTAACTCTTTCTGTTTTCCCACTGGTCTGCGGATGGTAAGCTGTACTCATCTTGAGCTTGGTACCTAAAGTCTCATGTAGACTCTTTCGAAAATCGCTAGTGAATAAGGAATCTCTATCACTTACTATACTACTAGAAATTCCACGCAGTCTAACTATATTCTTCATAAACAATTTAGCTAAAACTGTTTCCATCATGGTTGACTTAGCTGGAATCAAATGGGCACTCTTGGTTAACCAGTCCACTATGACCCATATGCTTTTATTTCCTCTATTAGATCTTAGCAACTCGTCTATAAAATCCATTAAGATAAAATCCCACTTCCATCAATATCTAAAGGCTGAAGAAACCCACTTGGTTTCTGATGTTCGTCATTTTCCTATTGATAGTTCAGATACTGCTTCACCCATAAGCCTACATCTCTCTTCATACATTCCTAAAAGAAACTCCTCTTCATTTCTTGATATATCTTGGTCCCTCTAGGATGAATCGTAAACTTGGATCGATGACATTCCCCAAGAATGTCTTTCCTCAAGTCCTCAACATTTGGAACACATAATCTTCCTTTCTTCTTTAACCACCCATTCTGGTCAAGACTGAAATCATTCAAGTCATCGCACTTTTTCCATCCCTTAAGTTTCTTGTCCTTTCAACTAATACTGGATCCTCATTCTATTTAGAAGCAATCTCCGGTCAAACTTTTAAACATGACAGCACAACAGTTTCCTTATTAGGCCCAGCTTCAGATCTCCACTGTACTATGCATGTCATCAAAGCTTCCAAATCTTTCTGTTTAGCTATCATCGCCAATGCTGCATTCTGATGTTTTCTTCTAAGTGCATCTGCAACCTTGTTTCCTTTTCCTGGTGTGTACTCAATACCAAACTCATAAGCAGCTATAAACTCTAACCACCTATGCTGTCTTATATTAAACTCTTTCCGAGAGAATAAATACATTAGCGATTTATGATCCGTATACAACTCAAATATTTCTCCCTAATGGTAATGTCCCCATACCTTCAACGCAAAAATTACCAAATCTAATTCCAAATCATGCGTTGGATACCTAACCTCATGCGGTCTAAGCTGTCGAGTTGCATAGGCAATCACTTTACCTCTTTGCATTAATATAGCTTAAACCCTGTTCCACATGCATTTGTATATACTATTAAATCTTGATTCCCTTCCGAAACAACTAACACAGGTGCACTAGTCAATAAGTGTTTCAACTTCTAGATTGCTTCTTCACACTTATCAATACAAATGAACTTCACATCATTTCGTGTTAGCTTGGTCATCGATGCTACTATTTACGAATGAATCGCCGCTAATCCAAGAAAACTCTTTATCTCAGTCACTGTCTCGGGTCTCTTCCAATTATTCATTGCTTCATTCTTAGTCAGATCTACAGACAATCCTTTGTCTGAGACTACATGACCAAGAAACTTCACTTCCTTCTTCTAGAATTGTCACTTCAAAAATTTCTCCTTCAGCTGATGGTGCCTCAACGTCTCAAGCACCACTATAAGATGAACTTCATGCTCTATTTCATCCTTATAGTATATAAAAATATCATCTATAAAAACTAACACGAACCTGTCCAAGTGCTCTAGGAAAACTCGGTTCATCAAATCTACAATAAACATTGGCACAATAGTTAGTCCGGACGGCATTACTAACCATTCATACAATCCATATTTGGTTCTAAACGCCATCAAAGGAATACTATCCTCCGCTAACTCTAAGTTGATGGAACCCTGTTTCTAAATCCAACCGGGAAAGTACCTTGGCTCCACTCAACTGGTCGAACAAATCATCAATTCTAAGCATTGGATATCGATTCTTTATTATCTTCTCATTCAACTTACGATAATAGATACAAAATCTTAACAATCTGTCTGGCTTCTTAGCAAATACTGTGGCTGCCCCCAAGGCGATCTACATGGTCTGGTAAAATCCTTGCCTTCTAAATCTACCAACTGCACCTTTAACTCCCTCATCTCAGTAGTTGTCATCCTGCTTGGCGATTTACTCACCGGTTCTTCTTCTTGTACCAAATCTATCCAAAACTCAATAGCTCGTTCCAACGGCAATCCTACTACAGGTTCAAAAACATCTGCGAATTCTCTAACAACGAAAACGCAATTCAACTCCTCTTCTACCTCCACAACACCCAACAAAGCGTTAACCTCAAAACTAGGGTTTTCTATGGAGTATACTATCCGATCAATACAATCAGGGTGTCTAAGTGATATTTTCCTACCATGGCAAAATATCCAAGCATCGTATTTACTAAACTGATCGATACCCAAAATAATTCCGAACCCTACGAAATCGAACACTTGCAAACTGCAAAGGTATGATCTAACAATTCAAACTCTAAGTAGTCACACTTTATCCCAAGTGTCGCATACTCTCCTATCAGATTTGCGACCTTTAAGGAAGTAACTAGGTATGAGGGTTCTAGGTTAAGCTTATCTGCCAAACAATGAGATTTAAAAGAATGCGATGCACTGGTATCAAATAGAACTCTAATTGATGCACAAAAAATCAAAAGCATACCTCCCAACACAAATTTTCCTTTCACCTATGCTATTTGTCTCGAGGTAGTTGGTTCCAATGCAAACACTTTGCCTTTCCCATCCTTGGCGGGCTCCTTGCATAAGTTCTTATATTGCCTAAATTGATCATAGTTGAAACATTTTATTTATTTCTTCTCAGTAGTTTTCTTTCCCTTGCCCATCCAGCACTCATGGGCATAATGTCCTTTCTTGTCACACTTGTAAAAGACCACTTCTACCTTTCCCTTCTTAAGGCTCAGCCGTTCTAAGCCCCTTTCTTGTGGAAAAACTTTCTCTTCTGACTCGTCCCTCCTTGAGCTTCCTTGGAATTACTTCTTTCAAGAAAAGCTTGCACCTCTTCATTCCTTAAGGCCATCTCAATAACAACATCACATGGATCCCTAATATGCGATAACATGGCCTTAGCAAGCTCAGGCTTTAACCCATTGATAAACTTCTCATTCCTCTTAATCACAATATTAACTGTACCATAGACATATCTCGCTAGCTCCTCAAACCTCTTCGCATACTCAAGTACAGTCATATCCCTCGCTCCAACTCAGCAAACTTTCTGAGTAGAGCTAACTTTGCAATCTTTGACATAAACCTTTCCTTGAACCTGTAGGATCGATTTCACCATAGAGGGGGGGGGGCGAATAGGGTGATGGTATTAATTATAAAAATTAATTGCGGAAGCTTATAAAATTATTTCAACACAGATCACAGATTAATAGCAGCACAGAAAAATAGCAGAATAATAAAATGCAGAGATAGAACGACATAGAATTTGCCCAGCTTCGGCAAAACCCTGACTACGTGCTGCCCCCAAGGTTTCTACTAGAAATTAGATAGTCACACGCTTACACACATAATCTCACGACACCCGCTACTGACTAACCTAATTCTACGCTCAAAACCCTGCCACAACTCAACCACTGAGTTGCGAATTCTCAAGCTACGCCACGTAGCTTATCCCCTAGTCACACGGCTAGCAAATAAAACGGTTTGAAAAGATTTTTAATATTAAAAACAAATTTAAAAAGAAAAAGACAATTAAAAACCCTAATTAAAAAAAATAAAACCACTTATACTAAGCAAAGAAAACACCGGCCCCCTTTTCTTTCTTTCATAATATTTGCGGCTCGTTTCGTTTAAGATAGTGGCGGCTTCTTCGATCACAATTAGGGCTTTCGTCCTTCGATCAAAATTAGGGTTTTCAGATGCCAATTTATTTCGTTGCTCTTGTCGATTGATATTGATGCTCTATTGATCAGCTGCTTGGAGTCGCGCTCGGCTGCTTCTCTTGATTGTTCTGTGAAATTAGGGTTTTTGATGAAGTCGGCTAGGTTGCTTCGAGATGATCGATTTCGTCTTTTCTGGTATGTTATTTGTTTCTTTCGCTTTCAGGATTGATTGCTTGAATTCGATTGTTCGCTCATGCCTATGTTGATAAATTGGTGCTGGTATTTATATGAATACCGAGACACTTGAGTTTGTTCGTATCAATTCGATACTTTCCAAATTTTTGCTTTCCTGATATATATTTGCCTTGATGCGCACGGCTTTGATTTTGAAGCGTTCAATTTATTCTTGGTTGATATGGCAAAAACTTTCCTCTTTTACTTTGTGACTTTTTCAAAGATACGTTTTTGATTTTTTAACAGTATGCATTCACGAATCCCCTTCTTGACTTCTGTATGTTTCCATGATTTCGTCTTGGACTTGAGACCATTTCTGCACTGTTGAATTTTGTTCATCCACTGTGGCTTTCGACTTTACATTCTCTGATTGTTTCATTGTTTTCTCGGCATAAACATTTGTATTATGATATTGTACTTACTGATGTTTGTAGGTTTAGTTGTGCACTTGCCCGGCCATTTAAACTGCGCTTGTACTTCTGGTTGGTCTGCATCTTATGGTTGCCACCGTGTTGCATTGAGCTCGACATTTTCATCATTATGGTGACTGACCATCTTATCTCTGTTGAGTTCCTGTAGTTGCATTCACTTCATTGTCACTGTTGCTTTGAGTAGTTGTTAACTGCATCACCATATAGCAGTTGCTCGGCCCTGTCTTGATTCACTGTTTGTTATTCTGATGTTTGTTGCAGTCCATGTTGCAAGCATGTTTTCCTGTGTTCATGCTTGTGACATTCATGCTGTTTGCTTCATGTAGCTGTTGGTCTGACTTGAACTTGATATTGTGGTATTTGCTGTTATATCACTTCGAATTGCATATTTCTTGCAGTCTTCAGTTTTTGGGCTTGTAGTTGATGTTTATAAATTCATTGATGTTTCCCTGTTCCCTGACCTTTGTTGCCTCTGTTTATTTGTCTGCACATATTTCATTTGCACTCTGATGCATTCTGGAGTTGGTCTTTGTTTACTATGTCACTTAGGTGCATTTGTTTGCACTGTGCATTGACTTGAGCTTCTTGCTTCACTTCTGATCTGATGCTGAGTCTTGCTTAGTCTTGAGCACTGCACTTGTATATATTCACTATCACTTGCTCTTAGCTTGGAGTTGCATCTCTGAGTTGAACTGGTGCATTTTCTGTTTACCCATGTACATGCTTTTTGATACATGTAAGAACTGTCTGTGTCATTTGCTTAGTGCATTGTGCATTTGTTTTGTACTTGTAGTTTGAATTGCATTGTGTTGAGTCAAATTTGCAGTGATGGCTTGACCTTTGCACTTTGTTTGTTATTTGGTGCCTTCTTGAATTTGTGTAGACTATGCATTACACTTGAGTTGAATCCAGTTTTACAACTCGGGTTTGACCTTGTGTTGAAGTCGAGATTTTATTTATGTTGCATTTGAGTTGAACCCGTCTTTTTATTTGGGTTTGACCTTGTGCTCACCTGTCCTGTAGCATTATCAAGTGTATAATGGTGTGCACTGCCTTGTGGCATGTACGGTGATACACTGTGCATGTCACATTGTTTGTGTGTGATGAATTCAAATGTAAATAATGACGAACAACCCAAATAACTGAGGCAAATATTATTTTCAATATCCATATTTTATTTTATATTGCAAAAATATTTCTTTTTCAGATGCTGGATTCTAACTGGAATGAAGTTGAAGATAAAATACGAGTGTGAGTGATATGTAGTGAGGAATTTATGTAAATTAAATTGTGATGTAATTAGAATCAAAGTTGTATATGTATAGTGAGAGCTTGAATTTGTACTATTCAAAAATGTAATAAATATTTGTTTGAATAAAATTTCTGTTTGAATTTAAATTCTGTTTATTTAATTTTATTCAGCAAATATTTATTTAATCTATGAAAAATAAAATAGTACATTAACAAATACATTTAAACGAATGTACATATGTTTATTATCATCAAACAAAAATCATATAAGCGCATATTCAACAATCTCCCCCTTTTGATGATACCAAACATATATTTAGGATTTTGAAACATATTAAATGTATTTGATGATTCCACCATTTAAATGCTTGCTCCCCCTATTTTAATGCTTCATCTTTACTAAACTCCCCCTTCTTATATGCATAGTAGTATAAGATTTATTTGCCAAATCCAACATTTCTCTCCCCCTTTTGTTATCAGCAAAAGAATGATAGTGTTAGAGAAAATAGAGATAAAGTGATCGATATTAATTCAACATTAAAACTCAATTGAATATAAATATTAAATTTCAATAAAAAAATCAAACAAAATCATAACTACCCTCGTTAGGCGCATATTCCACTTTTAGAAGTAATGGAAATGATGTCATCATATAAAACCATATAATTGTATCTGTTTGTGGTACATTTATATCAGGAATTTGAATATCTACTAATCATGCATAACCGTTAGGACTTTTAAATGAGATTAGTAGTATTCCAATTTAATTTTAAAAATGAATTCAAGTATCTTCTAATCATGCATAACCGTGAGGACTTTTAAATGGGATTAGAATCAACTTGTTTATTTAATAAATCAATTTGATATGCGTTCCGTACATGCATAACCGTGAGGACTTTTAAATGAGCATGGAAGCACATAACAAATTCCAAGTACTTCACCCATGCATAACCATGAGGACTTTTAAATGAGAGTGAAACTTTGGATTTTATTTTGTTTTATAAAATGAAAAACGAACGATTCCTGTTTAAAGTACCACATATCGACAAACTATATTGAATTTTTGATGAGCGATGGTTGATAGAAATATGATAGACATAGAAATGGTTATGGAATCTTTACCCAACAAAAAGTTTTATAACTCTTGTTTGAATTTCTAAAGAAATTTACTAATTATACCATCTCGAGTCATAATACATGATCAATATTAGCACTCATCACTCTTTCAATCACTATTCATCTTTTTGATAATCATAGGGAGTTAGATTAGTCAAAATAGCCATTTAAAATCAAATTCAAACATAATTATGAAACCAATTTTTCAAAATGACTAATATGGAAATATGGTCAAAAATGATTTTCTCGAGGGGGTTTTATAAGAAAATTTTTTGCTATTTGAAAATTATTTGAAATGAAAAATATGAAGATATTTTCTTTGAAAAACGATGCAGTAACTAAATATCTCAAAAATCACGTTCGACTAGTAATTTTTCTATCAACTTGATTACTAGTGTAATCTGCATCTGAATTTCTTTTTCACTCAAAATTATCATTAATTGAATTTGATTGACCAGACCATGAAGTATGCAACAAAATATCTCAAAATCAAATCAGCTTTTCAATTGACATTCTCTTGAATTTGAAATGAAGCCGAGTAAATAATCAAAAAACCATGAATATAGAGTTAGCCAAATTATAACCAAATGTATTAATATCCAACAAAACACTATTTTTGATCCAACCTAATATAATCAAAAAATTTAGAGAATTTTGTAGTGTTTTTGGCATAAATATAATTGGCCAACTATGTTGAACAAGTCAGAATCAAAATCGTCATCTCTTCACCATCTCAATATTGGCTGATTTTAATTCAGACTATGGTGCGGATCATCACATTTAATATATCGTTCAAATAAATATACCATTACCTGTTTTACCTTTACTATGTTTTTCGTTGTTTATCCATTGTGATTCTGTCACCTTTATAATAGGCTAAGGAACTTTGTTTTGTCGCCCTTGTGTTTCTGGAACAGCCAAAAATCCAGAAAACACTGTTGTTGTTCCTTAGCCTGCCACCACACCCACACGGGAAAAGATTTATGTGACCTATTTGTTTTTATAGGTCCTTGGTTGTCAGTGGCAGAATATTTAGAAAAATAATTTTGTGGAGACCAAAACTGTTTATATATGTTCCTTTTGGCACCCAAATTTGTTTAACTTTGATAGATTTTATATTTGTGCCTTTTGGAACCCAAATTGATATGGTTTTCACATGTTTGGGTCTATACCAACAATTATTGTGATCGTGTCCATATTTTCTACAAATTGTGCACATGGAATTTTCTTGATTAATATCACTTTCAACATTTTCAGATTGACTATATCCAATTCCTTGTCTAATTGTAATACCAGTTTGCTTTCCTAATAGCATATTCAACGATTTTTCACCTTTTGAAAATTTATCTAAGGTCGTCGACAATTATTGGACTTGTGTTTTGAGAGATTCATTTTCGTTTAACAATTGTGTGCACTTTTTAATAGAGTTCTCTCTCCTCGTTTTTTCACTTTCGTTCAAAATCAGAATTTCATTTTCAAGTGATTTATATTATTTTCTGATTTTTTGATTTCTTCTTCGAATGTTGGACACTTATCACACTTAGGGATCCTACTTTGATAGGTTTTAACTAATTGGTCAAGTTGTTTATTTAAATCTATCAAAGTATCTTTTTGTGATTCAAGTTTGGCATACTTCTCCCTAAGTCGTTCAAAACAACCATTCACTTCGTGGAAATATATAAGTAATTTCGAATGAGAAAGTTTTGATACCTCACTTGGCTCATCATCATCACTGTCAGTTATTTCACCATGAAGACACAAGTCTGCTTTTTCATTCTCACTGTTAGCACTTTGATTATCTTCATCACTTGTATTCCACGTGGCAGCAAAACTTCTCCTTTTTGATTTCTTTTCAAAGTCGCGTCGATTTTGAGGACAATTGGGCTTGATGTGTCCGGGTTGGTTGCACTTATGACAGATGATCTTTTGTTCTTCTGGATTGTCCAATATTTTATATATTCTGCTTTTCAATTTTCGATTTAGAGCTGAATTTCCGTATTTGTAATTCCACCTTTTGACTTTCTTTATTATCAGCTCCAATTCTGCTGCTCCATCATCATTATCATCACTATCACTTTCTATTGTTCCTTTAAGAGCTATTGATTTCTTTCGAGTATCACCTCCTTCACGTTCTTCCTTGAATTTCATTTCTAGCTCATAAGCAGTGAGATTTCCGATGATTTCTTCGACTTTCATTTGTTTCAAATCTTTTGATTCTTGAATGGAAGTCACTTTGGCTTTAAAACTTCGTGGAAGGACTCTGAGGATTTTTCGGACAATCTCCAACTCTGTATATGGTTTTCCAAGAGCTTTTGACTTGTATACGATATTGGAAAGTCGTCCATGCATCTCTTTGACATTTTCTTCTTTTGCCATTGTGAAATTCTCGTATTCGCTGCTTAGCATGGCAAGGTGAGATTCTTTGACTTGAGATGTTCCTTCGTGAGTCACTTCTAGTGTGTGCCATATTTCCTGTGCAGTTAGACAATGTGAGACACGATTAAATTCAATTTGATCCAATGAACAGATAATAGAATTCATAGCTCTAGCATTAGCATTTTGTAATTTATTTTCTAGTTCTGTCCATTGATCCATCGGTTTATCTATTTCTTGATTATCTACAATTATAGTTGGTGCTCTATAACCTGTCTCAACAATGTTCCAAGCGTCAATGGTTTTCAGAAAAATTTTCATTCTATTTTTCCAATAAGCATATTCACCATTGAACATTGGTGGTCTAACTATGGACTGACCCTCAGCAAACGCATTATTAAAAGAAGCCATTTTAAAAATTCAAACTTTTAAACAAAAAACTGATTTTTGAAAAATGAATTTTAGATCAAAAAAAATTGACTTCTATTCCTAGTTTTGATACCACTTGTAGGATCGATTTCACCCTAGAGGGGGGGGGTGAATAGGGTGATGGTATTAATTATAAAAAATAATTGCGGAAGCTTATAAAATTATTTCAACACAGATCACAGATTAATAGCAGCACAGAAAAATAGCAGAATAATAAAATGCAGAGATAGAACGGCACAGAATTTACCTAGCTTCGGCAAAACCCTGCCTACATGCTGCCCTCAAGGTTTCTACTAGAAATTAGATAGTCACACGCTTACACACATAAACTCGCGACACCCGCTACTGACTAACCTAATTCTACGCTCAAAACCCTACCACAACTCAACCGTTGAGTTGCGAATTCTCAAGCTACGCCACGTAGCTTGTCCCCTAGTCACACGACTAGCAAATACAACGGTTTGAAAAGATTTTTAAAATTAAAAACAAATTTAAAAAGAAAAAGACAACTAAAAACCCTAATTAAAAAAATAAAACCCCTTATATTAAGCAAAGAAAATACCGGCCCCCTTTTCTTTCTTTTATAATATTTGCGGCTCGTTTCCTTTGAGAGAGTGGTGGCTTCTTCGATCACAATTAGGGCTTTCGTCCTTCGATCAAAATTAGGGTTTTCGGATGCCAATTTATTTCGTTGCTCTTGTCGATTGATATTGATGCTCTATTGATCAGCTGCTTGGAGTCGCGCTCGGCTGCTTCTCTTGATTGTTCTGTGAAATTAGGGTTTTTGATGAAGTCGGCTAGGTTGCTTCGAGATGATCGAATTCGTCTTTTCTGGTATGTTATTTGTTTCTTTCGCTTTCAGGATTGATTGCTTGAATTCGATTGTTCGCTCATGCCTATGTTGATAAATTGGTGCTGGTATTTATATGAATACTGAGACACTTGAGTTTGTTCGTATCAATTCGATACTTTCCAAATTTTTGCTTTCCTGATATATATTTGCCTTAATGAGCACGGCTTTGATTTTGAAGCGTTCAATTTATTCTTGGTTGATACGGCAAAAACTTTCCTCTTTTACTTTATGACTTTTTCAAAGATACGTTTTTGATTTTTTAACAGTATACATTCACGAATCCCCTTCTTGACTTCTGTATGCTTCCATGATTTCGTCTTGGACTTGAGACCATTTCTGCACTGTTGAATTTTGTTCATCCACTGTGGCTTTCGACTTTACATTCTCTGATTGTTTCGTTGTTTTCTCGGCATAGACATTTGTATTATGATATTGTACTTGCTGATGTTTGTTGGTTTAGTTGTGCACTTCCCCGGCCATTTAAACTGCACTTGTACTTCTGGTTGGTCTGCATCTTATGGTTGCCACCATGTTGCATTGAGCTCGACATTTTCATCATTATGGTGACTGACCATCTTATCTCTGTTGAGTTCCTGTAGTTGCATTCACTTCATTCTCACTATTGCTTTGAGTAGTTGTTAACTGCATCACCATATAGCAGTTGCTCGGCCCTGTCTTGATTCACTGTTTGTTATTCTGATGTTTGTTGCAGTCCATGTTGCAAGCATGTTTTCCTGTGTTCATGCTTGTGACATTCATGTTGTTTGCTTCATGTAGCTGTTGGTCTGACTTGAACTTGATATTGTGGTATTTGCTGTTATATCACTTCGAATTGCATATTTCTTGCAGTCTTCAGTTTGTACACTTGGGCTTGTAGTTGATGTTTATAAATTCATTGATGTTGCCCTGTTCCCTGACCTTTGTTGCCTCTGTTTATTTGTCTGCACATGTTTCATTTGCACTCTAATGCATTCTGGAGTTGGTCTTTGTTCACTGTGTCACTTAGGTGCATTTGTTTGCACTGTGCATTGACTTGAGCTTCTTGCTTCACTTCTGATCTGATGCTGAGTCTTGCTTAGTCTTGAGCACTGCACTTGTATATATTCACTATCACTTGCTCTTAGCTTGGAGTTGCATCTCTGAGTTGAACTGGTGCATTTTCTGTTTACCCATGTACATGCTTTTTGATACATGTAAGAACTGTCTCTGTCATTTGCTTAGTGCATTGTGCATTTGTTTTGGACTTGAAGTTTGAATTGCATTGAGTTGAGTCAAATTTGTAGTGATGGCTTGACCTTTGCACTTTGTTTGTTATTTGGTGCCTTCTTGAATTTGTTTAGACTATGCATTACACTTGAGTTGAATCCAGTTTTACAACTCGGGTTTGACCTTGTGTTGAAGTCGAGATTTTATTTATGTTGCACCTGAGTTGAACCCGTCTTTTTATTTGGGTTTGACCTTGTGCTCACTTGTCCTATAGCATTATCAAGTGTATACTGGTGTGCACTGCCTTGTGGCATGTACAACGATACACTGTGCATGTCACATTGTTCATGTGTAATGAATTCAAATGTAAATGATGACGAACAACCCAAATAACTAAGGCAAATATTATTTTCAATATCCATATTTTATTTTATATTGCAAAAATATTTCTTTTTCAATTTTACTGCGTTAGTGAATATTTTTGCAGATTACTCAGATGCTGGATTCTAACTGGAATGAAGTTGAAGATAAAATACGAGTGTGAGTGATATGTAGTGAGGAATTTATTTAAATTAAATTGTGATGTAATTAGAATCAAAGTTGTATATGTATAGTGAGAGCTTGAATTTGTACTATTCAAAAATGTAATAAATATTTGTTTGAATAAATTGTTTGAATTCAAATTCTGTTTATTTAATTTTATTCAGCAAATATTTATTTAATGTATGAAAAATAAAATAGTACATTAACAAATACATTTAAACGAATGTATATATGTTTATTATCATCAAACAAAAATCATATAAGCGCATATTCAACAGAACCTCCTTCTGAACTCAGCCCAAGTCATATTCTCCTCATTGACTCCAACTGCCACACTATTCCACCAATATAGTGTTGTCCTCTTGTCGCTGCTAGGAGGCGAGTCTCCTTTTCTGCTCATCATTCGGCCCTAAGTCAGCGAAAATTCTCTCGCAATGAAGTAGCTGATTCTCTACTTCGATTGCATCTTCAGTACCAACAAATGACTTTCCTCCCAGCTGAGCATAATCTCTACTCCAAATAGCATAGTTATTCCCACCGGAGTTTCTTGGTTCCCTCCTCCAGCATTTTGTCCAACTAGCCTAGCATAAATACTCGCCTGCATCGTTTTTACAAAGAACTGATACATTGCTCTCATGTCAACTTGCGGGACTCCAACACCCACATTCGTAGCTTGTGCCTGACCCTGGTTCCTTCTCATATTTGGTCTGGCATTTCCATTTGTTATGGTGCTTGCCCCACTAAGGTTAAGTCTTCCACTTCTAGCATCCATATCTACATCGCGCCGTTGTAAGATACAGAAGAATAGCTTATGAAAGATAGGAGAATGGAGATATAGCGTATACTTATATATAGAAAATACAAGTATGTTACTATAGCATTATCCCATACCCTGATCTTTTGTTTAATTCCTTATGATTATGTTTTCAAAATCATTTTAAGTTTTAAAGTTTTTCGTAAACCTATGCTCTGATGCCAAGTTGTAAAATCCCCTATCTTGAGGCCCAAAGATAAGCGCTACAGATGTTGCAGTTATCTATAGTATTAACTTTCGACGACAAAATACAGTAACGTTAATTGTATCAATAATATCAAAAGCACATGAATGTGAAACAAAATAACGGATTTCAAAAAAAAATTTTCGATTACATTTCACAAAACATGTTACATATTCCATTACATAATCCCAACCGCTTCCCACGTTCATATCAAATATAATCATTACAAAATATGCCAAGAGCGACTTACGAAGATGCCCCTTTAGATGACTAGAGTACTGTTTAGACATAAACTGTCTTAATACATCACAACGGAATAAAATAAAATAAGTCCTATATAGCTATCCATCAGCCTTCTTCTCATCTTTGGAAGCTTTATTTTTCCACCTACTAAAACTTTTAAACCCAAACTCTCAATATACTCAAATCAATTTTTGAGCACGTGAGAGTTCAAGGGAAAAACACAAACTTCGAGTCCAACATAAAATATGGTGTGTATAATACTACTACATCTCGGTTTACTGATATTAAGTGAGACCACACCACTTAGTGGAACGGGTTTCCCCTCACTAATATCCTTTTAGAACATATCTTTTTGCAAATCAGAATCCTGCAATCAAACTTATTTATCAAATTGATCATAACAATAGTAACAATATCATATATGCTTATATAAAGGTAACAAATGGACCATCTATCCAAAACATAGATTTGTTTGGCTTTCTACAAACCATTGGCTGACTCGATCCTATAAGACAAAATAAACACATAATCTAACACCTGTTAGACAAATTTTCGGATGGTCTATTCTCAACTTAGTTCTCCAAGGGTCACCTGATCCTAATGGTTTTTTGGGCTCACCAATAACCTATTCTTCTTCTTTGTACATATATTCCATTCTGTGTGTAACCATCATTTAAGTCTTATCTGTGACTAAGCCCTACACATTAGAATTTTGGACTAAATTAGCTTGGGGATAGAGCTAATGTATTGGGTGCGACCCTATATGAGTCCCATCTGGTGTACAAATATCTAAGTCATTTTACTTAGGGTTAACTACCCTTTAAATTATCCTTGAAATCCTTTTGAAAACGATTTAATCCCTTTAAATTATACTTAAATAAGGAAAACGTACTATTTGCTTTACTTAAATATCTTTGTCATGATATATTCTTTACTCAAAATATGGTTGATGAAAACAATCAAAACCTTTTTGTTTAAACCTTTAAACAATTCTCTTTCTAAACCATTGTAAGTACCCCTTTCGATACAAACAAACTACTTTACTTTATAACCTTAGGCTGAAAGGACAGAACATACCTTTTGAAACCATTGACAATAGTCCTTTCGAAAACATTGAAAACATCTTTTCTGAAAGCTTTACAAACCTTAGACATCCTCTTTTAAAACATTTTAAATATGCCTTTCAAAACCATCGAAAACCTTCCATTTAAACTAAGGTAAACCTTTTGAAAACACTAGGGAATCACCCCTCCGAAGCCCTCATCATATACCTTTCAAAAATACTGGGGAACCTCTCCTTCGAAACCTTTACTTCATACCTCTCAAAGCATAAAAGTATACTACTAAAAACAATCCTTTCGAAAGCATTAGGCTCAAGTGAAATTATGTGGAACCACCTTTCGAACCATTAAAAACCATTTGTTTCAAAACCATTAGGTTTAACTTTCAAAACACCAAAAGGGTCTACAAACAACTAAGTCAAAAGCAATTCTTTCGAAAGCAATTTCATAAGTAAAAGAAGTGGATGGTGTCGAAACCAATTCCTTCGAGAGAAGTGGAGAAGTGGCTTAGGTTTTATAACAAAGAAACCCTTTCAAAAGCATTGCTTCGAAAGGTAAGATGCGATAGTAAGTGTTAGGAAATCCAATCAACGGTTTCGATTACAACAACTATACAATGGAAACCGAATATTCATATATATATTTATATATACAGTTACTTGCTAGAACAACATCACTAAGAACGAGGCTCAAAGTACACTACAAGAGACTACAAGTTGATAGGTACAAGGAAGTAAAAGAAAGGATGCACAAAAACTGACATGCACCATATCAGACATTTGGGTGCACAAGCCAGACGTCAGAAATCTTTCTCTAGAACAACAAATAGGCTAAACCATATGTTTGGTAATAGCACTCATACATCTGATCTTCTACTATATTCAAAAATATATATAGTATCAGACATTTGAAACAAATACCAGACGTTTGAATTCAAACTCGAACTTCAGAAATGAACTGCAACTGCCACATGTGAATGGACATCTCTGCTTCTCTTCGCCACAACTCTTCACCATCAACAGAAGCAACCTTAGAGGATTAATAATGGATGTAACTACTCAAGATACCTATCTACAACTATGTATAGCATCAAGAATCAAGAGAACAAAAACTTACTTCACTTACTTACGCTTTCTAATTCTATACTCTAACCTATAATCTTGATCTCTTCACTCTAGCAATCTTTACTTGTATTCAACCTTCCATATACTCATTCTTCAAAGACAATATTCCTTAGAAATATATTGGAAGCAATCGTACTAATTAGTCAACATCCATGTTATATTAGAACACACATTTGACAAGAACAACTCATTGTAACCAAGCCTATTCCTCTGGGAGAAGCGAGAGTTTTTGATAGTCGAATTCCGAAGCGGAGCTTCGAGACTGGATGTAGGATGGGAGGTCCGAATTAGTATAAAATTCTGGTGTGCTTATTCTATATTTACTTAGATTAATATTATTTTAGTTGGATCAAATATTTTGTCACATATACATGCACATACACTACACGATCCACCACGTAGACTTTCAATTGGTATCAGAGCAAGGTTTGATCAAAGTATAGTAACACGTATTTGAATCACTTTAATATGGCAAGTATTTTTCAAGAAAGCCAATCCACAACACGTCCCCCACTTTTTAATGGTTCTAATATGCATATTGGTCCACACACATGAGAATTTTTATGGAAGCTAATGTATTAGAAATTTGGTCAGCCACTCAAAATAAATATAATGCACCTAACACTGCTATGAACACATGGAATGATGCAGAAAAACCGGAGCTTCTAATAATGCCAAAGCTATGAATATTTTATTCCTTTCGTTAGATAAGAATGAATTCTCAAGTGTCATGTTATGTACCATTGCATATGATATTTGGCGTACCTTATAAGTTACACACGAAGGCATAAACAAAGCTAAGCAAACTAAAATTTCAATTTTACAAAATCAATTTTCGTCATTTAAAATGAAACAAAATGAATCTATAGTGGACATGTACTCTGGATTCCAAACCATTCAATACGATTTAATGGCACTAGGAGTTAAATTCACAAATTTTGATTTAGCATCTAGAATACTCAATTATTTAACTCCAAAGTGGGAAAGAAAAGCAATAGCTATCGAAGAAGCTAGTGACCTCTTAACACTCTTAGTTGAAGAATTGATAGGAAATTTAATGTCCTATGAAGCTAATATGCTGGTAAGAAATGAACAAAATTCGGAGAAGAAAACATAGCATTTCTAGCAACAAATAAAGACTCCGACTTAGATGAAGAAGAAATCATATTTATTGCCAAAAACTACAACAAATTCATGAATTTAGGAAAATGACCAGACTTCAAAAAGGTGGAAAATCAAGCTTAACAAATCAAACGTCAATCAAATGCTATGAATGTGAACAATTTGGAAATATGAAGAAAGATTGTCCCAAGCTCAACAATGATAAAAAGAAGAACAAATTTGAAAATTTCAAAAAGAAGAAAGCTTTCAAAGCAACATGGGATGAATCGGATTCTTCATCATCATTAGAAAGTGGCAGCGATAGTGACGGAGAACAAGCTAATGTATGTATTATGGCAAAAACTGATGAGGTATGTCCCTAACTTAGCAATGATGAATTATTAAAGCTTAGCATGGAATTAGATGATAATTTAGACAAATTAAAATTTTGAATAAAGAACACATAGCCAAAATAAATCATTTTGAACTTGAAATAGGAATGTTAAAGGATGAAAAAATTATTTTAGAGGAGGAACTAGAATTATCTCAAGAAAAAACTAAAAGTAGTTTGGTTGAATATGAGACTATATCTATTTATTTTGGAAAAGTTAAACTAGAAAAGTATAACTTGTTAAAAGAAAATATCAACTTGAAAAGTAATATAGAAACATTGAAAATTGAAAATTTTGAATTAAAAGAAAAATTAGATAAAATTACAAATAATGTTTCAGAATTTAATAAAAGAAAACAAGATTTAGAAAATCTTATCAAAACTTCAAAACCTTTAGGTAATAGAAATGGAATAGGAGTTAGAAATATTCCTAAACAAAAAGGGAATAGTATTAAGAAGTATAGTTTATTTATCAAAAGACTAAAAGATTGCCTAAGTCTAATATGAATTCCAAAAACATAAAAGTTTGGACTCCTAAGACAAATAATAATCTGATTAGATAAAAATATATTAATAATTTTCTAGATAATGCGGTCTATAATAAAAATTATGTTCATAATGGTACCAAACCTTCTTGGGTGTGGCTACCTGCTCCTCCTAACATCTAGGACCCTAACAAAGTATATGGGTACGAATTAAATTATTTTTATCTTGCAGGTACCAAAAATAAAAAATAAGGAGAAATGGATACTTAATTGTGGCTTCTCCAAGCATATGACCGGAAATGCAAAAATGCTATCAAATATAACATACATCGATGGTGGAACGGTAATTTTAAGGATAACTCAAAAGGATACGTCATTGGCATCGGAGAAGTCATCAACTCTGGTATTTGTAACTCTCCAATTATTACAAATGATTTGTTAGTAGAAAATTTAAAACACAACCTACTTAGCAATAGTCCATTATGCGATAAAGGTTTTCAAATTAATTTCGAAAAAGATAAATGTAATATTTTCAGCAATAACAAATAACTTATCTTTAAGGGTTTTGGAAACAAAAATATTTATGTCTTAAATATAAATTTAAATCGAAATTCAAACTTATGCTTAACCGCCAAACATGACGATCCATGGTTATGGCATAAACGATTCTGTCATATTAATTTTAAATATATTAATAAATTAGCAAAATATGAGCTAGTTAGAGGTTTACCTAAACTAAATAATAAAGTAGAAAATTTATGTGACACTTGTCAAATCGGTAAACTAAAGAAAAGCTCTTTTAAATTCAAAAATAATATTTCCACAAAACAATCGTTAGAATTATTACATTTAGATTTATTTGGTTCAACTCAAGTATGATCTATAAATCACAACAAATATGTTTGCACAATAGTTGCTGATTTTTCAAGATATATATGGACCTTATTTTTAAAACATAAAAGTGACACTTTGGTATGTTTAAAATTTTTGCTAAAGGAATTAAAACTCAAATGGATTTGAAAATTAAGAATATTCGAAGTGATCACGGTGGAGAATTCGAAAATTATCTTTTTATTAATTTTTGTAATAAAAAAGGCATAATTCATAATTTCTGATTTCCCCACAAACCATAACAAATGGTGTAGTAGAAAGAAAAAATCACACGTCACAAGAATGTGTACGAACGCTATTAAATAGTAGTCATTTACCAAAATATTTTTGGGCTGAAGCTATTGCTACAGCTTGTAAAATGTTTTGAATCGAGTAACCATACTGCCTATGTCTAAACATACTTGCTTCGAAATGTTTTTTGGAAGAAAAACTAAAGTATCATACTTTAAAATTTTCGGATCAAATTGTTTTATATTAAATACAAAAGATAATTTAGGAAAATTCGATCCGAAGGTCGATGAAGGAATCTTTGTTGGATATTCGGATCGTAGAAAGGCATATAGAATTTTTAACAAATGTACTACCACAATTGAAGAAAGTTTACATGTTTCATTTTATGAAAATTTCCTTAACAATCATACTAATGACGATGAAGAAAGTATTCCTATAACAAATACAACAAACTCATTTAATAACGAGGCAAATGCACAAAATAATACTCTAGTGTCACCCCCTAGAATTCTAAAAGATCATCCAAAAGATAATATCATTGGGGATCTTAATTCCAGAGTAACTAGAAATCAACTTAACTAAATAAGTCATATTGCATTTGTGTCAAATTTTGAACCAAAGAATTATAAAGAAGCTTCAAACGATGATTTTTGGTTAATAGCCATGCAAGAAGAGTTAAATCAATTTGAACGTAATAATGTTTTAGAATTAGTACCAATACCAGAAAATCAATCAGTTATTGGAACAAAATGGTATTTAAAAACAAAGAAGATATAAATGGAAATATAGTTAGGAATAAGCACGTGTAGTCGCTCCGGGTTATAATCAAGAAGAAGATATCGACTATGACGAAACTTTTACTCCAGTAGCAAGACTCGAAGCCCTATGTACATTACTTGCTTTTGCAAGTCATCGCAATTTTAAATTATTTCAAATGGACATCAAAATTGCTTTTTTAAATGGTTTTATTAAAGTAAACATATATGTTAAACAACCTCCATTATTTGTTCGCGAAAAATATCCCGATCATGTTTTTAAATTGCACAAAGCCCTATATAGTTTATAGCAATCCCCCTGTGCCTGGTACGAACGTCTTCAGAATCATTTAATTGCATCTGGTTTTCAAATAGGTAAAATAGATACGACTTTATTTATTAAATTAGAAAATAATGACATCTTAATTGCATAAATTTACATTGACGACATTATTTTTGGTTCAACTAACGAAATTCTTTTTACTCAATTTTCAAATATTATGAAAAGTGAATTTGAAATGTCTCAGATGGGTGAATTGAATTTCTTTCTAGGTTTACAAATAAAATAACTTGAAAATGGTATTTTTATTCATCAAGAAAAATATTGTAACGATTTATTACGTCGTTTTGGAATGGATAAAACTTTGAGCAAACCAACACCAATGAGTACTAATGTTCACGAAGGATGATAATGGAAAAGATTTTGATGAAAAATTATATCATAGTACGATTGGCTCTTTACTACATTTGATGGCTAGTCGACCCGACATTATGATGAGCGTATGTCTTTGTGCCCAAATTCAAGCAAAACCAAAAGAGTCTCACCAAAGGGTTGTTAAACGTATCTTATGATATTTATCTAGTACTTGAGATTACGGTTTGTTTTACCCTAAGGTATTATCGTTTGAACTTGTTTCATATAACGACGCAGATTTCGATGGATGTAAAACTGATCGTAAGAGTACCAGTCAAATGTGTCATTTTATCGGACAATCGTTGGTTTCATGGTTTAGCAAAAAGCAAAACCGTGTGTCTATCCACTTGCGAAGCCCAATATATTTTAGCGGCCTTAGCATGTGCATAAGTGATATACATGCAACAAACGATTAAGGATTTCGAAAAAGTTATCGAAAAATCACCAATATATTGCGATAATACAAGTGCAATAAATTTATTGAAAAACCTTGTAAGTCACTCAGTACTACACACATAGATATACGACATCACTTTTTACGCGACAATGTAGAAAAAGGAATTATTACATTAGGATACGTAAATACTAAGAATCAAATAGCAGATATTTTCACAAAACCACTAAATGAACAAAGGTTTGTTAAACTACGATGCGATTTAGGAATATGTTCTCTTAATGATCTTATGGGCTAATTATAAATTCCATTCATTCTATTTTTTGGTTAAAAAGTTTTAATCCACAAACAAAATCTTTTAACAGTAACCAACAATTTCTTTAGAATGTTTGTTTTTTGAAAATAACTGTCTATGTCCTTTTAAAACATGAATAAATAGCTCCTCCTTTTACAAATAACATACATATTTTATATTGGTTCCTTTTAAAACAAATAAAAGCAAAACAAAAACATGTCTTTCGACAACTCTCACCTCTCTTTTTCAACACCAACCTCAGATAGTTCAGTGGATACCCCTCATCGACTTCCTACTCCTACACAAGATCAAGAGCCGACTTATAAGTGGTCCTCCTACCACATGGGATTCACACCCGACAAAAAACAGTCCAAACGATCTCTATTTGTCTCTCCTAACACCAAGGAGAAAATCGATGATATACATCATTATCAAAAGCAACAAATGGATTTACAACGAGTACTATACTTCAAACAAAAAGTCAATGCGAAATGACCGAGTTTTCTAGAGCAAGTAGCGATCAAGTTTTTCAATTCATGAAAAAAGGATGTACATGAACCACTTCCGATTTCTTGCAATCCTCTGGATCCTTCTGCCTCTTATCATACATCTTGGGACCCTCCACCTAGGCAATTCTCTGGTTCCCCAAGAACCAATGAACGTGGAAATATTTGGTCTCCACTCAAGCCGTGGAAGGATAGCAAATTTGAAGATCACAATGCTCCATATTCATCTAAATAAATTTGTTTATTTTCATTGTATTTTCATCTAATTATATTTGTATTTGTTTTCAAAAATAATAATATTATGTTTCAATAAAATCAATCCCTCGAAAATCAAGCAAAACCTTCCAAAATAAGAATATTTTTAGATATACTGGAGATTTCAGACGTCTGACACCCTTGTATCACACCATTTTTAATCCTATGCATATATTAGACGTTTGATAAAATAACCAGATGTTTGAAAATTGTGTCTGCCTTCTTAACATATATATCAACTTATCTTATATTATCTTAACAACTAGACGTCTGAAAGCATTCGAGATTTAGCTCTCCAAAATCAACTTATCTTATTAAGAAATCAAAAATTATTGGCTAAGCGTATCGATAGCTTCGAAACAACATTTTCTTCTCTCCTAGCCACAGTTGAAATATCGCTTTCAACGACATTATCTGTTCTAAAAGAAGTTCTCCAACGAGTCCGTGGCCCTACACCACCTTTGGAAGATCGGCCAACTCCAACGCCTTCTCCTCCTCCTTCAAAACATCCTAAACTTTTTAAAGAGGAAAAAGAACCTCTAGAACATACTCCAAAATTTCCTTGAATACAAGCCAGTTCTTCCAAGAATAAAGACGAAGGATACGATCAAACCAAAGCTTCTCCCAAAAATCCTTAGAAATTTTTATAGGTTCCATCTTTTCTATTGTAATGGAATAAAAAATCTATGCATGTAATCAGTATGTTTAATGGTTATAAAAATGCTTCTTGGCTTGTTACTTATGCATAATTAATTACCTTTCGTCTATTCATGATTATTGATTATATCATACATATTCTTGTGTTAATGCTTTTTGATAATGCCAAAGGGGGAGAAATTATGGTAAGCTCATATTCAGGGGAAGATTTATAAAATTATAACTAAGTACATTGTATAGTTGTCATCATCAAAAAGGGGGAGAATGTTAGGAAATCCAATGAACAGTTTTGATGACAACAACGATACGATGGAAATCGAATATACATATATATTTATATATACAGGTACTTGCTAGAACAACATCACTAGAAAGACGAGAACGAGGCTCAAAGGACACTACAAGAGACTACAAGTTGGTAGGTACAAGAAAGTAAAAGAAAGGATGCACAAAAACTGACATGCACCATATCAGACGTCTGGGTGCTCAAGCCAGACGTCTGAAATTGTTCTTTGGAACAACAAACAGGCTAAACCAGATGTCTGGTGATAGCACTCAGACGTTTGATCCTCCACTATATTCAAAAAAAATTGTATCAGACGTCTGAAACAAATACCAGACGTCTGAATTCAAATTCGAATTTCAGAAATGAACTGCAATTGCCACATGTGAATGGACATCTCTGCTTCTTTTCGCCACAACTCTTCGCCATCAACAGAAGCAACCTTAGAGGATTCATAATGGATGTAACTACTCAAGATACCTATCTACAACTATATATATCATCAAGAATCAAGAGGAAAAAAACTTACTTCATTTACTTACGCTTTCCAATTCTATACTCTATCCTATATTCTTGATCGCTGCACTCTAGCAATCTTTACATGTATTCACTCTTCCATATACTCAGTTCTTCATAGACAATATTCCTTAGAAATATATTGGAAGAAATTGTACTAATTAGCCAACATTCATGTTATATTAGAACACACATTTAACAAGAACAACTCATTGTAACCAAGCCTATTCCTCCGGACGAAGCGAGGGTTTTGATAGTCCAATTCCGAAGGGGAGCTTCGAGACTGGACGTAGGATGGAAGGTCCGAACCTGTATAAAATTTTGGTGTGCTTATTATATATTTACTTAGATTAATATTATTTTGGTTGCATCATATATTTTGCCACATATGCATATACACAACACGATCCACCCCGTAGACTTTCAGTAAGGAGTCTCGACCCCTTCGAAAGCTTCTTTATAAAATAAAAGGCGCAACCTCTTTTGAAATCATTCTTCAAAACCATTTAACCAAGTCCGAAGCTATCTAAGTCGAAAGCATTCTTTTCAAAAGTAAAGAAGATGCATTTTCTTTTAAAAGTAAAGTAAGGTTTTGACCCTTTCGGAACACCTTGTTTCGATTATATACCTTTCGTCTATGTCCAATTCACTACGTACCAAGTCTGTGATACCATGCACATTGATTTCGATGGAGATGGAGGCAGAAGTATCTAGTCGAGAGGTTTGTCCCGAAAGTGGCGAAACAGCTAAAGTATGGTATAACTGAATTTTAACTTTAAAAGGTAATTCTTTACAACTAACCTCCTTTGTTTGTTAACATATGATTGGTTGCTAATTTCTTTTCCAAATTCTTTTCTAAAAATACTTATTAAAACACTTAGGAAAATTTTCCAAAAATTCCCATAAGTCATTTTTAATATGTTTTCCAACATATGTAAATTTCTGACCCAAAGCTAATACAAAATAGCCGAAATTAATTTTAAACCCAATTAACCATTTTCTTCACTAGAAAATTAATAATAAATCAACATTAATTTAGAAAATTATGGAACTTGAAACCTATCTCTAAAATAACATTTCAGACCATATATTAAAATTGCAAGGCATTTGGATGTCATTTGATAGATTTTTCAATTCAAATCTTATCATAAAAATCTATATGAACAAGCAAAATTCGTCAACAAGCATATATATCCATTTATCATTCAAAACATGGAAATATACTTTGCAAAAATATACAGATCTAATCTACAAACTAAAAGCATCAAAAATATGAGATGTAACCTATTATTCACCTTTAGCTTGTGATTACAGAGCTGAGGTTATATCTTGAATGGATTTGATTAAGCTTTTCCTCTTGATTTTGCTTCCCTTTCTCTTATTCTTCTAATGGTGGCCGTCCTTGGTCATATTTTGTTTAGTTTGTGAACGTTTGTAAAATGAAAGTGTCCCTTAGGGTTTAGGGTATAAGGATATAGCTTATTCCTATATTGCCCGTATGTAATTTCCCTTACCATTTAATTTTAAATCCCCTTTTTAGTTCATTAGTTCAACTAGACATGACTACCCCCTTTATAATACAAATCATAACCCTTAACCATTTACATTATTTTATTTAATTTAACTAAATAAATGCTCTAAATAATGTTAATCAAAATTAGAGTCATTACATTGCTACCTTCTATCGAACCTTCTACAGGGATGTATGCCGATCCATCCCATTCTGTCCTTTTGATATGCGATCCTTAGGGTAGGTTCTCTAGGGTCCATATACCTTGCTCTCCAAATTTCATAGGGATTTGACCTGTAGATCTCATTATATTGATCATTGTATTCAAGAATTCATTTGAACCTTGATGAATGCCGACCCCTATTCAGTGAAGCCAGCCGATCTCTCTCGATTAAGTATGCTGATCCATCCCAGTAAGCCAATCTATACCAATCTGTTCCATTTACTTAACTGTATTCCATACTTTGAGCATTCTACATTATTCATTCGTCAAATCCATCCAATCCTGATTTTATACGATCATTTGTACTTGGCTTCTGGGTCCCATAATCATTACTCCGGAATCATCGGCCTCGATGGCAATTGGATCAAACTCATGCAATCAATTCAGTATAGCCGGGCTAGAATGCCGGATAACACATGCCCCCCAACATACGTCTTGTGATTAACGTGATGTGCTTTGAATCGAAAAAAGTTTGAATTGTCTTAAAGAGACTCAATTAGCCTCCTGAAAGGTTGCTATTGTCAACTTGTTTTCTCAAGGTGTTGAATGTCTTATTGATCGCCATGATGCTTGGTTGATTTCCCTTAATATAAATATAGTACTATATTTTGTCAATGTATAAGTATGGTTCTACAAGACTAAGAATCTTTTGTTATCTGATCCAGCTTCTAACTAGAAGGTTTTAGGTTTTAACTTCAATTTCCGTCGATTTAAAAAAATTGAACTTTCAAGTCATTCACGTGCACATTCATGTACACATTTTTTTGTTGTTGGCTCCCAGACGTGTTCAAACACTCATGGGCGTTGCCACTTTTCATAGCATTTTGTATATGTATGTTTTCCATAATTTCTACGCCTATATTTATTTACATACATACCTATAGTTGATCCCCATCATTGATTCATTCTTTTTTTCCTTTTGTTTTTCTTCATCATTTTATATTTATAGGGATCGACATGTGTTTAGCCGATACTTCTCTCTCTTTCTCTCCTTTCTTTTTTTATTATAGCTTTTGTAGGTATCGACATATATGTATGACGATCCCTTTTTTGGGCTCATGCTAATAGGGATCGGCGAGCTTTCATGCCGATCCCTCTCACCATGCTTCGTGCCAAGGACTTGGGTCGATCCATTCGTCTACACACACACACAATATAGCAACTTTCCCATTTCTTAACTTTTACTTACTTCATTTTCTCGCTTCCCTCTTAAGCACCGAACCCTCTTTCCCCTCCATTCAAAAAAAACTTTCCTTCTCTTCCCTTCTCCTCAACTATGAAACAAATTTTTTCCATGATTTTACCAGCATGTACAAACTAACTTCCCGTACTTTCTATTTCATCGCCTTTGAACTCCTTGCCAACTTCCTTAATACAATCAAACATATATGAGCCTTCTTGACTTTATTTTTTGGTTTCATGATGAGATAAGGGAGTTATTAATGATTTCGATGGTTCTCGAGGCTGTGATGGCACGGTGATCGAAGCAGCCTGGAGAAGATGAATCATTGGTGGATAGGGTTCGGCTAAATAAATAAGGAGAAGGAAAGAAAAGTGGATCAAGGAGGAAGAATATAGAATGGAGAAGGGATCGATGTTGGATGTTTGGTTCTATTGTTCGATGTCCACCTGGCTTTACAAGGCTATGGTTGGAAGGACTAAGTGTTATTTTCATTTCATTCTTAAGTCTGTTAATCCAAGTCATATTTTTGAATTTATTAACATCCGAGATTCCTATAGGTATCCACCCACATCCTGAAGGCATTAGTTTTTCAAGAGCAGTCGCTGCTATTCGTGCTACCCATTTCAAAGACAGGTGCATCAAACTTCTTGTAACTGATTTGTTTCTATCTTTATTCAAGCTATTGGAAGAGGGTCAAAGCATCAAGCCTCCAGAAGTGCAGCATTGCCAAGAAAAGTCACAGAGAAAGAAAGGGATGCCATTAATCCTGCCGTGCTCTCAGTTGAGGGACTTGACATGACATTGAAGAAGGTAAGATTAGGGATTTCTAGGCCTGACGCTGATGCGGGCCCAGGAAAGGCACCCGTAGTCGAACCGCTACAAGGTGCGAAATCTCAAACACCCACCAATAGAAAGAAGAGGTTGGCATATAAACTTCAAAGAAGAAAAACTACCACAGACCCAGAGTTCGTTATCAATTCTGTTGAAGAATAATCATCTTCTCAGCACTTGGAAAGTTCATTGAAGGGATTCTCAGATCTCCAAATTCTCGATGATATTATGACCTACGAATTTCCAAATGTCAATATCGAAAGGCTCAAGTTTCCTACTTTGAGCGGTGAAGGCATTCTTACTACCGCTAAAGGAGAGAGAACGCCCATAAGCAAGGCTACAGCCATTGATCTGACGGAGGGAACACCAGGAGACTCACGGCCATGTGCACTTCACTACACGCTCTTCATTAATCCTTTGGACAATAGTTACTCACATGTTCTCATTTGGCCTTTGTAGGTGCAATGACTCAGTCCTGGGCCTTCGATCGCGTAAGGGGCACTTCGATGCATTATCGATCCAACCATGACTCAGAGTTTGGCAGGCGTAGGGAAAAAGACAATCGATGAGAAAAAAGCTATAATTTAAGCGAATCCTCTTGCTTCAAGCGCAAGTCCCAGTCTTAGACATCTTGCTAGGGAGATCGGCCTAATTTTCTTATTTATAGTGGAGACTGGCGTCCTTTCCCCGTCCTTTAAATCGCCACATCACATGAGCAACACTCTGGTTCTTCTAGCTCTAAGCAGTCTCTTGACTGTAGATCAAGAAAACTTCCAATTGCCGCTTCTGATCCATCCTTACTGGTCGAAGCTCCTAACACTTCTACAGTGGAGAAATTGGCCGAACTTATGGCCACTTTCCCTAAAATCTATTTCGATGGGCTTAAATTCCTTCCCTCAATACATATGATTCCATGGTATGCCGAAGCAAGCCCTCTTGCATGTGTTAATGACATATTCATGCCATATGAATCGTTTTAACACTTGAAGGAAAAATCTTTGAAGTGTCAATCGAGCGGTAATATGAAATCGATCGTTTCAAGCTAGAGGTGTTACACAATAAAGACATAATCAAACACCAAGACAATGAGCTAACAGAGTTGACAAGAAAGCTTGCTGAGGTAGAGAAGAGTGGCAAGAAAACTTTCGCAGGTAGTGAGTCATTTAAAAGCTTCCCATAAGAAAGAACTTGATGCCGCCTTCAATCGCAGCGGGCACTTACTTAGGAAAAGGATTCCTTGCAAAAGGAAAACGATGTCTTAGCCCGCCGTGTCAAGGAACTTGAGGAGCTTCTCAAGAAAGAAAACGAAGAGAAGATTGAGGCTCGGGAAGAATTACAAAGGTACTGTGAAGAGGCTGTTGAAGCTAGGAGGCTGAAAAGTAAATTCAATGAGCAATTTGCCAAAGTAGAATCTTGCTTAAAAAGAAGGCACAAGAGGAAGGTCATAAGGAAATGATGGAATAAATTGAAACTCGGGTAGAAGATGCTAAGGAGTCAGGCCGGAATGAAATCAAGGACTTATTTGATTCACTGATCATCGAATACAATGCCAAATTCCTCGTCCACCGTGACTTGAGTTTTCTTAGCGAAGTTTACCCCGAGTCACTTGCTGAAGCCGGGGAGCACGTCATCGAGATGAAATGAGGGAGCTGGGCAGAGCTAAGTTTGATGAAGAGAAATTAGTGTGAGAGATCCTTCGTGAAAACGAACCCTTGGATCTTACCACCATGAGACTTCGATACTTTGACATTTCAGGTTCTTCTAACAAAGGGGAGCATATTGTTGGATCCTCGAAGGCTGATCCTAAGGGCCCCTCTTCTTTCCAAGCAGTTGGAGCATCGATTTCCTTTGGCCCGAAGCATGACTTGAGTTATGATCTTGATAAGCTCGGTTATCAATCCAAAGTGTTGCTCCCTATTTTGGATGGGGCACTCTAGCAACCACCGAGAGCCAGCCGGATATGGTTATTCCACTTTACTCTCCAATTTATGAGAGGTTTTGTTCTTCGTGCCTAATGGTTTTAGGCTTATCTCCCTGTTTTGACAAATTTGCAGGTCTTTCGAAACCCAATCAGACTCCTAAAAGCGATGCTTCTATGGAGCAACAATAAAACTAGCAGATATTCCTGTGGTCACTGATGTACCGCAGCTCGATGCTCAAGTCATCGAAGCACTTGACGATGATAAGGTTGAAGATCTACTCCCAGCGGATGAATTCGACGATGTTGTGATTACCGGCACCTCCAAACACACTAATAAGATTAGTCTGATAGAGCGTATTAAGAAGGAGTTGTTGAAGAAAAAGGCTAAAGCGGAGCCCACCGAGGTGGACATCAATGATCCACACCTTATCCCACTACAAGTTATTCCACTTGGCGTGCCAATTCACAGTGAACTTCCCCTACCTCTGAAAGCTCTCCTGCAAAAGGTGGCAAAGGATCCAGGACAAGAACCATCGGGGTTTTAAGTGGCAGCACTCCCGAAAAAACAAAAAGGAGAGAAGATTGATGAAAAAGCCGTCACTTTGGATCTATGTGCACATAGTTTTCATAGCTGTTTGTTCGTCATTTTCTTTTACTAGTTATGGTTGAACAGGTATGACTCTCGGTTTTTTGAAACAACTTGCAGGACAATGTTGAAACATATCATGTGAAGAAAAGTTTATGTTTTCTTTTAAGCTCTGGTGTGAACTGTTATTTAAGAAATTGAACTATTACATTCCACTCAATGTACTTGTAATTCGTTGTTCATTAGTTCTGATAACAATCCACTAGCTCTATCCTAAGGCCTATATGTGGTCGTAGCCTTGAGTCGTATCTAACGCTAGGCTCGAGCCTCAATGCTACGCCGTCGAATTCAATGGTTTTGAGTAACCATACTCTTGCCCCCATTGTTAGGTTAGCGGGGCTAAATGTTGGATGATTGAACTCCATCTTTAGCGGGTTTACACTCTTCTTGTCGATTTCAAGCTGGAGTTCATAGAATAGTGAATGGTCGAACCTCACTCATTTTTCTGTTTATGCTCATATCTGCAATCTAGGATAAGATTTAGTTAAAGGGTGGCTGAATCACACTCAATCTACGTTTATACTCTAGTCTGTACTTTGGGGACTTAGAGTTCTTTCGCGGGTGGTTGATTCACACTTGAGTTAGGTTTACACTCCAGTCTGCACTTTGGGGACATAGAGTTATTTCATGGGTGGTCGATTACACCCGATTTACGTTTATACTCCGTTCCGCACTAGGGACTTAGAGTTATTTCGCATGTGGTCGATTCACACCTAATTTACGTTTATACTCTAGTCCTTACTCTGGGAGTTAGAGTTATTTCGAAGAGTATTCAGATCATACTCTCCTTAATTGATTGATTTTCCCCTAGGGTCTGGGGTTGATTTAAGGAGCGACCATTCGTGTCATGGTTGCTCTTATTTTATTTCAGCTCCACGGTTCTGCAGGGTTTATTCGTTCATCAGATGGTCAAGCCACATTTATTCCTCATTGTGTATCCCGTCCGCTGGATTATGAATAGGAGTTATCAAATGAACAATTATACCAAGCTCTTCTTGTTAGTCCCATTAGGAAGTAGTGCAATTGATTAATTTCAAAATCTAGGAGCCTGTTCGTACATATGGACATCAATCAGTTTCTACATGTAACTAATACATAATGCTACAGTAAACATAAATATCAAGGAAGTCTGAAACTTTATTCGCTAAATGGAAAGGAATCACATAATCTATCTTATTACACATCTAAAAAATCAAATGCTAAAGCAAATTCTGAAAGCAAATACAAATGAAATGAAAAAGAAATAAACTAATTGAAATAGCATCGTAGATCCTCGCTATCCCAAGCCCTTGGAAGTGTGATGCCATCGACAATTGCTAGCTTGAAAGTTCCCTCTCCAAGCCTCTATTCAATGACATATGGTCCATCCCAGATTAGATTCATGTGCGATGAGGTAGGAAAAACCCATTTCAGCATAAGATCGCCGATTTCAAAGGTTCTAGATTGAACTTAAATGTTTTAATACCGGGCGACTTGGTGTGGATGCATAGCTGCCCGCAGATCGGCTTCGTCGCGCTTCTCACCTATAAAGTCAAGAGATTCCAAAACGAGATCATTATTCGTTTTGAGATCGTAGTAATTCACTTGATGTGACGGAACCCCGAGCTCAACAGGAATGATGGCTTCGGAACCGTAAGCAAGTGCGAACGGAGTATGGCCACTTATGGATTTGTAGGTGGTCCTGTAAGCCCACAATGCCATCAGGAGTTCATCCAACCACTTGCCTCTAGCCTTTTCAAACGCTTCTTCAAAATGGACTTTATAACTTTGTTCACCGCTTCAACCTATCCATTTTCTTGAGAGTGAACGCCCGCTGCAAATCTCTTTTCATTATGATATCTCTGACAGAAGTCTTTAAATTCAACATTGCCGAATTGAGTCCCATTATCTATTACAATAGTCCGCTGAAGACCGAAATGACATATGATGTTTCAGACAATAAATTGATTACTTTCTTGGTTATGATCATGGCTAAAGGTTCTGCTTCAGCCCATTTGGTGAACTAATCAACTACAACGATGGCGTACTTTGCACTACCTTTAAAGATCGGTAAAGAACCAATAATGTCTATGCCCTACCGGGTAAACGGCCACAGGCTGACCATTTGTGTGATTTCCATCGGTGGGGCACTTGGAACTTTTGCATATATCTGGCACTTATCGTATTGTCTTACATAGTTAGTGGCATCTGATTGAAAGTTAGCCAATAATACTTGTAACAATATATTTTCTTTGCCAGAGTTTTCCCCCCAATGTGTCACAATATTCCCCTTCATGAACTTCTTTCAGGACACATTTTATGTCATCATGAGCGATACACTAGAGTAGGTGGACTGAAAAGCCTTTTCTATACATAATTCCTTCTTGAATGACATGTCGCGAAGCTTTACGAAGAACTTGTCACTTTTCATTTTTTTGATCTTGTAGGACTCCATGTAGAAAATAGTCTTTGATCGGAGTCATTCACAATTCCCTCTCAGGCTCCGCTTCTAGTTTTCGTTCGATTTCTATCATGTTTATACTTGGGGCATTTTATACTTCGATTGAATCCAAGCCACCCTGCTCATCGGTGCTGGAAAATCTCGCCAATGAATCAACCTTTCTGTTTCGATCCGGTGGAGTATGTGAACTGTCATAGTACTCAAACTCTGCCAACAACTTGTGGACTTAGTTAAGGTATGGGGCAAGCCATTGTCCCTTAGCTTGGTAATCTCCCCTGATTTGATACACTACCAACTATGAATCACAAAAGATTTCAAGTGATTTTATTTTGAGTTTTCTAGCGAGTTTAAGTCCAGCAATCAGAGCTTCATACCCGGCTTGGTTGTTTGTCACCGGGAAATCAAGCTTTAAAGCATAACAAATTGACCGACCTTCGGGAGTTACATCATAATTCCAACTCCAGAAAAATGATCATTAGATGCTCAATCAGTGTACAATTTCCACCATATGATAGGGATTTCGCCGCCTTCCGAAGAATCATCCTATGCAGCAAACTCTATTATAAAATCTGCCAGCGCCTGACCCTGGATAGCCTTTCGAAGGAGATAAGTAATATCGAATTGACTGAGCTCAATATTCCACATGAGTAACTTTCCAAATGTTTCACGTCATTGTAGGACCTGTCTAATGATTGGTTAGAGTAAACATTAATCAGGTGCGCTTGGAATTATGGATGAAGCTTTCATGATGCAATCAGCAAGCATTATGTCGGTTTCTCTATTTTCGGATAGTTCCTTTTAGATCTCGTCAATCAATTGCTGACGTAATACACTGGCCTCTGGACCTGATCCTCCTCGTGAAGCAATGCGGCACTTGTAGCGTGTGCTGATATAGACAAATAAATGTACAAATATTCATGATCCACCAAATTTGAAAAGATGGGGGTCGTTCCAAATGATACACCAAAGCTTGAAATGCATCTTTACAATCCTATGTCCATTCAAAGTTTCTTTTCCCTTTCCTGATCAAATCTAAGAAAGGAACGCATTTGTCAGTAGCTCTGGAAATAAATTAGCCTAAGGCAGCAACTTTCCCATTCAAACTCTGTACTTGTTTAATATTCTTGGTGGTTGGATACCACGTATAGCCTGAATCTTCGCGAGATTAGCTTCTATTCCTCGGGCATCAACAATAAAGCCCAAAAATTTCCCTGATGCAACACCAAAAGAACACTTCAAGGATTGATTTTCTTCTTGTAATGTCGGAGAATGTCGAACATTTTTGCCAAATCTCTAATATGATCGCTTGATCGTTCGTACTTTATGAGCATATCATCCACATACGCTTCCATTTTTTTTCCGATCTAATCTTTAAACATCCTGTTGATTAAGCGCTAATAAGTAGCTTCTGCATTCTTTAATCCAAACGACATTACTACATAGTAGTATAACTCAACATCGGTACTGAAACTAGTGTACTCCTGATCGGGAAAATGCATCGAGATTTAGTCATATCCCGAGTATGCACCATGAATGATAGTAATTCGTGTCCTATAGTTGAAGGTTGAATCCACCAGCTGGTCGATCCTCGAAAGTGGGAAATTGTCTTCTGGACATGCCTTGTTCAAATCTAAATAACTAATGCACGTACTCTATTTCCCATTAACTTTTTTCTTGAGTATAGGATTACATACCCATTTAGGGTAGAGGGTGTTATGGATAAACTCATTGTCTTTTAGTCTGTCCACCTCTTCTTTGAGAGCTACAGATCTCTCTAGATCCATGCCGCATATTTTTTGCTTCACCTGGACATGTCTCAGGTCGATATTCAATGCATGGCTCACAATGAGAGGCGAGATTCCACACATGTAAGAGCGAGACCAAGCGAATATATCAAGATTCACTTGGAGAAAATTTGCAAGTTCTTTAATAATTGGAGGACTGAGCCGTGATCCAATCTTTAGGACTCAAGAAGGGTCATCGTGGCTGACTGTGGTATCAATTGTCACCTCAACCGGTGTAGCCTTAGTCTCTTTAGGCTCCTCTTCATCATCTCTCATATCTATATCTCTATAGAACCGACTATGGCGCCCGAGCCAAGGCTTAGGCGCTAGTTGTCAATCTTTGGTAGCTTGAATGTGAATAGTCTTGTCCACACCCTTACCTTTTTCTTTGCCTTAAGCATCCCTCAACTCAGCTACATAACAAGCATGTCTAGCTGCCTGATCGCCATGAACAACTCAAACACCATTGTCTGTCAGAAACTTCAAAGTCAAACACCATAGGGCAAGAGCTGCCGCGAAATTAGGCTAGGACTGGTCGACCCAAAAAAACATTGTATGGAGAGTCAACATCTAAAAATACAAACGACGAGATCCACACTCTCCTTCATTCACCTTCTCCCAATTCCATGGGTAGCTTTACATAACCAACGGTTTCAGTTATAACACCATTAAAACCGTGTATATGAGCTTTAGAAGGTTTTAAATCTATGGCTTCCATTCTCGTCTGATCATAAGCTTTTTTGAAAATTATATTTACTGAACCTTCACAATCAATCAATATCCATCTCACCAAAGCGAGGCCAATCATGGATGAAATGACCATTGGATTGATTGTCAAAGCCTCTACCTTATCTACGTCTCTGTTCCTAAATACAATATCATCTGCCATTGTACGTTGCTGTTTTTCCAGAGCTCCATCTTTTATATTCGAAAAACATTCGAAATCAACATGCCTAATCGTGCTAGCATAGCGCTCAATCTCTTGCCAACTCTTTTATGTTGGGTGCGGTCCTCCGACTATCTATTTATCAACAATCTTCCACCAGTCCACGCAGGCTCCTCAATCCTACACGACACTTTTCCTCGGTTTGGGTCAGATGTCCCCTGCCCGCCATCCTGCAGGGCTTTCACAAACTTTTTTAATTTCCTTTCTCGAATAAGTTTTTCTATAACATCCTGGAGTTTCCTACATTCATTTGTATTGTTCCCAAAGCACTCATGAAACTGACAATATTTCTCTGTATGTTTCTACTTCTCTGTTGATTCTTTTCGAGGCATCTTCTTCTACTGCATGGTATTGCAAAGAGACAGATAAATATTATCCAACGATGTATTCAACGATGTGTAAGTGTCATACAGTGGAATCCTAAGCATCCCTCTTTCAGAATCCCTCTTCCATTCTTGGTTCCTATCTCCATCTCTCTTTTATTGATTTGGTTTATTCTAGACATTCACTTGAACTTTTTTAAAACTGTCATCAGACTGCTTTATTGCAACGTTACTCTATACTCCCTCTCCACTTGGTCCGGTAATATTCTTTTTACTATAGGACCTGGCTTCCTCCTTTTTAAAATATTGAGCCACCTTTGCATAAAAGCGCTCCAACATCGTGGACGGCTTACCTGCTAACCAATCGCCAAAATAAAACTTTGGATTAATCCCTCTTGTCATAGCCATGAGTATAGCATGATCATTTAGATTAATAACCTCCGTAATAGCTTTATGAAATCTCTCTAAATAATATTTCAATGACTCTCCTGGAGCCTGAGTTACGCTAGACAAGGAAAAACATCTTTGGAGTGAGCCACGTGCATTCGAAACTACCCACAAACTTGGTTGCCAAATCATCGAATCTAGAAATTGATCATGGGAGTAGTCTTGTGAACCATATCGTCACTACTCCAGAGAGAGTTATGGGAAAACATCTACACTTGGCCGCATTATCCTCTCACGTATAATCCATCAGCCATTCATATCTCACGATATATTGCCCAGGTTCGGGTTTTCCTTGATAGATGAGCAACCTCCTCAGATAATCCGCATTTAAAACATTTTCACTAAATGGGGTATGGCTTCTCAAAATTCCCCATTCATTGTTAGTCAAGACCTGGGTCTTTCTCACTAACTATTTGACCATTACTGATAAGTCCGACATTTAAATGGTTGGTGCCAAGTGGTGGTCGTGCTCCACGTGTATGGCCCGATTGATGTTTGCAGGCCGTTTCATGCCTTCTTAGTTAACCATCTTCCCGATGCGCATCTTGTACATTCATTTCATCATCATTCCAAGCAGGTACCTGATCAGCATGTAATTGAACTCTATCATCCAAAACAACAGAAATAGTTCCACCTCAATTCCCAGGATGTATGAGAGGAATTCCTCCTCTGGAGGAGGGATCAGCACCGATGCCAAGGGAGGGATCGACACTAGTCAGTTCTGGCAGACCATGATGGTCTACCAGGGGACGCTCTAAATTTTCTTCACGATATTCTTCTATTATGGGACGCCTACATCTGTGATATTCATCCGATGAGCTAGAACTTTTCGATGCTGAGTAAGGAGTGGGGTCCCTCGTAACTTTCCCCCGATGATGCTGCTTGATTTGGTTCATCTAGTTGATATTTCTATGAATTTGTTGATTTAGTTTTCGATGGCTCTCCATCAACTCTCTAATTAAATTATTAAATTCATCTCTTGTAATAGAATCAGTGGGATTGTGAACTTCAACCGGATTAACATTCACGTTTGTTGGTTGATTGCTTGGGTCTCCTTGTCGAATGCTAGTATTCTCATTTCCTTTCACGTTATGAGAAGTAGATCTAGTATGTCTCACCCTTATTAATATACTTTCTTAGATTTCTACAAATCTTAGTATTGGTGGATTTATCCAATTCTGTAGCAATAAAAGGATCCTAGCAAGTAGAGAATCATAGTTCTCAGTGAAAGCACTAAAATATTTGCAACTAAATAGGTCACAACCTAAGAATAGATTTGTGTAGAGAAGTAAATGAAGGAAAAAAAATTAATTAGAGTAGTTAAATCAACAAGTAACATATAATCAGTTATAGTCGGAGACATAAAGATTTATAGTGGTTCGGAGTTGTATGCCTATGTCCACTTTGAGATTATCCTTTATGAATCAATTATAAATCTGATAACAACAATAGAGGATGGCAAACATTTGATTACAATAGAGTCTAGAGTAAAAAGCAGCGTAAAGATCCTTAGAGTGACCCATCAGGCCAGTATTTATAGGTGAAGACGACCACCAATCTCTCTAAAATTTCGGTTGAAGGACCTTCTAATCCATACGGACCCACTAGAAGAATCGCTAGGCCCAATTCCAAAATGAGGAGGGATCGGTACCGATCCCTTCAATGGTCGATTTTTGAGGTAGTTATCCCTATGGTGGCTTTTCCCATGCTAAAATTTGTTTAGCCTTCAATTTTCATGTCATTTGGACCACTAAATCTCGAGTTAGTGCTTGATCTTTGACTTTGCATGACTTGATTGCTGCCTTCTGTTAAACCTTCTATAGGGATGTATGCTGATTCCTCCTATTCTGTCCTTTTGATATGTGATCCCTAGTGTAGGTTCCCTAGGGTCTATATACCTTACTCTCCAAATTTCATAAGGATTTGACTTGTAGATCTTGTGATATTGATTGTTGTATGCAAGAATGCACTTGAACCTTGATGCATGCCCGCCCCTCTTTAGTGAAGATTGTCGATCCCTCCCGATTATGTATGATGATCCCTCCTAGCAAGAAATCTATATTGATCCCTTCCATTTACTGAGTTATATTACATACTTTAAGTATTCTACATTATTCATCTGTCAAATCAATCTAATCCTGACTTTATACGATCATTTGTACTTGGCTTTTAGGTCCCACAATCGTTGCTCCAGAATCATCAACCTCTATGGCAGTCGAATCTAACTTATGCAATCAGTTCAATATAGCCAACTAGAATGCCGAATAATAACACCAATACAATAACACTCAAATATTATGTTGGTTAAATCAACATCTAAATTGCTTAAATAAATTATTTTATATTTAATTATTCTAAATATGATTTAATATGCTTCCTCAAACTGAAGAGAAAAGACAAACGTGCATAAAATTTTTGTAGCCCCCACCTAGTGGCTCAAATGAAAATGCAAATATAACATTAAATTGTTGGGTCAAAAATTGGCATAACACCCCAAATCCAGTTGAAGAGAGTAGATCTAACTATAATTAGCAAGTAAACAATAGAAAACACATGAATTTTATAGTGTTTCGGCTAATCTCTAGCCCATGTCCACTTTAATCTTATTATGGAATGTTTTTTCGTAAGTATAAGGGATTTACAGTTCGGAACAACCAGGATTATTAAAAAATAGCCTCCTTAGTGACAAAGATGAGTAGAGAAAGAAGATGAAGAATTAAATGGCCAAAAAGTCCTCTCAAAATTGTTATAAACTCTCTATTTATAAATAAATCACCCAACGAAGTTGTTGGATTAAAAAATGCTAGTTCAAAATCTAGATTCGAGAAAGTAAGAGGGGAAATAAGGCCACAGTGCCATAAAATATATCGGTAACCGAAACGATTAGGTCAGAATTGATATGATTTACTAGTAGAAAACTATGCAATCTTCCTTTATTCCACATTCCAGCTTTGATTCATCAAGTTCCAAGCACTTCTGCCTTAGAAATCAACTCTTTACTGAGTGGTTTTGACATCTTCAGTACTTGTCCTTTCTGTAAAGCTTCATAGAGTAGTTCACCTAGTTCTTCACAGTAGGGTCTTATGACGTCCTCTTTTGCTAACCAACCCCTGAGCATAGCTTCAGAATCCACTAAACTGCCCAAAATCATGTTGGTCCAACCTGAAATGATAGTATTAGAGGTATGCCCTAGGGGCAATTACGCAACTTGTTACATATGTCTAACTTATTTGCCCTCGTTCAAAATAAAGGTGTTTTCTTTTTATTATATACTTGATATAATGTGGTTATATTGATTAATTAATTTAATTTGAAGTATATTTAATAGAAAATCCATAAATCGTAAGTTTTGTGATAGTACTTACAAAGTGTTGTAACCGTGAGTATTTTATCATAATAATATTAAATATACCATTTTAAATATTCCTATTCAAGATGCATTGAGACCAGATATCGATGTATTCATTGAGAATAGAGTACTTAATGCTCTCCAAATATTGAGTAGTGTATTATTATTCATGGCTACTTGAGGCACCTAGAGGTTACATACCGATAGTTATTGGATAACTATAAAACGACTCACTTGATATTTTTTGTCGGTTAATATAATTAAAGTCAAATAGAAAATATCGATGTAACTGATTTCCATATTACTCTCAACTTGAGAATACTATAGATGACCAATATGAAAGCTCTTGACTGTAATCAAATTATAGCATAATGTCCATCGAGCGACTATAGTTGAGTTGAGTGGAAGTATTAAAAGTGATGCGCTATTCAAAAGAGGTTACGTCTCCTTAATTATATGGGGTTGGCATTATGGTTAACTCAAGTCAACTCAAAGTCAAAATATCTGGTCAGAGCATTTCAGTTAATAATATTTGTTATTATTGAACCAAGGACTTTGTATATGGACTATAGAGTTGAATGTGGAAGATATTGGAATTTTGACAATTACCAAATTTCATAAGTCCAAAGTGACATAGATTGGGCGAAGAGAATTGGTGTAAATAAATGTTGCAATTAGGTAACGCTTAATAAACTAAAATTGGATTTTACCAAAATCGAGTAAGCGATAAATTGTGCCATAATGTCACACCACCTGCGAAGTGACGTGTGAACGTTAACATTCGAATAGTTCGATGTTAATCGCTAACCGAATTTACACTCAAGAGCCACACAAACGAAATGATGAATTTTTTTTAGACCGAATGATTTAATTAGTTTATAATTGTTAAAAATTAATTAAATTAATTAATATTTATGAAATATTAATTTTGAAATTTGAATATGATTTAAGAAACAAATATTATATATATATATATATATATATATATATAATAGTTGTAAATATGTCAATCAATATGAGATATTGATAAAAAATTAAATTAGATTTAATTACCATATTTGTTTCGGCTTAAATGGGTTATGAATTCATAGACTTGGAAGAGATTTTTGACTACAATAATATGATAAGGACGACCAAAAATGGAGGCTATTAATGTATAAAATAAATGAAGGAAACTAGGAAATAATCTTTTCCCTTTCTCAACCATTATAAAAGCATCTCCAACCCTAACCTATAATGTGATTCTAGAGCCGCCTCCTCCTCCCTTCTAATGGTCGAGCCAAACCCTATTAACCCCATTAATTCTCAAATCAAAACAAATATAAATCAATAGCTATTTGATAGTAAATTTCTACGGTTTTAGGACTAGTAATCCGACAAACCAAGAGGAAGAGAATTCACCCTGGATTTTAAGGAATTAATTTTAAGGTAACCTTTAGTTTATATAAGATGTATAATTTTGTATAATTGTATGTTGCTCCTATACATGTTTGTATATTTTTCTATATTGTTAGTTAGGTGAGATTTGTATAAGTAATGGTGCTATCACAATATTAATTGGTTATGTGCATAAGCTTATCAAATTAAAGATATTTTTTATTAAGAATCTGAAATGCTTTGTCAAATTATTGTAATTTTAATTATTAATATTATTTTATCCACATATGTGTGCGTTGGAGTATGTAAACTAATTGACTAGTATGAATTGTATGGATGTATGTATGTCTCTATTGCATAATTATTTGACTAATAATTTTTAAATGTATATTTGCACTAGGATGAGTAACTCATCGGAGAAGGGGTTAGTAATGCCCTAAAATGAGTTGAGAGTATATTATACAAGAGTGTGTATTTGCTAATAATATATAAACGATTTTTGTTTTAGAAAAATATGGTAAATGAAATAATTTTACTTAGGAATACATTTTAATATAAACAATATATTTTGAAAAATATAGTTAGATATGTTATAACTTGAATAATAGTTTGAAATCAAGATTAGTAAAATCTATGTATAAATATCTTATGATTATAGTTTCACAGTTTGACTATAAGATGTATAACAATAACACCGAGAAAATTAAAAGTAATAATGTAGAATTTTTTTTTTGGATAATGAGAACTTTTATCTAAAAAGGGTTTTTGGGAAGAGAATTTTCAAAGGATTTTATTTGAAATATTCAAAGTTGGGGTTTGGAGAAACAGCATCATGTGCTTTGCAAACTATCACCCGTAAAATTGTATAGTTAAAATGGATTTATGCTAGGATAAACTTAGATTTATAACCTAACATTAGATTTAGTTAAGACAATTAAATGCACAGTAACTAAGTGTTTGTTGTTGATAATTATAGAAACCCTCAAGCTACGGGAGAAAGTATTCAAAAGGAGAGACCTCGAGAGAAAACCAGGGTGAGAAGAATGATCTAATCAATCTTTCGAGTTATGAGGAGGAACCTAAGAAATGGCCACTTAGTTATATTAAGCCCATTATTAGAGGAGAATTAGATCCATACACCCGACTAGATTAAGACGGTTACACTACGGTCGAATGTCTATATCATCTCCGACTCTAGAACTTATTATAGTATCTAGTGAAGATGAGACCCCTAAGGCCCCAGAAAGAATGTGGATCACTAACCGAGTAAAAACTTGAACCGGAAGAAGAAATTGCCGAGGAGGAGCTGATGGAAGAAGAACATGAACTCGTAGAACACCCAAATACTGTGATATCCCATGAATCAAACAATTGCAGTAGAGACAGTAACATCATATGGGAGATGGATGGTGACCATACTTTTTTGCTTGAAGAGTCGTCAGATTCCCCCATGCATTGGGACGACATGGCAGACGAAGAGGAAGAATTTGTAGATCCTTAGAAAGAAGAAGTGTAAGGTTTAGAAATAGAAGAAGGAGAAATTATACAATAAATGCCGGCCAGACCAGGGCATGTGCCATGGAACCATCCGTGGTTACCATATGAAGTGGATGTGATACCACAGATTAAGGATGGAAAAGAAGCCAATGACGGATAAGTTGATAGTGATGACAGTGGAAAAGTCTTGTTTGATTTTGGATATGTGTGATAACCTAGAATTTTTGGCAATATTGATTTGATAATCTTTTTTTATAATTATTTAAATGTGCTAATTTTTTTTTAAAAAAACACTTAGGCCCAAGGCCCAAAACCCGCTCCACAAACTTCCCTCTCCTTCTCTTCTTTCTCTCTTCTATTCTAATCCATCGCGAATAACTACACCCAGATACGAACACGCGTGCACCGTGCACATACACACCCGACCGGTGTCACTCCGACCAACAACGGCGGCTCTACCAAGTCACCAATGATCATCTCGACACATTCGAACCCCAGAACGTATGCCGACCACACGAATCGAAATCGAGTGAAATCGAAACCATCAGGACGAAACTCGATCACCTAAAACACTTTGTACCTCCTATCTCCGACCATCGGAGACCACGTCCTCATGCCTGGACCTTTGCCTTGTTCCCATCTTTCTTTTCCCCCACCTCCCGTCTACCTCGATGCCACAACGACGTCGAGAACATCCAGTAAACAACCCCGACCAAAACACTATCTAAACCCTATATCCCATCACTTCGCCGTCACCGATGCCCAGAAAAATGCAATTCCATTTTCCCCATGACCCTCAGCCAACGACCTTCCTCCGGCCACAATCCTGATGTCACCGAACCTCGCGATCGCTGGAAGTCTACGAAAGAACCGATTTCGTTTAACTCACAATTTCTCACAAACTACAAGCTTTGAAATTATGATTTTATTATCAAAAATTATCATTCCTAAAGGCGAATCCAGTTATATAACCAAAACATGAAATTTAAACAGTTCATTTTCTTAGTTGATTTGATTTTTACTGTAATTCCTTGCTTTCCAAATAATTACTTAATATATTTACTTGAAAACATTTTTTTAAAATAAGACCTTATGTTTACAAACACATTTCCTTTAGACATCATCAGCTATAATTGATTGGGTGAACAGAAATTTGAATTTGAATGTTTTTGAACTTGATTTGAACAAGGACAGAGACATGCATACATAGACACAGTACATTCAAACCTGTATATCCAAGCAAAAATACAATCCTACATTCATGCAAATCATATTCAAGTCATTCCACTACCATATCTTACATACACAAGCTAATAAAGGTGATTTAACTTTTTTTTGTAAAAAAATTAAGTTTACTCACCGTAACTTCAAATAGAGAAAAGTTTTATGAACTAGAAATTTGATTTCTGGATTTGAAACTGGGTCTTGATTTTGACCTGCTACAAATCTTCTTTTGGTTAAGTTGAATCTTGAACCTTGAATTGCTTGCCTCAGTTAACTGGAAAAGGTTTGATTTTTTTTCTTTTTCTATAGTTTTGGCTTCCTCGGGTTTTTAGTTTGATAAATTTTGAAAAATAAAAGATGAAAGAAATAAAGAGGTACATATATAAGAATGTACAGCTTTGTTTTATTTTATTTTTAAAATGAAGAAAATAGTTAAACTTGACCCTAGTAATTTTCTTGTTGTACTTAACTTACAAATGTCTTTATGCATATATTTATATTTTCTGTATTATATTTTATACTTTTATTTATACATTTTATTTTTATATTTTCTTTTATTTATTTTATGTTTACTTAAGAAGATAAAATATCTTATTTATTCCTATTTAAACTTAAGCTATTTACTTTAATTAATAACTATATATATATATGCTAGTTTTAAAATGTAGAGTTTTTAAATCCAATTTATTTTTAAGATATTTACCTTTGAATTTCAAATCCAAGTTCTATTTACAATCTACCTACATACATACATACATATATATATAAACAACAGTAATTTGATAACACATATTTTATTTGTTTGGAAAGAAATTTTTTGGCACGTTTAAATAGTTATAAAAGAAGATTATCAAATCAATATTGCCAAAATTCCGAGTTATCACATTCCTCCCCCTCAAAAGAATTTCATCCCCAAAATTTAAAAGCAAAAGATAATCAAATAGCTTTAAATTCAAACAATTAAAGCATACATATCAGCCATATACTAACAACCAAAACAACAATTTATTCAAATAACAAATCCTAACTATCCTGACACAATTCTGGATAGGCTTTCCTAATACTATCCGGAGTTTTCCACGTACAATCTTTGGGATCCTCGCTCCATTGAATCTTAACCAGTTCACCACTTTGTTCCTGAGCTGCTTCTCATCCCCTCGAAAAGGAACAAAGCAAGAATTTTATTACAATGTTTATTATCAGTTAAATTACTCTTTGAACATTTTTAACCCTTTGTTCCTTTTATTCTAAAGTTTCAAAAAACTTTTAAATCTACATAATATTACCAAAATAACTTTATAAAAATACCTTTTTATTACTCGATATTTCAACAAGTCCATCCTTGTTCTTACAGAAATTCGGTCATACATTGATCAGGCGTAGGACTGAAAATCTATAAGTACTTAGTAGACCCGTTTTCAACACCCAGTGAAAATATTTAGAAAACATTTTGTGAAAATGTAGAAAATATTGTTGATGAGAATGCTCTGGAAATCATCACCCCTTCCATGGTCACAGTTAGCCCGATGGTTACATCGCCATCCTGTAGAAAACTGTAGGCCTCCGCGACCCTTAATTACACCACGGAACCGCTACAGATCGCAGCTACACCCAGGGTTATGTTGCCATCACAGCAAAAACTATGTAATTGTAGGTATCAGCGCCCTCGATTTTCGCTGCCAAATGAAACGTCACCACATAGACCACATAGATCGCAGACTACATCAGTTGAGTCCCAATGTAGCCTGTAGAAACTCGCTGCCATGAGACTTCCGCTATGGCTTCATAGATTGCAGTCTACCGATGTTACGTCGCTCGCCTTGCGAAATCAAATGTAGAACCACTATGGATCGTAGTAGATCGTAGTTACATCGAGTTACACTATCGTCACGGCATAACCCCAATGTCACTGTAGGCATCAGCGCCCTCGACTTTCGCTACTCCAACCACAATCCTCAGGAACTTCAGGTAGTCCGAACATCCTCTTAGGATCAAATTTATAACCCCCCTTAGGGCTCAAGGCAGAACCATCCCGTGGATCTCCTACTAAGTTTCAACTCTAAATAGGAGCGTCTTTTTCCCCACAGCATTCTCAAAACATTTTTATACTATACACATGTAGTATCTTTTAAATCATACTCTTATATGTATCACATGTAAATTCCATTTTCACAAAATCGATATCTCATAATCGATAGTTTCCAAATCTGGCTTTCCAAATTCTCAAAATTGTTTTTTCTCAAAAATCAAAAGCCTTTCAAAATCAATGTGTTCTAAAAACTTTTTTTTTCCAAAATCATTCTCATAAAATCATTTATATAGATATATATTTATATAAGTTTATTCTTTTAACTAGAACAAAATATTTTTCAAAGATCACATCTTCTGGTTATAATTCCAATAAGGGTAGTTCATCATATATAACAAATATACACACACACACACACACACACACACACACACACACGCACACACATACTCCATTTATGCCAAATCAAATATCCAAGTTTAATTTCTTTTATAAAGTTATTTACCACCTTACTTACTCTTCATAAAGTGAATTTCAATCATAGAGATATCCAACTTCCACTTTTATTCATCATATATTTCTCAAAATATACTTTTCCCTTAAAAAAATCATTTTTACATTCAAAATTTCCAATATCTATTTCATTCAAGCACGTACGGTGTACATATATCATCCGTATGCAATATCAAATCTGATTGCTTACTCGATCATACAATTTCACTTCCGAACTAGTATCGTCCACCCGACTTCCTAATGTGGACTCAGATCTGCTTCCTTGATCAGAAACTGTCATTCTCCTTGCATAGTCATAACTATGATAGAGAATTTTCTAGCATTAATCAAAATCCATATCTAGGGTTCGCCATCGAAAATCGAGTGAAAAATCCCAACTCGCATCTATATACTATATCGAAATTCTGTGCTCGAATCAAGATCAAATCGTTATGCGAATAAAACAATATATGACATATTACGTATTTACCTACATTGATTATTAGCTAAATAAATTTTCTTTTCTTTCACATACATTTTGATTTCTATTCACTTATTCTCAATTGCTTCAATTTCCATTTGGGTTTTCACTTCAATTCTTATCTCCATTGATGATTAAATTCAACAGTTTCTACTCTGACCAGTTTGAATTTAGAAAATAGCTTTGAAAATCTAAAAAAGATAAGTAGTTGTAAAATAGCTGTAGAATAGTTAAGTAACTTTAAAATAGGTGTTAAATAGTTGTAGAATAGTTAGATAGTTTGCAAAATAGTTATAAAATAGTAATTAGTTTGTAAAACAGATGTAAAATTGTTGTAAAATAGTAATTAATTTTCCAAATAATTGTAAAATAGGTATAAGATAGTTTGGGTTTGAAAAAGAAAGGTTGTATAGTAAATAGTTAGGAAAAATTAGATTTTAAGACAGTTTATATTAAAACAATTTATTTGAAAATAGTTTCAGAGTCAAACTAGTTCAATTTCCCCTAATCACCCATTCCAATCAATTTTTAATTTCTACTTCATTTAAATTGATTCAATTCCAATTCAATTTGAATTAACTTCAATTCCTACTTGAATTTAAAATTATTCAACTTCAATTACAATTCCAATTAGTTCAAATCAAATTTCAATTTGAACTAATTCCAATTTCCATCTCAAATAAATAAAAGTGAATTTATTAGATTGTACTGCTACAAACTATTCCATACATTGATAGACTACACACTAGTTGTTCAAACATTACATCCATTTTATCCAAAATAAAAGTCTTACCGAAGTCATAAATCTAAGCACCTACTCCACAACCTTCCTCTTTTTCCATCTCTTGGGACAATTCCTAGCGATGTGGCCCGACATCTTACAATGATAGCAAATAGTCGACTCATTGACCGGTTCTACGGGTTTAAGCTTCACCTTCCTCACTTCAGGGCAATGGTTTAGGAAATGTCCTTTCTTACGACACTTAGAGCATAAGATCTCAGAGCAAAACCGTTGGAATGTACCCTTCAATTCGTCCCTTATTTTACTGCACTTGGCTGCGTAATGACCCTTATTGTAACATCTGTAGCAGGTGACATTATCGTAAGGCCCTGGTCCAGTCCTTTCCTTAACCTAATTGTCATACTCCTGTATTGCTTCTTCTCATTCCTTACATACATCAGCTTTTCACTCTCTGCATCTTGCCTTCCATTCTACACTTTTAGCCATCACTCTCTTAGACTGATTCTAGTGGAACTTTCTATCCTATAATTTAGACTTAGATTAATAGAATTTCCTGCCTTTATTCTTATTTTCCAAATATATATATATATATATATATGTATGTATGTATGTATGTTTTATTTCAAATAAAGTTTGCATTATATATACTCAAACAAATTCCTTTAAAATTTTCAAACGATTCTTGTTTTAAAATAGGATTCCTACATTCAAAAATATTCCAAATAATACTATTTGTTATATCTTTTTACACTTTGAAACAATTTCAATTTTTTTGGACTTAGATTTTAAAAATTCACAATTTATACCCTTTTCAATTTACAACTTATACATATATAAATTGTTACTTCCTTAAAACATTTCATTCTGCCTTATCATTATTTATTTAGAAAAATAAACATCCCTTTATTAAGATATAATACCCAATTTATGATATTTATCATATCTAGAAATCATACACACCTTATATTCCATAATCATTTACTAAATAAATCAAATCAAGGTAATTTATTTCTTTGGAATTTTCTAGGATTTAAATTTAGTTTTGAATCCATTTTTAGCTCACTTATATTCATAGTTAATTCTTACCCAAATTTATATTTAGTTGTATATATATTACCACTTAATTCTTATTATTATTTTTAATTTTAATAATCAACACCCAATTACTTTAATATATAATAATTAGAAAAATTATTGCTTTATATATCAAAATATAAGCTTATACAAAAATCATTTTTAAAATCGTTTTTTTTAAATCATTATATAAGAAAATAACAAGTACGCTCTCAGACATAATACACTCAACTCATTCTAGGGTACTACTGACCCTATTCAAATGAGTGATCGCCACCAGAGCCAAGGTACTCGCTTAACCTTCAGCTCTGATACCAAATGTAACAACCCGAAATTTTCGACCCCGAAAATTTCAGATCATTACAATATGCAAGTGGACAGTCAACATCGAACTCAGAGGAGTGATTATGTTGCGGATTGGAAGACTTGGAAACACCTAATAGTATTAATATTATGTAGTAGCATATATATGTATGGTTTATAAGGTAATTATTTTTGTATCAGTATTATCAAAACCCAAGTAGATTTAGAAGGACTTAAGATGGTTTAAGTAAGTGAGGAGAAATGATGTGTGTAAGATAAGGATGGATGTAAAATATTAAGCATGTATGATATAATTATGTCCTTTGTTTATGACACTACAACAAAAATACCCTTTAATGGCGTTTAAAAAATGCTATAAAAGGATTTTATAGCGTTTTTATAAACGCTGTATATCAACATGTTGTTATAAATCAGGACCCTATTATTGCAACAGAAAAAACGCTATAAAATACATATTTTTTATAGCGTTTTGAACATGCTATAAAAAGTCTTATTAATGACATTCCTAATACGCTATAAAAGGATTTTACAGCGTTTTTATAAACGTTGCAAATCAACATGCTGTAATAAATCAATGACCTATTATTGCAAACAGAAGAAACGCTATAAAAAACATGTTTTTTTGTAGCACTTTAAACATGCTATAAAAAGTCTTATTAATGGCATTCTTAACAACGTTTTAAAAATCATTTTTGCAGTACGTACATATCCATTACCACATTATAATCGACAAATTTACATAAACACAATGTATCATTCCACACAATCATATAAATCACATTAAACGAAAAATAACTAACCATTCAACATTCACATAGAACAATATATAATATATCGTAATATTTAATGAACATTACATTAGAAGTGCAAAAAATACAAGTGATAAAAAGATCGTACTACACATGACGATTAAATATGCAAACCAAAAAAGTTGTTACTTCAAAAGAACATCAAATCACCAATATACAATAGCATGTTGCCATTTGTATGCACCATAGATGGGTAATTACCTATGAAAAAGAAATTCAACAATTTGCAATTATAACTATACATACATATATATGTGTGTGTGAGACTTAATTATATAAATTTAATTAACACTTGATTAATTTATATGAAAGTTGATTAACTTAGTTAATTTTTATAAAATTAAATTGATTTATATAAACTTTATTTAATTTTATAAAATTTAGTTTATTTATATAATCATATGGAAATGATATTAATAACGTATGGAATTTCCTGAAATGGATGTAAATTTTATTACTATTACTATTATTATATTATATTATTATTCTTCTTCTAAATTTAGTTAATTTTTATAAACTTAATTAATTTTTGTAAAACTTAGTTAACTTAGTTAATTTTTATAAAACTTAAACAATTTTTATAACAATTTAACAAAGATTTCAAAATAGAGAACATGATTTTTATAAAACTAACTTTTATAAAACTTAATTAAATTTTATAAACCTATTTAATTTTAAAAAAAACAGTTAGCTTATTTAATTATTATTACTATAATATTATTTTATTACTATTATTATTATATTATATTATTATTATTCTTTTAAATTTAGTTAATTTTTATTAACTTGATTAATTTTTATAAAGCTTTGTCAATTTTTATTATAATTTAACAAAGATTCCAAAATAAAGAACATGATTTTTATAAAACTAAATTAATTTTCATAAAATTTAGTTAATTTAACTAAAAAATTCAAATTTGTTGATTGTTAGAAAACTCAATTAACTTAGTTAATTTTTATATAACTTAGTTAAATTTGTATAAAACTTGATAACGTAGTTAAATTTTTATAAAAATTAGTTAATTTTTAATAAAGTAAGTGAATTCTTTTAATTTTAATTATTTTTTATATAACTTAGTTATCTTAGTTAAATTTTTTATACTTAGTTAATTTTTTTACTTAGTTAATTTTTATATTTATTTAAATTTTATTAATATTTAGATATTAATTTAATTTTACAAAACTTACTTAATTTTTAAAAAATTATTTAATTATTATAAAACTTGATTTAACTTAGTATATTCTTATAAACTTTGTTCATTTTATAAACTTATCGGATTTTATGAAATTTCGACAACACCTTATTTGCGTGGTTAGTACTTTTCCGCACACCTCAATTCAATATACATTTACACGGTCAAAACAAGATCAAATTTATATCATATATAACAAAATATACTTCATAATAACGTACACATTCAAATGTATAAAAACATACCTTTTATTAGCGACTTTAGCTAGCAATCTTCCATATAGCAAAGGAATATTTTGTGTACCTATATAGCAAAGTAAAGTGAATTTATTATGCAATCCGCTCTTTGAAAATTAATTATGATATAAATATAATAGCTGTATTATACACTCCATATTCCCGGCTCTACAATAAATCGATTGAAGATGTTTTTATGCAAACGTGTTTTTTTCTAGAAAGTGTAACACTTATAATATAATAACATATAACATACATGAGTATATTTGTAGAAACTGTAACATTCTTCATTTAGTACACAGAGAGACCTGGAGAGGTTTCTAAGGTCCCATAACCTACACATTGTGTCATGGTTTCCTATAGCTAGTGCGTGGCCTTCTCACGAAGCCATACCGATGAGGGCAGGTAACCTAAATTCCCCTTTAGGCTACTTATAGTTTGAAATTTTCAATGAAACACTAGTTGTCAATTCGATTATATAATAGAATTAACAATGATACATGTTGTTAATATGTTCCAGATAGTGCAACAGTTAATAAGCAATCTGGGCTACCACCGAGTAACAACAACGAATTTTTCCTCTGCACTGACTGATGTTCCCTACCATGAATAAGAAATAACAAGGTGTTTAGTAAATGTGATGCAACTTGAAATATGTTAAGTTGTTAACCTGTGCCGATTGATGTATGGTGACAACTTACACTTACAGACCAAGAATATGAAAGTTGAATCAATAAGGTGAAGCTATTGACATCATATATCCTAACGCAATAAATAATTTTCAATTTTTTGGGAATTTTATTGACCCCTTACTTGTATAAATCACATGTATTCATATACATGGAGCAGGTACTGGGTATATGGAGCAGTGCAAGCATTTCATTTTTAATTGACTTCCATAAAACACTAAACTGTAGATTTGCATTATCAGTAGAGATACGGGATGGAAAAGAGATCAAAACCCATATGTAAACTATCATCTACATTCAAACTATTAATAAGAAACTCATTATTATTGCAATGAGTCTGGATACAAAAGGCCTGCACAGATTACAGAAGTTAATACAAAAGGCATAGAATACATCAGTTAATACAGAAGTTATAAGCATCCTTAATTGCATCAGTTAATATAGAAGTTATAAGCACAAAATACAAATGGCCTACATATTTATATAGAGAACCCAGTAACTAAATAGTTAGGAATAAAGGGTCTTATAGTAACAAAGTTATGAATCCAGTTTTAACAAACATTTATATAAAAGGCCTGCACATTTATATAGAGAATCTAGTTCTAACAAACGTTAAAGCTTATTCAAATAGTCTATAACGCATGCAACTAGAAAATTATGAATACATGCAAGTGCCCTCAAATAGATCCGACGATAGCGCTATATGTGAAACAGACACAAACATAACATTTATAATAGTTTCAATAAGTTCGAAAGTTGAAACTCAAATAGCTTGAGATGACCCACTTTCTTATCCCCATTTTTTTTAGTGTTGTACATGTTTTTTTTTCCAGTGGTCATCTACTCAAGAGAACATTCCTTCCAGTTTCTCTCCTTTCCAGGATCTTTCAATCAATATAAAAATATTGTTATACTCAAATTATTTTGAACACTCATATATGAAAACATGTATGAATAATACATTGTGTTTTAAATCAGAGTAAAGGAGTTTTGGAAGCAAAGAAAATTTACTTTGAAATTCCCTGTGTGATTTTCCCCATAGCAATATAATTTCCAAAAGTGGTTTTCCAGTCTTGCTTGAATTTTTTACAAGTTCCTAATGTAAAATTTTCTAGTCTTAGCATTTATTTACATTCTTATGGTTTTATTTTTCTACATAGACTGTATTTATTGCCCGTGCTTGTGTGTACATGTACTCTGTGCATGTATATGTCTTTGTAAATTTCAAGTACTCATTTTTCATTTTTATCAAAATAACTGAATCTTCCCTAGGCCTTTGGGTTATTGAGTTTAAAATATTTGAAGATGGTTGAACCCAGGCTGGATAAAGTGGTCAGGTTAGCTTTGCTTTTCTTGCATGCATTTATACACATATTATAATCTTTTCTGGGTTCTCCTTTGGGCAATTTAAAACTTCTGTTTAACAGATTTCTAATTCATCTTTAGATCTGAATTCCTCACATCAACTACTGGATTTCTCTTTTTTTTTCCAGTTCATACATGGTTGATATCTCAGATTTCTTATTCTTTAATTAAATCATTCTATAAGCTAAGAAAAGAAACTTCATTACTCAGTAAAACATTTTTCAAAAGCAACCTATAAGTTCTAGCTTAGACACACAATTAAATCCAATTCTTACAAAAAGAAGACAACATCACTTTCTTTCTAAATAATTTGAACAACATAACATATCATACATTTGACTTAAACTTCTATTCTTAATATCAGAAAGCATGTAACTATTGCATCCCAATTCTTAAGCAGCTAACACATCCAGAGCTTGGTCATTGAAGTACTTATTTACCTGCACAATCACCATGGACTGCCTCATGAATTTATGAGACACCCAGTGGTGAACAAACACACAAAGGGTCAGACAAAATTGTCTGGTATGAGCAATCTACTGAAATCATATCCTTATTCTAATTTTGTTTATTGTTTGAGTATTTTACATGAACAAAGGGTATCAGTATCCTCTCTGTGCCATTTCTGTGAGGCCTATACTTCATGTCAATGCAAACTGACTAAGTGTGATTCAAGCAATTTAATTCAGGAAAAACAATCATAAGATTCAACAAATAAACATCCTAAGCCATCCAATACAAACACAAGTACAACCATCAAGTCCCCTTTCAATTTTTTTCTTACTAGCCATCAGGGTTGCACCCAAACCTCACTTGACCCTACTCCTATTGTTCTTCATCAAATGTCAGTTTAAGATCTGTAGCTACTTTCTCTTGTTAATACACACATTGTCTGGGACCAATCTCTGTTAACCCAGCACACTCAGGCACCTGGGTATAAACATACCATGTGTGAGCTTGCAATATTCCCCTTGCCAAGCCATCTTTTGTAGCCCAAATATCTTTAGTCCTTAGTTATCTTACTAAGTGTCATTCCCTTTTTTTTCCCTTAATTATGCTAATCCCCTCTGTAGATCACATTTCAATCAGAGAAAAATAAATAACTCAGCCATCATGCATTAACACAAGGAATAATGGATCATATTCCCATAAACATGGGTTTAATCACACAAACTGGTATATATTCTCAGTACACACATTATTCAGATCATGGGTTTTGAGTGGATCATGTTTATAAATATATGGTCATAAATAGTTTTCTCTGTTGCATCCATTTACCTCTGGTTTAATCAGATACTCACAAATTCATGAGATCTGGCTAAACCATAAGCCTTTATTCAAATCTGGATTTATTTGTAAATATGGAAGTTCAGCACATGTATAACATTGCACTTCTATATTTCCTTTTATTTAATCATGAGACATAAACAACAACAATTCCATGCTGCAGTCCCATTTTCCCCATTTCAGACCATAGATTTACAACGTAATTACTGAAATCTTAAATAGATAATTATATGCAGAAAACCCATAAGGGAAAACATTTCATTTCAAGGTTAATCCATAACACAAATGATCATTTAAACAGGAGATCCATAAACCATATTTTCTGGGTATATCAATATGAGGGGTTAAATACTTAAACAGATCATCAATACAAAGATAAACACAAATTATATAAATGAAATATAACACTATTTAGGCTGCCTTGATATTTAGGACTTAATGCCAGGTTTTTCAGTGAGATTACTCACCTCACTTCCTTTCCTAAGCCTTCCTTTTCCTTTGATCTTCTATTTCCTCTTATCCCTAATGGTCAGTGTTCCTCATTTCCTCTGGTTTGTATTTCCATTACTATATTTTTTTTTCTGTTTTAAAAATAATGACAGATCTCACTATCCCTTAAGCCCTCTTATACCAGACCCTGGTTGCCACTAGGGTTTTAAAATTTTACCTAATGTCAATTTTACCCTGTCACTTATGATCAGCCTCTCATTCTATTTCAAGAGAAAATGGGTAGGTGGTCCTTATTTCTACTAACAGAAATTTTATCTTATTACCCCAGTCATTTTATTTGCATGATCTCTGTTTTTTTTTAAAGCTAAGGAAATTGCTAAAAGTAGATAAAGTATTTATTCAACAACTCATACCATTTCCATGCAATTTCTAATATTCTTTTTTTTTTGTTTCTTCCAGCCTGTATTTGTTTAAAATACATGTATACTGCCTATATTTCTATCCTTGCCTAAACCTTGATTTTTTTTTTTTTACTCTTTTTTAAGTATTCACCATCTTCTGCATATATTTACTCCAGCCTATATATCTTTATTTCCTTTATACTAACTTGTTTTAAAGATATAACCATGTCTGCAATAATTATGTTTACATGCCTATTTATTTGTAATTTATCCATTCTAACTCACTAATTAATTCCTGCCTATTTCATCTTGCAGAAAATTATGTGCATGTGTGTGCACTGTCTTGTGCATCTATACATGTTTTTTTTTAAAAAAAAAACTGAACTAAATCATAAAATTGCTTCACAAAATCAGGGTTATCACATATACCCCTCCTTTTAGGAATTATGTCTCACAATTTTTTATTCATACTATCAATCCAGAAAAGCAATCATTTTCAAACCAACCTCCCTTTTTTTTAAAAAAAAACTCTATGCATAAAAAAAACAAAAATTCATAATGCATATTTAATCAAAACATCCATTAGTATATATATATATATATATATATATATATATATATATATATATATATATATATCATACCTTTCATTCAATCAAACAATTGCGGATAATCATTTCTGATTTTATCTTCCACCTCCCATGTGCAATCATTTGGGTCAAGACTCCATTGCACTTTTACTAGTTTTATTTCTTTGTTTCTCAATTTCTTGATCTCCTTTGCAACTATGCCTACAGGCTTCTTCTCATATACCATTCTGGGGTCAATCTGCACTTTCTCAGGGGATTTTAAAATTGTTTCCATATCATGAACCCACTTTCTTAACTGAGATACATGAAAAACATCATGCATTGCCCTCATTTCCTCGGGCAATTCTAACTTATATGCTACACTTCCAATTCTTTCTAGAATTTTATATGGTCCTATATACCTTGGAATCAACTTCCCTTGTTTTCCAAATCTCAAAATCTTTTTCATGGGTGATACTTTAATAAATACATAATCTCGAACATCATATTGCATTGCCTTTCTCCTCTGATCAGCATACTTCTTTTTCCTGTCTTGGGCAGAAGCAGTTCTTTTTCTAATCAAAGCTATCTTTTCATAAGTTTCTTTTACATTTTCTGGTCCTAAGACCACCTTCTCCCCAGATTCAATCCAACTTGAAGGTGATAAACATGGTCTACCATAGAGTGCTTCAAAGGGTGCCATGCCTATAGTACTGTGATAGCTATTATTGTATGCAAACTCTGCTAAAAATATGTGATCTTCCCAGCTTCCTCCCCAATCCAATATACATGCCCTCAGCATGTCTTCAAGTATTTTATTCACAATTTCTGTTTGACCATCAGATTGAGGGTGATATGCTGTACTCAAGCATAGATCAGTCCCCATTGCTTTGTGAAAACTTTGCCAAAATTTTGAAGTGAAGATGGTATCTCTATCACTTACTATAGTTTTTGGTATTCCATGCAATCTAACTACTTCCTTAATAAATAATTGAGCTAATGTGCATGCATTCCTTTCTGATTTTACAGGTATGAAATGAGCTGATTTAGTTAGCCTATCTACTACAACCCAAATACTATCATTTCCCCTCCTTGTTTTGGGCAAACCATCAATAAAATCCATTGATATATCTTCCCATTTCCACTGTGGTATTTGTAAAGGTTGAAGCATCCCTGAAGGTCTTTGGTATTCAGCTTTTACCTGTTGACAAACCATGCACTTAGACACATATAATGCCACTGCACTCTTCATACCACTCCACCAATAATCTCTCTTGAGGTTATGATACATTCGGGTGCTTCCTGGGTGTATGGTATACTTGCTTTTGTGATAAGTATCCAAAATTTCTTGCTTCAATTCTTCAATGCTAGGAACACATACTCTTTTTCCTTTCTTCAAATAGCCTTGCTTATTCAATTGAAATCCTTCCACTGCTTCACCATTTAATATCTGAGTCTTCTTCTCAAGTAAAAATGGATCTTGATCTTGTAGCTTTACAATTTTATTTTTCAATTCTGATCCCAAAGTAACAAAACTCAACTTTCCTATTTCTTCCTTCTCACTGCATATGTTCATATTTTCCACACTGTCCCTTTCCACCTCTGAATCAACCAGTAATGATAAAGTATTAAATTCTTCTATCATCAATCTAGCTATATTGGCATGTTGTCTACTTAAAGCATCTGCCACTTTATTAGCTTTGCCAGGTGTATACAATATTTCAAAATCATATGAGGCTAAGAGTTCAATCCATCTTTGCTGCCTCATGTTCAATTCTTTTTGTGAAAACAAATATTTGAGTGACTTATGATCTGTGTATACTTCAAACTTAGCCCCTAACAAATAATGTCTCCATAACTTAAGAGCATACACTATAGCAGCCAATTCAAGATCATGTGTAGCATACTTTACCTCACTGGGCTTCAACTGTCTAGAGGCATAAGCTATCACTTGATGTTGTTGCATCAACACTGCCCCAAGTCCTTGACCACTTGCATCAGTATATATCACCAAATTCTCATTTCCTTCAGGCACCTTTAATATTGGGGCTTGTACTAGTGCTTCTTTTAACCTCTCAAAGGCTTTCTCACACTCCTCAGTCCAAACAAAAGCCTGATTCTTTCTAGTTAATCTAGTCAATGGAATTGAAATTTTTGCAAAATCCTTTATAAACCTTCTATAATAACCAGCCATTCCCATAAATGACCTGACCTCTGTGACACTAGTAGGCCTTTTCCATGCTTGCACTGCCATCACCTTATTCGGGTCTACAGATATGCCTTTTTCTGATATCACATGACCTAAAAAGTTTACTTCATTTTGCCAAAAAGTACACTTTGAAAATTTTGCTTTCAAATTTTCTTGCCTTAATTTCTGTAGTACTATATGCAAATGATTCTCATGCTCTTCAACTGACTTAGAATAAATTAACATATCATCAATAAATATCAATACAAATTTATCTAAGTATTTTCTAAAAATTCTATTCATCAAATCAACAAAGTAAGAGGGAGCATTTGTCAAACCAAAGGGCATCACTAAAAATTCATAAAGTCCATACCTAGTATTAAAAGCTGTATATTTAATGCTTTCCTCTTCTACTTTCATTTGATGAAATCCTGAGGCCAAATCAAGTCTAGAGAATATTTTTGCTCCACTCAATTGATCAAAGAGATCATCAATTCTTGGTAAGGGGTATTTATTTTTAACTGTGATTTTATTTAACTCTCTATAATCAATACATAATCTAAGAGATCCATCTTGCTTTTTAACAAAAACTACTGGTGCTCCCCATGATGAGCTACTAGGTCTGATAAAGCCTTTTTCTTCAAGTTCAACAAGTTGCTTTTTCAATTCTATTAATTCTTTAGGCCCCATTCTAGTTGGTCTTTTAACTATTGGGTTTGCTCCTGGAATAAGTTTAATAGAAAACTCCACTGGTCTATGGTTGACAACCCCCTTTACTTCACCAAACACATCAGCATATTGATTTACTATAGGGATTTCTTCTATTGCAGGCATGTACTTTTCACTAGACAAAGTAATAAGGGTGGCTATGTTCCTGTTCTTATTCACTTCACAAAGAACAACTGCCCTTTTCCCATCAAAAGTTCTCAAAGATATGGTAGAGATTTCCATGTTTGTAACAACCCTATATTTTCTTAACCAATCAACCCCTAAAATAACTCCTATACCTAGGTATTTCAACACATATAGGTCTGCACTAAACACATATCCCCCTATATTCAATCCTAGTTGCATACACATCATACCCAAAACACAGGAGTTTCCTAAAGGACTTTTAATAAGTAATGGCTTATCAACAATCATACAATTCAATTTTAGTTGTTGTACAATATCATGAGAAATTAAGGAGTGTGTAGCCCCAGTATCATACACTACTACAAAAGGTATGGAGTGAATAAGCAAAGTACCTTCAACTTGGCCATGCTTCTCAACATTTGGTCCCTCAGTTGCTTTGCCTTTCACCTCCAAAGTACTCATTTTTCCTTGCTTAAACTCTGGGCAGTTCCTCCTTATGTGACCTTCCTTTCCACACTGGTGACATTTAAAGGATGCTGGTTTAGGATTTGTACACCTATTTTTCATGTGTCCCTCTTGTCCACAATTATAGCAAGTGATTTTCTTCTTAACTTCAGCAATTGTGATTTCTTCTGATTTCTTGGTGGAAGCTACCTCTGCTTTTTTTTTTTGTCATAAGGGTGAAACTTTCCCTTTCCCTTCTTATTTTGGTTATTTTTAAATGCTCTGAAATTTTCTCTGGCTTTATCATGTTGTTCAAAGCTCAAAGCCAGATCCAAAACTTGATCAAAGGTCCTGTCCTTATATGGTAGCATAGCTCTACTAATGTGGGCATTCAGTCCTTGGATATACCTGCCATTTTTAGCCTCTTTAGTTGTGATAAACACTGCACCGTACTTGGCTAAGGATTCAAACTTTTGTGTATATTCAGTTACACTCATAGTTCCCTGTCTTATTTTAATAAATTCTTCTAGCAAAGACTCTTTAGCTGATGCAGGTACAAATCTCCCTTCCAACATCTCTTTAAACTGGTTCCATGTCACCTCCCCTTCAGGTCTTCCAGCTATAGTAACTTCCCACCAATCTAAAGCTGCTCCTCTCAGTTGTCTAGACGCTATTAACCTCTTCTTTTGGTCTTCAACTTGCATATCAGCAAATATTCTATCCAAAATTCTAAGCCAATTTTGAACTCCCATAATCCCTTCTGTTCCATCAAAAGTCTTGCCTCCAAGATTGGTAAAGGTCTTGAGGAGTTTGGAAAGCTCTTCATGTGGATTTTCTTGCCTGCTACCTACTCCATCCCTTAGTGCTTTCATAAATTCTTGCATATTCATCATAGGTGGTTCACTTGGTCCTACATCTGGTTGTCTAGGTCTCACCATAGTTCTATGGATATAATACTTGAGTTAGTCCATTATTTATTCTTTTATAAGTTAACCTATTCTAGCTTATTACCATTTAATCATAACAGATATTATATCAGTATAAAACAAAGCGTTCAAGGCAGTCAATGCTTTCACACTTTCAAGACAAACAAGTTTATCTAATTTTTTTTTTTTTTTGCTATGTTATTTAACAACATAGCTCTGATACCAAATGAGATGACCCACTTTCTTATCCCAATTTTTTTTTTTTTAGTGTTGTACATGTTTTTTTTTCCAGTGGTCATCTACTCAAGAGAACATTCCTTCCAGTTTCTCTCCTTTCCAAGATCTTTCAATCAATATAAAAATATTGTTATACTCAAATTATTTTGAACACTCATATATGAAAACATGTGTGAATAATACTTTGTGTTTTAAATCAGAGTAAAGGAGTTTTGGAAGCAAAGAAAATTTACTTTGAAATTCCCTGTGTGATTTTCCCCATAGCAATATAATTTCAAAGGTGGTTTTCCAGTCTTGCTTGAATTTTTTACAAGTTCCTAATGTAAAATTTTCTAGTCTTAGCATTTATTTACATTCCTATGGTTTTATTTTTTTTACATAGACTGTATTTATTGCCCGTGCTTGTGTGTACATGTACTCTGTGCATGTATATGTCTTTGTAAATTTAAAGTACTCATTTTTCATTTTTATCAAAATAACTGAATCTTCCTTAGGCCTTTGGGTTATTGAGTTTAAAATATTTGAAGATGGTTGAACCCAGGATGGATAAAGTGGTCAGGTTAGCTTTGCTTTTCTTGCATGCATTTATACACATATTATAATCTTTTCTGGGTATTCCTTTAGGCAATTTAAAACTTCTGTTTAACAGATTTCTACTTCATCTTTAGACCTGTATTCCTCACATCAACTACTGGATTTCTCTTTTTTTTTCCAGTTCATACATGGTTGATATCTCAGATTTCTTATTCTTTAATTAAATCATTCTATAAGCTAAGAAAAGAAACTTCATTACTCAGTAAAACATTTTTCAAAAGCAACCTATAAGTTCTAGCTGAGACACACAATTAAATCCAATTCTTACAAACAGAAGACAACATCACTTTCTTTCTAAATAATTTAAACAACATAACATATCATACATTTGACTTAAACTTCTATTCTTAATATCAGAAAGCATGTAACTATTGCATCCCAATTCTTAAGCAGCTAACACATCCAGAGCTTGGTCATTGAAGTACTTATTTACCTGCACAATCACTATGGACTGCCTCATGAATTTATGAGACACCCAATGGTGAACAAACACACAAAGGGTCAGACAAAATTGTCTGGTATGAGCAATCTACTGAAATCATATCCTTATTCTAATTTTGTTTATTGTTTGAGTATTTTACATGAGCAAAGGGTATCAGTATCCTCTCTGTGCCATTTCTGTGAGGCCTATACTTCATGTCAATGCAAACTGACTAAGTGTGATTCAAGCAATTTAATTCAGGAAAAACAATCATAAGATTCAACAAATAAACATCCTAAGCCGTCCAATACAAACACAAGTACAACCATCAAGTCCCCTTTCAATTTTTTTCTTACTAGCCATCAGGGTTGCACCCAAACCTCACTTGACCCTACTCCTATTGTTCTTCATCAAATGTCAGTTTAAGACCTGTAGCTACTTTCTCTTGTTAACACACACATTGTCTGGGACCAATCTCTGTTAACCCAGCACACTCAGGCCCCTGGGTATAAACATACCATGTGTGAGCTTGCAATATTCCCCTTGCAAGCCATCTTTTGTAGCCCAAAGATCTTTAGTCCTTAGTTATCTTACTAAGTGTCATTCCCTTTTTTTTCCTTAATTATGCTAATCCCCTCTGTAGATCACATTTCAATCAGAGAAAAATAAATAACTCAGCCATCATGCATTAACTCAAGGAATAATGGATCATATTCCCATAAACATGGGTTTAATCACACAAACTGGTATATATTCTCAGTACACACATTATTCTGATCATGGGTTTTGAGTGGATCATGTTTATAAATATATGGTCATAAATAGTTTTCTCTGTTGCATCCATTTACCTCTGGTTTAATCAGATACTCACAAATTCATGAGATCTGGCTAAACCATAAGCCTTTATTTAAATCTGGATTTATTTGTAAATATGGAAGTTCAACACATGTATAACATTGCACTTCTATATTTCCTTTTATTTAATCATGAGACATAAACAACAACAATTCCATGCTGCAGTCCCATTTTCCCCATTTCAGACCATAGATTTACAACATAATTACTGAGATCTTAAATAGATAATTATATGCAGAAAACCCATAAGGGAAAACATTTCATTTCAAGGTTAATCCATAACACAAATGATCATTTAAACAGGAGATCCATAAACCATATTTTCTGGGTATATCAATATGAGGGGTTAAACATTTAAACAGATCATCAATACAAAGATAAACACAAATTATATAAATGAAATATAACACTATTTAGGCTGCCTTGATATTTAGGACTTAATGCCAGGTTTTTCAGTGAGATTACTCACCTCACTTCCTTTCCTAAGCCTTCCTTTTCCTTTGATCTTCTATTTCCTCTTATCCCTAATGGTCAGTGTTCTCATTTCCTCTGGTTTGTATTTCCATTACTATATTTTTTTTTTCTTTTTTAAAAATAATGACAGATCTCACTATCCCTTAAGCCCTCTTATACCAGACCCTGGTTGCCACTAGGGTTTTAAAAATTTACCTAATGTCAATTTTACCCTGTCACTTATGATCAGCCTCTCATTCTACTTCAAGAGAAAATGGGTAGGTGGTCCTTATTTCTACTAACAGAAATTTTATCTTATTACCCCGGTCATTTTATTTGCATGATCTCTGTTTGTTTTTTTAAAGCTAAGGAAATTGCTAAAAGTAGATAAAGTATTTATTCAACAACTCATACCATTTCCATGCAATTTCTAATATTCTTTTTTTTTTGTTTCTTCCAGCCTGTATTTGTTTAAAATACATGTATACTACCTATATTTCTATCCTTGCCTAAACCTTGATTTTTTTAATATTTTTTTTTACTCTTTTTTAAGTATTCACCATCTTCTGCATATATTTACTCCAGCCTACATATCTTTATTTCCTTTATACTAACTTGTTTTAAAGATATAACCATGTCTGCAATAATTATGTTTACATGCCTATTTATTTGTAATTTATCCATTCTAACTCACTAATTAATTCCTGCCTATTTCATCTTGCAGAAAATTATGTGCATGTGTGTGCACTGTCTTGTGCATCTGTACATGTTTTTTTTTAAAAAAAAAACTGAACTAAATCATAAAATTGCTTCACAAAATCAGGGTTATCACATAGCTAAAAAAAAAATATTTCAATATTTTAGTGAATGTATCACCATAAGCCAATTGGTTACTGGCATAGTATCATATTATTTGGTAATTAGGTAAACAATTTGAACACAAATTACTAAAAAAATAGAAAAGAGAAGTATAACGTGAAATAGACATAAACTTTTAAATATGTATGAATTATGTGCATATGTTTGACTCTAAGTGAATAGTACACAGCTTTGAGAGCATTTTGAATGAAATTTCTCATCAAGTTTTGAAAATTATATTTGTTATATAACATGGGATATATATGTCAATACAACGTTATATCATTGTTCTCCAAAAACATCTTTATTAATAATTGGAATAAAGTTATAATATTTTGAAACTGTAATTGAAGATATATGCCAAAGCTAGCAAGAAATGATAAAAGAAATTAATTAAAGATCAAAACCACCAAGCTAAAAGATATGAGATAGGTACTCAGGAAATAATTTTACTTGGTGGGTGGAAAAGACTATGCCACATAGTAAAATCGATCAAGTCTTTCATAATTTAAACTTCCAAAACGTTTCTCCTTAGACTATGACAGAAATAATGAACCTTTCGACCAATGACCACTGTCCCCTCCTAACTAAGCTTAATAATCGAGTCTCTATTTTAATGTTTTATTGTAGTGGATATAGGACATTTTATATGAGTAGGAAAAAAACGATTACACTTCTATCCTTCCAATGCAAATACACGACATACATATGGAAAGGTGTGGTGTAAAACTCCTATGGCATGTAGACCATACGGAGGTTATTCAACTACAAACCGAGGTTGGAAAATTCATCCAGAAATTCAAACATAATAATTTTAAGTAAAGACAGAATGTGTGGTATTTTCGACCTCAGTCTGGTGCATATAGAAAGAACGTAACAACAGAAATTTCAACAAATGCCCGAACGGTAAGCATGTAAAAAATACAGTAATGTTCCGACACTTAATCCAAACACAAATAGAACCAGAGCATCACATACCAGCACTTATGTAATGAATGGGTGTTATAAGGGGCTTACCAACCATCATCAGTCTGGTGGTGCAAACAGTTTGAGTGATTGATCTACTCCCGAAGTCTGAAGCTGCTTAGCTCCTGGTATGAAGAATCAAGATGTCTTAATTGCATCATTTTCTTTACATATAAAATAACAATTATAGACTACATATAAATTAACTAATATCAAAATTTCTAAAATTGAAAAACCTCAATAAGATATAGGAAATTTTATATGTTACAACTACTAGCAAAGATAGAAATTAATGTAATGACCCGCAAATCCGTACCCCTTGAGTCAACACTATTCTACAACAATCAACTCAAGTTTCACAGAAATACGAACCGTTTAGGTTTAAGAAGAAGAGGTAGAAGAAGAGAAAACAAAATCAACACAGAATCTAACCATCACAGCAGAACAAAATACAATAAATAGTAAATAATCTTTACACAAAATCAAATATATCTGTTTACATACATTACATCATCAGAGTACATTAGTCACAACTCACATCAATAACATACAATGGATACACAACAACACAAATAGCGAAACATATATATATATATATATATATATATATATATATATATATATATAAAGTACGACTGTACGTACGTCATCCAGCTCGTCTCCTGAGCTCCACAGCATCATATCCTGTATCCTATAATACTCGGTCTGACCCGAGCATTACAGTTAAATAACACCTGAGTCAGTCTGGATTACCAGCGTGAGAAAATCACACTCAATTGATTATTAAAGTTTCAAAAATCCTTTGAAAATAAAAGCATCTCGTAAGACCACGCCACAAATAAACATGCCGGGTTTTTACCTTACGATAGCTAACAATTTTTATAGAAATCCTCTGATATTATAATAGGGTCTATATACAAATACTTATAAAATAGCCGAAATTGTTACATGATTAAATTCCAGCTACTAGCCACAGAGTGGGTAATACAAACAAAACTCGTACAAGGCTCGTAGGGAGAATGGATTTCCAACTAATAACTAGGCACTGGGGTACCACCTGTCACAGTACGGGGCCTAGATCACCGTACCGAGGAGTACGCCCGCTCCCCTACAACACAAGGCCGGAACCATCCCTTACTGGACAGTCCCGAGTGAGATCACCCCGCAGTTAGGATCAGCAACTGCACCACTAAGCCGAAATAAAAAAGGACATCTAGACTGGAATGACCTCACCCTGCTTGGGTGCTACCCACCTAGCCTTGCTGCATAACCCCTGATTTTCAGTCATTCCCATTTGATGAGGCTTGAGGCTAAGCGTTACTTTTTATAGAACGTATCCCTTAGAATGCCCATCGCTCACCTGACGATGTTTCGCAAGCATTCATCCATACAAGTCCGTCCCGGGTTCGAACGGAACCGAAGGCACTATTCCTACTACATCCATTTTGGAAATATCCTCAGGATTAGTAGCGACTAGCCCTTGCACTTCACTGCTCCATCTTCGAATCCAAAAACGTTTACACGAAACGTACAAACCGGATCGAAGTGGTTTTCGAGAAATAAATCTCGATCCCGGACTCTTCGAAGCGATCAACGTATTTGTCCAATATTGATAGTCGGTGATTTAACTATCAATTAATATTCACAAACATCCATCCAACAATAAATAATTTTCCAAATTATTTATTAACCACAAAATATCTTCACAAGATATATTTCTATTTTCAATCCTTTGAAAATAGTTTCAAAACCATCTTTCCTTTCAGAATAAACTTTCCCAATTATTTTCTATCTCCTCTGAAATCACCAAGCACAAAAATAGATTTTTAAAATAATTTAAAACACTTTACTTTGAAATATATACTTTAAAACATTTAGGATAAAACTAGTTAAATAATTTGTAAAAAATACATATTATATGAATTAGAGAAAATAAGGTTACTTTATCAAATATAAAACCAGGTTTCCACTTTTAAAACAAATACGAAGTCACTTTAAAATAATTAATGCTATATTATATTAAAAGGAAATACTTGCTTTAGAAATTAAATATTAGAAATAATAAATTTTACAAAACTTGCTTTCTTTAACAACAACTTTAAAAACATTTAATTTCTATTTACAAATTTACTTTTTTTTAAAAAAAAAACGTGTACTTGGCCATCCAGAGACAATTTCAGCTTCAAGCATTTAAATCAATTTCCCAAATTAATTCCAATTCATTTTATTTGAAATAAATCTCTTTACTGGCTCGGTTCATTTCAAAATTCATTAATTATGGACTTTATTTTTATTATTATTATTTGTTGTTTGATTTTAAATCCTTTGACTGAAATATAAAAATTTCAGTTTTTTTCCATTTTCTTCTTTGTTCCTTTCAAAATTTAAAATCTTAAATTTAAAATAAATGTTCGTTCTTTTAGATATTAGTATTGGAGTTTACAATTCATTAACTTTCTATTAATTCAAAAATCTCCTTTCTATATTCAAGATTTATTAATTAGAATTCTTATGTCACTTTATTTTTATTTTTATTTCATTCTTAAATTTATTCAAATTTCCATATTTATTTTACTTACAAATTCACTTCCTTTCTTTTCTTTCCAACATCCAAGTTATATATTTTTCGGGAAATTCATTATACCCAATTATCCAATCAAACCATAGCATTCAATATTTCAACATAATCCATCATAAAATATCAAATCATCATAACAGGGTAGTTTAAATAATTTAAATAAATGTTGAGGGATCCAGTTAGATCCCTCCAACCTGTTTTCCCTGCATCCACAAATGTTAGCACAATATAATATGCCAATTCCAAAATATCATACTATATCACATCAATCAATTCAGCCATTGAAACAATTATTTAAATTTAATCATTTAAATTTAACTGAGTGAGATTAACTCACCTTTGACCTTTACTTTGCAATCCAATCCAAACCAGCTTGTTTTCTTCACGTTTTAGACCTTAAATAAATATTATATAATCTATTAATATTTGAATTGACTGAACAATTACTTACTATTTTTACTAATATTTTTATTTTTATTTTTACTTTAAGTTAATAATTTGGTTTTTAACCTAATAATTTATTAACTAAAAAGAATTCTAATCTTAACTAATAATTAAATTTTAAACTAGTTTTCCTTTAATAATTTCTATGAAGCTAAAATAATTAAATAAGCTAATTAAACAAGTTAATCACCTTAGCATATATCCTAAAGTTTAAACAGTAGGCTTATGTGTATACTAAAATATTCTAAATGTTAATTAACAGTGATTTGTTCATAGAAACAGTGATTTGTTAAAACAGTGATTTGTCAATGAAATGTTAATTTCTATGAAGCTAAAAACTTATCTATATACATTTATATTCTGATAATATAAAAATCCTTTAAACTTAAATATATATACTAAATTTAACACACTGTTTCCTATATCTTCTAACTGTAAAACATTATTATCCTTTCAAAAAAAAATAAAAACAGAGATGAACTTGAAAATAATAACTGTCCAAAATAATAACAGTGATTACCTTATCGCCTAGGCTAAAACCACCACGACTTGCTGCCGCAGCCCTCATGCACGCTTCCCCTTGAAAACCCTAACTCAAACCTCACTGCGCTGCCTTGCCCTCACAACCCAGGCTTCGATAATCCTCTTACCATCGCGTCAATGCTCGAACGACCCAGCTACCCTACGTGAGCCCCAAATCTCGCAAGCACGGGCATTTTCCCACTCGCTTCGATCGATCGAGCTTCAACTCACCAGAATCGCGCAACAGTACGAACCCCAAATCGTCGAATCCCTAGCCTCAATGCTTTCTCTGTCATCGCTGAAGGAATTCGAGAGGGAAACAACTTCGATCAACTTGAATTTGGAAGTCGCGAGCCCCCACACTCGAGACGGGGCACGATGATTTCAGATCGTCCGCCATTCCCCTTTTATTTTATTTATAGCTCGAACGATTTTTGACTTCGTGAATGAGAGTTAGAAAAGAAAGCATCCCTTTCCTTCGAATAGATCTGGATGGAAACAAAAAGACATCGTATTGAAGAGTAGAGGCTTCGGCCATTATATATATTTTTATGCTTTGATTTCGTTAAAGCTGTCAATAGAGGAGAAAGAACGAGAAGCCCCTTCATATTTTACTTCTGAAAGTGGCGTGTGGGGAAAGCTTGCATGAAGTAAATATCGAGCTACAGTAATTCGAAATGATATGAAAGATTTTGACCGATGATAAGATGTAGGATATTTTATATTAGAACGATAATTATTTATGAAGTGTTTTTACCTCATACGATCACACTAAAATTCCAAAAATTATGAAATTTGAAATCCGACAATAATTCAATATTATGGATCCAACGGAAATAGTTTCATCGAATTCCGAGAATGTGCCTCGGAAGGATATTTTTAAATTCAATTTAAACGATATATTTTTAAAACTGAACAAACTACTGTTAGTTTCAATTTTACAACTTCTATTATCCTCAGTACTATGAATATAAATTTTTCAAGCCTTCAAATTATTTTTAATAGGCTTAAAACTCCAGATTCAACAATTTAACCAACTTCACTTATTTAAATTTAATAATTCAATTATCAAATAAATTGTGATATTCGTAATTCAAGTTAAAATTACTCTATTGAATACTTAAAATCAATTAAATATTCCGATTTTTAGGTGCTCGAAAATTACGGGTCGTCACAATTAAGAAGTACATTATTGTGATATATTTGATGTTTCATTTATGCAGGCTAAACAATAGAAAAGCCAAACAAGCCCGGCTAGCGGCTGTTGGATCTGCCGAGAGCCATGCGTCATGGGAAGCCAAACATTCTTCTTTTGAGAGCAAAACGAACATACCAAGTAGCACATCCCATTTGCTCGACTCTTCGGAAAGCAGGAACGATGAACTTTCCATGTCAGTTTTGCCAGGGCGCAGGGGAGTAAGACCAGACTTAGACAAACTTGTGCGATTTTGTTGATGAACTGTTATTGTTGGAAATTGGAGGAGGAAACACGTTTTAAGATGAAAAGTTTGACTCATTTTATAATTTATAAACTTAAATCATGTTTAAGCTGTTGTTTAATGGTTAATTTTATTAACTTTACTTTCCCGATTAACTTCCAATGTTGTTGCATGCTACTTATGAGAATTCCATTTATAATTTCTTAACATTAAACATAAATATCAATAATTTAGGAATATGCATTGCATATGTAGTATTTATAAAGGTATTAACCAAATCCAACTGTCAAACTAAACGCACAATTATGTATTTAAGCTCTAATGTCAAACTAAATACACAAGTATCTGTTTATAAAGGTTCCATAATGGTTGATATAAACATATTAGCACCTAGCAAATGACCAAAAATATGAAAACATGATAACAAGCATAAGAAATCACGACTTCTCTTTCTTTTTCGGATATTTTGTTAAGTTATTAGTTACCAAAAACAAAGAGCATAAACCATTGCAATATAAAACCTTTTTTTCCATCCCCTTGCACTACAGTCATAGCAAGTAACTCCATCCTATTATACCCATTATTGCAAGACATGTTCGATAATCAATCAATAAAAAATATGAACCTCTCATATATTTATAGCCAAGCAAAGCATACTGGGTACATTTGATCAATACTGGAAGACGGTACCAGAGGGAATTCATATATGCTGTAACATAATGGTCAATACATTGGACTTTACTCTTAGTGCCTATATGATTAGAAATTTCTATCCAATTTCTCAGTCCGTACACATCAATTCCTTAAAAGTAGCATGTCAAGTATTTTTCAAGTCAAAATGATGATAAATAATCAATTAATACAACTGCCTATGGAACCATAAAGAAACATTACTTATGAGAAGCTAGATAAAAATTACCTCTAAAAAGAAATATCTCCTCATCTGCATTTTAGTTTGGACACAAGAGTGGAAACGACAAATTATCCTGCCAACAAACCATTTATCAATACTATATTAGAATAATAATCAAATTTGACTTTTAAATTAGTTCCTTTTCACAATATAAGGGTTCAGGTTTTCAGTTTGTTCCTACCTTAAGATAATTCTAGTTCTCTGATACAAAAGATAATAATTATCACTTATTATGCAGCCTTTTCAGATTTCCATATAAATAATATCAAAAATACAATTGCTCATAAAATTTATATGTAATTTTATTTTTTTATAGGGAAATCAATATTACAATCAGATGGCCATATACAAATAATGTTAAGTAGAAAAGAAAGGGCATAACTAAACAAAAGCTAGCTGGATAATATGGGTTTCTCTGATTATACAATATTCATAAAGTGGATGATAATCATAAACATATAATTGAACTTGGAAGATAATATGAAATAAGTTCAAATAATTAATATATACTCTACATTGAAGGAAAAAATCATCATTGTTAAGTAAAAACCTCAAGGTGAAGACTAAACAATAAAAATGTAAACTGTCTTCAACAAAACTATGAATATATGAGGTATAATGTGTGACAAAAAGAATTGCAATTGATTCATGAAGATGAGTCTTATAAAAATTGCAAGAAAAAGTGTTTTGAAATTATGCAATATATTTGGCATGAGGTTGATCACAATGACCAAAGTTCTGCCTCACTCCACAAAGCCCATTTTACTTTATCCTATGCGACACCAGCATCTCACAAAGATGCAACACCATTGTTCCAACGGTTATTTAAAACATGTGGAAATTACCCTTTTTAAAAGCATACCTTGAGTTTTAATGGTAAACTATTTAATGGATTTAACTAATCTTCCTTTTGAGTTTTTGAAGTATTGCAATAACTAAGTCAAATCAAAATTTATTTTAAGCGTATATAATTTTGAATCAATCAGCAAATTAAATTACTGAGAAAAAATTGGAAACAACTTGAATTAAAAAATGAAAATTATTTTCGTGGAAAATTCATTTATTTAAGATGATATTCATCAAACCATAACAAGGATATATCTTTTTCATTGCATTTTGAGCTAAGAAAAAAAAACAAACAAGCATAGCTTTAAATTAAAATCAGTCACGCATTTGATATTGTCAACTAAACATGCAAACGAAAGGGGGATTTTCAGAAAAGCTGCTGCATTTTTTTTAATTCCCAAAATATTTGTAGCTCTTCATCAGTAAAACCTAAGGGCAACATAAAAAAGATGCAATACCTTAAAATCAGATGATTAAACACCGACAAAGTGGATAGGTGCAACATCGCATCTTACAGGACATAACGACATCGTCAATGTCTTCAAATGAGGTATAGGATCTGCACCAACAAGGAGGGCATTCGTTATCTGGAGAAGAGGAAGCTTGGTTTGTTTGGATTTATACCAATCATGATAGAATTGGATCGTGATTGGCGTGGACTGCAGAGGGTGAAGGTGGTATTAAAGTGTTTTGGAAGAAGTCGATCGTGGATTGGAGTGGACTGCGGTGGATGTTTTATTTTATCTGCAAAGATGTCGATCGTCGAAAAACAACATAGGAGAGAAGACTTTGGGGTGAAGGATTCCTAATTATGTAAGATCAGAGAAGAAAAGTAATAATTGAATGGACCGGAAGGGAAAGATGAAGAAGGGGAGAGGGATTTAGGGTTTCCGAGTGAAGGATGAAAAGAAGAGGTTCGCGGTAAACTATTTAGAAAATGAGAGGGAGATGAAATCATCCGGCGCTTAACTTTTCATCGCTAGTTTCGATGTGGTAATAGCGTGGAAAGAGCGTCATATTTAAATCTAGATAAGTAGTAGAAGAGTAATTATTGCAAGCAACATTTTGTTGCAATCCTCATTTGCTATAAATAAATGATTTTCTTGTAGTGTGACTTTGTTCAAATTTAAATACACAAACCACTTGAAAAAATTTCATAAGGATAAAACCATATCTTTATGAAATATTTAAAAAATTTAAACCAAGATTTTATAAATTGTTCAAAAAAGATAAAAAGTACATGCATTTTACACAAATTATCCTATAACACAAATTTGGCCTAAAGATTCGAATATAGGATTTTGATATCCAAAAAGGATACATCACTCGATGCTATTGGGTAAACATTAATATAGATTTGTAGCTGGATCCTTACATTTTCTATCATAATTGAGATCTATGCAAGTAAAATAGAAGTTTCTAAGCTTGATCAAAGTCCGCACTGAAGAAGTGAAGGATCAATACTAGTTCGTATGGGTTCGAGTAGTAAGATTGAATAGGGTATTTTATGTGGATGATCTATATGCATCGTATGGGAGTATGTTCAAAAAAAAAATAGGCAAATACCTTTGGGCTTTGTGTTGTAATTTCGGGGATGAAATTCTTTTAAGGATGGGAGTCTACAATGACCCACAAATTTATCACTTCGATAAATTATGTTTATTTTTAAAATATTTAAATATAAGCTTTAAAACATAGATTATGATGTTTTGAAAAGTAACTAATAATGGTAATCTTATTTTGAATAAGTATTTACGAAAATATATACTTTGGAAAAATATCAATAAAATTGAGCAAAAACCATTTTATCGATAAACAATTCTATGATTATCAAAAGTCGTGCAAGAAGCTGGATTCATACACTTATTTATCTATTTAAATAAGAACATGAAATAAAATAATCTATTGGAAATAAAAATTATTTATGACTCATGAATAATGGCATCATATTTAATAACTTATTTATGAATTTAAATTGAGATTTAATAATTATTAAATTATAATAATTGTTTGCAACCAAATTGATCACAAACATCCAAGAATAGGTTTATGTAGAGAAGTAACTGAAGAAAGTAAAATTAAAACTGAGTAATAGATTAAACTAACAACAAATAAAAAGTAACAATCAGAAACATTAATATTTATAGTGGTTCGGCGTTGTATGCCTATGTCCACTTTGATGATTAACTTTATTGATCACTTTATAAATCTGATTACAATAGTTGAGACTAGAGAAGACTTGATTACAATGAAGTCTAAAGTAACCAGCAGCGAATGATCCCCAGAATGACCCATTAGGCCAGTGTTTATAGTTGAAGGCAACCACCAATCTCTCTAAATCTTCGGCTATAGGACCTTCTTACCCACGTGGGCGCACCAGAGGGTTCGCTAGACCCAAATCCCCATGATGAGGGATCGGTACTAATACCTTTATTGTTTGATTTTTAGGCAGCGACCCATATTGTGGCTTTTACATGCTTTAATATGTTAGCCCTTCAAATCTTATGTCGTCTGGACCAAAGGAGCTCAAGTTATTGCATGATTTTTTATTCGGTATTGTTTATGTGATGTCTTTCGTTGACCCTCTCATAGGATGTATACCGATCCCTCTATCTTTGTCCATATGGTGTGCGATCTCTAGGGTATGTTCCCTAGGGTCTATATGCCTTGCTCTCCAAATTCCATAAGCTTTGCACTTATGGATCTAAAGATAATGATTGTTGTATGCCAGAATGTACTTGGACTTTGATGAATGCCGACCCATATTCAATGAAGTACACCGATCCATCCTCTTCTATAGAATATGCCGATCCATGCCATCCAACTATGCCGAGCCCGTCTTTATGAAATAAAGCATGCTAAACCAACTAAAAAAAGCATGTCAATCCCTTCTTGGTGTAGCCTGCCAAAGTATACCGATCCACCTGTAATGATTGTGCCAACCCCTTCTCCATGAGTTGAAGCATGCTAATCCAAATCAATAAACCATGCGGACCCATTCTTTGTTAGCTAGAATATGCCGATCCATTCCAACAAACTAGGGCGATCCTACCTTTTTCCAATGAAGTATACTGAACCCTTTATAGGAGCAAACCCATGCCGATCCCTTCCAAGGTGTTAAGCTATATTCCATACTTAAAGCATTTTATATTGATTATCCACCAACCCCAATCAATTCTAACTTAATATAACCATCTGTAGTTAACTTCTGGGTCCTACTACCGTCATTCTGCAATCATCGGCCTTGATGATAATCGAGTCTAACTCATGCAACCAGTTCAATATAGGCGGGCTGGAATGCTTGATTACACTTGCCCCCTAAAGTATATCTTATGACTAACATGATGTGCTTTGAATTCGAAACAAGTCTGAATTTTCGAAGAGCGGTCCACCTAGATTCCTGAGTGATTGTTATTCCTTTGTCGAATCATTTTTTCAAGGTATTGAATTTTTCATTGATTGCCTGTGACGACCCGGAATTTTTAACAACTTAAATTGGAAAAATTAATTGAATTTAAATATTTAAAAAACTTATTGTTTAACTTGAATTTCAAATATCACCATTATTTGGAATTTAATTATTGGATTTAATTACTGGAAGCTGGGTAAAATGTTGAATCTGGAGTTTTAAGCCGGTTTAAAATAATTTGAAGGCTTGTGAAATTTATATTGATAATACTAAAGATTGTAAAAGCGTTAAACTTGAATTTGGAAGCGTTTTGTTAAGTTTTGAAAATATATCGTTTAAATCAATATTTAAAAATAGCCTTCCGAGGCACAGTCTCGAATTTCGACGAAACCAGTTCCATTGGATCCGTAATAGTTAGTTATTATCGGATTTCAATTTTCGTAGAAATCGGAGTTGTCGTTTGACCCTGGCAGCTCAAAACGCTTAGAAACTATTTTAATGGATTTAATTTAAAATTGATCGTTTACTTCTGTAACTCGCGCATATGATCGAATTAGGTTCCGAAACACGTTCCATCGTGTTCGGAATACGGGTAAAACCTTATAATCACCTAGTGGCATCCCTTAAAGGGAGTTCAAAATTTTAAATGGCAATTAACGAGACGTTTGGAAAGTTTTATAATATAATAAAATTTAAGGTCAAATAGTCAAAGATATTTTCATTTACAAAAATGCGCACTCAAGAAGCTTCTCCAAATCGATATTTATCTCCGTCCCCTCTTTAATCTTCAAACAGAAAACCGAACTCATACAAAAAAAAGAAATAAAAATAAGAATGGTTGCTAATAAGAATCGCGCCCCTCTTTCGTTCTCTTTCTAATTTATTCGACCCTTATCAAAATCGAAATCAAGGAAGGCCGAAGCCGTGCTCGAATCTTGGCAAGTTCGAGGAGGCGGCAAGGCATTTGGCGATTTGGGTGTGGTTTTTGGGTTCATCATCGAAGCTCGGATCTGGGGTAGGGTTTTGAGGAGGCTCGATCGCCATCAGGGTGTGCGTCGCTACAGTGATTTTGGGGTGTGGCTCGGTCGCGAATCGCTGGAGGGTGGCGGAGTCGACGAAGTAGTGGTAGGCAGGTCGAGGTCGTGGAGAGCGATGTGATGGCGATGTCGGAATTTGGATTTGTGGAGTCGAGCTCGTATCACTCGAAATTGCGCATGCTGATGTGGATTTGTCGGACTTCTTTGATCTGTAATCATGGAACTAATCAAGAATGAAGTGTGTGGCAATCAAAAACAGGTGAGTAATCTTCGATTTGTTATGTATATGCATATCGGTTTTGGGTCTTATATTTTAGAGGTGAACTCTAAATGTTTATTTTATTACTGAAGAGATTCTATTCGATTTGAATCTTAATTCAAAATGAAATTTAGAAATGAATTTGAAAGAAAACATTTTAAATGTGTTGGAGAATGATAACTAAATCATTTATAAAATGATGTTTTTATCTTAAAGTTAATTTAAAAATTTAATGATTTGAAATTCATTAAATTGTTAAGGTAAATAAAGGGTTAAATAAATAAGTTGATTAAATAATGATATGGATTAATTAATTAAGATATTAAGGTTTTTAAATTTATGATTTGGATTACGGTTATTAATTTAAGGTTAAATTAAATGGAAATTAAGAATTGTTAATTAAATAAGTTTGGATTGTTAGTCGATGATTAGGAATTAGTTAATCGAGTAATAAAGGATAAATTTAGTTAAAATTTAGAAATTAATCATGTAATTAGAGATTAAATAATTTATAATTAATTTGGAATTAAAGTGATTAATTAACATTAATTACTTAGAGAAGTAATTAAAGGATTGGTTAATGTACATAGCTAATGAAAGATCATTGGTTAAGGGTTTTAAATGATTTATTGATGTGATTAATTTAAGGTAATTAATTTTATTAATTAATTAAGGATGATCAATTGTGAAATTTGGTAGGTATAATTACTTAATGTAATTTATAAAAGTATAATTACTTGGTGAAGTAATTAGTGATAATTGTTGGATGTAATAAATTAATGGATGGTTAATAAAAGGAAGTAATTTGGATTTAAATTACCTGGTGAAATTGATAAGAAGGATAATTACTTAGTAGACGTAATTGAAGGGTAATTTACCAAGGGATTAATTTGAGATAATTAACTATCATTTAAACAATTGCACTAAGTAATAAATGTAAGATGGATAATTAGGGAAAGATAAATTAATGGATTGTAATTAATTATTGTTAAGTAAGCAGGATTAAAATGATTAAAATAATTAATTTGATTTATTAAAAATGGGTGACTTATGAATGATTGGTTGATATTACTGATTTGGAATGTTTCTGTACTATGATGTGTTGGGTTGAGTAGTGATAATGTGGTCATTTATCGAGATGCATTGCTGGGTAAAGTGGCATCCTGTATTTTTAAAAGAGAAAAAAAAGTTTGAATTGTTTCTTATTTGAATAACTTGGGTTAGGATGACATGAGACTCGAAGTGGCCGAGTTTGGGTATTAGGAAATACCCGAAATCACTTCGAATTTTTATAGATTGATATGTGAAATCTATAGGCTGGAATAAAATGATTTAAGTGAATTGAACTATTTAATCTAAATTTTGGTAATTAGAAAAATTGATGGTGAAATAAGTGATGTCTATAACAAATTGTGGATTTTTAAATTGATATGAGTTACCCGAGTTTTATATAAGTTGTATGCTTTGTATTCCATGTTAGATGGGTTTACTCACGTTGGTTTCTAGCCTGACCCGGGTGTTACTTTGATGTAATGCTCGGGTCAGACCGAGTATTACAGATTTTCAGGTAGGGACGTTCTGGAGATCAGGAGGCGAGCTGGATGGCAAGAACGTATAGAGTATTTCCACTGTATTTATATTGTCATATATCTGTGACATGATAATTGTGTATATTCAGTGACTATATATATGTGTAACTCTGATATATTATAAATGTAATTGACAGATACAGAATTCTTTGTAAACTGTTATTATTTATTATTATATTTTATCCGCTGCGAATGTGAGATGTTGATGTTTCTGATCTTCTTCTTCTCCTATCTCTTTCTTCTTTTTCATAACTATCTGAAATTTTCGGGTTTGAAAATTTCGGGTCGTTACAGTTGGTATCAGAGCTGAAAGGTTAAGCGAGAACCTTGGCTCTGGTGGGGATCACTCATTAAATAAAGTCTGCAGTACTCTAGGATGAGTTGAGTGTGTGTGTGTATGAGAGCGTACTTGTTATTTTCTTATATAAAGGTTTTAAATGATTTTATATAAAAATATATTTTGATATATAAACCAATATCTCCTTCAAATAAATATTAAGGTGATTGGTTGTTAAATTATTGAAATTAAATTAAGAAGTACTATAATACAACTAAATTGAAATCTTAAATTGGAATTAAATTAAGTAAAAACAGAAATACAACCAAATTAAAATTAAATAAAGGTAAATTTGAAATGAATTCAGACTTAAATGGTATAAAGAGATAAGTTGATTTTATTTAAATTGATTAAGTCAACATTTAAAATTTTAACTCGAATTTATATAATTCGAGATGGTTTAAATTTGAAATTTGAATTGAATTCGTTCAAATCGAATCTGATTTAAATTAATTGGATTTGTGATTGAAGATGGATAAGTTTAAAAATTTTAATGGATAATTTGAATCGGATTAAATTGAAATGATATTGAAATTGAAGTGAGTTCAATTGATATTAGTCCAAATTGATTGGAATAATTTGAAATTATAATTAGAGTTGAACGGGATTAAAATCAAATGGAATTTGATTTGGATTGGGAAAGAAATCAAGATTGATTCAACTTGAATTGGGGTTAAATAAATTTTCGATAGGAATTGAAGTTCTTCAAATTGGGTTTGAGTTAATTAAATGGAAGTGGAAATTTAAATTGAATTGTTGGGGAAGTGAACAGTTTTGACTCTGGACTATTTTCGATATAAATTGTTTTAATATAAACTTATTTTTTTTCAAGCTATTCAATATATATACAACCTTCTTATTAAAGCCAATTATTTTATATTTGTTCCCTAATTATTTTTGGAACTATTTAACATTTTTCAACTGTTTTATAAACTAATTACTATTTTTCAACTATCTTACAAATTAATTACTATTTTACAACTATTTTGCTGTTATCTAAAATTTCTATAACTATTTTCCAACTATTTTCCAATTAGGTAACTATTTTATAGCTATTTGGCAAACTAATAATTATTTTCCAACTACTTATCTTTTTTAAAATTTTCAAGCTATTTTCTAAATATAAACTGGTCAGAGTTCAAACCGTTACTGATTAATTACTCAACGGAGATAAGGATTGAAGTGATAATCCAATGGAATTGAAGCAATTGTGATTATGTGAATGAAATTTCAAGTGAATGTGAATAGAAAGGAAATTGATTTAGTAAATAATCAATAAAGTTAAATACGTAGGATGTAGGTATATTATTCTATTCGCATAGTGATTTGATCCAGTTTCGAGCACAGAATTTCGAGATAGTTATATTGATCCGAGTTAGGATTTTTCACTCGATTTTCTACGGCGAACCTGGATATGGATTTTTGATTGGATTTGGATATTCTCTACCATAGTTATAGCTATGCAAGGAGAATGACAGTTTCTGATCAAGAAACCAGATCTGAGTCCATACTAGGAAGTTGGGTGGACAATACTAGTTCGGAAGTGAAATTGTGTGATCGAGTGAGCGGTCAGATTGGTATAGCGTACAGATGATAGTGTACATCATACGGATTTGAATGAAATTGATATTTAAAAATGTGAATAAGAAATGTGAAATGATTTCTTTTGAAATGGAAGTATATTTTGTGAAATATACAATTGATAAAAGTGAAAGTTAGGAATTTCTATGATAGAAGTGACTATAGAGTAATCAAATTTGAATATTTGATTTTGAATAAACAAAGTTATATATCTTTGTTGTATAAGATAAATCTCCCCTTGTTGAATCTATGCCAGAAGGAAATGATTTTGAAAGTGTTTGAAATATAAAAGGAGTTTTATACAAGTTTGAAATGATCCAAAGTTTTAAAAATTATATATATCTGAATATATATATATCTGAATATATATATAGAGAATCTTATGAGGATTTTGGAAAAAGGTTTTGGGAACCTTTGAATTTGGAAAGGCTTTTGATCTTTGGGTAAAATCAATATTGAAATTTTGAAATCCTAGTTTGAGAATTATCGATTTTGGGATAATGGATTTTATGTAAAGGAGCTTTGTATGATATCGTACTTGGTGTATGATTTGACAGATACTATATGTGTATAGTATAAAGTGTTTTGATGATGGATCTGGGGAAAAAGGCACTCCCTTGAAATGAACTTCTCAGGAGTGCCACCGGGTGGTGCTGCCTTGAGCCTCAGGGGGGTTCTGAAGTTGATCCTGTGAGGAGTCCGGACAAAACTAGTTCCCGAGGATTATGAGTAGTGTGTACCATAGCGAAAGTCGTGTGTGCCGCTGAGAGCCAAAGGTCTACGTTTGATTTTATAATGGTAGACTGCGACCTATGGTAACATAGCGGAAGTCGTGTGTGCTGCTGAGAGCCAACAGACTACGTTTGATTTTACATCGGTAGACTGCGACCTATGTAGGAGTGGAGAAGTTCCATTTTGACAGCGAAAATCGAGGGGCGCTGATGCCTACAGTTACATGGACTTTTGCTGCGATGGCAACGTAACCCTGGAATGTAACTGCGATCTGTTTGGGTTCCATGACGTAATCGAGGGGCACAGAGTGCCTACAGTTACACGGACTTTTGCTGCGATGGCAACGTAACCCAAGATGTAACTGCGACCATGGATGGGGGTGATGATTTCCAGAGCATTATCACCAAAGATATTTCCACTATTTTCAAAAACTGTTTTCTATATTTTCAATAAAATTATTTTCCCAAGTATTTTCACTGGATGTTGAAAATGGGTCTGCTAAGTACTTATAGATTTTCAGTCCTACACCTGATCAACGTATAACTGAAATTCTGTGAGAACAAGGATGGACTGGTTGAGACATCGAGTTGTAAGAAGTATTTTTATAAAGAGCTATTTTATTAGTATGATGTGAATTTAAAAGCATTTCTAAAAGTTTAAAATCAAAGAAAAACCAAACTGGAATTATATATAAAAAAAATTGAACTCAAGAAAATCTAAGGAAGTGATTTTTGTAATAAAAATCGAATATTGATTTAAAAGTTGAAAGTAAGATAATTAGCTAAATAAGTATTTGAGATAATATATTAATAAAATTTAACTCAGTTAAATAAATGGATTGTAAGTTAATAATGAAGTTTGAAAATGAACTCGAATTATAAATAGAATTCAACTTGGAACTGAATTATAATAGACATAGTTTGAATTGCAAACAAAACCCAGGTGAGTAAAAATAAATTGAGAATGGTTTTGTATTAATAAAATAAATTCGAAATTGAATTAAGTAGGTGAATTAAAAATCAAAAATGGGGTGAATAAATGGGTTAATTAAATGAAATAATAAATGGATGAAGTCTGATTGAATAAAAACTATATCAAAGTTTCAATTGGAATTGGGTTATCAGAATGAACTTAAGTTGTGAGGCATACTAACTTGAAGTAAAATTTCTTAAGTCAATAAAAGCTTGGTTCGAGAAAAATGGAAAACCATTGAATAAAGTTTAGGTTAAATTTATTTGGAAAATGGATATTAATATATAAGCATCGAATGTGGTCAAGCTCAATGAAATAGTTTTAAAATGAAACCAATGCAGAGATGAAATGGAATGCAAATGTATGGTTGGTGAATAAATTAGAAATGAAATGGAATTAAATATAGAATGAGTTGAAATTAATTTAAAGTAGTTATAAACTAAAATAGATACTCTATTAGGCAAATATCGTCGTATTTGCATATAAATAGTTGTCGTTTGACGTAAACAAAAGTAATTAAAACTGTATAAGTGGGTAGAGATTAAATAAATTGATCTTAGAATCAATTGAATTGAATATGAGCCTGATTGGATTAAAAATAAATTGAATGTAAGAAATGGTAAAATGGCATATGAATTGGTTGAAAGCAATTGAATTAACTTTAAATCATATAAATCGCTTATGGAAGGCGTTTGGTGCTTTTTGTTTATGAAATGCATGTGTTTAGCTATTGAAAGTAAGTGAAATGCTAATATATTTTTTATATATGGCACTTACATATTTAAATTGAGTAAGTACAGGTACCGGATGGCCGTTTAGCTGGTTTTGGTTGCACTAATTGCTAAAATAATATGCCGCTTGCTTAAAATGCTAGATAAAGATACGCTTACGTAAATAAAAATAGGAGATATGAACTGTTTTTGCTTTTTCGACCGGGTGGGTCGATGTATATATATTTGTATCTCTTGTCAAATTGCAAAAGCTCCTCCGTACAAAGGAGACTCTGCCAAATTTTTCTGAAAATTTTGGGAGTTAGAAATTTTTGAAAAAAAATTGAAAAAATTTGTGTTAGCAACAAAACGATTTTAAATTTAAAACTGAAATAATTAATGGATGAAACTAATTTAAAATAATGATATGAATCAGTTATAAATGGAAGATAAAATTCAATATTCAGAATTGAAGACAAATTGAAATCATATGGAAATGGGAAAACTAATTTGAAATAGATATGAAACCTATGTAAGGAAATGTATAAAATGATTTGAAAAGTTGCGATTGGATATTATGGCTAAGTAAGATATGCAGGTATTATAAATGGAAAGGAAAATTGGATTTGATTCTAGGAGATAATTTGAATTGCCCGACTAAAAGGTATGTATTTAAATTTCTGTATGAAATTGGATTGGGTTTTTGATCTAGCCACTTGGCCTTTTGTTTTCTTTTGAAATTTTGGAGCCCGTAAAGGCATTTTGTAGTTGTACCGAGCTAGCTGCGCAAAGAAGACGCTGGCGAAATTTCTCGGAAATTTAGGGAGTTAGAAAAAATTTGAATTTTTTTTGATAATTTAAAATTTGGTTTTAAATTGAAATTTGAATGTTTAAGCAAAAAGGGTATTGTTTGGAAACTATGGGAGAGTTTAGGAAGTTAGTAAGAATGATAAGGGGTCTTTTATAAAAAGATAGTTGGTAGGATATTGAACTGTTGGTTTTGGGGGAAAAGTAAACGGGTATTGGGCCATTCTTCCTAACAAGTAATTTCAGGGATGAAATTCTTTTAAGGGGGAGGAATGTGACGGCCCAGAATTTTTAACAATTTAAATTGGAATAATTAATTGATTTTAAATATTTAAAAAAGTTAATGTTTAACTTGAATTTCAAATATCACCATTATTTGGAATTTAATTATTGGATTTAATTACTGGAAGCTGGGTAAAATGTTGAATCGGGAGTTTTAAGCCGGTTAAAATTAATTTGAAGGCTTGTGAAATTTATATTGATAATACTGAAGATAGTAAAAGCGTTAAACTTTAATTTGGAAGCGTTTTGTTAAGATTTGAAAATATATCGTTTAAATCAATATTTAAAAATAGCCTTCCGAGGCACAGTCTCGGATTTCGACGAAACCAGTTCCATTGGATCCGAAATAGTTTGTTATTATTGGATTTAAATTTTCGTAGAAATAGGAGTTGTAGTTTGACCCTGGCAGCTTAAAACTCTCATAAACTATTTTAATCGATTTAATTTAAAATTGATCGTTTACTTCCGTAACTCACGCATATGATTGAATTAGGTTCCGAAACACGTTCCATCGTGTTTGGAATACGAGTAAAACCTTATAATCACCTAGTGGCATCCCTTAAGAGGAGTTCAAAATTTTAAATGGCAATTAACGAGATGTTTTGAAAGTTTTATAATATAATAAAATTTAAGGTCAAATAGTCAAAGATATTTTCATTTACAAAAACGCGTACTCAAAAAGCTTCCCCAAATCGATATTTATCTCCGTCCCCTCTTTAATCTTCAAACAGAAAACCGAACTCATACGAAAAAAAGAAATAAAAATAAGAATGGCTGCTAATAAGAATCGCGCCCCTCTTTCATTTTCTTTCTAATTTATTCGACCCTAATGAAAATCGAAATCAAGGAAGGCCGAAGCCGTGTTCGAATCTTGGCAAGTTTGAGGAGGCGGTAAGGCATTTGGCGATTTGGGTGTTGTTTTAGGGTTCAACATCGAAGCTCGCATCTGGGGTAGGGTTTTGAGGAGGCTCGATCGCCATCAGGGTGTGCGTCGCTACAGTGATTTTGGGGTATGGCTCGGTCGCGAATCGCTGGAGGGTGGCGGAGTCGACAAAGTGGTGGTAGGCGGGTCGAGGTCGTGGAGAGTGACGTGATGGCAATGTCGGAATTTGGATTTATGGAGTCGAGCTCGTATCACTCGAAATTGCGCAAGCTGAATTGGGTTTGCCGGACTTTTTTGATCTGTAATCATGGAACTAATCGAGAATGAAGTGTGTGGCAATCAAAAACAGGTGAGTAATCTTCGATCTGTTATGTATATGCATATCGGTTTTGGGTCTTAAATTTTAGAGGTGAACTCTAAATGTTTATTTTATTACTGAAGAGATTGTATTCAATTTGAATCTTAATTCGTAATGAAATTTAGAAATGAATTCGAAAGAAAACATTTTAAATGTGTGCGAGAATGATAATTAAATCATTTATAAAATGATGTTTTTTTCTTAAAGTCAATTTAAAAATTTAATGATTTGAAATTCATTAAATTGTTAAGGTAAACAAAGGGTTAAATAAATAAGTTGATTAATTAGTGATATGGATTAATTAATTAAGATATTAAGGTTTTTAAATTTATGATTTGAATTAAGGTTATTAATTTAGGGTTAAATTAAATGGAAATTAAGAATTGTTAATTAAATAAGTTTGGATTATTAATCGATGATTAGGAATTAGTTAATCGAGTAATAAAAGATAAATTTAGTTAAAATTTAGAAATTAATTATGTAATTAGAGATTAAATAATTTATAATTAATTTGTAATTAAAGTGATTAATTAACGTTAATTACTTAGAGAAGTAATTAAAGGATTGGTTAATGAACATAGCTAATGAAAGATCATTGGTTAAGGGTTTTAAATGATTTAGATGTGATTAATTTAAGGTAATTAATTTTATTAATTAATTAAGGATGATCAATTGTGAAATTTGGTAGGTATAATTACTTAATGTAATTTATAAAGTATAATTACTTGGTGAAGTAACTAGTGATAATTGTTGGAAGTAAAAAATTAATGGATGGTTAATAAAAGGAAGTAATTTGGATTTAAATTACCTGGTGAAATTGATAAGAAGGATAATTACATAGTAGACATAATTGAAGGGTAATTTACCAGGGGAATAATTTGAGATAATTAACTATCCTTTAAACAATTGCACTAAGTGATAAATGTAAGTTGGATAATTAGGGAATGATAAATTAATGGATTGTAATTAATTATTGTTAAGTAAGCAAGATTAAAATGATTAAAATAATTAATTTGATTTATTAGAAATGGGTGACTTATGAACGATTGGTTGATATTACTGATTTGGAATGCTTCTGTATTATGATGTGTTGGGTTGAGTAGTGATAATGTGGTCATTTATCGAGATGCATTGCTGGGTAAAGTGACATCTTGTATTTTTAAAAGAGAAAAAAAGTTTGAATTGTTTCTCATTTGAATAACTTGGGTTAGGATGACATGAGACTCGAAGAGGCCGGGTTTGGGTATTAGGAAATACCCGAAACCACTTCGAATTTTTTGTAGATTGATATATGAAATCTATAGGCTGGAATGAAATGATTTAAGTGAATTGAACTATTTAATCTAAATTTTGGTAATTAGAAAAATTAATGGTGAAATAAGTGATGTCTATAATAAATTGTGGATTTGTAAATTGATATGAGTTACCCGGGTTTTATATAAGTTGTATGCTTTGTATTCCATGTTAGATGGGTTTACTCACGCTGGTTTCCAGCCTGACCCGGGTGTTACTTTGATGTAATGCTCGGGTCAGACCGAGCATTACGGATTTTCAGGTAGGGACATTCTGGAGCTCAGGAGGCGATCTGAATGGCAAGAACGTATAGAGTATTTCCGCAGCATTTATATTGTTGTATATACGTGACATGATAATTGTGTATATTCAGTGACTGTATATATGTGTAACTCTGATATATTATAATTGTAATTGACAGATACAAAATGCTTTATAAATTTTATTATTTATTATTATATTTTATCCGCTGCGAATGTGAGATGTTTCTGATCTTCTTCTTCTTCTTCTTATATCTCTTTCTTCTTTTTCATAACTATCTGAAATTTTCGGGTTTGGAAATTTCAGGTCGTTACATTGCCATTATAATTGGTCGATTTCCAATAATATAAATCCTGTGCCATATTTTTCCAATATATATAAGTCCGGCTATGCGAGTCTTATAAGCTTTTGTTATCTATTGCCGCCCTAAACTTGGAGGGTTTAGGTTTGATTTCACTTTCTGTTGATTTCAAAAAATTGAATTTTTAATTCATTCATGTGCACCTTCGTATACACGTTTTTGCTATCGGCTCCTGGGCGTGTTCGAACACTTACGTGTCGTTGCCAATTTTTATAGCATTTTGCATGTTCATGACCATAGCCAAACCCTTTCAACCATTTTTATCCTTTCCATTTCATTTTAAAAAAAAAAATTTAGGGGTCGGCATATGTTATGCCGATCGATGCACTTCTCACATGCTATTAGGGGTCTACATTCCTTAATGCCGATCCCTTAGCCTTTGCGCATCAGCAATTGGGCCAAACCCTTAGCCCACGTATATAAAGCAGCGTGCTTACTTCCTTTCCCCTTCATTTGTTTCATTTTCTTGCCTTTTTCCTAAAGCTCAAAACCCTTGCTTTTAACTCACGAACCCAAACAAAAATTTGCTTCTACTCATACTTGATTTTTCTAACCTTCCATCCCTTTCATAAATTTGCTTTGCTTTCCCTTCGAATCCACGTATATCCAAATACTCTCCTCCACTTTAATTCGAACGTTCATTTAGATAAGATTTTGAAATACATCTTTAATTACATGATGAGAGCTTGGGCTTTAAGCAATTGGTAAGTATGATGGTTTTCGAGGCCACGACGACAAGTGGCCTTGGAGAGGTTAATGATTACTGAATAGGGTTTAGTAAATTGAATTAGGAGAAGGAAGAGGGAAGGAAGAGAGAAGATGAGCTTTTGACGAGGGAATTTGATTTAGGGAAGGTTAGTAGTTGAAGAAGGAAGAGATTGGTATATGAAAACATTGTAGAGGCAGGGATCAATTAGGTAGGGGTCTGTAGTTTTAGGTTAGGAAGGAAGAGATCGATCCTAGTGAAACTAGGAAAGGGATCGGTAGAGTATGTCTCGTTTGAAGGGATCGGTAGTTTAAAGGGTGAAGGCTCTATGGTGAAGCCATAGTAGATGGATCAGCCTATCTATAGGGATCGGCCTTTTGGTTGGTCATAGTCGACAAGAGCGATCAGTAGAAGTGCTTTAGGATAGGGGTCTGCATACACCATAGGGATCGATATTGAGTTAAAGATTGGCTCATTTTTACTTGCAAATTAACTTGATCTGACTTGTTTGAAAAATCTCCATTAGCATACCCTAACGAGCTTTGAAATATGATGACGATGAACAATAAAAAATGCATATCAACTGTCGAACATGAGATTGAACAACCAAATTCTTGGAAATCCAATATAGACATAAAATTTGCATTTGGACTTATACGACAAACTTCACACTCTAGCATGCCGATAGTCGATGCCAAAGCTTTCGTAACCGATCAATCTTCTTACCAGTTGAGACGGTCAATGATGACGGTCTCTCTGTTCGAACTCCCAAGTATCGTTATTTTATTTCATTTTTCTGATTTCAAACTGCTTATATTTGTTATACACTACACCGCACTACACTAGCTCACACTTGGCATGGTGTAAACAGGTTATCTTTTTCAAACCTGATTATTTGCTGAGCATAGATAATATGGATTCTAGATGATCAGAGCATTCAGCTGATATGTCTTCTGATCCAGTGAAGCAACACATCGATTCTAAAGAAAAATCAAGTTACCACCATCAAGCGAAACAAATAGAAGTTTCTAGTCCATGGGTCAACCTTTTCTCAGATATTCCAGTCCTCCCGACGCAGGACATAAGTCCTGCCCCAGATGCAGTAGAGGGTGCTATTCTTTTAAATAACCCAGTACACTCACATGCCTCTTGAAGTAGCAAAAATTCTCTCCACCGAATATGTTCAACCGTTTGTTGACGTCTTGGTTCCTTCAAGAAATGATAGGCTCACTTGCCCTCGGTGGGGTATACAGCGTGTAATAAGTTTATGTGTTGGGCCAGATGCGTACCGCCCTTTAACTTGTTTATTCGAGAGATGCTGAAATATCTCGGAATTTCTACCACTCAACTCCATCCAAAAAGTTATGCCATTATACATGGAACCTTCTTGCTATTTATGAGCATTCTATTTCGTCCGCCAACTCCCGAAGAAATAAGTTTCATTTACAACTTCAAATGGCAGTCGGGAAGCCCTTCTTTTGTTTTCCTTGAGCCCTTGTCGAATTGCCAAGTCTTAACAGCGCTTGGAATAAATTTCTCTATTCAAGCATGAGTGGTTTTATGTACGATGTCCACCCGGCTTTGCTAGGCGATGGTTAGAAGGACGTAACTATTACCTTCATTTCTTTCTCAAGTTCACCAATCTAAATCATAAATTTTCCTTTGAATCTACTAACATCCGGAGTTCTTTCAGGTGTTCGTCCATGTCCTGAAGGTGCCAATTTTTCAAAAGCTATCATCGCAATTCGTGCTACCCCTGTCGAAAACAGGGATATTAAACTTCTTGTAACTAATGGGCTATTATCCTTATTTATGCTGTTGGAGGAAGGCCATAGCATCGGGATCCCTGGGATTGGAGCATTGCGAAGGAGTGTTGCAGAGCAAAGAAAGGATACTATCAGTCCTATCATGCCCCCATCCAAGGGGACTCGGGGCGATAACGAGGAGGGTGAGATTAGGGACTCCCAGGCCAATAAACCTAGTGATGTTGATATAGGCCCAAGGAAGGCGCCTATGGTCGAACCATCGCAAGGAGCATAGTCATGACCACCTACCAAAAGAAAGAAAAGGCTAGCGAACACGCTTCATAGAAGAAAAACCACCGTGGATCCAAAGTTCCTTATTACTCCTGTTGAAGAGGAATGGTGTTCTTAACACTTGGAAAGTTCGTTGAAGGGATTTTCAAGCCTCCAAATTCCTAACGATATCATGACGTACGACTTTCCCAATATCAACTTTGAAGGGCTCAACTCTTCTACTAGGAGCGGTGAAGGGATTTGTCCTTCTGATAAAGGCGAGAAAATGCCATTGAGCAAGGCTACAACCACCGGTCTGTTCGGAGGAAATACTATGACACTAACAACCACGTGCACTTCACTACACACCTTTTATTAATCTTTCGTTTAATAATTGCTCATATGCCCTCATTTGGTCTTTGCAGGTACCATATCTCAGTCCTGGGCCTTTGATCTCTTAAGAAGTTCTTCATTATATCATCGATCTGGCCAGGATTCGGAGTTTAGTCAGCGTAAGGAGAGAGATGAGGGACGGGATAAAAGTTATCACTCAAGGGATTCTTCTTCTTCTAAATGCAAACCCCAGTCCTAAACAACACGTCAAGGTGATCGATTTAATTTTCTTGCTTACAGTGGAGACCATGCTCCTTACCGTGGCCCTCATATCACCGCATTTCATGAGCACAATTCTAGTTTCGAGCTCTAAACAATCTCACAAACATTAATTAAGAAAACGCCCAATTGCTTCTTTTGATCCATCTTTGCTGGCCACTGCTCTTAATGTTTCCATTGTAGAGAAGTTGGCCAATCTTAAGGAAATTTTCCGAAAAAATTATTTTAATGGGCTTAAATTCCTTCCCTCAATCCATACAGTTCCAAGGAACGCCAAAGTGAGTTTGCATGCGTTAACGATGTGTTCATGCAGCACGATTCGTTCCAACATTTGGCAGAAAAATTTTCTGAAGCATCCATGGAGAGGCAACATGAAATAGACTGTCTCAAGTTAGAAGCTATTAATGATAAGAAAATAATCAAACATCAGGATGTTGAATTGTTAGAAGTGAAAACACAACTTGCTGAAGTAGAGAAAAACGCTAAGGAGATGGTAGAGGCGGTGAGAAGTTTGGAAACTTCTCATAAAAATGAACTCAATGTAGCCCTCAATTACATCGGGGCACTTGCTCTAAAAAGACTACTTGCTAAAGGAAAAAGGTGTTTTTGGCCAACTGCATCGAGGAACTCGAAGAGCTTTTCAAAAAGGAAAGGGAGGAGAAAGTCGAAGCTCTGGAAGAATCGCAGAAGTAATGCGAAGAGTTTGTCGAGGCTAGGAGCCTAAAATCAAGCTTGATGAGTAGTTCGCCAAAATTGAAGCTCTTAAAGAGAAGGCTCGAGAGGAGGGCCGCAAAGAAATAATTGAACAGATTGAATCCCAAGTGGAAGCTGCTAAAGAGCCTGGTAGGAACAAGATCAAAGGCTTGTTCAATCCATTGATCATTGAGTGTAATGCCAAAAGACCTCATCCATCGTGACTTAAGTTTTCTTGGCGAGGGTTTTCACGAATCACTTGCTGAAGCTTGGGAGCATATTATCTAGATGAAGAAGAGAGACTCAAGCGAAACACAACACAAAAAAGAAGAATTATTGTGGGAGATTCTTCATAGGAACGAACCTTTGGATTTTGCTGCCATGAAACTCTGATACTTCAACGTTTCTGTGCCTACTGAGAAAGGGGAACATATTGCTGGATCTTCAGGGGCCGATCCTAAGGATCCCTCTTCATCCCAAGCAGCCAGAACATCAATCTCCCTCGACATGGAGCAGGATTTGGGCTATAAGACAAGCCCGGCTACCAATCCAAGATATTGTCCCCTATTTTGGAAGGAGGTAGCCCAGCAACCACAAAGAGCCAACTAGATGTGGGTATCGTATTTTACTCCTTGGTTTATAAAAGTTTTTTTCTTCATGCGCAATTGTTTTAAGCCAATCTCCCTATTTTAACAAATTTTGTAGACCTCCTGGTCCCTAGTCAAACTCCCAAAAGTGACGCTGCTGTAGAGCAACAGGAGAAACCGGTTGAGGGTCCGGATGTTGCTGATGTACCGAGGCCCGATGCTCAAGTCATCGGTGCTCTTGATGACGATATAGTCGAAGATCTACTGCCAATGGATGAGTCTAATGACGTAATGATCATCAGTGCATCCAAACACACCGACAAGACTAGCATGAAAGAGGGGATAAAAAAGGAGCTGGTTAAATGAAAAGCTAAAACTAGGCCCGCCTAGGTGGACACAGATGATCCTTATCTTGTGCCACTACAAATTATTCCACCTAGTAGGTCAATTCCCAGTGAACTTTCTCCTACCTCTGTGTGCTCTCCTTCCAAAGGCAGCAGGGGATCTAGAAAAACAAGCATAAGTGGATCTACTCCTAAAAAGTTCAAAAAAGGGGAGAAAGTCAAAGAAATAGTAGACACTTTGGCTTAAGATGTATATAGTTTGTACAGTCATTTCTTTTATTAGCCATGGCTGTATGGACATGAGTCCCTATTTTTGGAATAACTTGTACTACAATCTCAAAACCCATTATATGAATAAAAGTTTTTGTTTTCTGTTGAGCTTTCGTGTGAATTTCTAATTAAGTAGTTGAACTATTACTTCCATTTGACGTACATGTAATTTATTGTTCATAAATTCCAATAAAAATCCACCATCTCTATCCCAAGGCCTCCAAGTGGTCGTAGCCTCTAGTCGTATCAAACATTAGGAACAGACCTTTGTGTTACACTGTCGAATTCAGCTGTTCTTTGAGCAACTATGCTCCTACCCCCGGTTTTGATTAGGCGGGGCCAGATGTTGGACGGTCGAATTCCACCCTTAGCGAGTTTATACTCCTCCTATCGGTTTTATGCTGGAGTTTGTGGAATAGAGAACAGTTGAACTCCACTCATCTATTAATTCATGCTCACAACCACACTTTGCAGATAAAATTTAGCTGATGGTTTGTCGAATCGCACCCAGCCTATGTTTGTACTCTGGTTCACACTTTGTGGACTCAGAGTTATCTTGCGAGCGATCGATTCACACCCAATTTACATTTATACTCAAGTCCGCACTTAGAGGACATAGAGTTATCTCGTGGGTGTTTGGTTCACACCCAATTTGTAATTATACTCCAGTCCACACTTTGGGAAATTAGAGTTATTTTGGAGAATAGTCAGATCGTACTCTTTTTGATTGATCAATTTGCCACCTAGGATCTTGGGTTCGATACAGCGATCGATCAGCCATATCATGGCCATTCTGATTTTATCCCAGTTCCACAGTTGGGTAGGAATTATTCGATCATCAAATTGTCGACGACATTTATTCCTTACTTTGTAACCCGTCCATTGGATTGTGAATGAGAATTGTTAAACGAACAAGTTGATTGAGCTCATCTTGTTTAATCCCATCGAGAGTTAGTATGATTGATTAATTTCAAATTATGGGAGGTTGTTCATACACATCGGCATCAATCAGTTTTTCTATGTAATTAGCATACAATGCAATAGCAAACATAAATATAAAGGAAGCCTAAAACTTTATTCATTAAATGGAAATGAATAACATAAACTGTCTTATTACACATTCAAAAAATCAAATGCTAAAGCAAATACACCTGAAATGCAAAGGAAATAAGCTAAGTGAAATAGCATCATAGATGTTTGCTATTCCATTCCCTTGGAAGTGTAATGCCATCAGTAATCGCTAACTTGAAAGTTCCTTCTCCAAGCCTCTACTCAATGACATATGGTCCTTCCCAGATTGGATCATGTGTGATTGGGTAGGAAAAAATCATTTTAGGATGAGATTGGCAATTTCGAAGGCTCTAGGTCGAACTTCAGTGTTGTAATACTAGACGACTTGATGTCGATGTGCACCTGCCCTCAAATTGGCTTCTTCGCACTTCTCATCTATGAAGTCAAGAGATTCCAAGAGGATATATTTATTCATTTGGATCGTAGTAAATCACCTAATGAGAAGGAACTATAAGCTCAACAGATTTTAACCTCTACGGAACCATAAGCGAGGGCTAAAGGAGTATGGCCAGTCACGGACTTATGGGTGATCCTGTAAGCCCACAGTGCTGTAGGGAGTTCATCCATCCACTTGCCTCTATCCTTCTCCAAACGCTTCTTCAAAATGGACTTTATGATCTTATTTATAGCTTCAACTTGTCCATTTGCCTAAGGGGTGAGCGACCGCTGCAAATCACTTTTCAATACGATATCTTAGACAAAAGTCATTCAATTTAGCACTGTCGAATTGAGTTCCATTATCAGCTACAATAGTTTATAGAAGACCGAAGCAGCATATGATGTTTTGGACAATAAAGTTGATTACTTTCTTTGTTGTGATCATGGCTAAAGATTCTGCCTCGGCCCATTTGGTGAAGTAATCAACTACAATGATAGCGTACTTCGTGCCTCCTTTAGATCGGTAAGGAACTTATACCCCGCATGGTGAACAGCCATGGGCTGACCATTTGTGTGATTTCTATTGCCAAAGCTCTTAGGACTTTTATATATATATCTGGCATTTATTACATAATCTTACATAATCAGTGGTGTCTCGATTTAAGATTGGACAATAATACCCGTACGAAGTACTTTCGTTGTCAGAGTTTGACCCTAGTGTGATCGCAGCATTCCCTTTTATGAACTTCCCTTAGAACACATTTTATTGCATCTTGAGCGACACAACAGAGTAGAGGGACTGAGAAACCTTTTTCGTACATAATTCTTTCTAGCATAATATACCGTGAAGCTTTACCAAGGGCTTGTCGCTTTTCATTTCTTTTATCTGGTAGGACTCCATGCAGTAGATAGTCCTTGATTGGGGTCATCCACGATTCCCTTTCAGATTCCATTTCCAGTGTCCGGCCGATCTCCATCATGTTTATACATGGGTTATTTATTACTTCGACCGAGACCAAGCCCATCTACTATGCATCGCCGGTGCTAGCTAAATCTTGATATACCACTAACAACAAATCAGCCTCTCTAGTTTGATCTCATGGAATATGCGAAATGTCATAGTATTCAAATTCTTCCAACAACTCTTGAACTCGGATAAGGTATGGGGAAAGCCGTTGTCCCTTAGCCTGGTAGTCTTCCTTTACTTAATATACCACCAAAAACGAATCGCAAAAGATTTCAAGAGATTTTACTCCAAGTTCTCTAGGGAGTTTAAGTCCAGCAATCAGAGCATCATACTCAGCTTCGTTGTTTGTTGCTGGGAAATCAAGCTTCAAAGCATAACAGATTGATCGGTTTTTAAGGGATATAAGCATAATCCCAGCTCCAGTACAATGATCATTAGATGCTCCATTAGTATACAATTTCCATCATATAGTAGCGATTTCGCTGTCTTTTGGTAGACCATCTTGCACAGTAAACTTTGCTATTAAATCTGCCAACGCCTGACCCTAGATAGCCCTTCAAGGTTGATAAGTAATGTCGAATTGATTGAGCTTGATATTCCACTGGAATAACTTCCCTAACATCTCAGGTCCCTATAGGACCTGTCGTAAGGGCTGGTCGGTGTAAACATTAATCGGATGTGCCTGGAAGTACAGATGAAGTTTTTGTGATGCAATTAGTAAGAAGCACACCAATTTCTCTATTTTCGAATAGTTCCTTTCGGCTCCAGTTAATCGTTTGATGATGAAAAACACTGGCTTCGAGATTCGATTCTCCTCATGAAGTAATGCGACACTTATAGTGTGTGCCGATACAGCCATATAAATGTACAACTCCTTATGATCCACCAGCTTTGACAAGATAGGGGTCTCTCCAAATGATTCATAAAGTTTGAAATGCATCTTTCCAGTCTTGCTTCCATTCAAAGTTTCTTTTTCCTTTCCTAATCAAATCGAAAATTAGGAATGCATCTGTTGGTAGCTATGAAGATAAATCGACTTAAGGCAGCAACTTTTCCATTCAAACTCTGCACTTTGTTTAATAGTTCTCAGTGCTTGGATATCATGGATAGACTGAATCATCTTGGGATTTGTTTCTATTCGATGAGCATTGACAATAAAGCCTAAAAATTTTCTTGATGCAACACCAAAAGAACACTTCAAAGGATTAATTTTCATCTTGTAATATTAGAGGATGTCAAACATTTCTACCATGTCTCTAGTGTGGTCGCTTGATCATCATGACTTCACGAGCATATAATCAACATACACTTCCATTGTTTTCCCATGTGGTCTTTGAACATCCTATTAACTAATCGTTGATAAGTTGCTCCGGCATTCTTCAATCCAAATAGCATTACTATATAAAAATACAATCCCACATCCATGATAAAACTGGTGTGTTCCTGATCGGGGATATGCATCGGGATTTGGTTATATCCCAAGTATGCATCCACAAAATATAGTAATTCGTGTCCTGCGGTTGAATCAACCAGCTGGTCAATCCTTAGAAGGGGAAAGCTGTCTTTTGGACATGCTTTGTTCAAATCTGAGTAATCGATGCATATTCTCCATTTCCCATTCGCTTTCTTCATAAGTACATGATTAGATACCCATTTAGGGTAGAGGGTGTCGTGGGTAAACCCAATGTTTTTGTTTATCCACCTCCTCTTTGAGAGCGGCTGATCTCTTTGGATCCATTCTGCGTTTTTTCTACTTCACCGGGACCTACCTCAGGTCAATATTCAATGCATGGCTCATAATAGCAGGCAGAATTCCACATATGTCAGAGCGAGCCTAAGCGAATACATCTAGATTCATTCGGAGAAAACCAGCAAGTTCCTTCATCATCAAAGTACCACTGTAACTCAATCTTTAGAACTCGTGTTGGGTCGTCATGGCTGACCGTGATATCAATCATCAGCTTAGTGGTACAGCCTTGGTCTCTTTAAGATCCTCTACATCATCCCTCGAGTCTATATCTCTATAGAACTGACTGTGGCGCCCGAGCCAAGGCTAAGGCATCGATTGTCAATCTTCGGTGGCTTGGGTGCGGACGGTCTTGTCCATACACTTACCCTTTTCTTTACGCCGAGCCTCGCTCAACTCAACTACATACCAGGCGCGTCTAGTCGCCTGACCGCCATGAACCACTCCTACACCATTGTCTATCCAAAACTTCAAAGTCAAACACCATGGGGAAAAAGCTGCTCGGAATTCAGCCAAGGCTGGTTGGCCCAGAAAAACAATGTACGGAGAGTCAACATCCAAAACAATAAACAGTAAGATTCGCACTCTCCTTTATTCACCTTTTCCCAATTCAATAGGTAATTCCACATAACCAACAACTTCGGTCGCAATGCCATAAAAATCATGCATATGAGCTTTAGACGGTTTTATATCTTTGGCTTCCATTCTCATATGATCATGTGCCTTTTTGAAGATTATATTCACCAAACTTCCACAATCAATCAAAATCCTTCTCACCAATGTAGGAACAATCATAGCTGAAATGACCATCAAGTCAATTGTTAGAGCATCTACTTTATCTGCATCCCTATTCCTAAACAAAATATCGTCTGCCGTTGTGTGTTGTTGCTTGTCGAAGCTCCAACTTTCAACATTCAAAATCTACATGCTTAATCATGCTAGCATAGTGCTCCATCTCTTGCCAACTTCTGTCCACCGGATGCGGTCCTCCGACTATTGTATTTATCACTAGTCTTCCACCAGTCTGCCCATGCTCCTCAGCCCTATGAGGAGCCTGTTCTCAATTGGGATCATATGTCTCCTGTCCACCATCCTGTGGGTTTTTCACAAATTGTTGCAATTTCCTTTCCTGAATTTGCTTTTCTACAACAACCTGGGGATGCCTACATTCATTAGTGTTGTCCCCATAATACTCATGAAACTGACAGTAGTCTGTTTCGGCTTCTCTGTTGATTCTTTTGGAGGCGGCTTCCTATAATGCATGGTATTGCAAGTGGATAGATAGATATTTTCCAAGGACGTGTTCAACAGCGTGTAATTATCATACATTGGAATCCTAGGCTTTAGTCTTTCAGAATCCCTCTTTCACTCTTGATTCCTATCTCCGCCTCTCTTTTGCTAATTCAGCTTATTCTGAATGTTTACTTGGACTTTTCCAGAACTGCCATCAGACCGTTTTATTGCAATGTTACTCTATACTGCCTCTCCACTCGGTCCAGTAGTAATCTTTTTCTAGAGGACCTAGATTCCTCCTTTCTCAAAAACCGAGCTGCCCTTGAATAAAAGTACTCCAACGTGGCAGGCGGTTTACTAGCCAGCCAATCGCCAAACTCAGACTACGCATCAATCCCTCTCGTCATGACCATGAGTATAGCATGATCATTAGGATTACTGACCTCTATGGCAGATATACGAAATCTCTCCAAATAATCTTTGAACGACCGCCCTAGAGCTTGGATCATTCTGGAAAGGGACATCGCGTCTTTAAGACGAGTTGCATGCATTCGGAATTGCTCCACAAACTTGGTTTCCAACTCATCGAATCTAGAAATTGATCGTGAGGGTAGTTTCGTCAACCGCATTGTCGCTATTCAAGAAATGGTTATAGTAAAGCATTTGCACTTGGTCGCATCATTGGCTTGTGCAGAATGTAACATCCCCTATCTAGAGGCCGAAAACTAAGCGCGATAGATGCTGCAATTGTCTATAGTATTAGCTTCCGACGACTAAATACAACTATGTTAATGGTATCTATAACATCAGTAGCACTTGAATATGAAACAAAATACAAATTACAAAACAACTTTTACTTCATTGCATTTGAAAAAGATGTTCCATATTCAACTTACGTAATCCCAATATGTTCTCAGGTATAGATAAATTATACTTATTACAAAATACGCCAAGAACGGTATATGAAGATACATCGTTGGATGACCAGAGTCATATAGTCATAATAGACTTAATACAAACATAGTGGAAATTCAAAAAAACATGAAACAAGAATTGCAACTACTTAATAGCTATCCGTTTGCCACTTGCATGCCTTCGGTAGCCTTATTTGTCTTCCTACTAAACCTAAAAAAGATCTTAACCCCTCAGCCTACTCAAATTAAAAATTTGAGCACCCGAGAGTTTAAATCGAAAACATAAACTTCGAGTTAGACATAAAGCCTAGTATGAATAATATTATACATCCCGGTTTAATATGTTAAGTGAGACCACACTGCTTAGCGGAATGGGTTTCCCCTTACTAACGTCCTTCCAAAACATATTTTTGCAAAACCTTTTCCTGCAACCAAAACCGGTTAAATACTGTAAAGCAATTCATTGTGTAAATATACATAAATATCAGGTAATAATGAACTATCTATTCAAATACATAAGTTTTGTTTGGATAACTTTTAACCTTTGGCCGACTCGGACCTACCAGACAATACAATCAAAATTAATCTAACACTTGTTAGCTATTCTTCTTTTGGACTATCTATCCTTAACTATCTGTTAAATACTTCACTTCTGGATGGTCTATCCCTAACTTAATCATCTCTCAAGCCTTCCTGATCCTAATGGTTTTTTGAGCTCACCAATAACCTGTCTGTACACAACATATATTCCTTTCGGTGTATAATCATAATTTTAGTCTACTTGTGACCATGCCCTACCCACTAGAATTTTGGAGAATAATTAGCAGGGACTAATAGCTGATGTATATGGCACAACACCATACTAGTCTCATCTGGTATTCTAATGTCTAAGTCATTTTCACTACGGATCTCCTCCCATAATTTTCATTGAAAACATTTTCAAAATGATTTAAAACCTTTAAATCAACTCAAACAAGGAAAATATACTCTTTATCTTTTACTCAAAATCACATTACCATATTATAAATATCTTCTTTACTTAAACCTTAGTTGATGAAAACATTTAAACATTTGAAAGTACCTATTTCTAAACTTTTGAAAACATCTCTTTCAAAACCAAGTGAAACCCTTTAATTTTCTAAGCCAAAAGGCCAAAACCTTACCTTTCGAAACCAAACATCAAACCTTTTGAAACTATTGAAATCATTCCTTTTGAAAGCAACAAAACTTTAGACATCCTACTTCAAAAACAACTTAAATCATTGCCTTAGAAAACCATTGGAAAACCTTTCATTTAGACCTTCCGAAACCATTCAAAGCAAACCTTTCGAAATCATTGAATTCAAACCTTTTGAAACCATTGAACTTAAGCCTTTCGAAATCATTGAATTCAAACCTTTCGAAATCATTGAACTAAAACCATTCAAAATCATTGAACCAAAACCTTTCGAATTATTGAACTCACGCCTTTTGAAACCATTGAACTAAAACCTTTCGAAACCATTGAACTAAAACCTTCCGAAACCATTGAACTAGAACCTTTCGAAATCAATGGAAGCAATGTTTCAACTTTGTCGAAAGCTCTACTTTGAAAGATTTAAGACATATCGTTTAAAACAATAGGCCTCTGCCTTCAAAACAACTCATTCGAAAGCTTGGGTTATTCTTCAATTAAAAATAAGAGTAAAATATCTGAGTTGAAACTTTCTTTCGAAAGCATGGAGAAGCGGCTAGTTTTTTTAAAACAGGTAAACCTTTTGACTTTGTCGGAAGGTTCAAAATAAAACAATGATAAAGCGCAGTAAACTTTCGACTTTGTCGAAAGGTTTAAAACTTTTATTTTAAATAATTGACCTAGTCAAAACCAATCAAATCGAAAGCTCCTTTTTGAAAGCAAGCAGGTGTAAGCTTTTGATTCATAAAACAAACATACCCCAACCTCTTTGGCAATCAACCTTTCAACTAAGTACCCTTTGACCTTGCTCAATTCATTACGTATCAAGTAACTTGATACCTTATGCATTAAAATTTGACCTTGTCGAAAGCTATAACCTTTCGGCTTTGTCGGAAGGTCTGGGTCGGAAGGTTTAATGCCTAAAATGGCTAAAACATGCTAAAAGTATGTTTTCTTGTTTTTAACTTAAAAAGATAACATTTCAACTAACCTACCTTCGTTTTCAAATTCTCATTGGTTAATAAATACTTCCATAAAAGTGCTTCCACTAATTTTAGAATTAAATAATAATTTTATTTTATAAAATTCCCCTTCTTCTTAATTAAATATATAAAACATTTAAGTCTTATACTTTAAATAATTTAATATATTCATCAAATCACTTAGGAAAAATGTGGAAAGATCCCAAAAAATCTACTTTGATATGTTTTCCAACATATAAAAATTTCAAACCCAAATAATTATTATTTTAGCCGTAAATAATTTATAACCCAATAAATCTTTTTCTTCACTAAAAAATTAATATAACATCAACACAAATTCTGAAAATTACGAAAATTGGAATCTATCTCTAAAATATCATTTTTGACCTATATTTAAATTTTCAACACATTTGGATGTTATTTAATAGGGTTTTCATATCAAACATTTCATAAATACTAATATGAACTTGCATAATTCACCAACAAACTAATATAGAACTTTAATCATCATAACATGGCATATACTTGCAAAAATATTTTGGATCTAATTTTAAAACCGAATTCCATAAGAAAGTGGATGTAGTAATTATTCACCTTAGTTTTGAGATTAAAAGATGTGAGATTTGATGTTGAATTATTTGATTATCTTCCTTCTCTTGAATCCTAAATTTATCTTTCCTTGATAACAATAATGGTGGTCTGTCTTGATAGTTTTTAGTTGGTAAAATGAGAATGAACGTGAATTTCAATTCCTAAGGGTTTAGGGTATAAGCCTCTACTATTTGTCATATTGCAGTTACACATTTCCTAACACTTTAGTTTATGTTATCTCATTTCAATTTTCACATTAACAAGGAACGACTACCATTCGTTTAATCAAATCTCAGCCAAATAATCTTCACATTATTTTATTTAATTTAACTAATTAAATATCCTAGATGATGTTATAAAAATATGGGGTTTTACAGACTCCCCTCCTTAAAGAATTTTTTCCTCCAAATTACTATAAGGAACATACAAAACAATCAAAGGTAAAACATACCATCAAACGAATCAGGGTAAGCCTCTATAATCCTGCTCTCAGTCTTCCACGTACAGTCTCTTACATCGTCACTCTACTGGATCTTTACTAATTTGACTGTCTTGTTCCTTAACCTCTTTTCATCTCTAGCCACAATCTGAATCGTCTTTCTAATTATAGTCAAATCCGAATCTACTACTAAATCTTTTAACACTGTAGGTGCAATAGTAGTCTTCGAGTCTCTAACACACTTTCTAAGACGACCAATATGGAATAAATCATGGACTCTCGCCAAACAATTCTGTAACTCCACTTTATAAGCGAGCATCCTGATCCTCTCAACAACACGGAAGGGTCCAACGAATCTTGGTGCTAACTTCCCTGACTTTCCGAATCTAATCACACCCTTCATTGGTGAAACCTTAATAAACACATAGTCTGCAACAGAGAATTCCAAGTCTCTCCTTCTTTTCTCAACATAACTCTTCTATCTAGACTGAGCTTCCTTCGTCCTAGCTCGAATCAACTCAATCTTCTCTACGGCTTCTTTCACCAAATCTGGACCAAGAGCCAATCTATCCTCGGTCTCCAATCAACATACGGGAGATTTGCATGGTCTTCCGTACAAAGCTTCAAACGGCGCCCTCCCAATACTAGTCTGATAAACATTGTTATACGAGAACTCGACTAAATGGAGATGGTCTTCCCATGATCCCTCGAAATCAAATATACAAGCTCTTAACAATTCCTCTAAGACTTTGTCAACTCTTTTCGTTTGCCCACCAGTCTGTGGATGGTAAGCGGTACTCATATTAAGCTTTGTTCCTAATGCTTCCTGTAGACTCCTCCAGAACTCACTAGTAAACAAAGAATCTCTATCATTTATGATACTACTAGGAATCCCAAGCAGTGTAACTACATTCATCGCAAATAAATTCGCCAAAATAGGTGTCGTCCTAGTTGATTTTACTGGAATAAAAAGAGCACTCTTAGTTAATCTATCCACAATGACCCATATGCTTTCATTCCCTCTACTAGATCTTGGCAAACCATCAATGAAATACATAGAGACAGAATCGCACTTCCACAACAAAACTTCCAATGGTTAAAGCAATCCACTTGGCTTCTAGTGTTCAGCCTTTGCATGCTGGTAGTTCAAGCACTGCTTAACACATAAACCAATGTCTCGTTTCACACATTTCCAAAACAAATTTCTTTTTATATCCTGATACATCTTTGATCTCTGGATGGATGGTGAGCTTCGAACGATGGCATCCATCCAAAACTTCTTTCCCCATGTCTCCTATATTCGGAACACAACCTTCCTTTCTTTCTCAACCACCCTTTCTCGTCAAGACTGAAATCCTTTAAGTCATCACTCTCTGTTCCTTTCCTTAACTTTCTGATCCGTTCAGCGAAAACTGGATCCACCTCCTATTTAGAAGCTATCTTCTCAATCATTATAGGTCGAACTTCTAAACAAGACAATACAACACTTCACGCACTAGAACCTGCTTCAGATCTATACTACACTCTATAAGATAATAATGCTTCCAAGTCTTTCCATTCAGCAATCACAGCCAATACAATATTTTAATGTTTCTTGCTAAGTGCATCTGCTACCTTATTTTCTTTCCTGGGTGTGTACTCAATTCCAAAATCATAAGTAACAATAAACTCCAACCATCTCTGCTGTCTCATGTTTAGCTTCTTCTGAGAGAAGGTAATGCCTCCACACCTTCAAAGAAAATATAACGGTAGCTAACTCCAAATCATGCGTAGGATACCTAAATTATGTAGTCTGTGCCGTCTAGAAGCATAAGCAATCACTTTACTTCTTTACATCAACACAGCTCCCAATCCGATTCCACACACATTAATATAAAAAAAAATTGATTCCCCTCTGAAACACCGGTGCATGGGTCAATAAGTGTTTCAAGCTCTGGAATGCTTCCTCACGCTTATCAATCCATATAAACTTCACATCTTTTCACATATGCTTAGTAATTTGTGCAGCTATCCGTGAAAAATCTTTTATAAACATTCGGTAATATCCAGCTAATCCAAAAAAACTCTTTATCTCGATCACCGTCTCAGGTCCCTTCCAATTATTCACCACCTCGATCTTAGTTTGATCTACAGGCAACCCTTTTTATAGACTACACGACCAAGGAACTTTACTTCCTTCTTCCAAAAATGACACTTCGAAAGCTTAGCCTTCAACTGATCCTCCATCAACATCTCAAGCACAACTCTAAGATGAAATTCATGCTCCTTCTTAGCCTTAGAGTATATTAGAATATCATTTATGAAGACCAAAACGAATCTATCTAAGTGATCTTGGAAAATTCGGTTCATCGTATCCACAATGAATACTGCCACATTAGTTAGTCTGAACAGCATAACTAGCCATTCGTACGATCCATACCATGTCCTACACTTCGTCAAAGTAATACTATCCTCTGCCACTCTAAGCTGATGTAATCCAGTTGAGATAATACCTTAGCTCCACTTAACTGAATGAATATATCGTCAATTCTTGACAATGGATATCGGTTCTTTACCGTCTTCGCATTCAACTTACAATAATCGATACATAGCCTCAATGACCCATTTTACATTTTAGTAAAAACTACGGTAGCTCCTAAGGTGAACTACTTGGTCAGATAAAACTCTTACCTTCCAAATCCACCAACTGCACCTTCAACACTTTCATCTCTGTGGGTGTCATCCTGCTAGGCGGCTTACTCACGGTTCTGCTCCTTGCAACAAATCAATCCGAAACTCAATGGCTCATTTCAGTGGAAGTCCAACTACCGTCTCAAACACATCAGCAAATTCTCCTAACCACAAAGAGTCGATGCAACTCATCCTCTAACTCCATGATACCCAATAAATCATTCACTTCACAACTAGGTTTTTCTGCGGTATAAACTATCCGATCACTATAATCCGGATGTCTAAGTGATATTTTTCTATCGTGGAAAAATATCCTAGCATCATATTTACTTAACCAATCCATCCCAAGAATAACACGAAATCCCACAAAATCAAACACATGCAAACAACAATTAAAAGTATGACTTGCAAATCAAACTCTAAATGTTCACACATCATCCCAAGTGTTGCATATCCTCCTATCGGATTTGCAACCCATAAGGAAGTAACTAAATATGAGGGTTCTAGGTTAAGCTTATCTACCAAACATCGAGAAATAAAAGAATGTGATGCACCAGTATAAAATAGAACGCTAACAAACATACCGTGAATTGTAGCGCGCCCCCCAGATTAGCCTTCCCTTTCTCCTGCACAACTGGCCTTGAAGTTGCGGGCTCCAATGCATAAACTTGCCCCTTTCTTTAACATGCTCTTTGCATTGGTTCTTATAATGGCTGATCTAATCACAATTAAATCATCTGACATTCTTATTTCCAACTGCTTCTTTCCTTTTTCCTTTTCCATTTTCGGCACGACACTATTAGCATAGTGTCCTTTCTTACCACATTGATAACAAACCACCTCAGCTTTTCCCCTCTTCTATTCTTCTCCCTTCTAAGCATTCTTCTTATGGAAAAACTTTCTTTTTTTTGGCCTTGTCCCGCCTAGACCTCCTTCGTTTCTTTGTCAAACAAGCTAATACCTCTTCCTGCCTCAGCGCCATTTCTACCACTATATCACTTGGATCTCTTAAGTGCGACAAGGTAGCACTTATCAACTCCGGCCTCAAGCTCCTTAAAAATTCTCATTCCTCTTGATTACCGTATCAAGCAAGGCATACCCATACCAGGCCAGCTCTTCAAATCTTCTTACATACTCTAAAACAGACATCTGCCATTGTTCTAGTTCAACAAACTTCCTAACCAATGTCGAGTGCGCCATAAACCTTTCTTGAATCCTTCTCCTAAACTCCATCAAGTCATGGTTTCCTTATCAACACCAGCTACAACAGTTTCCACCAAAATAGAGAAGCTCCTTGAAGCTGTCTTGAAGCTAATCTCCTCTTCTGCTCGTCATTCAATCCTTAGTCAACAAAAATCCACTCACGTTGTAGCAGACAATTTTCCACCTTGATCGCATCTTCAGTTCCAATGAAAGGCTTCCATCCAAGCCTGGTACAATCTATGCTCAAGTCAGCATAATGGTTGACTATTGGAGCTTCCTAAACTCCTCCTCCAGCAGCATTTCCTTCAACAACTCCAGCTGTAATTCTGGCTTGCATCATGTTTATGAAGAACTGATACATGGCTTCGATATTCACTTGGGAACCCCAGCACCAACATTTTTAGCTTGAGCCTGACCTAGACCTTTTGTAGCATTTGGTCGGACATTTCCAATAGTGGCGGTGCTCTGTTCTCCAAGAATAACTCCACCTCTTCTTCCTTCCATACCTATATTCAAGCTTTGTGAGATACAGATGAATAGCCTAACTAAGATAAGAGTCTGAAGATACACCATATACTTATATATAGTAAATATAAGTACGTTACTGCAGCGTTATCCCATACCCCAGTCTTTAACTCTAATTCCTAAGGATTATGTTTTCAAAAATCATTTTTAGTTAAAGTATTCAATAAACCATGCTCTAATACCAAGCTGTAACATACCCTATCTAGAGGCCAAAAACTAAGCACTACAGATGCCGAGTCATCTATAGTATTAGCTTCTGATGACTAAATATGGTTATATTACTAGTATCTATAATATTAGAAGCAGTTGAATATGAAACAAAACACAAATTTCAAAACAACTTTTACTTCTTTACATCTAAAACAAATATTTCATATTCAACTTACATAATCCCAATATGTTCCAGGCAAAGATAAAATATACTTATTACAAAATACCCCAAGAGTGGTATATGAAGGTACCCCCTTGGATGATTAGGGTCATAAAGTCATAATAGACTTATAAACATAGCGGAAATTCAACAAAACATAAAGTAAGAACTACAACTCCTAAATAGCTATCCGTTTGCCTCCTACATGCCTCCGGTAGCCTTATCCGTCATCCTACTAAACCTAAAAAAGACCATAACCCCTTAGCCTACTTAAATTAATTTTGAGCATCCGAGAGTTTAAGAGAAAAACATAAATTTCGAGTCAGACATAAAGTCTGGTATGAATAATATTATACATCCCAATTTAATATGTTAAGTGAGACCACACCGCTTAGTGGAATGGGTTTGCCCTCACTAACATCTTTTTAAATCATATCTTTGCAAAAACTTTTCCTTCAACCAAAAATGATTAAATACTGTAAAGCAATTTATTATGTAAATATACATAAATATCAGTTAATAGTGAACTATCTGTTCAAACACATAAGTTTTGTTTGGATAAGTTTTAACCTTTGGCCGACTCTGGCCTACCAGATAATATAATCAAAATTGATCTAACAACTGTTAGCTATTCTTCTTCTGGACTATCTATAATTAACTATCTGTTAAATAGTTCACTTCTGGATGGTATATCCCTAACTTAACCATCTTCCAGGTCTTCATGATCCTAATGCTTTTTCGGGCTCACTAATAACCTATATGTATACAACATATATTTCTTTCGGTGTGTAATCATAATTTTAGTCTACTTGTGACTAGGCCCTATAAACTGGAATTTTGGACAACAATTAGTTGGGGATAATAGCTAATATATAGGGTGCGACCTCATATTAGTCCCATTTGGTATTCTAATATCTGAGTCATTTTCACTTAAGGATACCTTCCATAATTTTCCTTGAAAATATTTTCAAAATGATTTAAAACCTTTAAATCAACTCAACCAAGGAAAATATATAATCTTTATGCTTTACTCAAAATCATATTGCCATGTTATATATCTTCTTTACTTAAACCTTAGTTGATGAAAATATTTAAACATTTGAAAGTACCTCTTTCTAAAAAATTTAAAACAACTCTTTCAAAACCAAGTGAAACCCTCTAATTTTCTAAGCCAAAAGGCCAAATCCTTACCTTTTGAAAATATCGAAATCATTCCTTTCGAAAGCAATAAAACTTTAGACATCCTACTTAAAAACAACCTAAAACATTGCCTTAGAAAACTTTCCATTTAAACCTTTCGAAACCATTCAAATCAAACATTTCGAAATCATTGAACTAAAACCTTTCGAAACCATTGAACTAAAACCTTTCGAAACCATTGAATTTAAACCAATCGAAACCATTAAAGAAAACCTTTCAAAACTATTGAACTAAAATTTTCAAAAGCGTTGAACTCAAACCTTTCAAAACCATTAAACTAAACCTTTCGAAATCATTAAACTCAAACCTTTCGAAATCGTTGAACTAAAACCTTTTGAAATCAATGGAAGCAACCTTTCGACTTTGTCAAAAGCTCTACGACGAAAGCTTTAAGACATATCAATTAAAACAATAGGCCTCTACCTTTAAAACAACTCCTTCGAAAGCTTGGGTTATTCTTCAATTAAAAACAAGGGTAAAACATCTAAGTTGAAAGCTTTCTTTCTAAAGCATGGAGAAGCGACTGATTTTTTTTAAAACAGGTAAACCTTTCGACTATATCGGAAATTTCAAAACAAAACAATGATAAAGCAGCAGTAACCTTTCGACTTTGCCGAAAGGTTTAAAACCTTTGTCTTAAATAATTGACCTGCATCAAAGTAACCAAGTCAAAAGCTCATTTTCAAAAGAAAGTAGGTGCAAGCTTTTGGTTTATAAAACAAACATACCCCAACCTCTTTGGACCTTTCAACTAAGTATCCTTCGACCTTGTTCAATTTATTACATACCAAGTAACTTGATACCATATGCATTGAACTTTGACCTTGTCGAAAGCTATATAACCTTTTGACTTTAATAGAAGGTCTGGGTCAGAAGGTTTGATGCCTAAAGTGGATGAAACATGCTAAAAGTATGTTTTTCTTGTTTTTAACTTAAAAAGATAACTTCTCAACTAACCTGCCATCGTTTCTCAAATTCTCATTGGTTAATAAATACTTTTTAGAAAAGTGCTGCCACTAATTTCAGATTTAAATAATAATTTTGTTTTCTAAAATGCCTCTTCTCTTTAATTAAATATATAAAACATTTAAGTCCCACGCCTTAAACAATTTTATATATTCATCACATCACTTTGGAAAAATCTGGAAAAATCACATAAAATCTATTTTAATATGTTTTCCAACATGTAAAAATTTCAAACCTAAATAATTATAATTTTATTCGTAAATAATTTATAATCCAATAGATCATTTTCTTCACTAGAAAATTAATATAAAATCCACATAAATTCAGAAAAATATGAAAATTGGAAACCATCTCTAAAGTATCATTTTTGACCTATATTTAAATTTTCAAGGCATTTGGATGTCACTTAATAGGGTTTTCATATTAAACATTTTATAAATACTAATATGAACATGCATAATTCACCAACAAACAAATATACAACTTTAATCAATAAAACATGGCATATACTTACAAAAACATTTAGGATCTAATATCAAAACCAAAAACCATAAGAAAATGGGTTGTAGTAATTATTCACCTTAACTTTGAGATTAAAAGATGCGAGATTTAATGTTGAATTATTTGATTATATTCCTTCTCTTGAATCCTAGCTTTATCTTTCCTTATGAATAATAATGGCAGCCGGCCTTAAGAGTTTTTAGTTTGGTAAAATGAGAGTGAATACGAGTTTCATTTCCTAAGGGTTTAGGGTATAAGCCTCTCCTATTTTCCTTACACATTTCCTAAGACATTAGTTTATGTTATCTCATTTCAATTTGCACATTAACATGGAAAAGCTACCCTTAGTTTAATCAAATCTCTGCCTAATAATCTTCATATTAATTTATTTAATTTAACTAATTAAAAGATAATGTTATAAAAATATGGGGTGTTACACAGAATTCATCAACCATTCGTATCTCCTAATATGCTGCTTAGGGCTGGTTCTTCCCTCGTAGGGAGGCATTAATGGCATGTTGAACCTTCTCGGATATTCTGCATGTAGAATATTATTAGTAAACAGGGTATGGCTTCTCGAAACTCCCCAGTCATTGTTAGTCAAGCCTAGTTCTCCCTCACCAACTATTTGACCATTGCCGTCAAGTCAGATGTTTGGATGGTTGGTGCAAGTTGTGGTCGTGCTCTATGTCACGAGAATGGTCCGGTCGATGTCCACGGGCCATTTCATGCCCTCTTGGTTCATCATCTTCTTGGTATGCATCTTGAACGTTTATCTCATCATCATACCGAAGGGGTACCTGGTCAGCATTCAATCGAACTCCACCATCGAAGCCTTCAGGAATAGTTCTAGCAAGATTCCCTAAGTGTAAGGGTGAATCCCCTTCTGTTGGAGGGATCAGTACCGATCCCTATGGAGGGATAAGCACCGTTCAGTCTTGGCAGACCGTGATGGTTTTTCAAATGATGTTCTGAAGTTTTGGTGCGATTTTCCTCAATTTTACGACGCCTATGCATATGATATTCATCCGATGAGCTTGAAATTTATGATGCCGAGTAAGGAGTATGATCCCTCCTAGCATTTCCACACTACTGCCGAGTTATTTGGTTCATCAGATTAATTTTAGTCTGAATTTGTTGATTTAGTTGTCGACGGCTTTCAATCAACTCTCTCATTAGATTATGAAATTCAACTCTGGTTATAGAATCGGTAGGATTTTGAACTTCATCCTGATCATCATTCATATTTGTTGGTTGATTGCTTGGGTCTCCTTGCTGAATGCTAGCAGTTTCATTTCCATCCACATTTTGGGAAGTAGATCTAGTATGTCTCACCATTATAAATTTCCATGTTTAGATTTCTACAAATCTGAGTAGTACAAGCAACTTTAAAAAGATAATTATGGATATACTTTAGGGGATTTATCCAATCCAGTAACAATAAATGGAATCCTAGCAAGTTGAGAATCAGGTTCTTAGTGAAAGCACCAAAATATTTTGCAACCAAATTGGTCATAAAGACCCCAGAATAGGTTTATGTAGAGAAGTAAGTGAAGAAAGTAAAATTAAAACTGAAGAATAGATTAAACTAACAATAAATAAAAAGCAACAAGCAAAAACACAGAGATTTATATTGGTCCAGCGTTGTATACCTACGTCCACTTTGAAGATTAACTTTATTGATCACTTTATGAATCTGATTACAATAGTTGAGAATAGAGAAAACTTGATTACAATGAAGTCTAAAGTAACCAGCATCGTAAAGATCCCTAGAATGACCTATTAGGGTAGTATTTATAGGTGAAGAAGACCACCAATCTCTTTGAAACTTTGGCTATATGACCTTCTTACCCATATGGGCCTACCAAAGGAGTCGCTATGCCCAAAACCTCATGAAGAGGGATCGGTACCGAACCCTTTATGTTTTGATATTTGGGCAGCAACCCCTATAGTGGCTTCCGCATGCTTTAATATGTTAGCCCTTCAAATCTTATGTTGTTTGGACCAAAGGAGCTCAAGTTATTGCATGATCTTTGATTCATTATTGCTTATGTACCGTCTTTAGTTGATCCATCTCGTAGGGTGTATACCAATCCCTCCATCTTTGCCCATCTAATGTGCGATCCCTAGGGTATGTTCCCTAAGGTCTGTATGCCTTGCTATCTAAACTCCATATGCTTTGAACTATGGATCTAAAGATAATGATTGTCGTATGCTAGAATGTACTTGGACTTTGATGAATGCTGACACTTATTCGATGAAGTACATCAATCCATCCACTTTTATAGAATATGTCGATCCATGTCATTCTAGTATGCTGAGCCCTTCTTCATGAAATAAAGCATGTTGAACCACTTCAATAAAGTATGTTGATCCCTTCTTGGTGTAGCTTGCCAAAGTATACCAATCCACCTGCAATAATTGTGCCGACCTTTTCTTCATGAGTTCAAATATGCCAATCCAGATCAATAAACCATGTCGACCCCTTCTTTGTTAGCTGGAGTATCCCGATCCATAACAACAAACTAGCTCGATCCCTCCTTTTCCAAACCCTTGTTGATCCCTTCCAAGGTGTTAAGCTATATTCCATATTTAAAGCATTTTATATTGATTATCCACCAATTCCAATCAATTCTGACTTAATATAACCATCTGTACTTAACTTCTGGGTCCTACTATCATCATTCTGGAATCATCAGCCTTGACGTCAATCGAGTCTAACTCGTGCAGCCAGTTCAATAAAGCTGAGCTAGAATGTCGGATAAAAATTATTCACATAATTTTTTTTAAATGTTAATAATTCATTTTAATTGGTGATATAGTGATAGTAATCATTTATAATAATTTTATAAACATATATATATATATAACTGATTTGAAAATATAAGAAAATTCGTAATGCTTTATCGATATAACAACACTTTTTGTAAAAAAATATATTTAACATTAATTTATATGGTTTTGTAACTCATAAGAGATCATTTTAATCAGTTCAAAATGAAAAGAATTAGTTTTCAAACTTTTTTTTACACATATAGGTAAATTAATTTATAAGTGAAAATGTGACCGGGGATCGGCTTTCTGAATTTCAACGGTTTAATGAACGCAAGTTGTTCAAAGTTGTTGCAACTTTTTGTTTATATGTCTTGTGCACATATGTAACATACACATCATACCCTAAAATATACATGAACACATATATACATACAAGTATACTTACATTAGAATTTACATATAGTACAAAGAATAAATATCCAAGATATTTTCTGCCCTCAAAAGCAAACATCAACTCACTTACATACCATCATCGTCACAAACATGGAAGCACAAGGGGGGGTAGCCTTGCCATGCATGTTGAGGGGATGGATGGGGTGTGGGCAAGGGGAAAAATAGTCCTTATACATTTAGATATTTATTTACAAATTTTTCCTATAAATACCCACCATTCTCTTCATAATATTACACACTATTCTACTTCATCTTCTTCCTTATTCTCAAGCTTTTTAATGGCTTTCTACCTTAAGAAAATTATGAAGAAAAATATTGCGAAAAGAAATTAAGTTTGTATAATATACATATGCAATCCACCTCAAAACTAAGGCAAATCACTTCCTTTCCTCACTCAGACCCCAAGGCCACCACCTCTTACAACCAAGGCCAAGCACTCCACCTCTTTCAAAGCTAGGTTAAGCCCATTCGTAGGTCCAAGGCATGATTCCCTATGCTTTAATTCGATTATAGAGAAGCTATAGTGAATTTTCAAGAAGATAGAAACCTATGAAGGTGAGAAAATCTATATATACAATAATTATGTGATATTATTTCTATGGATGTTTTACTATGCTTTAATCTTCAAGTTTGGTTGTTTATTATAGTTGTTTAATTTTGTAAACAAGTCACGTTAAATACACGTCGATATTACATAAGGAAATCACTTTTCTAATCAAGTTATAAAAGTAATATGGAATCATTAAACCACTTTGAAATGATTAGAAATGGTTTATAAATGCTTTATAAATACCAAAATCCAATTTGGTGAGGTTTTGACAAATTTTGAAAATTGAGTCAAAAATAGGCACGTTGCGTAATAGTTCGCGATTTCGTGCTGTACAAAGTTAAATCCATTTATACGATGGATTCAAAGTCAGAATTCTTTGGAATAAGAATTTTTGAACTCTTATAATTTATTTTTAAAAGTTTAAATTAATTATTTAAAGAAAAGCTGTTATAATTAAGTGATTTATTCTTGTCTATAAAAGCCGATGAGTAGACTAGATTTTTCTATTCATGAGATCCGAATGTAAGGAACTTAAACTAAGGAAATGTTCAGGAGCACCTAGTGCCTTGGCTCACTTGGCCTTTTTCCTAGGCGAGGAACAGGTAAGGTTGAAATGTCAAAAAAAAGACAAGTATAGAAGATTTAATTTTTTTAATTAATTAATTGCAACTTGGACTGAATAAGGATAATTTTAATATACGTGGTGTTAAATTCGGAGTAGGGAACCCTTACCATCGATGAGAATTTAAAAGGTGATTTCATCGCTATTCGATGAGTAGTTAAGGTGGAACATGAAATTGATGTTGTGTAGAATTAGTATAATTTCTATGGACCCGTTTTACTTGAATACTAACTAATTTGGATTTACCATGTTAGATAACATGGTTTCAACCTACTAAAAAGATATGTATTGGAAATAAGATATCTTTTTTCATGATTTAAATAAATGATTTAAAATTATTTTAATTCATATGGATCCTATTACATAAAATTAATTGTTTTGGGTTTATAGTAAACAATGTCTTAAATAACTTTATTTTCGACCTGTTTATAAGTTATGATTTGGTAATCTTTGTTGAGATTTAAATAAATTATTTAGAGATATTTTCCCAAGTAAAGGAATAAATGATTTAGAATTACTCTAAGATTTAAAAAGGTCTTAATTAAACAAAAATTTGATAAATGAGGTTCAAAGATTCCGTATATACCGAAATGAAATGTTTAAAGATATATGTGTTTAGAAGATATTTTTAATAAAGAAAAAAGTAATAAATTAAATGACAGGCAGCTATTTACTTAGCATCTTTTTATCGATGATTAGTTCGAAGGAATTGGGGTCGGATTTGGGTAATTCTTATTCGAAAACTACTTCGAACCAATTTACAAGTTCGAAAGTGAAGACATGTTAAAGACAATGAAGTTGAAGGTGGAGATCTTCATAACGGAACAACTTCTTGTTGATAATTTCAATGTAGCTCTCGAGATAAATAAACAGCAGCGTTCCCTTCGTTCTGGGATCTTCATATGCAAGAACTATTCTCTACTAATCCTAGGAGTAATTCTCGACAGGATTTGGTAGGAGAGTGCCTTTTGTCCTGTTCCTAGACAACTTGTATGGAAAGTTGTCTGACATTGCATTTTTAATATCACAGTGTATTGATCACTTCAAACGTACATCTGTTGGTGGTGTAGGAGGTAACCCTTCTTATACTTAACACCCTTCTCTAGGATGTGTGAGCTTAGAGGTCATACTTTTGTAGAAATCAATAGTGTGTTGTTGAAAATGGCAATGCGGCATTTTAAGGGAAAATGTTCTAAGAAATGTATACTTACCTGTAGCCTCACTCCCATGGAATTGTGTAATAGGGGTTGCTTTAAGGCTAAGTGGATCGCAACCATTTGGGTATGATGTCACCTTTCTAGATTTATTTTGCACCAGCTTCGAGTCGAGTAAAAAAATGGTGTATGGTGTGAGAGCTCTCGGATAGGTCGGGAACGGCTATGGTGATATCATATTTGGTTCTATCCACCACCAGATGGGTTTTTAGGTCAACCTATCTTAATTTGCAGTGGTTTCAAAGATGTCGATCCTTGGTACAATCCTCTAGAAATGTAATGTATATGAGGTAGTCACTTACCTCGCTATTCATTGGAAATCCAAATCTCCAATAAATGCCTTTGGACTTAGTTGTAAACCTATTATGCCGTCAAATTTAACCAATGTAATAATTTTGGCTATTTGAATATGCCTATTTGAAAGGTTTTCAAAGAAAGTCATTAAAAATAATATCGTCGGATTGTGCATAGAAATGTTTTGGTTATCATAAGGTAAAAACCCGTTCTATGTTTGTGTGCGATATGGTCTTAGAGATACCCTTTTTTTCCAAATAATCGTATTCTGAGTTTCTCACACCAGTCCCATGACTGACCTAGAGTTTATTTTCTTTCCCTTAAACTCTGGACACTCTATTTTTTCAGGCAACTTAGTAGTTAAATTTTTTTAGGTGCATTTTAGAAAGAGCTTGGAGCATGGAGTTTGAAGATTATTCTGAAGATTGTTATCCATTTCCACCACACTTATATACTATTGTATTTTGCATTTATAAGGACAGATATTTATAACTGTCCATGTTGATGTTAAGTTAAACTCTAATAAATGTATTTAAAATTTTCCGCTGTAAATATTATATGTTGAAATAATATATGTTATTCCATTTGCGTGAGAGTCTATTTTATCCTTATTTTCTTCCTTCCCTTAACAATCGGTTTTCCAACACTTGAGTTTACGACATGTGAATACCAAGGATGTATTAGTGTCGATTTCCAAGGGTCAAAAATCTCGTTCGTTACACGTATCATGACTACTATAAGGTAACTAGGACTATAGAGACTTTATATCTCTGGAGCTTGCTTTGTGTTATTAGTCACCTTTTTTGTACTAATAGAGTAGTAGATTAGCATATACGATTGATACACTTCACTATAGTATTGATATGTGCCATATGCCACATATTGTGCTATATATGGCTCTACGTAGGACTTCATGTCTGTCATACAGTCATTTTCTGTCATGATATTCTCTAATGGTTTATAAATGAGAAGATAAGATTATACATTTGATACATGAGTAGAGTATAGTGGATTATCATTTGTAATGATATGCAGCCTATCCTTTCTTATTTGATATATCGATGATCCTATTTTACTTATCGAAATGGAGAGATATATCTAGGCAATGCTTCATGCAAGCCTGATTATACTTAGTGATATCTCCTCTATCGATATTCTTTGAAATGATGATTATATTGGCCACGTATGGTTCACCTATTGAGTTGATTCTATGATTTATGATTTGATCTGTTTCTATATGGGTGATTGCATCTTTTAATATCAAAACTGGTTATTTGATAGAAATTGAGTTATTTGTGAAGCATGATGCTTTGATGAGTATTTATAGTATTATGTAGTTACTACAGGCATAAATTTCTGTATTCATATACAAATATTTACATGTCTTTTGATGATTTAAGTATTCCTGAAAGTGATATTATATTATTATTCTTTGTTTACAGTATAACATCCTAATTGTGTATATTTGATTAGACATAGTCTGACCCGTGTGTTATTTATAAAATACTTAGGTTAATCTAGGACATTTCAGGTACAAGGACAACATGACCAGCAATTCTTTACTGGGCTTAGAGGAGTCTTATATTAGGATTGCTACTTGATATTTGTGCGACATTTATTCATTGTATACTTTGGTCATAGATGTATATTGATTATTCATCACATTATATTGAGATGATTTTTATTATTATAGTATGATATTATATATTATATGCTATTGCTTTGTTTCTAATTGTTATTCACTATATACTATGTATTGTTCTGTCCTAGAGGCACATGTATTTATTGCTTTGTACCGATACTGTGTACATATAGGTGAGTTATTTATTCGATGTTTTTAATACATACCCATGTTAGTCAAAGAGAATATTCATGTGTGTACCCCATATAGCCTCATTTTCCATATTATTCGATAGTATTACTCTGTAATACTCTTAGATTGTATCTGTATAGAAATAGGGTGTTTCATCATTTCTCCCACAAGAATGGTGTGACACAGCAATTATCACTCTTGAATGATTAAGGTACTTTCTGCCTTTTTGATCATAACGGCTACAATTGAAAGGAGAAGTGCATAAATACCCCATTCTTTCCCTCTAAACCCATGGGGCTAAAACATGCAATTTCTCTTGCAAACTCGAACTTTGCATGGTTTTCTATTGATAAAAATGGATCACCTCACCTTCCTCTTCCTCTCCCATTACTCTTAAGCGCTTAGGTTTTATCAAATTTGGTTAGGACTAAAAGGAAGGAGGCGACTCTTTGTGGACCAAACTATGATTATTACTTGTCGTTTGGGCTTTTTGCTTAGATTTCAGCTTCTTGAAATGGATATTGCCTTTATCTTGGACCTTTCTTTCACTTCTTGGCTATTTCTCCAATGGCGGTTGCTCATTAGTCGTGGACTAATGATCAAACAAAGCTTGAGGATTCCTTGCTTTGATGCACTACTGTACTTGTCCTTAATTCGGTTTGGACACTTCAACTACCAGTTGAAAAGTGTAGTAAAAATCATCTCTTATGCTTCTTCCATAGCTAAAGCCTTGATTTACTCCATGGAGAGATTATCTGGAAGCTTTTTAAGGTCTTTCATGAGATTCAATGCATAAGGCTTCGAAGGTGGCGACACCCTTAATTTTCTTCAATAAGTTCATAATCACTTGAAGTGCCCGAGGATTACCGTCGCTGCAGTCGGGCATGATCAAGGTGGTGATAAAAGCACGAGCCGGTGGCTCAGAAGAGCGATGTAGGCGTGCTTCTTCTTTGTTCGTCAACGGAAATTCTATCGGTTTAGAAAACCGTCGAACGAATTTAAATTAAAAATAACCGCAAGCGCACGACGTACTATCGTACTACGTGGCGAATATGGGTCGATCCGCAGGGATTTGATGATTTTAAAAATCTATTCAATCAAATTAAACCAAGGTTGAAGAGAATGCTAAAATAGAAAAGAACAAAAACTAGAAAAGAAAATTGATAAAAATATGAGTGTTAAGATAATTTAGAGGCAATTTCCACTCTCTAGATCACATAAATCAAAAAAATGAAGTTATGATCTCTCTTTTCTTGTCCTTAGTGAATTAGTTGATGTGCAAATCATAAGTATGGTATATTTGTGCTATTAATTAGCTCAATATAAACCATCAAACTATAACACAACCACTAATACACTTTTAAATCTCATAAAATATAACAACACAGTTGAAAGCAAAATTTATTTTAAGCATGGCCTATTAACTATTAATTAGAAATATGAGCCATCAAATTTTAATTTCAACAATCACTTCTTTGCCATAATCATATGTAGATGAAGAGGAAATTTGTGTTTTGTTTGTTTAAGCATAGCCTATTTGTTATGAACAACATAGACTATCAAATTCAAAGCTAAACAACATCATTAAACCACTTCAATTATTCTCATTAAGCACAAAAAGAGAGCATAAACATCAAATTAAGTTGAAGCTACATGATTAGAGAGCTTCGTTACCCCTAAATTGAAGGGGTTTAGCCTCTCATATTTGTTATCATGTGAACAAATATAGCTTGCAACATGAGAGAAAAAGAAAAAGAAAAAAGAGAGCAAAGAAAAGAAACATAACTAATCTACTTGCATGAAATAAGAGAGATCTACACTACTTGCATAAAAGGAAGTGAACATGTAATTAAAAAGAAACAATAATTAACATTGCATAAAATGAAAAGAAAATTACATAAAATAAAAATGACTAAGTAGCCATGAAAAGAGAAAGAGAGCTTTCTTTTATTTTGAGCCTATACTAATGAAGAGGAAGAGACTAAGAGAGACTAAGTAAGAGAGGAGAGAAGGCTACATGAAACATAAGGGGTTATTTATACATGCATGAAACCCTAATCCATAATTTGGGGAATGACCAAACTACCCTTGAAAAAGTGTGGAGGCCAAGTAATCATTAGCTTCCACTAATCATTATTTAAGTGTACATGAAGCCATTAATTCCATAAGCATGTGCATTAACCTCTAATTTGTACATTAAGGTGGTGGGTAGGTGGGGTCCTCCATGATCTTCACTTTGAATTATTTCCATCTTTATTCCTTTATATTCTTTGTGCACGCATATTCCTTCATGAAACCACTCCTATTTGAGACCAAATTCCTACAAAAATATATATAAATTTCCAATTAATTTTTCTCAAAGAAATATATGCACACAAATGACCGTTTTGCCCCTATATGTAGATGAATATGTGAAAATTTGAAATTAATATGGATTTTGGTTAAAAAAAGTTAAAATACCCAATATGATCATTTATTTAATTTAAAATGAATAAATATGGTCGTAAAAATATGCACATTTACGTGCACATCAAATATCCTCACACTTATCTTTTTATCCATCCTCAAATAAAGAAAAACTAAGATAAATCCGTTTTCGTAGGGAGCACGATTGCATTGAGCGTATGCAATAAGCCGTTAAACCTCTGGGTTCCCCTATAGGATGTGCGTTGTCTCGTGAGGGTTTTCAGCGGATACTACCCCCAAAATCCAAATGCAGGATGAAAATATTTACAAAATGCAAGATTTATTTACAAAGAGACGAATGCGAGTTTTTGAAAGTATTTACAAATAAAGGACTTAATTTTAAATCAGCACAAATAAGTTAAATATAGGTTTCGGTCATTATCTTGAAATTTAAGTCATTCACTCGTAAAAGTTTCCAAAAAAGACGAAGTTATCATAAATATACTATAATTTAACTCGTTATTTCGAATGATAACAAAGTGTAATTATGAAAAGGATTCTTAGTTGATTATCAAAGTTTATCAAAGTGGTATTTTCATTTCTTTTCAGTAACAAATCAAATCAACTAAGTAAAATAGTGCTAGGATTTCATTTGCTTGCTCTCTCATTATTTGCAATAAAAATTACACACCTAGCTCAGGTAAACTGAGGCTAGATATACCACCCATACACTGCCTTTCAGGCTTATGTGAGGGGAGTACAAAGCATGGCGAGTGTACACACTTACGTGCATACACCTATCGACCGTAGGTGGTTTTTATTAAGTCTATTTTTTTACATGTGTTCCATACATTCATAACCGTGAGGACTTTTAAATGAGTATGAAAGCACATAATCAAAGATTCCAAGTAATTCACCCATGCATAACCGTAAGGACTTTTAAATGAGAGTGAATACTTTGGATGTCATTATTCTTTTATTTTTTTCTATTTTTTTAGTATAGAGAGAGTTTTGCAAAATCATCTTAGCACCATTTAACTTAGAAGACAAAAAAAATGTTATATCCTTTACTTTAAATTCACCACTTTTAAAACAAAGATTTTCAATTAGGATGTATTTCATAATTAACACGTATGAGTATTCCTATATACCAGTTAAACCATTTTTATTTGTAATCACACTTCATTTTTATTTTTGTTAAGACAAATAAATTTTCAATAATTTCAATTTAATAAACCAAAACCATATATTTATCCTATAGTGTTTCTTCAAAAATAAATCAAAAACGCTAAGAAATAAAAATTCTTCTTTTGTTTTTGGAATTTTTTTTGGAAGAAAAATGAAAAATGAATCCTGAAAAATCAAGAAGAAGATGAGTCTCCCCTCCCCACACTTGATTTTGACTGTGTCCCCACAGTCAACCCAAGTGAAAGGAACATTTATTATTATTCACATGAAAATGAAATGTATTTACACGACATCAGAAAGTATATCGTCAAAAAGTAAATGAAACGGTCTTTCTAAGATCGATTCATTTGTCTCGTCAAGTATACGAGACACAGCTTAAGCTCGAAAAACCAAACCATAAAAGATTTTGAAGTCGAATGTGGATTTGAAAAAACGAATGTCGTTTTATTAAAAATCGTACGAGTTGTTTTATTTTCGATGATTTTTGGGGTGGATATAACGATTGATTGAAATTCAAGTTTATTTCACCAAATTGAAATTCAAGTTTGTCATTGAAAAATTCTTCAAAATTATTGATTTCAATATGGTGATGTAAATCATCCCCTTTGGAATCTAATAACTCATCTTCAAAAAGTCCAAAGAAATCGTGTTCGTTAAATTCGTCTTCTTTTGTTGGATTATCAACAACTTCATTGCGTATCTCAAGTTCAAAATCCAAAGTTGTTGTACTCAAATTTTCGAAATCGAGAAAAGGAAGATTGAATTTTAAATTTGGTTCCACAACCTCAAAAGAATTGAAATCCAACTCAATTACCATGTTACCAACAACTTCGTTAAGATCATCATTTTCAGTTTTAAAAGTTGTTATTTGAAAATCATCAATTGTGGTAAAAGATGGATTATCATTTGACTCATCACACGTTGAAATTTGATTTTGTTTTTTCACGTTGTAGTATAGTGGTGAGTATTCCCGCTTGTCACCCGGGTGACCCGGGTTCGATCCCCAGCAACGGTGCCAAAAATTTGTTCGTCAACGGAAATTCTATCTGTTTGGAAAATCGTCGAACGAATTTAAATTAAAAATAACAGCAAGCGCACGACGTACTATCGTAGTACGTGGCGAATACAGGTCGATCCGCAAGGAATTGATGATTTTAAAAATCTATTCAATCAAATTAAACCAAGGTTGAAGAGAATGTTAAACTAGAAAAGAACAAAAACTAGCAAAAGAAAATTGATAAAAATATGAGTGTTAAGACAATTTAGAGGCAATTTCCACTCTCTAGATCACATAAATCAACAAAATGAAGTTATGACCTCTCTTTTCTTGTCATTAGTGAATTAGTTGATGTGCTTATCATAAGTATCGTATATTTGTTCAATTAATTAGCTCAATATAAACCATCAAACTATAACACAACCACTAATACACTTTTAAAACTCATAAAATATGACAACACAGTTGAAAGCAAAATTTATTTTAATCATGGCCTATTAGCTATTAATTAGAAATATAAGCTATCAAATTTTAATTTCAACAATCACTTCTTTGCCATAATCATATGTAGATGAAGAGACAATTTGTGTTTTGTTAGTTTAAGCATAACCCATTTGTTATGAACAACATAGACTATCAAATTCAAATCTAAACAACATCATTAAACCACTTCAATCATTCTCATTAAGCACAAAAAGAGAGCATAAACATCAAATTAAGTTGAAGCTACATGATTAGAGAGCTTCATTACCCCTAAATTGAAGGGGTTTAGCCTCTCATATTTGTTATCATGTGAACAAATATAGCTTGCAATATGAGACAAAAAGAAAAAGAAAAAAGAGAGCAAAGCAAAGAAACAAAACTAATCTAATTGCATGAAATAAGAGAGATCTACACTACTTGCATAAAAGGAAATGAACATGTAATTAAAAAGAAACAATAATTAACATTGCATAAAATGAAAAGAAAATTACATAAAATGAAAATGGCAAAGTAGTCATGAAAAGAGAAAGAGTGCTTTCTTTTATTTTGAGCCTAAACTAATGAAGAGGAAGTGACTAAGAGAGACTAAGTAAGAGAGGAAAGAAGACTACATGAAACATAAGGGGTTATTTATACATGCATGAAACCCTAATTCATAATTTGGGGAATGACCAAACTACCCTTGAGAAAGTGTGGAGGCCAAGTAATCATTAGCTTCCACTAATCATTATTTAAGTGTACATGAAGCCATTAATTCCATAAGCATGTGCATTAGCCTCTAACTTGTACATTAAGGTGGTGGGTAGGTGGGGTCCTCCATGATCTTCACTTTGAATTATTTCCATCTTCATTCCTTTATATTCTTTGTGCACGCATATTCCTTCATGAAAACACTCCTATTTGAGACCAAATTCCTACAAAAATATATATAAATTTCCAATTAATTTTTCTCAAAAAATATATGCACACAAATGACCGTTTTGACCCAATACATAGATGAATATGTGAAAATTTGAAATTAATATGGATTTTGGTTAAAAAAAGTTAAAATACCCAATATGATCATTTATTTAATTTAAAAAGAATAAATATGTTGGTAAAAATATGCACATTTACGTGGACATCAAATATCCTCACACTTATCTTTTTATTCATCCTCAAATAAAGAAAAACTAAGATAAATCCGTTTTCGTAGGGAGCACGATTGCATTGAGCGTATGCAATAAGCCGTTAAACCTCTGGGTGTCCCCTTTAGGATGAGTGTTGTCTCGTGAGGGTTTTCAGCGGATACTACCCATAAAATCCAAATGCAGGATGAAAATATTTACAAAATGCAATATTTATTTACAAAGAGATGAATGCGAGTTTTTGAAAGTATTTACAAATGAAGGACTTACTTTTAAATCAACACAAATAAGTTAAATATAGGTTTCGATCATTATCTTGAAATTTAAGTCATTCACTCGTCAAAGTTTCCAAAAAAGACGAAGTTATCATAAATATACTTTAGTTTAACTCGCTATTTCGGTTGATAACAAAGTGTAATTATGAAAAGGATTCTTAGTTGATTATCAAAGTTTATCAAAGTGGTATTTTCATTTCTTTTCAGTAACAAATCAAATCAACTAAGTAAAAATAGTGCTAGGATTTCATTTGCTTGCTCTCTCATTATTTGCAATAAAAATTGCACACCTAGCTCAGGTAAACTGAGGCCAGATATACCACACATACACTACCTTTCGGGCTTATGTGAGGGGAGTACAGAGCATGGCGAGTGTACACACTTACGTGCATACACCTATCGACCGTAGGTGGTTTTTATTAATTCTATTTTTTTACATGTGTTCCATACATTCATAACCGTGAGGACTTTTAAATGAGTATGAAAGCACATAATCAAAGATTCCAAGTAATTCACCCATGCATAACCGTGAGGACTTTTAAATGAGAGTGAATACTTTGGATGTCATTATTTTTTTTATTTTTTTCTATTTTTTTAGTAGAGAGAGAGTTTTACAAAATCATCTTAGCACCATTTAACTTAGAAGACAAAAAAAATGTTATATCCTTTACTTTAAATTCACCACTTTTAAAACAAAGATTTTCAATTAGGATGTATTTCATAATTAACACGTATGAATATTCCTATATACTAGTTAAACCATTTTTATTTGTAATCACACTTCATTTTTATTTTTGTTAAGACAAATAAATTTTCAATAATTTCAATTTGATAAACCAAAACCATATATTTATCCTATAGTGTTTCTTTAAAAATAAATCAAAAACCCTAAAAAAAAATAAAAATTCTTCTTTTGTTTTTGGAACTTTTTTTGGAAGAAAAATGAAAAATTAATCCTGAAAAATCAAGAAGAAGATGAGTCTTCCTCCCCCCACACTTGATTTTGACTGTGTCCCCATAGTCAACCCAAGTGAAAGGAACATTTATTATTATTCACTTGAAAATGAAATGTATTTACACGACATCAGAAAGTATATCGTCAAAAGGTAAATGAAACGGTCTTTCAAAGATCGATTCATTTGTCTCATCAAGTATACGAGACACAGCTTAAGCTCGAAAAACCAAACCATAAAAGATTTTGAAGTCGAATGTGGATTTGAAAAAAAATGTCATTTTATTAAAAATCGTACGAGTTGTTTTATTTTCGATGATTTTTGGGGTAAATATAACGATTGATTGAAATTCAAGTTCATTTTCACCAAATTGAAATTTAAGTTTGTCATTGAAAAATTCTTCAAAATTATTGATTTCAAAATGGTGATGTAAATCATCCCCTTTGGAATCCAACAATTCATCTTCAAAAAGTCCAAAGAAATCGTGTTCGTTAAATTCGTCTTCCTTTGTTGGATTATCAACAACTTCATTGCGTATCTCAAGTTCAAAATCCAAAGTTGTTGTATTCAAATTTTCAAAATCGAGAAAAGGAAGATTGAATTTTAAATTTTGTTCCACACCCTCAAAAGAATTGAAATCCAACTCAATTACCATGTTTTCAACAACTTCTTTAAGATCATCATTTTCAGTTTTAAAAGTTGTTATTTGAAAATCGTAAATTGTGGTAAAAGATGGATTATCTCTTGACTCGTCACACATTGAAATTTGATTTTGTTTTTCACGTTGTAGTATAGTGGTGAGTATTCCCGCTTGTCACGCGGGTGACCCGGGTTCGATCCCCAGCAACGGTGCCAAAAATTTGTTCGTTAGTGGAAATTCTATCGGTTTGGAAAACCGTCGAACGAATTTAAATTAAAAATAACTGCAAGCGCACGACGTACTATCGTAGTACGTGGCGAATACGGGTCGATCCGCAAGGAATTGATGATTTTAAAAATCTATTCAATCAAATTAAACCAAGGTTGAAGAGAATGTTAAACTAGAAAAGAATAAAAACTAGCAAAAGAAAATTGATAAAAATATGAGTGTTAAGACAATTTAGAGGCAATTTCCACTCTCTAGATCATATAAATCAACAAAATGAAGTTATGATCTCTCTTTTCTTGTCATTAGTGAATTAGTTGATGTGCTTATCATAAGTATCTTTGTTCTATTAATTAGCTCAATATAAACCATCAAACTATAACACAACCACTAATACACTTTTAAAACTCATAAAATATGACAACATAGTTGAAAGCAAAATTTATTTTAAGCATGGCCTATTAACTATTAATTAGAAATATAAGCCATCAAATTCTAATTTCAACAATCACTTCTTTTCCATAATCATATGTAGATGAAGAGACAATTTGTGTTTTGTTTGTTTAAGCATAGCCTATTTGTTATGAACAACATAGACTATCAAATTCAAAGCTAAACAACATCATTAAACCACTTCAATCATTCTCATTAAGCACAAAAAGAGAGCATAAACATCAAATTAAGTTGAAGCTACATGATTAGAGACCTTCATTACCCCTAAATTGAAGGGGTTTAGCCACTCATATTTGTTATCATGTGAACAAATATAGCTTGCAACATGAGAGAAAAAGAAAAAGAAAAAAGAGAGCAAAGCAAAGAAACAAAACTAATCTACTTGCATGAAATAAGAGAGATCTACACTACTTGCATAAAAGGAAGTGAACATGTAATTAAAATAAACAATAATTAACATTGCATAAAATGAAAAGAAAATAACATAAAATAAAAATGGCTAAGTAGCCATGAAAAGAGAAAGAGAGCTTTCTTTTATTTTGAGCCTATACTAATGAAGAGGAAGAGACTAAGAGAGACTAAGTAAGAGAGGAGAGAAGACTACATGAAACATAAGGGGTTATTTATACATGCATGAAACCCTAATCCATAATTTGGGGAATGACCAAACTACCCTTGAGAAAGTGTGGAGGCCAAGTAATCATTAGCTTCCACTAATCATTATTTAAGTGTACATGAAGCCATTAATTCCATAAGCATGTGCATTAGCCTCTAATTTGTACATTAAGGTGGTGGGTAGGTGGGGTCCTCCATGATCTTCACTTTGAATTATTTCCATCTTCATTCCTTTATATTCTTTGTGCACGCATATTCCTTCATGAAACCACTCCTATTTGAGACCAAATTCCTACAAAAATATATATAAATTTCCAATTAATTTTTCTCAAAGAAATATATGCACACAAATGACCGTTTTGCCCCTATATGTAGATGAATATGTGAAAATTTGGAATTAATATGGATTTTGGTTAAAACAAGTTAAAATACCCAATATGATCATTTATTTAATTTAAAAAGAATAAATATGGTGCGCAAAATATGCACATTTACGTGCGCATCATTCTTCCCTTATTCCTTTTCTTCATTTCAACTAATTAATATGTGAAAATCTTCAAAAGCCAAACATTGTGGGCATTGTGTCCTCACATACTTTTGAACTGAATAAAAAAGGATTTTTATTGAAAAATTGTTGTCTATGAATCTATTTGTTTACGTAACTAGTTGACTTTGATTGTTTGCCTATGATAGGTAGTGTAGCATATCTTGATGTAACATTCCCCACTTGAGGCCCAAAACTAACAACTACGGATGGTGCAACCATCCATAGTTATTAATCCTCAGCGACCAAATATGGTATTGTTAGATACATTGATATAATAGAAACCCATGGATATGAAAAAAAAATTAAATTTCGAAATAACATTCTCATTCCATTCCAAAAACCATTTCAACATTCTTTACATATTCCCAAAATCGTAAACCACATTTAGAAATATATAATTATTACAAATACGCCAAGAGCGACATATGGAGATACACCCTCGGTTAATCAGAGTATTTATTAAGACACTAAAAACAACTTTGCCTTTACAAATTCACAGTGGAATCAAAGTGAAAAGAAATCTAAATATCCATTCTGCCTTCTGCACATCTTCGAAAACTTATTCGTCTAATGAGGTACTTATAAACCTCCACCCTCGGACTACTCAAAATCAATTGATCACCCGAGAGTTTAAGGGGAAAACATAAAATTCTAGTCAGACATAAAGCCTGATATGAATAATAATCTAACATCTTAAGCCATTTAGATATCTAGTCAGACCATGTCGCTTAGCAGAACAGATTTTCCTCTCATTAGTATCTTAAATTCTTTATAAAACCATCCACTGTGCTCCTGCATTCACAATGGTTAAAACATAGCCATTTCAAAATATTATGATGATGTGCATATATTTTAAAAACATTCTAGATTTTCCATCCCTTGTTTAATTGGCTCCCTGTTATATTTATAGTTTCTAGGGTCATTATAACCTGTTAGTTTTCATGGGCTTACTAATAACTTGCTTTTATTGTCTGGACTCCCTATCCTATTTAGTAATTTTCATGGGTGCACTATGAATCTATTGACACCTACCTATTAACTTAATTAATTTATGGGTTCCTCTGAACCTATTGGTGACTCCAATAATTTCTCTCTTATCTTAGTTTTCATGGGTTGACTAGGAATCTATTGACATCAATCAATAACTTAATCCAGATATTGTTTTCATAGGTGCATTATAAACCAATTGGCCCTTGCCAACCACTCTGTATAAAGATAGTTTTCATGGGATCACTATGAACCTATTGGTGATTCTAATAACTTTCGAATCATAGTTTTCATGGGTGCACTATGAACCTTTCTCCCTGAAAAGTTCTTTAGTTAGACATCCTATTTTCTGGTCTTCCTGACCTCCTGGATGCAATTCTACTTATTCAGAAGTTTAATCAATTTATATTCACTACCCTATCAACCTAGCTGGTTCTTCTGCCCTTTATCCTAAAAATGCAGTTATAGTTCCATTTTAATGTGAATATATTTATAATTGAAGAAAGCAAACATAATAGCATAACAATACCACTCATTTGGGTTTAATATCCTTGAAATTAATTTCATATAAAATATGGTTAATCCCTTTAACCTAATTTTTTATCAAGGAAAGCGTCCTCTTAAAACCATTTCAAAACCCCTTTATTTAGCCATGGGTTATTGTTTAAAAATGAGTTTGGGCTATTTGTTTTGAAAAATAAAGCCTTTCGAAACCTTTCTTTCGACCTCACTAGATAACCTCCTTCGAAAGCATATAAATCTATCTTCAAAACATTAGCCCCTGCCTTTCGAACACTTTGAAACCTTTCTTTCGAAGCCTTTCAAATCTATTAAAGTATTAGCATTTAAATTTAGAAGCATAGCTTCGAAACCAATTGAAAGTATCCCTTTCGAAACCATTGACAGTGCCTATTTCTAAAATATTGAAAGCATCCCTTTCGAAATCTTTAGAAGTATCCCTTCTTAAAACATTGAAAGTAGACCTTTCGAAACATTTGGAAGTATCCCTTCCAAAACCATTGAAAGTCCCTCTTTTGACACCCTTGGCTTTATAATTAAAATAAAATTGGGGCCAAGTAAATATAAAGGAAGTATCTCTTTTGAAGCCATTCATTATCATTGAAAAGTATTAGGGAAAATTTTATGGCGTCGGCACCACTCTTTCGAAAGCATAAGTCATTTGGGTAGAATACTTGAAGGTTAGCTTTGAAACTCCTTCCGAAACCATTGCCTTCGGAACCCTAACCACCTTCAAAAGCGATAGGAAATGGCTTATGTTTTTAAAACAAAGGTTACCTTCCGAAAGCAGTTATATCTTCAATGTCTTCAAAAGGCAAAGCGGCAGAAGGGTTCTGACTTGGTCGTAACTACCCCTTACGAACACTTCAATTTTGAAAACTAAGTAGCCCCTTGGGAATCCACTACTTTTATTGGAAACTCTCTTTCGAAAGCTAATTAAAAGACCCTTCCAAAAGCCTCGATATCGACTCCTTCGAAAGCATTTAACAAAACTGGTGAGTGCTTTTCTTTAAAAACAGAACAAAGGTATCACCCCATCGAAAGTAATACTTTCGACACCCTACCTTCCGCCTTTTCCAATCTAGTACGTAACAACTAAGTGATACCATGTGTATTGGTTTCAACTTCATTAGTTTTGACTTGGTGGGTTTCGACCTGATTGAAGGCGGTAGTTCTTGGTCGAAACGTACCTCTACAGGAGGCGAAACCTTCCTTTTCTGGGTTAAACGCTGCTTTTACCAAATAAAATAAGTTCTTTGTAACTAACTTGCCTACTTGTAAACATTTGATTGGTCGTATTAACTTTTCAAATTATTTTACTAATAATTATCGCATATTTTTAGATCTAAAACATGGTAAATTTTTAAATAATAAGCCATTTCCCTTTAACAATAATTAAATCATTTAGATCCTCGTTTTAAAACAATTTAATTTTCATATTAATTCTCTTAGTAAAAATCCCAAAAAATCACAGAAATTCACTTTTAATATGTTATCTAACATATATAAATTTCAGACCCAAACTCATCATATAACAACCGAAAATAATTTCTAAACCTAATAATACATGTTTTCCTTTAAAAATTCATAACAAATCCAACATGGCTTGGAAAATTCTAAAAATTGAATTCCAACTCTAAAATCATGTTTCTAATAACATATAATTTTTCTATGGAATTATACATATCATATAGATTCAACCTTAAACCGTGTTATTCTAGTTCAAACAATCTTATTTGAATCTAACCGTCATAAAATCAAGCATATCATCCAAAAATCATCATATTAGATTAAATCTTAAATCCAAAAATTAATAATCATAGATAAACAAAAATAGAGATGTTTTGATTATTATTCACCTTAGTTTGGATAAGAAAATTGGAGATTTGTTGAGATTGATTCCCTTAGCGTGACCCTAAGCTTAAAACTTGAATTTCTCTTCCCTTTTTTTCCCCCTAATGGCCGACCTTGTTCTTCTTTCTTTCATTTGTTTTAGTGGTAATAAAAATGAACGTGTATGGCATGTAACTTGAGTATAAGGTGGTAAACATGTACCCTTGGGTTTATTTAGTTACCATTTAGCCATTTATAAGCCCATTCATTTTAATCAAGCACAACCACTACTTTTTTTTCAAATCTTAATCCCCTTATCACTCTACATTATTCTATTTAACTTATCTAGTTAAATTTCTTGAATAATGTTATTCAAAATTTAGGGTGTTACACTTGAATAGCTAGCAAAGTCCCTTATCCCGGGTTACCAATCTGTATGACTGATAGTCTTGGCTATCGATGGACTCGAAGGTTAGCACTAACCATGTAGCCTGGTTTTTTGTTAGGTGCTAAGGCTGGCAAATGATAGTTGAGCTTCATTGTGTCGTGCTGCTTTGTTAATGGGCGGTCTCGGTATAGATATAAGCATTGAGTGGCTCGAGGTCCTCCCGGGCGACACATGAGGTCCTCTCGAGTGACACACGGTTAGGAGGGGTTCTTGAATTATTTTTAAAAAGGCCCCTATTTAAGACATGTTAAATAATATTATGCTCCTGGATGACACGCCGCCTATTATTTGGTGAACATAGCTCGAACTGGGGTGCATGGTTCGCTCAAACACTCATCGTAATTTTTTTGTTTTGTAACATCTCTAATTTTTATTGCATATTATTTTGAATATTATTATGGGAAATTATATGGGAAATTGAAAAAAGAATTTTTTGTATTAATTTTGAGCTTAATAAATGTAACAAAGAGAATGTTTTAAAGAAGGGAATTTGTTATATAGAAATAAGAAAGGGTAAAAAGGAAAAGGAGCCCTATAATATTCTCTCCCCTCTCCTTTATTCTTTTCATTTTAATTTCTCACACTTAAACTGCCACCATTAAAGATAATTCAATAAAGGAAGAGGAAGGGAAGCTAAAGAAGAAAAGAAGCTAAAGCATATTCCATCACCTCAATTAATTAAGGTTAACAATATTTCCATTTTTGCTTATGATGTGTTTAACTCGGGTTTAAGTGCGGATCCAAACTTTCATTTTCTATTTATCATGCATTTCGGATAGAAAATCATTTGTGGATATATCGTTATCATTTATCTATTTTTAGGAATTTTCCAAAACGGTTTTAGATGTAAAACACTAAGTTCTTTTTTGAATATGCGCTTATATGATTTTTGTTTGACGATAATAAACATATATATATATATATATATATATTCATTTAATGTATTTGTTAATGTACTTTTTTTTTCATAGATTAAATAAATATTTGCTGAATAAAATTAAATGACACAGAATTTGAATTCAAAAAGAAATTTTATTCAAACAAATATTTATTATATTTTTGAATAGTACAAATTCAAGCTCTCATTATACATATACAATTTTGATTACAATACATCAAAATTTCATATTTACATAAATTCCTCACTAAATATCACTCACACTCGTAGTTCATCTTCAACTTTATTCTAGTTAAAACCCAGCATCTGAGCAATCTGCAAAAATATTCACTAACGCAGTAAAATTGAAAAAGAAATATTTTTGCAATATAAAATAAAATGTGAATTTTGAAAATAATATCTGCCTCAGTTATTTGGGTTGTTCGTCATCATTTATATTTGAATCCATCACACACGAACAATATGACATGCACAGTGTATCACTGTACATGCCACAAGGCCATGCACACCGATATACACTTGATAATGTTACAGGGACAGGTGAGCACAGGTCAAACCCAAATGAAAAGCTGGGTTCAACTCAAGTGCAACACAAATAGAGTCACAACAGGCGCATAAGGTCAAACCCGAGCGTTTAAGCTGGATTCAACACAAGTGCAAATCAAAAGTACACATGAATGTTATGATCAAATGACATGAACAAGAGCTAAACTACAAATGCACGTGCAACTGAAACTGTAGCTCAAAGTAAAACCAAAATGTCAGTGACCAATCAAACCAGATCAAGTAAGACAAGAAGCTCCAGACAAGTTCAAACAACAAAATAGATGTTATTAAGCAACTCAACCAATTTCAGTTACTATACGAAGTCATGGCACACTGGAATATGTAGTACAACAAAGTGACTCAAGCAACTTACATGTACACCATAAACTCAAGGCTACAACATAAACGCAAGCTGCTGAATTCCAAGAAAGGAAACTACAACACCAAGTATACATGGAGCAATGCTCAAGTGAAGTTTAGGCCAGACCAACCAGAAAAGAAGCAAACTCAAGTAGACAGTAGCATATGCTACAGTGATGATACAAGCACTTACACAAGCATCAGACTAAAGTACATAATGGAGCAAACCACTGACTCAAGTACACTAGTGACACAAGTGATACAAGACAAAATGCAGACAAACAATACACTGCATGTACAACAGGTAATTGGAGATGCAGTGAAGCATGTACATAGGTAAACAGAAAATACAAACTGCAACAACACATTGCAACTATAAAATGAAATCAAAAGAAAACAGCAAGTGGAGAATGTATCACGAGTTCAACATAATGTAACCAGATTTTGAATCTAGATAGACCAACACTTAGGTTCAAGTGATTCAAGACTCAGTGCAACAGGTAAGGGATGCATAAATGACTACCAGAGCACATATTCATACTCAATAAAACTATATGCAACAATCTCAATGAATTGGATGAACAAGACTCGAGTATGTATACAGAGAGTATGCAACATGACAGTAAGCAGTGCTCAGTGATCAAACATGAACACATCTCACAATGCAATGCCACAGCGAACATGGTTCAAACAAACATACAACAATACCAAATGACAACAGTAGATCAGACTTGATGCTATCAAGTGATACAAATGCAAATACCACAAATCCAAGACCAGAAAAATAAAACTGCAAATATCCAAGTACAACAAGCCGTGGATATGATGAACAAGTCAAAATTGACCAAGTTAAACATCAAAGCCATGGGAAGCAAACAACGAAAATATAAGCATATGAAAAGGTTAGAAATCATCTCAAACATCGAAGCATAATCAAGCGGCCTATCACACAAAATTGACGAATTCAAATATATTTGGTAGAACGAAAATCAAAGGTTACGAACCCATATAAAAACCCTAAGATCATCATCGGCATAACCATCGAGTTCAAGCAAGCCAAAACCAGCAAAGAAAAAGGAATAAAGTAATTACCGAAATTGTAATCGAACTCGATTAATTTCAAAGAGCCGTGAGAAAAACAGAGAAGCAAGCGATCGACAAAGCAAACAAAGTGATAAATCTACCATTCGATCTAGCAACCAAAAGCCGGCATCTTTGAAATTTCCAAAGCCCTAATTTCGTAAAGAAGAACGAACAAGGAAAAGGATTAAAGCCGACATTATCTCGAACAAAAGGAACGGCCCAATTATTATAAAAAGGGAAAAAAGAGGGCCGTCCTTTTATTTTATTTTTAAAGGATTATAGGTTTTAAAATTAGGGCTATTTTATTTTAAATTGTTTTTAATTTGTATTTTCTTTTTAAACCGTTTTAAATTTCTAGTCGTGTGACTAAGGGACAAACTACGTGGCGTAGTTTGAGAATTCACAACTCAGTGGCTGAGTTGTGGCAGAGTTTTGAGCGTAGAGTTAGGTTTAGTCGATAGCGGGTGTCGCGAGTTTACGTGTGTAAGCGTCTGACTATCTAATTATAGATTTCTAGTAGAAACCTTGGGGGCAGCACATAGGCAGGGTTTTGCCGAAGCTGGGTAAATTCTGTGTCGTTCTATTTCTGCATTTATTATCCTGCTATTTTTCTGTGCTGCTATTAATCTGTGATCCGTGTTGAAATAATTTTATAAGCTTCCGCAATTAATTTTTATAATTTATACCATCACCCTATTCACCCCCCCTCTAGGGTGAAATCGATCCTACAAGTGGTATCAGAGCTAGGAATAGACGTCAATTTTTGTTTTAAAAATTTGTGTTTCAAAAATCGGTTTTTGTTTTAAAATTTTGCATTTTTAAAATGGCTTCTTTTAATAATACTTTTGTTGAGGGTCGCTCCAATATCATTCCTTCTATTTTTGATGGAACAGATTTTTTGATGGAAATTGAAAATGGAATTTTATTTAAAATCTGTTAATATTAAATGTTGGGATATTATTGAAAATGGGTGTGATATAACAGATAAGAAAATTATCTCGATTAATGCTCTTGCTATGCATATATTATATTCTCATATTAATCAAGATAATTTTAATTTCATCTCTCATTGTGAAAATGCACAGGAAATCTGGAATGATTTAAATGAAATATATGGTGCAAAAGTCAACAGCAATGAGAAGTCCTCCACAATCGACTCAGTTAAAGAAATGTGCTTAACATGATTGGTAAAAAGCAGTTGTGATGAGGATGGTGATGATGGAGCAGCTGAGCTGGCATTAATAATGAAAAAATTCAAAAGGTGGAACCACAAATATGGAAATCCAGCTCTAAATCAAGAATTAAAAAGAAGAATAATCAAAGCACTAGACAACTCGGAAGAACACGGGATCATTTGCAACAAACCCTGTGATATCAAACCCAATTATCCCCGATTTCAACGTGATTTTGAAAAGAAATCAAAAAGAAGATGTTTTGCAGCCACGTGGATTAAAAGCGATAGCAGTGAAAGTGAGAAAGCAGATATGTGCCTTCATGGGAATATAGCCGATAGCGACGATGATGAGCCAAGGGAGGTATCAAAACTTACTCACTCTGAATTACTTATTTATTTCCACGAAGAAAATGGATGTTTTGAACGACTTAGAGAGAAATATGCTAAACTTGAATCACAAAAGGTTACCTTGATAGAATTAAATGAACAACTTGACCAATTAGTTAAAACATATCAAAGTAGGATCCCTAAATGTGATAAGTGTCCAACATTTGAAGAAGAAATTAAAAAAATCCGAAATTAAAATGAAATCGCTTGAAAATGAAATTCTGATTTTGAAAGAAAGTGAAAATACTAGGAGAGAGAATTCTATCAAAAAGTGCACACAATTGTTAAACGAAAATGAATCTCACAAAACACAAGTCCAACAATTCTCAACGACTTTAGATAAATTTTCAAAAAGTGAAAAATCGTGAATATGCTATTAGGAAAGCAAATTGTTAATACGGTTAGACAAGGACTTGGATATAGTAGTTCGAAAATTGTTGAAAGCAATATTAATCAAGTTAATTCTATATGAACAATTTGTAGAAAATATGGACACAATCAAAATAATTGTTGGTATAGACCCAAACATGTGAAAACTATACCAATTTGGGTTCCTAAAGGCACAAATATAAAACCTCTCAAAGTTAAACAAATTTGGGTGCCGAAGGGAACAATTATAAATAGTTTTGGGTCTTTACAAAATTGTTTTTCAAAATTTTCTTCCACTAACAACCATGGACCTGTAAAAACAAATAGGTCACATAAATCTTTTCCCGTGTAGGCGTGGTGGCAGGCTAAGGAACAACAACAGTGTTCTCTGGATTTTTGGCTGTTCCAGAAACACAACGGACGACAAAGCAAAGTTCCTTAGCCTAGTATAAAGGTGACAGAATCACAATGGACAACGTCGAAAAATATCGTAAGGGTAAAAACAAGTAAAGGTATATTTATTTGAACGATATATTAAATGTGATATCTGCACCGTATTCTGAATTAAATCAGCCAATAATGAGATGAAGAAAAGATGATGATTCTGACTTATTCAAAGTTGTTGGCCAATTATATTCTTATGCCAAAAACACTATAAAAATCTCTAGATTCTTTGAATTACTTCATATACATCATTTTGGATTAAAAATAGTGTTTTGTTGGATGATAATACATTTGCTTATAATACGGCTAACTCTATATTTACGGTTATTTATTGTTTACACGGCTTCAATTCAAATTCAAGAGAATGTCACTTAAATTGCTGTTAAAATTGAGTTTGAAATTTTTGGTGCACACTTCATGGTTTGGTCAATCAAATTCAATTAATGATAATTTTGAGTGAAAAAGAAATTCAAATGCAGATTACACTGGTAATCTAGTTGATAGAAAAATTACTAGTTGAACGTGATTTTTGAGACATTTAGTAACTGCATCGTTTTTTTTCAAAGAAAATATCTGCATATTTTTCATTTCAAATATTTTTCAAATAGCAGAAAATTTTCTTATAAAACCCCCTCGAGAAAATCATTTTTGACCATATTTTCAGATTAGTCATTTTGAAAAATTGATTTCGTAATCATTTTTGAATTTGATTTTAAATGACTATTTTGACTAATCTGACTCCCTAATAATTATCCAAAAGATAAATAGTGATTGAAAAAGTGATGAGTGTTGATATTTATCATATATTATGACTCGAGATGGTATAATTAGTAAATTTCTTTAGAAATTTAAACAAGAGTTATAAAACTTTTTGTTGGTAAAAATTCCATGACCATCTCTATCTCTATCATATTTCTAACGACCATCACTCATCAAAATTCTATATAGTTTGTCGATATATGGTACTTTAAACAGGAATCGTTCGTTTTTCATTTTTACATTTTTAAATAATAATAATAATAAATACCAAAGTATTCACTCTCATTTAAAAATCCTCACGGTTATGCATGGGTGATTTACTTGGAATTTGTTATGTGCTTCCATGCTCATTTAAAAGTCCTCACGGCTATGCATGTATGGAACGCATATCAAAAGTTGATTTTTAAAATAAACAAGTTGATTCTAATCCCATTTAAAAGTCCTCACGGTTATGCGTGGTTAGAAGATACTTGAATTCATTTTTTTTAAAATAAAATTAGAATACTACTAATCTCATTTAAAAGTCCTAACGGTTATGCATGCTTAGTAGATATTCAAATTCCTGATATAAATATACCACAATAGACACAACTATATGGATTTATATGATGACATCATTCCCATCATTCTAAAAGTGGAATATGCGCCTAACAAAATATTTATGATTTTTGTTTGATTTTTTTATTGAAATTTAATATTTATATTCAATTGAGTTTTAATGTTGAAGTAACATCGATCACTTTATCTCTATTTTTTCTAACACTATTACTCTTTTGCTGATAACAAAAGGGGGAGAGAAAAGTTAAGATTTTGACAAATAAAATCAAGCAAAGGTCAAATAATTTTCTATTTGCATCTAGGCTCATTTGCATATTTTTATTTGTATGCATATATATAGGGGGAGCTTTGTGTAGAGAGGAAGCATTTAAATAGGGGGAGCAATTAGGATATATCTATGATCAAATACATTTAACATATTCAAAATCTTAAATATATGTTTGTTATCATCAAAATGGGGAGATTGTTGAATATGCGCTTATATGATTTTTGTTTGATGATAATAAACATATATATATATTCATTTAAATGTATCTGTTAATGTACTATTTTTTTTCCATAGATTAAATAAATATTTGATGAATAAAATTAAATGACACAGAATTTGAATTCAAACAGAAATTTTATTCAAACAAATATTTATTACATTTTTGAATAGTACAAATTCAAGCTCTCACTATACATATACAATTTTGATTACAATACATCACAATTTTATATTTACATTAATTCCTCACTACATATCACTCACACTCATAGTTCATCTTCAACTTCATTCCAGTTATAATCCAGCATCTGAGCAATCTGCAAAAATATTCACTAACGCAGTAAAATTGAAAAAGAAATATTTTTGCAATATAAAATAAAATGTGAATTTTGAAAATAATATTTGCCTCAGTTATTTGGGTTCTTCGTCATCATTTATATTTGAATTCATCACACACGAACAATGTGACATGCACAGTGTATCACTGTACATGCCACAAGGCCATGCACACCGATATACACTTGATAATGTTACAGGGACAGGTGAGCATAGGTCAAACCCAAATGAAACGCCGGGTTCAACTCAAGTGCAACACAAATAGAGTCACAACAGGCGCACAAGGTCAAACCCGAGTGTTTAAGCTGGATTCAACACAAGTGCAAATCAAAAGTACACATGAATGCTATGATCAAATGACATGGACAAGAGCTAAACTACAAATGCACTTGCAACTGAAACTGTAGCTCAAAGTAAATCCAAAGTGTCAGTGACCAATCAAACCAGATCAAGTAAGACAAGAAGCTCCAGACAAGTTCAAACAAAAAAATAGATGTTATCAAGCAACTCGAGTAATTTCAGCTACTATATGAAGTCATGGCACACTGGAATATGTAGTACAACAAAGTGACTCAAGAAACTTACATGTACACCATAAACGCAAGGCTACAACACAAATGCAAGCTGCTGAATTCCAAGAAAGGAAACTTCAACACCAAGTATACATGGAGCAATGCTCAAGTGAAGTTCAGGCCAGACCAACCAGAAAAGAAGCAAACTCAAGTAGACAGTAGCATATGCTATAGTGATGATACAAGCACTTACACAAGCATCAAACTAAAGTACATAATGGAGCAAACCACTGACTCAAGTAAACTAGTGACACAAGTGATACAAGACAAAATGCAGACAAACAATACACTGCATGTATAACAGGTAATTGAAGATGCAGTGAAGCATGTACATAGGTAAACAGAAAATACAAACTGCAACAACACATTGCAACTATAACATGAAACCAAAAGAAAACAGCAAGTGGAGAATGTATCACGAGTTCAACATAATGTAACCAGATTTTGAATCTAGATAGACCAACACTTAGGTTCAAGTGATCAAGACTCATTGCAACAGGTAAGGGATGCATAAATGACTACCAGAGCACATATTCATACTCAATAAAACTATATGCAACAATCTCAATGAATTGGAAGAACAAGACTTGAGTATGTATACAGAGAGTATGCAACATGACAGTAAGCAGTGCCCAGCCATCAAACATGAACACAACTCAAAATGCAATGCCACAGCGAACATGGTTCAAAACAACATACAACAATACCAAATGACAACAGTAGATCAGACTTGATGCTATCAAGTGATACAAATGCAAATACCAAAAATCCAAGACCAGAAAAATAAAACCGCAAATATCACAGTACAACAAGCCGTGGATATGATGAACAAGTCAAAATTGACCAAGTTAAACATCAAAGCCGTGGGAAGCAAGCAACGAAAATATACGCATATGAAAAGGTTAGAAATCATCTCAAACATCGAAGCATAATCAAGTGGCCTTTCACACAAAATTGACGAATTCAAATATATTTGTTAGAACGAAAATCAAAGGTTACGAACCCATATAAAAACCCTAAGATCATCATCGGCATAACCATCGAGTTCAAGCAAGCCAAAACCAGCAAAGCAAAAGGAATAAAGTACTTACCGAAATTGTAATCGAACTCGATCATTTTCAAAGACCCGTGAGCAAAAAAGAGAAGCAAGCGATCGACGAAGCAAACAAAGTGATAAATCTTCCATTCAATCTAGCAACCAAAAGCCCGCATCTTTGAAATTTCCAAAGCCCTAATTTCGTAAAGAAGAACGAACAAGGAAAAGGATTAAAGCCGACATTATCTCGAACAAAAGGAACGGCCCAAATATTATAAAAAGGGAAAAAAGAGGATTAGCCTTTTATTTTATTTTTAAAGGGTTATAGGTTTTAAAATTAGGGCTATTTTATTTTAAATTGTTTTTAATTTGTATTTTCTTTTTAAACCGTTTTAGATTTCTATTCGTGTGACTAGGGGACAAACTGCGTGGCGTAGTTTGAGAATTCGCAACTCAGTGGCTGAGTTGTGGCAGGGTTTTGAGCGTAGAGTTAGGTTTAGTCGATAGCGGGTGTCGCGAGTTTACGTGTGTAAGTGTCTGACTATCTAATTTCTAGTAGAAACCTTGGGGGCAGCACGTAGGCAGGGTATTGCCGAAGCTGGGTAAATTCTGTGTCGTTCTATTTCTGCATTTATTATTCTGCTATTTTTCTGTGCTGCTATTAATCTGTAATCTGTGTTGAAATAATTTTATAAGCTTCCGCAATTAATTTTTATAATTTATACCATCACCCTATTCACCCCCCCCGGTAGGGTGAAATCGATCCTACATTCTTGATCTTCAATTCTAAAATTTTGATATGGCGATTGAAATATTATTTTGAACATGGGACTTTAGTTTCATGTTTTTAGGAATTATTTTGAATTTCTTATGAATTTTATAAGTAGGAAAATGGATGATTTTAGAATTTAAATATTTAATAAAGAAATATAATTATTGTGGATCGAAATTTTATATGTTGATAAGAAAGTAAATATTGATTTTTTAGAATTTTGGTGGATTTTCCCCAAATGATTACAATTTAATACAAATTGTTTTATGTGAAAATGTCACTTGAAAAATATATTAAATGGTCTAATTTGGGGAAAAATTTAATTTAGGTAAATAGAGTAAGTTTTCCACATTGAATTTCTATAAGAATTTTGAGAAGAGTTTCATTTAACCAATGAATTTTTTTGAGAAATAAAGTTGATTAGGTAAAAAGTTTATATTTTTAAAGGCAATAAATTAGTTATGTAAATTATTACAAAATTGTCATTATCAACATTTAAAGCCATCATTTTTAAGGCTTGATCGCCATTTGCTTTCAACATGTAACAATGTGCGTTTTTATGTTGTGATATCTATTAATTTAACAATGTTCAAGAGATTTTTTTGTGAACCTTGAAATACCATATTTTATCAACACACGATAGCTATATTTTTCAACACCCGATGGCTGTATTTTTATAAACATATGATAACTATATTTTGCCAACTTTCGAAAGATGTTTTATCAAAGGTTGACGGCTTTGTTTAGTCCACTTTCGAAAAATATTTAGTCAAGGGCTGACGACTATATTTCAATCAACTTTCAAAAGCTATTTTATCAATTTTCGACAACTATATTTTTATCACCTTTCGATGGCTATGTTTCCTCAACCTTCGACAGCCCTGTTTTTACCGAAGTTCGATAACTCTATATATAATATATAGTGGAAGTTATGTTTTGAACATGAAATAGCTATTTATATGTCAATACGTGATAAATATAATTTTGTCATGTGAAAGCCTATGTTTTGAACACGGGATTGCATGAGATTTTTCAAGGGGAGAAAGTTCATGATTTTGAAAAGCAAGGATAACTGATTTTACGATATTCTAAAGATTTTCAACTCTATGTTGGGCTAAGTTTTATTTAAGAAGGATGATTTGTAATGTATTTTTTGAGATTTTCAAAGGAAAGAAAGAATGTTTTGGCCCACTTTTAAAGAGTTATTGATGATGGAAATTATTACTTTAAACAAATAATTTTGTGTATAAATTGGCTATCACATTAACATATATTTGAATAGTCGCTAATGTGTTATATGTTCTTCTTTATACTTTGATCAATTATTTTTGCATATGAAAATTTATTGACATACTCACCTATATATTAAATGTTATTTTCCAACACTTTTACCTTTGGGATTTGGAAAATGATGACGAGTTCGTGTTGTTCTAGTAGTGGGCATGATCGGACTAAAATTCCTAGGTGGAATCACATCTAGGAGATCGGTAATATCGCACTATGTTAGGATTCCCTGTATAAATAAAATGACATGACTCAAAGGGTACTTTTAAACAAGAATTTCTGATGGGGACTAGGGTATAGACGCACACTATTCTCCAGCCACAAAGTCCTCGGTTGATTAGACTGGCGATTCAAATGCATAAGGCTTTATCGATATTAAGGCTAAAATAGGAGTTACCTATTTATAGGAACTAATAGCAGATTGCTTGTCCATATTTTTTTCCAACAAAATTTTAGTAGACCATTATTATTTCCTCCTACCGTTTTCAGGAGATGTTGAATGCTTTCTCCCGTTGATCTTACGAAAAAATTATTATTTGCTTCTAAATGGACTTGAAGACTATTGTATCATTTCATATATCTTGGTACGAGTTAGCCTAATAAGTTTTTAGTTGGCCAGTGAAAACTAATATAGGTTCATAGTTCCACTAGGGAAACTATGTCATTTAATGGACCATTTTATGGGATTGGGTAATTATGGGTATGTGTTACCCTTCACCCTTGTAATAATGGATCATTCATATTAACCAATCATACATGATATATTATTGATGTCATGATTATGTTCTAATAAATATGGATGCAGGTTATATTATGAAAGACATATTGTTTGGTGGCTATTTGAGAGAGGAAACCCATTCTTCTTAATGGTGTTGTCTCACTAAGTGTTTGGACCAAAAATGGCACAAACACCTAAGGAAAGTAAGCAGAGAAATAAAAGTGAAGAAATTAAATGAAAATGAGAACGGAAGAACACATAACAATTTATAATGGTTCGGCAAATGAATTTCTACGTCCACTTTATAGTTTTATTACCTATATTCCAACTTGGAGGCAGAAGTTCTTTGTGATCGGTAAAACTCCAGCACTTAGATTTTAAAAAATACAAGAATGTAAAGTAGAGTAAAACTAGGGCCAAATGTTCCTAAAAATGAGCCCGGCCCCTCTACTTATAGATGTAGGGAGCCTAAAAACTCACACAAAAGATCTCCAGACCATTCCCCTTGCTATAGACCAGTTCCATATGAAAAAAGGCCACCACACCATCAGTTTGTATGGTTCGGTATAACTCCAAGAGCATTGGTCGGTCCCGACCCCTAAAATAACCAATCTGGTCATCTTGAATTCTTCGTTTTAGCTTGTATTATGCTTAGTTCATGATTCCATAGTTGTTTGTTCAAAAAATAGCTTATTTCAGAATCCAAATTACGGAGTTGTAGATGAATAAAGTTGCAGATTCAAAAGTTCGTGGTGATCGATAGATAATTACATCAAATCAACAAAAAAACATTGGAAATAGGTTTCTAGTGTCAAGTAGAGGGCATAGGCAAAATATGAGCTCTAAGAGGAGTTTTTATAGGCCGGTACCGACCCCTAGGGGTCGATCATCGACCCTACACTTATGGAGTTATGGTTTCCTGAGTTGTATTGTGGAGTTGTGTTTGTGTTATGATCTTGGTTGTACTTCGGTTTTGAGCTTTATGGTCATTTCTCCGAGTGTCTCGCCTTGATAATTTTGAAGTTTGACTTGTCGAGTTTGTCCGTATACTGACTGGTCAAAAGGCGGGAAAACACTTATCCCCCTTAAAGCACGGCTTGCAAATGGTATGTATGCTTTGCTCAAGAACAAATGTGATGTTAATCTCCGACAGTTAAGCTCTCTGACTACTTCAATCTAGGTGAATAGTCTAGTTCCTTCAGATTCACTTGACAATTATAGGGTGTTCCAGACCTGTCATAGGCTAAGACTCTACAATCTGCTTAAGTGTTGTCTATTCATAATCACAATTCCAATTTCATTCTAAGTCATTACATTACATATCAAAACCATCCCACATTTATCTAGGATTTATCTATTTCATTTCAATTTCAAGGCGTTCAAATCCATATTTCAAATCATTGCATATTTTAAGGTTGGATCTCTCCAGATCATTTTAGATTTTGTTTTACGCACGATCTCCCTGAATCATTAAATATTCAGTTTTCAACATGTAATTTTTCCAGATCAATTTATGGTTAAGTCAATGTGTGATCTCTTTAGGTCGTTTACTGTTGAAGTTAAGGGGATGATCTCTCTAAATTGTTAATCGAGTTCATGGTCGTTTAGGAAAAATATGTGAATCTACGGTCTATTCGGACCATTAATCAAATCCATGGTCTCTTCGGACCATTAATCAAGTCAATGACCGTTCAAGGGTTAATAATCAAATCCATGGCTATTTGTTAGAATCCGTAATCGTTCATGACCGATGGTCGTTCGGGGTCAATAATCAAATCCATGGCCATTCGAGGCTGATGGTCGTTCTGGGTTGATAATAAAATTTGTGGCTATTTGGGGATGATGTCGAGCCCAATCTGCTCGCTCTCTGACAAAGGGACTCGATGAGAAGCAATCACATCTGCTCACTCTCTGATGAGGGGACTTACTTCTTGCATTTTGGACCCGTCCTTCTAGACAGGACATAAAGTGATCAATATCAGTCATTACGTTCAAGTGGGTTTTAATAATCAAATGCAAACATTCAAAACAACAAAGTTTAACATCATGATAATTGCCTCGCCGAGCATTATAGTCCAGCGTTTAGCTCAGAGCGTGCCTATGGACCGTTCAGGATCCCATACATGAGTAATTGGCTAGATTGTATTATTGCATTATTTATTGAAAAGGGGAAATAGAGTGCGAGAACTAGAACTGATTCCCTGCCATCATGATCAAGGGATGACTATCCTTGACCTTGATCTAGGGTCGTTTCCATTTGTCGTAATTGCTCGCTTCTCTGTTCCACCTCTGCAGTTCGTGTTCTAATGTGTTGTCGTAATCGATTATCTCTGACATGTTCCTCAATCAGGTCCCGTAGGTGCCTATAATCATTTGTGTTATGCACATCCAGCATATGGAATAGGTAGTATTTTCTAAATGCCCGTTCATGCTCCATGGCCTCTCTTCTTTCTGGTTTTTGATAGGGGATCTACCCTGTGGTATCTAGATAAACCCGTTCCGATGTTTCATTTAATTCAATGCAAGAAGATAATCTCAGTTCTCTCCTTTGCCGCTTTAATCCTATAAAGCTATTGTCTATCTTCTATTTTCCTTTATTATTGCTGGATCCTACTCCAAGCAATCCTCCTCCTCTAGAGCATTAACCTCTTCCTCATCGGCCTCAGCGTCCTCCTGGCATAGAAACCTTTCAGCCTTGTGATAATATCTACGAGATCCTTAGGAGGATCCTGTTCCAAATCGACCTTGAAATTTGTCTTAGCAGCTATCCCTAAAATTACTACCATTAAGAGCATTGAAGGGTCTGGCTAATCAAACCATGTTTGGAAACTCCTTAGGGTCTCTCAAGACCTCTGCTTCATACTTGCTAACGTCATTACATTCTTAGGTCGTGAGATATGACCCAAAACTGCTTCACAAATCTATTCTCCAACTCGACCCAAGCGTTAATGTAATGATTCTCCAGTTTTCTAAACCATAACACCGCTAAACCTACCAAATATAAAGGGAAAGACCGTCACATAACCTCTTCAAATGCACCCATCTCATCCATATGTCGGATGTACCTCATCAAATGAACCGTTAGATCCGCCTTCCCGTCGTACATTTTCAACAACAATAACAACTAATTCATTATTCCTAAACAAGTCGGGGTCGGCTATAAATGGAACCCAAAACTAAATGACAAAGTCAATTCAAAGTCATAATAATAAAACAACAATAATAAAATAAAGTCAAATACGTAAACAAATAATAATAACAATAATAATAACAACCAATTAAAAAAATAAAGATAAAAATATTAAAAAAACCATGATGATAATAATACTAATAGTAATAATGGTACAAATAGCAATATTAACTGAAGACCAAACAATATGTCTTAGGCTCCTATTCACTAGTCCTGCAATCTAAAACTTATAACACTACCCCTAAACCAACCCTAAGCAAAAAAAAAATCATAGCTTATGGTTCCGGTATGTGTGTAACGGCCTGATTTTTTCGACGCCCGAAAATCGACATTAATACATCACTATTTTAAATGTCGAACAATCTAATGCCCAAAAAAACAGTTCGTAAGGGGAAGAAGGAGGTGGAAGAAGAAGTATAAAATAATATCGGAATCTCACAAATGCAGCGGAACAATATATAATAGATAATAACTGATCTTTAAACAAAAAGAAACTATATCTGTTTTATGCATTACATCATCAGAGTACATGACAATCAAAACAATTACTAGACAGTTATATTAACTTGTCCCCACAAACTGAATACACAGCTATAATACACAGCGGAATGTACATCAAATACGTGTGATACGTCTCGCCATCCAGCTCGTTTCCTGAGCTTCATAGCAGTCCATCCAGAATCTGTAATCTATAATACTCGGTCTGGCCCATGCATTATAGTGAAATAACACCCGAGTCAGTCTGGAAAACCAACATGAAAAAATACACTCAATTGGATTATTAAGTTTCCAAAATCATTTAAAAATCAAAGGTATCTTGCAAGACTACACCATAAATAAACATGTCGGGATTTTACCTTACGATAACCAAAACATTTCTTATCAAATTCTCTGATATTATAGTAGTTTCTACATACAAATACTTATTCAAATAGCCGAAATTGTTACATCCATTAAATTCTAGTATAATAGGTATACAAACAAGTATGAAGGAACTTATTGGAGATTGGGTTTCCATCCATGGCAGGGTTACTGGGGTACCGCCCGTAACAGTACCCGGTCTAGATCAGAGTACCGAGGATCCACCCTGATCCCCTGCAATACAAGACCGGAGCTACCCCTTACTGGATAGTCTGAATAAGATCACCCCGCCGTTGGGATCAACAACTTTCCAAACAGCCGAATAAAAAGGGACATCTAGACAGGGATGACCTTACCCTAATTGGTTTCTAACCACTTAGATTTATTGTACCTCCCCTATTTTAGCCATTCCCGGTTGATGAGGCTCGAGGCTATGCGTTACCTTTTTAGCACACATTCACTTAGAATGCTTATCGTCCCCTTGACGATGTTCTGATAGCATTCGTGCATACAAGTCCGTTCCCGGTCCGAACGGAACCAAAGGCACTACTCCTACTACATCCATTTTGGAATCACCCTCAGGATTAGTAGCGATTAGCCCTTGCACTTCACCGCTCCATCTTTGACTCCAAGCTCTTGTCTTCCTCACAAAAACGTTCAAACCGGATCGAAGTGGTTTTCGACAAATTAATCCCGATCCCAGTTTCTTTGAAATGATCAGCGCATTGGCCAATATCGATAGTCGGTTATTTAACTATCAAATCACACAGTCATCCAAACAACTGTTTTATTTCTACTGAAAAGCATCAAGTCCTAAAAACTTAGATTTTAAATAATTTAAATCACTTTATTCAAAGATATATACACTTTAAAACATCTAAAATAAAATTTACTAAAAAGACTTTATTCAAAATGATAGTTATGAAATTCCATAAAAAATTTAAGTAAAACTTTAGCCAAAACTACCTTTAAAATAAAAGTTATTTATATTAAGTATAAATATTTAGTAACTATCTTTTAAATCATAATAATAGTTTAGCCTTTAAATGATTACTACTATAACTAAATTAATAAATATTTACTTTTAAATCTTAAAAAATTTAAATAATAGATTTCTTAAAAGAAAACATTGTTTTTTAAAAACATTTAAAAACTTCAAATTTGTACTTAAAAAAATATTCTTTGAAAATACACTTGGCTTTTCCAGAAATTTCACTTTCCATTCCAATATAACCGTTTAATCATTTATAAATCCTTCTTGATTTATTTCCAGTTTAATTTACGTCTCAATTCCGTAAATTTTCTTTTCCATCTTTAAAAAATAAAACCACTATTTATTTTTAAAATAATTTACTCATTCCTTTATAAATTCCTACCGTGAATTTATACTTCCAAATATCCACTGATATCTTATTTCACTTTATAAACCCAATTTATAAATTCCATATTCTCATTCTCCTTTAAAAACATAGTTTTAAACACTAAATCAGTCTCCAAATCGATTTTCAAAATTTACTCCATTTTAAAAATAAATTCCTTTACTTACTCAATTTATTTCAAAACCTATAAATTTCAGATTTACTCCTTTATTCTGATTTAAAATCTTATTTAAACTGAAAATAAAAATTTCATACTTTATTTCAAAATTCTTCTTTTATTTCTTCCCAGACCATTTAAATCCTGAATTTAAAAATAAATTCTTTAATTTTTAAACAATACTACTTAAGCCCTTAAAATGTATTTATTTCCATTTATTCAAAAATCTCTTTTCCCATACTCGGGATTTATTTATTAGAATTTAAAAATCAACTTTTATTCCTTCCCTATTTCATTCTTAAATTTATCCAAATTAGCTTAAAAAATCTCTTTTTACTTCCTTTAAAAATATATTCTTTATATTTTTGATATCTCAATATACCCAAAAATTATTCCGACAACCCATAGCATTCAATAATTAAAATTCGATAAATCAATCATAGATAATCAATCAGTCATATCACAAGTTACGTAAACAAATTTCAGTAATTTGAGAAATCCAGTTGGATCCCTCCAACCTGTTTCCTTACATCCACAGATGTTAGCACAATATAAAATACTAATCCCACTTCGAGGGGGATATCACGGTATAAAGGGTCACCGCTATTACGGAGGCGCATAGGGTTTTTTTCTCATCCGCTATATAATGCGGGATTCAATCACTCCAACATATATATAAATATTATTATATATACTATCACATCCATAGTGATAATAGATCTTCAATTCAAGCAATTAATCTAATATTGTAAATTAACTATTTAAAAAAACTAATAACCCAAATGTGAGTGAGATTAACTCACCTTTGATTTGTTTGCAGTCCGATGCAAACCCGAATTGTATCTCTTGGTTCTGGACCTTGTATAAACATTATGTGTTTTTATTTATACTTGAACTAATCAAAAAATCAATTACCATTAAATAATTTAATTAACTAAAAATTTAATTTTAAACTACTAAATTTGATTTTAAACTAATCTTCATATAATAATTATTAAATAGATTATCTTACAAATAAATCACCTTAAAAAATTATTTTAGGATAAACAAGAAAATTAAAATATCTATATGTATATTTATTTGTTTCATTTTTCTTTTAAAACTACCTACACAAATATACTTATAAAATAATCTATATTACCATTTAAAATTTCTACTTGCTAACTCTTATCTATACATAAACTATTTTCTATTTTGCTATGCATATACATATATATAAATCTTTAAACAAAACTAAATAAATTGTTTTATATTCTACTGTGTGTGTATATATATATTCATACAGATATAAATTTTAAAATTTTAAACAAAACAGCATATACCCCATGACTATGACCAGACGCAGACCATCGAACCTCACAGCCTCCCTCGCCACGCCTCAAAAATCGAGCCACCACCATCGCTGCGTCGCCTAGCAAATCGATCCACCATCACCCTCTCGAACCACCTTCTGCCCTCGCGTCTTCAAGTCGCGATGCCCTATCACCTAGCCTAGACAAAACCTGAACGCGACTTCCTCTTCATGACGATGAGTTGCGTCTGCCCTGCTTCCCAGTCCTCGATTACCCTGACTACACGTAAGTGCATGCCCTTGCATGCGACGAAGGCGATCTGATTTGGCGATTCCCACTGCTTCGATCCCTTCCCCGTGCTCGCGACTCAAATCGCGACACCGCCGCCGTCGCTGTGCCATGCCGAAGCTTCGGCCAACATCCCTAGTCCTCGCGAGCTTCGAATCGAAGTCGATTTCGATTCCTTATTTATTCTTTTATTTTTTATCGCAATTGATATCGATTTGAATTTCTAAAAGGGAAAGAGGGATTTTTTTCGGCCATATTCTTTTTTTTTTAATGAACGAATTGCGTTCAATTTAGAGGAGAAAAGGAATAGGACCGAGTGGTTTATAATTTTTTTTTTAATTTGCAGCGTGCTTTGAACAGAAAAGGGGAAACCCGTGTCCTCAGGGTGGACAAATGTTGGGTGTGGACACAGTGCATTGAAGGAAAACATATATATTATATTTAAATTTAAAATTTAAATCATCTCAATTTTTGTAACTCACAATCTATACCTCTATCGAGGCATGCCGCCAGGCGTTTATATTGTTATAACCTTACTACGAACACGATGGAAAAGGTTTCGAGGCCTAACTCGATCGTATGGAGAAGATAGCTTTTGGGCTCAGTTATTATAATTAATTTTGATATACATTTCAACGCGTTTATCTATCGTATGATCATATAACAACTCCAAATGCTACGAAAATTGAAATCTGTTGAGAAAACAATTTTACGGATCCAATGGAACTAGTTTCGTCAAATTCCAAGACTATGCCTCAAAAGGCTGTTTTTAAATATTAATTTAAACAATATATTTTTAAAACTGAAAAAATCACTTTCAAACTCAAATTTAAAACTTCTATTATCTTCAGTATTATCAATATAGATTTTATAAGCTTTTGAAATATTTTTAACAAGCTTAAAAACCAAGATTCACCATTTTACCCAATTTTCAATTATTTAATTCAAAAATTAAACTGCCAAATAAATAGTGGTATTTGAAATTCAGGTTAAACTAACTTTCAAATATTTAAAATCAATTAAATATTCCAACTTGAAATATCTAAAAATTCCGGGTCGTCACAATGTGGATCATTAATTTCCACGCACTCCTGCCCCACACCAGCTCTTCGGATATATTCCAATGCTTCAAGTCCCTTTTTACTACATTCTCCCATGTCAACCTTGATCGACCTCTACCTCTCTTTGATCATTCGACGTGGCCTATAATTCCAACGCGTAGAGGTTCCTTGGGAGGCCTCCATTGGAGATGTCCAAACCATCTTAAGTGGTGTTGGATTAGGTTCTCCTCAATTAGTGCTACTCCAAGTTTATCACATATTATCATTTCTAATTTGGTCTCTTCTTGTATGACAACAGGTCCAACATAGCATATGCATCTCTGCTATACTTTTCTTCTGGACGTGTTGGCTTTTAATAGACTAACATTGCACAATACAACATCGCAGGCCTGATTGCCGTTCTGCTGAACTTTCCTTTAAGCTTCCGTGGGACTTTCCTATCACAAAGAATGTTAGACGCTTGTCACAATTACATCCATCCCGCTCGAATTATAAACCTAACTTCTTCATAAATCTCACCATCACACTACAACATTGATTCTAAATATCAAAAGGTTTCCTTCTTAGGCACTACTTGTCTGGCCAAAGTGACATCTCCATTCTCTGAACTGACTCTATTGAACTTTCCCTTCATATACTCTATTTTAGTTTTTCTAAGCCTAAAATCCTTTGATTCTAAAGTCTGTCTCCATAGCTCCAGTTGTTTATGAACCCCAATCCTACTTTCGTCAACTAGCACATCATCGGCAAAGAGCATACACCAACGAATCTCACCTTATATACCCTTCCTAACCTCATCCATCACTAGGGCAAAATGTAGGGGCTCAAAGCCGATCGTTGATGTAATCCTACGTTAATGGGAAAGTCATTCGTTTCACCCTCGCATGCTCTAACACTAATCACAACATCATCATACATATCCTTGATATGGGTAGCGTACTTTGTTGGGACTCACTTCTTTTCCAGAGCTCACCACATAACCTTTCTCGGTACTTTGTCATAAGATTTCTCCAAATCGATAAATACCATGTGTAGATCCTTCCTTTGCTCACTAAAACTCTCCTTTTTCTTATCAAGAAAATCGCCTCTATGGTCGACCTCCCAGGCATGAAACAAAATTGGTTTTTTAAAACGCTTATCATCCTTCTTAATCGATATTCAATGACTCTCTCCCAAAGCTTCATTATATGACTTATATGATTAATTCCTCCGTGGTTTATGCAACTTTGAATATCTCTATTATTCTTAAAAATTTGGAACTAATATGCTTCTCCTCCACTCATATGGCATCTTGTTTGATTTGAAATGTTATTAAACAACTTAATTATCTAGACTACCCTGCATCTCCAAGGCATCTCCACACATCAATGGGGATGTCATCAGGCCCCAATGCCTTACCTGCTTTCATCCATTTTATCTCCTCCTTTACCTTGGACTCTTGAATTCACCAAACAAAATGTCTGCTATTCTCATCCAAAGAGTAGTCCAGCTCGATTGTAGTGCTAACACTTTCTTCGTTGAATAGCTTGTCGAAGTTTTTGAATATTTGGAGTGACTGGACTCTTGCTCACATCTTCCAAGCTCTGTTAAGCAATCCACCCATCATAGCCCATCTTACCAACTCAGAAAGTCTATTATCATCGTTCAAAGGAACTCTAAGGTTAGCATTCCCAGCCTGCCCCCTGATTCTGCTAGGGAATTTTGGAACATACTCCTCCGACTATGCTTCCGCATTCTGATCCGTGTCCGGACACTCCACTTTAGCTTCAAAATGTACATCATTCCTTCCAAGATCAGGATGACCCATGCCACTCCTTGTGGGTCGGTAACGACCCATGCTTGTGGGTCGGTACCAACTCGCATATTTGGCTCGGGGTTTGTCGCAGGTCGTTCTACCCAATTCCTAAGTAGATGTGCTCTAGATTTAGGTCCTTGATTCTGGTTTGTAGCTACTCTAGCTGTTCCCATCTATCCCATCCTTCTGAAGAAATTCTCGATCATCTCTTCCTGCAATCCATTCATCATAGTTTCCATCTCATCCCTAGTTGTATATATTTATGAGTGATTTGCTTCTGAGGATGCTTCTTTGCTGCCCCCTAATTAATTTCCTCTAACAACAGTCCTTTAAGTTGATTCAATAGCCATTTAGAATCTTCCTAAGTCTTGAATCAACGAGTTCAAGTGTTTCTCAATAAAAGCACCAAAATGTTTGAATCAAAAAATGGCACAAACACCTAAGGGAAGTAAGTAGATAAATAAAATTAAGGAAGTTAAATGAAAATGAGTAAGAAAGAACACACAAAAATTTATAATGGTTTGTCAAATCAAAGCCTACATCCAATTTATAGTTTTATTGCTCATATTCTGACTTAGAGGCAGAAGTTATTAGTGGTGAGTACAACTCCAACACTTAGGTTTTCAGAGTTACAAGAATATAGAGAAGTAGAACTATAGCTAAAGGATCATGAAAAATGAGCCATGTTCCTCTATTTATAGAGGTAGGGAGCCTAAAATCTTGTACAAACGATCTCCAGACCATTCTCCTTGCCATAAACAAGTTCTCCATAAAAAATAGGTGCCACACCATCAGGTTGTATGGGTTGGTTCGACTCTAAGGGCATGGGTCAGTACCGACACCTACATAGCCAATCTAGTCATCTCGAATTCTTCCCTTCGACTCATCCTGTAGTTAATTTCATGATTCCATAGTTGTTTTTACCAATATTAGATTTTTTTTAGAGTCTAAATGACGAAGTTGTAGAAGAACAAAGTTACAAATTCAAGAGTTCATGGGGATCGATGGGGAATTTCACTGAATCAACAAATCACCATTGGAAACGGGGTTTTAATGTCAAGTAGAGGGCATAGGCAAAAGATGAGCTCCAAGAGTGGATTTTTTATGGGTTGGTACTGACCCCTAGGGTGGATCGATACCGACCCCACACATGTGGAATTTGGGGTTTTCAGAGTTGTGTTGCGATCTTGGTTATACTTTGATTTTTGGGCTTTTTGGTCATTTCTCCAGGCATCTCGCCTTGATAACTTTGTAGCTTGACTTTACAAGTTTTTATGCATACTGCCTGATCAAAATACGGAATAACAATAACCATCTATATTTTGGTTTGAGATGGACTAAACTTATCAACACCATATTTTTTGTCTGACCTAAAGTTTTTGGTTTCCCCTAAACTATCGGGTACACCATAATTTTAGCCTTATCTTATTTAATTAATTTGTCCAATTTTATTTACTATTAATTTTTGTGGGGTTTTTTATTTCTCTCCCCTTAAAAAGAATTTAGTCCCCGTAATCTTTCCTAGGGGGAAGAACGCAATATGCAATAAACATCTGTGTTATACGACCAAGTTATCTACACAACCATCTACTCAACCAAAGGTGCAATATGATTATGTGTGCAAGCATACTACAGGTGAGCTCAATCCTAGAGTAAGTGTATGACCTTGACATATAAAAATATATGAAAAACACCCTAAACATGCATAAAATTTATATATGAGTGTAAACCGATGGTGAGAAGTGTCGCAACCATTTCCTACCATCCAATATGGCCACCACGATGCAACCGAAACCTAATTTTGGGAAGAAAATATTTGCTACGGAAAAGCTTAGGATGAGAAGTCCTCGTGATTTCCACTGGGTTTTCTCCTTATTATATCCAAACCACCATAATTTCTTTAGTGTGAAGCTTCCTAGTTTCGTGCTCCATAATGCTCGAGGTGGCATAGGATGCTATTGGTTTTTTTCAATATCCCTTAATTGATCAGGCTTTATGTAACATCCCTATCTGGAGGCTCGAAACTAAGCGTACGCAGTCTGCGGTCATCCATATTATTAACTTTCGGACCAAATACGGTAACGTGAATGATATCCATAATATCAGAAGCACATGAATATGAAATAAAATCACAAATTTCGAAAACAACATTTCTGACTACATTTTAGAAAACATGTTTCATATCCAGATTACATAATCCTAATGTTTTCCAGGTTCAGATAAAATATAATTATTATGTAAATACACCAAGAGTGGTACTTAAAGATGCCCCTTTGGTTGACCAGAGTACTAGATAGTCATATTTGACTTAATACAATATGGCACAATAAAAACAAAACAACTACTAAATATAGCTAACTTCAGCCTCTTGCTTGTCTTCGATAGCTTTATTCAACCACCTACTAAAACCTGAAAATCATCAACCCTCAGCCTACTCAAATCAATTTTGAGCACCCGAGAGTTTAAGTGGAAAAACATAAACTTTGAGTTAGATATAAAGCTTGGTGCGAATAATACTATACATCTCGGTTATAAGATATTAAGTGAGATGACGCCACTTAGCAGAACGGGTTTCCCTCACTAATATCCTTTTAAAACATATCTTTTGCAAACTTAATCCTACAACCAAAACTGGTTAAAACAATAATATCAGTATCATGAAAGCATATAGATAATGTAATAAATGGACTATCTGTCCGAAAAATATAGTTTTGTTTGGCTAACTACTAACCTTTGGCTGACTCGGGCCTACTAGACAAAATAAATGTGTAATCTAACTTCTCTTAGATACTCCTCTTTTGGACGGTCTGTCCTTAACTTACTTCTCTAGGGTCAACTGATCCTAAGGGTTCTGCCGGCTCACCAATAACCTATCCTCACTCTGTATATTCGTTTAACTGTGTAACATCATTTTAGTCTTACCTATGACAAAGCCCTACACATTGGAATTTTGGACTAAATTAGCAAGGGGCTAATAGCTAATGTATAGGATGTGACCTTATGCCTATCCCATCTGGTATTTTAATATCCGAGTCATTTTACTTAGGGTTAACTACCCATATATTTTCCTTGACAACCTTTTCCCTCAAATTAATTTAACCCTTTAAATCATTCTTTAAACAAAAATATATACTCTATGCTTTACTAAAATCACCTTGTCATGTTATATATACTTTATACAAAACTTTGTTGATGAAAACATTAAACCTTTGAAAGTACTCTTTTCAAATCCATTTAATGTACCCCCTTCGATACAAGTAAAGCCTTGGGCCGAAGGCCAAAACATACCCTTTCGAAACCATGTTGGATCTTAAATTTTGACCGCTGACAAGTATTTCAAGCGATGCAACGATTCATGAATCTGCGACTACTACGACGACCGGACTCAACGACTCAATGTATGGTTTGTATATTCTAATTTTTTTGAACTAGATTCATGCATTATGTATATAGAGTCAGGTCTAGTTGCTTTATTAAGATCTTTCCTCAAGAATCATCACTCTCATTCATATAATTCACAAACATTTGCATTCGATTTGAAATTTAGATTTTCTAAATCACATGCACTCAGGCTTCAGGAAATACACAGTTTGATCGACTAAACCGATGCCCTTAGTTGACTGAACCTATGTATAATTTTTCTTAAAATATACGCTGACCACTCGCCAGGTAGGCATCATTTAGTCGACTGAATCTGTGCATTTTTACATGCACGTGCACATTTTAAATTCAGTCGACTGGTGTCACCTAATCAGTCGACTGAACACTCTGTAGCTGCCATATTTTTGAAAAGACACTTTTTTTCTGAAGAGATTTCTTCCTACCCAAGGGATGCAGCCATTGCTATTCGTAGAGATCTCTTCACCAACAGCTGCAACTCCTTATATATTATAGATATACTTGAGTTTCATTGATCAAATCACTTAAGTTTCTTCTCTCCCTTGATCTAACTCGAATAACATTCTTCGAATCTATTGCTTACTTGATTTCATACAATCATTGCTTATAACCTCACTTCCATATTCTTCAAGTAATTCTAAACTTCCTATTACTCATACATGCACTATCATTCAAATCATTCTTGCTAAAAAGATTATAGTAAGGGTGTACTACAAGTGACGAATTTGTGTTATTAGAACACATAGAGTCAAGGTAATCTATTTTGCAATTAAGTCCTATTCGATTGCTGAGGAGGTCAAGCCCTATTCTGTGGCTCAGGCGGTCAAGTCCTGTTCGGTTGCTCAGGCGGTATAGTCCTGTTTGGTTGCTTAGGCGGTGTAAACCTATTCCTTCGAGTTAAGTGAGGGCTACTAGTTTTAATTCCAAAAGAAGTTTAAGAATGGATGTATAACGGGATTTCGAACTAGTATAAAAATTCTTGGTCTCAGTTTTACTTTACTGCTATTTTATTTTACAGTTATTTTCTGCACCAGATTATAAGCATATATATTCTATATTACACGATCCTACAGCATAGTCACTTTCAAACCTTTCATAACAAATCTTTCGAAACCATTAAAAACATTACCTTTGAAAGCTTTAAAGCCTTAGACATCCTATCTTTAAAACACTTATACATTTTCCTTTCGTAAACATTAGAAACCTTCCTTTTAAATCTTTCGAAACCATTGGGGAACCACCCCTTTGAAACTTTCATTTAGACCTTTCGAAAGCATTAAAATCCTTTGTGAACATCAAACCTTTCAAAAGCATTTGGGTTCTAGTAAAACATGTGGACACCTTTCGAAACCATTTTAAAAACCTTTCTTTTCGAAACCTTTGGTTCTACCTTCAACATAACAAAAGGGTCATAAAGCAACTAAGTCGAAAGCACTCTTTTGAAAACAATTTCCTAACTAAAGAAGTGATGTTGTCGAAACCAACCCTTCGAAAGTATTGAAGAAGTGGTTAGGTTTTAAAAACAAGTATCCTTTCGAAACCATTTGCCTTCGAACGGTAGAAAGCGGCAGCAAAGGTTTTGGCCCCTTCGAAAGCATTTACTTAAAACAAAAGGCGCATCTTCATTTGAAACCATTCCTTTAAAACATCTTGACCCAATCGAAAGCCAACCAAGTTGAAAGTATTCCTTTCGAAAGCAAAGCATACGCATTTTCATTTAAAAGCAAAGTAAGGTTTCAACCCCATCCGAACCCATTGTCTCGACCCAATATCTTTTGGCCTATATCCAATTCACTATGTACGAAATTTTTAATACTACGTGCATTGGTTTTGATGGCGATGGAGACGGAAGTACCCAATTGAAACCTAGGTACCGAAAGTGGCAAAACATGTAAAAAGCATGTAAAATCTCGCTTTAGATTTTTAAAGTAATCTTTTCAAATAACCTTCCTTGTTTCTCAAAATATTATTGGTTGCCAATTTTCTTTTTTAAAAGTTTTGTTGAAATTTCAGAAATAATAAATTTAATTTATTTACATAATGCCCCTTCTTCTTTTATAAATATATAAAACATTTAAGTCCCATACCTTAAATAATTTTATATACACATTAAAACACATTGAAAAATTCTACAAAGATTCCTATAAATCACTTTTAATATGTTTTCTAACATATATTAATTTCAGACCCAAAACATATATAATTTTGCCGTAAATTATTTTAAACCCAAATATCCATTTTCCTCACTAGAAAATTAGTATAAAATCCACATCAATTCAAAAAAATTTGAAAATTGAAACCCATCTCTAAAATATCATTTCTGATCTAAATCTAAAATCTCAAGATATTTGGATGTTATTTAATAGAGTTTTCACATTAAAACGTATCATAAAATCCATACGAAATATCATAAATCATCAACAAACATATGTAGGATCTAGATTAACCCTAGAGGGGGGTGAATAGGGTTATAGCAAATTTTCTCGATTTAAACACAGAAATAAACTGCAGAAATAAATATGCTGAAAAAATAAATCACACACAAAATTTACCCAGCTTCGGCAACCCCTGCCTACTGCTGCATTCACAGATTTCTATTAGAATTAAACAGTATCACGCTTACAAACAATCTACTAGACTCGCAGCCATTTGCTTCCGCTCACAAACACTCTACTAGACTCGCACACCCTGCTCGCAAACATTTGCTCTCGCTCACAAACACTCTACTAGACTCGCACACCCTGCTCGCAAACATTTGCTCCCGCTCACAAACACTCTACTAGACTCGCACACCCTGCTCCCGCCTATAGAGTTTCGTTTACTCGCAAACTTTGCCTCCCGCCTATAGAGCTTCGTTTACTCGCAAACTCTGCTCCCGCCTACAATAGAACTTTGCAAACTCGCACACCCTGCTCACTGAACTAATTCTAACTAGACAATCTGACACGACCTAAACCCTAGGTGGTGATTTACCAGTTTTCGATTTGAAAAGGTTAAAAACAACAATTAAAAAACAAATAGTACTTAAACAACCCTGAACCAAAATTAAAAACCCTTAAATAAAGAAAGCCCTTTTATAAACAAGGCCGGTCCACTTTTTCTTTAGCCCGTTTGACTTTGCTCCATTCCTTTTTGCTGTTGCTTGTGAAAATATGGCCGATCCTCTTTCGTTCCTTTTTTCGAATTAGGGTTTCTGCAAATTGCTTTTACTCCTTGCGATTCAAACTAGGGTTATGCAAAATTGAAGCGCCGCTCGATCTCGTTCGATAGTAGGCTTCGATGCTTTTGATTTGCTTACGGCTCTTCAATTTTGGATTGAATTCGTTCTGCTTTTTCGGTATGTATTTTTCTCCTTTTGCTTTGCTGGTTGATGCTTGAACTCGATGATTTATTGCCGATGATGATTAGGGCATTTATATAGGTTGAATTCCTATATTTGCGTTCGTATAAATTTGATTGAATTCGTCAAATTCTTTGTACTGCCGCTTGATTATGCTTGGACGTTTGAGATGATTGCTACTTGTTCAATATGAATATGCTTTCGGTGATTTATTTTGTGATGACCACGGTGTTGATTTCTACTGCTTCGGCCTTTACTCGTTCATCTTGAAATTGTTTTGATTTCTAAAGTCACGGCTTTGACTTTCTCAAAGATGCGTACTTGATACACTGTCATGAATTCGAATTTTTTGTACTGTTAAACTTCATTCATTTGTACTTTGTTTCTTTATAATGCTCGAACTTGTTCATGTGATTCATGCTTTATTTTGAATATGTTATAGTTGTACACTTTGTAGTCTGCATTTCATATGCTTGCAAACTTGCTACTGTATTCATGAGTTTTGATGCATATTTCAATTTGGACATGGTTTCATACTTGTTGTCATTTGCAACCGGTCTCTGTGCATTTCTCTGCTCGACTTCGACTTGGTTTTTGACTTGTTCAACATTGATTTCACTGCCACTTCGACTTGTACCTTGGTCTTGAACATTGCTGTGTCCATATGGTATTGTTTGTACTTGATGGTTGCTCTTCTAGTTGGATATGTTGGTTCGAATTGCAATTTGTCTTTTGTACTGTTTCACCATGTTCAATGTTATTTGTTTCCTGTCATGTTTGTTTGCAACTTGACACTTGTTGTCTGCATTTCTAGTTGGATATGTTGGAGTTCCACTACTTTGTGCTTGTGTATTTCTGTGTTGGTTTAACCTGTACTTGTGGTTGCCTTCAGTAGCTTCTGGTTGGTCACTTGATTCACATGTGCACTGCCTTTGTGGTCTTCACTGTGTTCATGATGGTTGCTGTGCACTTTTGTGCTTTGATGCATTTGCATGCTGCCATACTTGTTCACTCGTATCATGCTTGGCTTTGCCGTTCATCCTGTTGCACTTTGGTCTCTTGTCATGTTTGCTGTCCATTTTGCATTGGTGCATTGCTGTCATATTGGTTCGAATTGCACTTGCAGTTGTTAACTTGATTCAGAAAAAAATTAGAACTGGATTAGTGCAGTTTTCATTCTAGTTTGTAACTGCAGCCATGTTTCATTTTGAGTTGCAGTGTTGGTCTGACTTGCTTGAGTTTCACTGCCATAAGTCGTGCATGTGTGTTGCAGTTGTTTATATGCACTTCATCACTTCAGTATTGTATTGTTTTCACCTCTGGCCTGTTGTAGTTTGATTTTGTGATGTTGTACTTTGGTCTATTGGGCTGCATACATGTTGTAAGTGATTTGTGCTTAGTTGCATCACTGGTCCATTGAGGTTGATCATCTGTTGTAGCCTGACTTGGTCTTGTTTCATGTTGGCTTGAGTCTGGGCATGTGTACTCCCGACCATTTTATTGCATTCGAATTTATTTTTGAATTTGCACCTGTGTTGAATCCAGTTTCACAACTCGGGTTTGACCTTGTGCTCGTGTCGTGATTTTCAATGTTATTGCACGTGTGTTGAACCCGGTTTTTCATTTGGGTTTGACCTGTGCTCACCTGTCCCTGTAAATCAATCAAGTGTATATATCGGCGTGCACGGCCTTGTGGCATATACAGTAATACACTGTGTATGTCACAAGTTGTTCGTGTATGATGAATTCAAATTTAAATTATGACGAACAACCCAAATAACTGAGGCAAATCATATTTTCAAAAACCACATTTTATTTTTGAATTGCAAAAATATTTCTTTTTCAATTTTACTGCGTTTGAGAATATTTTTGCAGATTACTCAGATGCTGGATTCAAACCGGAATGCAGTTGAAGACAAAAACACGAGTGTGAGTGATATGTAGTGAGGTTAACTGTAAATGTGAAATGTGATGTGATTGTAATCAAAAATGTATATGTATAGTGAGAGCATGAAATTGTACTATTTAAAATTGTAATAAATATTAGTTTGAATAAAATATTCGTTTGAATTCAAATTCTGTGTTATTTAATTTTATTCAACAAATATTTATTTAATCTGTGAGAACCAAAATAGTACATTACCAAATACATTTAAATAAATGTATATATGTTTATTATCATCAAACAAAAATCATATAAGCGCAAAGCGCATATTCAACAATCTCCCCCTTTTGATGATAACAAACATATATTTAAGATTTTGAATTTGTTAAATGTATTTGATCGTTCAATTTGCTCCCCCTATTTAAATGCTTCCTCTCTACATGATACTCCCCCTACATATATGCATAAAAATATGTAAATGAGCCTATATGCAAATGGAAAATTATTTGACCTTTGCTTGATTCTTTTTGACAAAATCTTAACTTTTCTCTCCCCCTTTTGTTATCAGCAAAAGAATAACAGTGTTATAAAAATAGGGATGAAGTGATAGACATGAATCAAACATTTAACTCAATTAAATATAAATATCAAATTTCAATAAAACTCAAACAAAAATCATAATTACCCTTGTCAAGCGCATATTCCACTTTCAGAAGTGATGGGGATAAAATCATCAAAAATCATACAATTCTGTCTATTTGTGGTATATTTATTTCAGGAAATTTGAATATCTACTAACCATGCATAACCGTTACGACTTTTAAATGAGATTAGTAGTATTCACAATTTTTATTTAAAAAATGAAATCAAGTATCTTCTAACCACGCATGACCGTGAGGACTTTTAAATGGGATTAGAATCAACTTGTCTATTTGAATCAATTAATTTTGATATGCGTTCCATACATGCATAACCGTGAGGACTTTTAAATGAGCATGGAAGCACATAATCAAAAATCCAAGTAATTCACCCATGCATAACCGTGAGGACTTTTAAATGAGAGTGAATACTTTGGATATTTATTTTTATTGCTAAATATAATAAATTGAAGCACAAATAATTTCCTTCACAGATTTAAAGATATTGAAGAACAAATGATTTCCTTTGTAAATTACCACAAATTTACATACTATGTGTAATTTTGATGAGTGATGATCGATAGAAAGATGATAGAAATAGAAATGGTCATGGAATTTTTGCCCAACAAAAAGTTTTTATAACTCTTGTTATGAAATTCTAAAGAAATTTTCTAATTATACTTTCTCGAGTTATAATATATGATAAATATCAATACTCATCTCTTTTTCAATCACTATTCATCTTTTCGATAATCAAAGGGAGTTAGATTAGTTAAAATAGTCATTTAAAATCAAATTCAAAAATTATAAAATCAATTTTTCAAAAATGATTAATCTGTAACTATGGTCTAACATGATTTTCACGAGGGGGTTTTATAAGAAAATTTTCTGCTATTTGACAAATATTTCAAGTGAAAAATATGCAGATACTTTCTTTAAAAAAAAATGATGCAGCAAATGAATGTTTCAAATATTAATCACGTTCCACTAGTAATTTTTCTATCAACTGTATTACCAGTGTAATCTGCATCTGAATTTAAATTTCACTCAATATTCACTTGTTGAATCAAACCATGAAATGTGCACCAAAAATTTCAAACTTAACATCATTCTTTTAAATTTGAATTTAAGCTGTGTTAACACTCAAACAAATATCATGATGTTAATTTCAGAAACCATAGGATAAACAATTATATTCATGAGTAATCAACAGTCAATCAACATCATAATTATTTCAAAAACAATTTCTTGAAGTTTCAACAATTTCTTAAAATCCTTTTTCACATGAATTTGAAATCGTGCAAATTTACAAGCAGTGACCAAGATGTCAGAACCAATATATCTACGTGTAGCATGAGTAACCATCATTTGACCGAACAAATTTATATAAATGAGTTCAAAATTGAAAATCTGATTGGTCATCATTTAAGCACAAATCAATGTCATAAATAAGAGCAAGTCAAAAAATCATATCAATTAAGTCCGAATCAGTCAACCATCATAATTACTCCAAGTAATTCTATTTGAAGATGGTTAGTCAATCTTTTGAAAAAATCATAGCATCAAAATCATCATCTTTTGTTTATCTCAATATTGGCTGATTTTAATTTAGAGTATGGTGCAGATAATCACATTTAAAAACAATTACCTGTTTTACCTTTACGATAATTTTTCGTGATTGCCCATTGTGATTCTGTCACCTTTATACTAGGCTAAGGAACTTTGCTTTGTCGCCCGTTGTGTTTCTGGAACAGCCGAAATCCAGAGAACACTGTTGTTGTTCCTTAGCCTGCCACCATACCTACACGATAAAAGATTTATGTGACCTATTTGTTTTTGTAGGTCCATTGTTGTTAGGGGCAGAATATGAAAAATATGTTTTTGGAGACCCAAAACTATTTATATATGTTCCTTTTGGCACCCAAATTTGTTTGACTTTCAAAGATTTTATATTTGTGCCTTTTGGAACCCAAATCGGTATAGTTTTTACATGTTTGGGTCTATACCAACAATTATTTTGATTATGTCCAAATTTTCTGCAAATAGAGCACATTAAGTTGACTTGATTAAATTTTGTGTTCCTATGACTATGATGTCCAATTATTTCAGATCGAGCAACACTTTTACCTTTATCATCATCTTGTGATTTTCCAAAACCTAGTCCTTTTCTATTGTTAGAAAAAATTTGATTTCCCAATAACATTTTGAAAGATTTTTCTCCTTTTGAAAAGTTATTCAGGGATTTCTCAAGATTTTGGACTTTGGTTTTTAATGTTGAGTTTTCAGTGACAAGTGAGGTGCATCGATTGATAAAATCCTTTCTCCTAGTGTCGATGGTTTCCTTAAGATTCAAGTTTTCATTTTCAAGACTTTCAAAGTTATTCCTCAGTTTTGATAATTCTGAATCTAAAATCTTACATTTTTTACATTCTAGGTTTTGAATATTTTCAAGTTCAGTTTTTAACCTAAAATTTTCACGAGCAAATTCTCTCCTATCAGATTTCAGTTTTTCAATTTTAGATTCAAGAGTATCCACTACCTTAGTAAGATCAGAACACATAAAAACAAGTTCTTTATAAGAAAACTCACTTGCCTCACTAGATTCGTCGGAGCTTGCTTCTGAATTTGATTTTGCCATAAGACACAAGTTAGCCTCCTCCGAGCTGCTATCCGACACTTCCTCTCCTTCTTCATCATCACAAGTTGCTGCAAAAGCCTTCTTTTTCTTTTTCTTTCCTTTGTTGTCTTTGAGAAGTGGGCATTTTGGTTTGATGTGGCCAGGCTTGTTGCAGTTATAACACGTCAGTTCATTATCGGAATTTTCGGAATCTTTTGGCCTGTTACAACTTGTTTTCTTCTTGCATGGCTTGAATCTCGACCATTTTCTAAGATTATTGACAGCCATTGCAAGCTCTTCAATTGGATCTTCTTCATCTTTATCGCTTTCTTCTTTGCTCTTTAAGGCAATCGTCTTCTTCTTTGGTTCGGAGTTGTTGCGTTCTTCCTTTGCTTTTAACTCAAGCTCATATGTCATCAAGTTGCCAATCAACTCCTCCATGCTTAGTTTACTCAAATCTTTTGATTCTTGGATTGCTGTGACTTTTGCCTCAAAGTTCATTGGTAAAACTCGTAGTATCTTCCTCACAAGATCTACCTCAGTGAATACCTTCCCAAGCGCTCTAGCATTGTATACCAAGGTTGAAAAGCGTCCAAACATGTCTTTTATGCTCTCGCCTTTGTCCATCACAAAGTTTTCGTATTCGTTGCTGAATAGGGCTAGACGAGACTCCTTGACTTGAGAAGTTCCTTCGTGTGTCACCTCCAAAGTGTGCCAAATTTCCTGTGCTGTTGTACAATGAGAAATTCTATTAAATTCATTTTTATCAAGAGCACATATCAAAGCATTCATGGCTTTAGCATTTGTCGTTTTCAGTTTCTTATCGTTGGCATCCCACCTATCCTTAGGTTTAGGAATCTCAGTATCACCAACGATTATAGTGGGAGGTTTATAGCCAGTTTCAATAATATCCCAAACATCATAATCAACAGAACTAAGATAGATACCCATCCTAACTTTCCAATAAGCATAATCGTTCCCGTTAAACATGGGTGGCCTAGCAATAGATTGCCCCTCAGAAAAAGCATTATTTTGTAGACTCATGACTCTAGAGTTAAAAAAAATAAATATACCGGGCTCCAATACCACTTGTAGGATCTAGATTAACCCTAGAGGGGGGGTGAATAGGGTTATAGCAAATTTTCTCGATTTAAACACAGAAATAAACTGCAGAAATAAATATGCTGAAAAAATAAATCACACACAAAATTTACCCAGCTTCGGCAACCCCTGCCTACTGCTGCATTCACAGATTTCTATTAGAATTAAACAGTATCACGCTTACAAACAATCTACTAGACTCGCAGACATTTGCTCCCGCTCACAAACACTCTACTAGACTCGCACACCCTGCTCGCAAACATTTGCTCCCGCTCACAAACACTCTACTAGACTCGCACACCCTGCTCGCAAACATTTGCTCCCGCTCACAAACACTCTACTAGACTCGCACACCCTGCTCCCGCCTATAGAGTTTCGTTTACTCGCAAACTTTGCCTCCCGCCTATAGAGCTTCGTTTACTCGCAAACTCTGCTCCCGCCTACAATAGAACTTTGCAAACTCGCACACCCTGCTCACTGAACTAATTCTAACTAGACAATCTGACACGACCTAAACCCTAGGTGGTGATTTACCAGTTTTCGATTTGAAAAAGTTAAAAACAACAATTAAAAAACAAATAGTACTTAAACAACCCTGAACCAAAATTAAAAACCCTTAAATAAAGAAAGCCCTTTTATAAACAAGGCCAGTCCACTTTTTCTTTAGCCCGTTTGACTTTGCTCCGTTCCTTTTTGCTGTTGCTTGTGAAAATATGGCCGATCCTCTTTCGTTCCTTTTTGCGAATTAGGGTTTCTGCAAATTGCTTTTACTCCTTGCGATTCAAACTAGGGTTGTGCAAAATTGAAGTGCCGCTCGATCTCGTTCGATAGTAGGCTTCGATGCTTTTGATTTGCTTACGGCTCTTCAATTTTGGATCGAATTCGTTCTGCTTTTTCGGTATGTATTTTTCTCCTTTTGCTTTGATGGTTGATGCTTGAACTCGATGATTTATTGCCGATGATGATTAGGGCATTTATATAGGTTGAATTCCTATATTTGCGTTCGTATAAATTTGATTGAATTCGTCAAATTCTTTGTACTGCCGCTTGATTATGCTTGGACGTTTGAGATGATTGCGACTTGTTCAATATGAATATGCTTTCGGTGATTTATTTCCTGATGACCACGGTGTTGATTTCTACTGCTTCGGCCTTGACTCGTTCATCTTGAAATTGTTTTGATTTCTAAAGTCACGGCTTTGACTTTCTCAAAGATGCGTACTTGAAACACTGTCATGAATTCGAATTTTTTGTACTGTTAAACTTCGTTCATTTGTACTTTGTTTCTTTATAATGCTCGAACTTGTTCATGTGATTCATGCTTTATTTTGAATATGTTATAGTTGTACACTTTGTAGTCTGCATTTCATATGCTTGCAAACTTGCTACTGTATTCATGAGTTTTGATGCATATTTCAATTTGGACATGGTTTCATACTTGTTGTCATTTGCAACCGGTCTCTGTGCATTTCTCTGCTCGACTTCGACTTGGTTTTTGACATGTTCAACATTGATTTCACTGCCACTTCGACTTGTACCTTGGTCTTGAACATTGCTGTGTCCATATGGTATTGTTTGTACTTGATGGTTGCTCTTCTAGTTGGATATGTTGGTTCGAATTGCAATTTGTCTTTTGTACTGTTTCACCATGTTCAATGTTATTTGTTTCCTGTCATGTTTGTTTGCAACTTGACACTTGTTGTCTGCATTTCTAGTTGGATATGTTGGAGTTCCACTACTTTGTGCTTGTGTATTTCTGTGTTGGTTTAACCTGTACTTGTGGTTCCCTTCAGTAGCTTCTGGTTGGTCACTTGATTCACATGTGCACTGCCTTTGTGGTCTTCACTGTGTTCATGATGGTTGCTGTGCACTTTTGTGCTTTGATGCATTTGCATGCTGCCATACTTGTTCACTCGTATCATGCTTGGCTTTGCCGTTCATCCTGTTGCACTTTGGTCTCTTGTCATGTTTGCTGTCCATTTTGCATTGGTACATTGCTGTCATATTGGTTCGAATTGCACTTGCAGTTGTTAACTTGATTCAGAAAAAAATTAGAACTGGATTAGTGCAGTTTTCATTCTAGTTTGTAACTGCAGCCATGTTTCATTTTGAGTTGCAGTGTTGGTCTGACTTGCTTGAGTTTCACTGCCATAAGTCGTGCATGTGTGTTGCAGTTGTTTATATGCACTTCATCACTTCAGTATTGTATTGTTTTCACCTCTGGCCTGTTGTAGTTTGATTTTGTGATGTTGTACTTTGGTCTATTGGGCTGCATACATGTTGTAAGTGATTTGTGCTTAGTTGCATCACTGGTCCATTGAGGTTGATCATCTGTTGTAGCCTGACTTGGTCTTGTTTCATGTTGGCTTGAGTCTGGGCATGTGTACTCCCGACCATTTTATTGCATTCGAATTTATTTTTGAATTTGCACCTGTGTTGAATCCAGTTTCACAACTCGGGTTTGACCTTGTGCTCGTGTCGTGATTTTCAATGTTATTGCACGTGTGTTGAACCCGGTTTTTCATTTGGGTTTGACCTGTGCTCACCTGTCCCTGTAAATCAATCAAGTGTATATATCGGCGTGCACGGCCTTGTGGCATATACAGTAATACACTGTGTATGTCACAAGTTGTTCGTGTATGATGAATTCAAATTTAAATTATGACGAACAACCCAAATAACTGAGGCAAATCATATTTTCAAAAACCATATTTTATTTTTGAATTGCAAAAATATTTCTTTTTCAATTTTACTGCGTTTGAGAATATTTTTGCAGATTACTCAGATGCTGGATTCAAACCGGAATGCAGTTGAAGACAAAAACACGAATGTGAGTGATATGTAGTGAGGTTAACTGTAAATGTGAAATGTGATGTGATTGTAATCAAAAATGTATATGTATAGTGAGAGCATGAAATTGTACTATTTAAAATTGTAATAAATATTAGTTTGAATAAAATATTCGTTTGAATTCAAATTCTGTGTTATTTAATTTTATTCAACAAATATTTATTTAATCTGTGAAAACCAAAATAGTACATTACCAAATACATTTAAATAAATGTATATATGTTTATTATCATCAAACAAAAATCATATAAGCGCAAAGCGCATATTCAACAACATATATATTTATTTCTAACAATTAAAACATGGCAAAATCTTGCAAGATAATTCGGATTTAACCTAAAACGGAAAACTATTAGAAAACATGAGATATAGTCATTATTCACCTTTGCATTGTGATTAAGGATTTGAGATTTGATCTTGGGTTATATTGATTTGCTTCTTCCTTTAGCTTATCTTCCTCTTGTATCTTCTAATGGTGGCCGACCTTTATATTTTGATTTTGGATAATGAACGTGTAGAATGAAAACGGCTTAAGGGTCTAGGGTATTAAAATGTGCCTTTTCCTATTTTTCCTCTTATCTAACTTCCCTTGCAAATCTCAATCCCCTAATCATTACATTATTCTAATTAATTTAACCAATTAAATGTCCAAAATAATGTTGCTAAAAATTAGAGTCGTTACACTCTACAATGGTGGTTATGCTATGAAGGTATTTCCTCAAATGTGAAAGGTGAAAAACGTCATGGACTCTTGGAAATTTATCCGGTAACTCCACTTAATAAGAAAGTCTTAAAATTCTTTCCATAGTTAGGGAAGGACCTACAAATCTTAGTGCTAACTTTCCCAACTTTTCAAATCTCACGACCTTCCTAAGAGGGGAAACTTGATCGACACCATATCTCCCACCCTGAACTCCCTCTCTTTCCTTCGCTTGTTAGTTTAGGATTTATAGCGGTCTTACGCTGGCTTCATATGCTGCCTAACAAAATCTACCATTTTCAAAGTCTCATGAATTAAATCTGATTCGAGTAGGACTTTGTAGGTGGTTCCACATCAATAATTTGGTGATTTATAGGGCTTCCTATAAACCACTTCAAAGAGGGCCATACCAATCGTCGACTGGTAAGTGCTGTTGTAAGCAAATTCCACTAAAGGTAAGTGTTACTCCCAATGTCCTTCAAAGTCCATGATATAATCTCTGAACAAATCTGCTAAGATCATATTCACTGTTTTAGTTTTTCGTCAATCCGAAGTGGTAAGCAGTGCTAAGATTTAATGAAATTCCTAAAGTTGTAAGTAACTCCTTCCAAATTTTCTAGCAAATAAAAGGTCCCCATTGCTAACGATGCCAACCATAATTCCATGAAGTCGAACTACCTCCTTATATAATTCTATTCTAGAGATGTTGCTATCCTATTGCTCCTTACAAGAATAAAATAGGCACTTTTAGTAAGTCCAACTATTATTGCCCAAATTTCTTCATTGCCTCTTTGACTCCTAAATAACCCATCTATAAAGTCCATTGATATATGTGTTCCTAATTTTATTTCGCTCAAGTCCAATGCGGTCCACCAATGCTGATTTAACCTCCAATATTGCTAGAATTCACTTTTTATGAAATTGTAAGGTTTCTAGGATTGAAGTATTCCTTATTTCGAGTTACTAACCTAATTTCCTTCTTAACTCCCATATCGTACCTAAATTTTTTCGCTAGTTAAGTATCCCTATAAAATTTTCCTTATTTACTTTGCTTGTCAATTTGTCTAGCAATCTAATCCCATCCATAAAATCAACACAGTGATAATATAGGAACATACCACATACTACATCGTATACTTTTCCAATACCTAAGGGAGAAAGCTAGCGTTTCCAATACCACATACTATCTATCGTCAACTAGCGTAAATGATGTTGTGACCCTAACACTCCTTACTAAATTAAGATGGTCATTCCTAGTATGCCATTCCACTATCACCCACATTCCTTAATTATCCCTCTTGGTTTCTAATAAATATATTCTATCCATTACTTTAGTTAATATACTTGCTATAATTGATCATTAATGTCAAAATTGGGCCATCTCTAATAAGTCCTCAATTAGCCCTATTAATCTTTTACAAGTTTCGAAATCCATCTCTTATGCCGATTCATTTCCACCATAAATACCATATTAAATTCACTAGTCAATCCCTATTAAATTCTTTTTAATCCTCATTAATTACTAATTTCTTGCCTATTAGATTTATAATTAATGCCCACACATCCTCATCCTATGGTCAATATGCTGTTAATAACTAATACGAATATTATGCTATTTATATTTTTTTTATTTTTAAATGTTAAGCATGGTTATACGTGTGTGTATATATTTCTAACTACTAATTTCTAAACTAGAATATTCATTTTCACGTTCTAAATCAGAACTATCCTTCTAAAAGGATCACCATTGTAATTTTCCATAAATTAACCACAAATGATATAGTATAAGAAATTATTTCTTTTATTGAAATTGATAGTATAAACTACGGAAAATAATATTCATAGCTTACACATCTCTTTCCCTTTATAGTATATCCCTTGTTCATTCAAACGACGCACTTCTATACATATTTTGGAATTGGGTGATTTATGAAAATTACACAGAACCTGCTCCAAATAAATCAAAACGTAGAAACTCGCCATCTACGAGCATCCTAATTTATAACCCAATTATAGATCTAGAATATCTTTACAACTTTACCATCATTCTATAAATAAATACTTGAGACGGATTCCAAATTTCCAGATCAGATTATATACTATCCCTACTTTATTCATATCCTAAAACTTTTACCATGCCTTACCTAAGTAGTGATCCCTATCCACTCCATAAAAATTTGGTTTTTACCATTCTTTGTAAAACTAAAATTCCAACAACATATAAAAAAACAATTTCAATAAATTGCTCCCGTAAACTTATTACATTAAATTCAAAAGCATCATTTATTACCCCATATCATGGCCTATACTTGTGAAAAGTTCATTGACTACCATTTTATGAAGATATTATTATTTTCCAAATTTAACTCTTTTTAAATCCATTACAAAGATTATAACTTCAAAATCGTTCCAAAATAACAGATTTTACTCTACTAGACATTTATTATCTCAAAGATATTTCTAGTTACAAGACAGTTATATTAGTATAATTCAAACCCCGACCTATTCACGTGCATAAAAAATTTCTAATTTCAAGTTGTTATATTATTTTAAAGACATGCATCAACATCTATTGTTTTATTACTCGAAATGTATTTTCAGTTAACTAAACACTTTTTATAACTTTGTTCAAAACCCTATATTCTTTCGCAATTCTTTTCTTACCAATCCCGATTTATTTCTCTTCCATTAAATTCAACGATATTATTACTCAAACATGCTCTAAATACAAACAGAAAAATGTATATTAAAATTCTCATCTTCACATAAATGATTTTCCTTAGATACAAAATTATCACAACTCATTTATTAATTATCATCATTTATTTCCATTTAATTGTCAAAAATACCTTCTATAACTTTAAACAATAAAAAAATGGAGTATAAAAGGATAACTACTACCTTATTAACTTCCTATCTCATTCCTAATTATCTCTGATATTATTTATTACTTGATTGAAATTCCTATTACTATCTAAATTCCCAATATTGACTCTTTGCAATGCATTCGTCTACTGTTTAGCCACTAGTATTAATAAATCTATTTCTACTGTTATTCTCCATCTTTCCTTATACGAGAATGTCCTTTCTACCCACCTTATCGGATATTCTTACCCTTTTATTATCTTTATCCTATTTCGATCAATTACCATTTCTACTTATCCACCCTTTTAAAAAGAATTTTAAAAGAACTTCCAAATTTACAAAGTAGGAAAATTGTTAAGTCCAACCTACGCTCTGTTTTACATTTAATTCGGAAAACAACAAAGGATCCAAAAATGGAAAACTTTTTAACTCAACTATTTTTAAAATAATAATTTCAAAAATGAGAAACCCTTTTAATCAGAAATTTTTGACTCAATAAAAATTTTAAGTTACGAATAACTAAATTTCATTGCTTTCTTAAAACAACTACTTTCCAAATCTTTTGAAAAACCTATTAAAAACATTTCAAGGCATTTTCCTAAACCTTTTTTTATTGAATTCTTTCACATGGGGTTGGAATTGAAAATTGACTTTAATTGTCCTTTCTTTTGAAATTTCCTTTTCTCTACTCATTCTTTATAAATATCTGGTTATCTTCTTGTGGTGATTGATGTACACCTTCTTACTCCTAAATGCGTACAACTATATTATCATATAAGATTCAATTACTACCTAACATGTTTATTTGTTGTTTCTATAAGTGTCACTTTATCCCTATTAAACGATTATTATCAAAGTCGGACATTTCCTAAGGACATTTATTTATTCTAATTTTTTCCTATTTTGCCCTCCTTATTGCTCTATAATTACCCTAATAATCTTTTTAATCGGTCCATTTATATCCTTATTAAATTCTTGTAACTCTCTATTTTATTGCACATTTATTTCCTTAATACCATTGGACTTACAATCTTTTCCATCTACATTTCCTATCCTTATTATATATTATACTTATAGATTCCATAATTATAAGGCAATCTAGATCCGACAAAGAAGTCAAATACCATTCAGCTTCCAGGGTGCTTTCATATGTCGCAGTCATGCTGTTCTTGGTCCTTAACTTATGATACGACCTCTCCCCCATGGGTAATCGGAGTAGGAGTATAAATTCAACTCTATTTATTTTTCCAACTCATAGTCGAGTAGCCCATCCCTCCGAAATATGGTCGTAACTACTTCTATAGTCAAAATTCATAACGTTAGGCGTACATTCAAAATGGGTGTATATATATAATTGGGTTTTGATTATACTTTCAAAAATAACAAGTATGCCACTCTTATGTATACCTGCTTCCGTTGATCGCGTAACCAAACGCAGATACCAAGTGTAAAAATACGCCCCGAAACAGGCCTAAATTTCGACCCAAAAAAGGCCCATCAAAACTTAGACCCTCCTCAAAACTGACTATTATTTCATATAAAGAACAAAAACGAGTTATTTATATACATATTCAGAGCTCACAATGGAAGGATAAAATATAGTAACAGAAACAATACTAATTCTATTTAAAATTAAAATAAATCCATAACGTAATGCCATAAATAAGTGTCACATATCCATAGTAAAATGTTTCAAAATACAACAATATTCGTTTCATGTGTACATCAGAAAGAAAATAGCATAAATAGATAAATAGTAGTTGCTATAAGTTTCCTTATTGCTTTTGCCTTTGGCATCATCCTTCCCAACCAGTGTCGTAATAAGGAGGGAGTAAGAACAACATATGTCCGGTGAATAAAAATCTCGAGCCTTATAGTAATAGTACTTGGGAAATATAATATAAATAAGAATATTTCTTCCATATTCTATTAACATTATAATCCTTTCCAAATACATGCCCTACAACTTTTCCAATCCAATTCCATCACCATTAATCTTTGATCCTAATCACCCATATTTATCATCGATAATGTCATATCAATGTAAGAGATAGTATCCAAGACACTTAATCCTTTTAATGGGAACTAGGTAGACTCTGACCATTTAATACCTTATTTAAGGTAGGTACCCATCATATAAACCTATCCCAAGGCAGAATCCTCACTGGTAACTATCTAGCTGTTATTACATGGAATCTCTTTAGCCGCATAATACTTCATATTGAAGCGGGCCCTTTCCCGAGATATCCTTTACCATGCCTAACCCATAACCCAACAATTTGCTACTTCCTACATAAGGAAGAGGCGGTCCCTCACTTAGCCGCTTAATACCTTCAATCCTTAAAGCAAGTCCATTGCGCAGTGACATCTCACATTACTCCGACTATTCGTAGTTACTATTAGTAGATTAGCTAGGCAAATTTACTCTACATAATCTGCGACTAACCTTGCATCATCTGAACTTACTTATTATAGGCGATGTCTCACATTAGCCCCAAAGTGACAATGTTTGTAGCCAGTTTGCTGGGCAAACTTCCATGTACTTTTGACTGACCTCGCATCCCTATAATGTAGTCAAAATTCGTAACACTCTCTATATATATTATCACTCATCCCACCACATCCATTATTAAGGCCTTATAAGAAAACTTTTTATTTCGCCTCAACAACCAATTGCTTGCCCAAGGGGATTTAACAGTAATCAGCAACCTATTAACTATGCAATTAATCGTTATAATTATACTTTGTTTACTTTAATACATATATAATATGTGCTTACCAATTTATAAGCATGCAATGATTAGGCCCTAAACTAGCATTTAAATGTCAACTCCTTTAAAAATTTATAATTCCCTTTCATATAATCTAAATATACCACAATTCCAATATCCGAAAATCAATCAATGAACTTGTATACAGATAAAACTAAAACTCAACCTATTTGTACTAAAATAGTGGAATAGATCAATAAATTAGAAACTTACAATTTCCAATTACTTTTATGCTTTATTCAACTTCTTTTTACATAAAATTAGGCAAAAGGCAATTTTTACTCAAATTGTGGAAATAATCGATGCAAACTACAAATTTGTACCTTACACATTTCCTAATCAAAACCCTTATCAAATCCAAATAAAAATAATAAGAAGTTAATAGAAGGTAAAACACTAAAATTGCAAATCTACACCATTCCATTATTTTAGTATAAACAATTGAGGTTCCAACCTAAGAAATGACATTTCATTTGGAGAAATTTTGTGGATTTTAATGTGATGTTTTCATAAACCAAAACTCCCTAAGGCATTTTCCAAATCAAAAATACACAAATCAATTAGTAAAATAGAAAGACTAATAATTCCACTCACTATCGGTTCTTAGCTTTGCTTCCTTTTGGATTTAACACGCCTTCAATAAACTTTTTAAAATCTCTTTTTTATTATATACAACAAGGGATTTGTATATACGTTGGATTTAGAAAATTAGAGGTTTGGAGGAGAATAGGGTTAGAAAATAAACAATAAATAAAAATAAAAATATAGGACTTATTACCTAAAACCCTAAAGGAGTTTTCTGAATCTTTGAAGAGATGAACTGACGGTGCTTTGCTAGGTTTCCAAAATAATTTGTGAATAAAAGTGAGGGGGCCAGTCTTCTACTTATAGTGGCTAGAAAACACTAGAACCATCGGATTTAAGCTGCTTAAAATAATAAAATCTGTGCCAAAAATCTTAGCCGCTATCAACAAGGACCGGTCGACCGCTCCTAACCAATCAGTTGACTGCTAGTTGTCGATCGACCTAAGTAGGTGGTTGAGCGGATTGTTTTTTTAGGAACGTTTTATTCTATAGTTGACTATTTTATTTAATACCTTAATTATTATTTAACATTAAAGTTAATTTTAAAATTTACTTAACCTCTAAGTCTAATTACTATTTACTTTCAAATTTCAAATTTAATAATTATTTAATAATTTGAATTTGGATTGTATTTAAATTATTTTAAATCCAAAAATTTCAAACACCCATAACTTTTCCGTTTGAGCTCCGTTTTCAACATATTACATATGGAAATTGATCGGAATTTTGCCACGAACACAACAAAATAATTTTCATTGTCAAATTCTAAACTTTGAAAACTTTCCCTTTTAGCCTTATCTTATTAATTTAATTTTTCTAATTCTATTGACTATTAATTTTTATAGAGTGTTACAGGTACCAAAACCGTCTAAGTAGTTAAGACTCTGATCATTCATTAAGCATCATCTATTTCTTTGTTGGGATTACATTTGTAATTAATGTATTTTGTTAGTATGATGTAATTATAGGGTTATAAGATTAAATTGTAATGAATTTGCAAATTAATGAATGAAATTATTTCTTAAATTTTTTTGAACTTTTGTGCTCCTAATGTTAACGATATAATTACTGACCCTATTTTATCACTTGAAAATAATGCTGATGATGAATGAAACTTTACTAGCTTCTATTTTCAGGCCTCAAAATGGATGATGTTACAAATTGGTATCAAAGCATAGGTTTACATAAAAAATAATTAGATTTTCGAGAAAAATAACCCAGAGGAAATAAGAAAGAATAAAATTGGGGTATGGGATTGCATTTTACTAGCATACATGTTATTTGTTATATATAAGTACATATATCTATCTATATTCCCCCTCTGTCTTAGACCATTCTTTTGTATCTCATGAAGGTTCATATGCAAATTGCGAAAATGGATACTAGAAGTAGAAGATTAAAATAAAAGATGGGGGCAACACAACTAATGGAAACGTTTTGTCCAATGCTAGTAACGCTAACCAAACCACTACTGAAAATGCGAATTCTAACCCTAATGCAAGTGCTAGACCCACAATAGTTGATATGGGGATGATGAATAAGTTCTTTGTTATTATGGTCTAAGTCATAGTAGCGGCTAGGCTGATTGAAGGCAACGCTGGTAATTGCCGCACCAGAGGTGGATACCTATAATAACTATGCAGCGTTAAGTTGGGATTATACTTGCATGTAAGAAAAATCATTCATGGGAATAGAGAATTCCATTGAAGTGGTGAGTTTTCTCCTTCGGGGTGGGAATATTTCCGCTGATCTAGGGTTGAACGATGGTCAGGAAGGAGACTGGCATCGAGGCAGTTACAATGAGCTGCTCTCTACTGGTGTAATAGTGTTACCATAGGAGTTGGAGGAGGATCTTACTTAGGTCAACATCGAAGTGAGGTTTGAGGAGAAGTTTCTATCTGAAATAGCTAAGTTAGCTCTGTTTGGAAAGAACTTAGAGTTGGAATAGGGATAGGGTAGATGACCATTTTGGAGTATGTCACGAAGTATGAACGAGCTGTCAAAGCATGGAAAACCATTACTAACACTTTACTTAAGAAGAACAAAAAGTTCATATAGAGACATAAGCCTGAGATTACTAGGGAAACTCTACCACATCTTAGAGATCCATTTAATGTCGTAGTGGTTAGCTTTGAGGAAAGTAGATTTACGAGCATCTTTAGAGAATAAGTCTATGGAGACTACAAGTTTCTAAGGAAAGAAAAGAAGGTTTTTTGGCAAGAATATGGCTAAGAAGAGCGGGCTTCGAAAAAGGAAAAAGTTAAAGTGACTTGCTATTAATGTGACAAGAAGGGGAACTTCGCTAATGAGTGTCATTTTGGTGAGGGCGAGAGGGCTGTTGATAAGAAAGGTGTGAAGTGTTATAATTGCGACACAATAAGGCATTATAAGAATGGGTGTTCTGAATTGATCAAAGATCAATAAGGAAAGGTTTTTGCTTTCGAAGCTATAGCTTTCGAACAAACTTTAAAGGAAAAGGGAAAGGTTGTGTTAGGAGGTATATTTCTTATCTGTATCACTCCTATTAGTGTTTTCTTTAATATTAAAGCATCATATTCTATTGTCTCTGAATATTCAGTAGATAAGTTAAATCTGAAACCTACATACTTTATTATTTCTTTGAGAATTGCAAATCCAATAGGTGGATGTGCAACACTTGAAATGAGACATGACCATGTAGAGTTTGAGTTGTTAGGTCATATGTTTGTCTACAATTTGCATGTGTGTGATTTTGAGGGTTTCAGGATAATTCTAGGTATGGATTGGTTAAGTTGATATGATGCTAGGATATTTTTTCGAGATAGAACAACATCCTTAAAGCACCATAATTTTGACCGGATTATATACTCATTTGAAGTGTTGGGTTTCAACATCTATGCAATGGTAGGTGCTGTAAAGGGGTTTGGGATGAAATTAATCATTTTTTGCAATGAGAAAGTATGTTGACATTTTTGAGCTTGTCAAGGAACTACCACCAAAATGCACTATAGAGTTTCGAACGGATCTCATACCTAGAACTGAAACCATAAGCAGAACACCTTGTACAATGACACATACCAAGCTAAAGATATTAAAGGTGCAGCTAGTGGATTAGAAGGGAAGAATTTTATCAGACTAAGAAGTTCACCTTGGAATGATGTGGCGATGTTGGTAAAGAAGCTGGAAGGTTTGTTGAGGTTGTGTGTCGACTGTAGAAAGTTAAATGTGAAGACGATAAAGAATTAGTATACTTTGCTTAGAATACATGATTTTTTTTTCAATCAATTAAATGGAGCCAAGGTGTTATCACAGCTAAATTTAGCAATTAGTTTCCATTAATTAGGAGTGATTGAGGAAAGTATACCATTAAGGGTATTTCAAACAAGATATGGTTCATAAGAATGGTAAGCCAGGCCCTTCGGACTGACCAAGGTAATTGAGTGGAGCCAAGGTGTTGTCACAGCTAAATTTAGCAATTGGTTTCCATCAGTTGGGAGTGGTAGAGGAAAGTATACCAATAAGGGTGTTTCGAAGAAGATATGGTTCGTAAGGATGGTTGTTCAGGCCCTTTGGACCGACCAATGCACATGTTCCTTTATAGATCTGATGAACTGGATCTTCTAAGAGTACTTGGACAAATTTATGTTGCTTGACGACATTTTGATATATGATAAGAATGAAAAAGAGCATGAAGTTCATCTTAAAACAGTAATAGATATGTTAAGGTAACATCCATTATAGGAAAGTTTTCAAAATTCAATTTCTGCTAAGGAGAAGCGAAGTTTCTTGGGCATGTAATTTCAAAGAATGGATTATCTGTAGATCCATCAAAGATCGAAGCCTCTAATAATTGAAAGAGACCAAAGACTCGATTGGGATTAGAAGTTCTGGAGTTGGTTGGTTACTACCAGAGAATTATAAAGATTCTTCTTGTATAGCAGCACCAAATACTAAGATAATAAGGAAGGATGTAATGTTTGTTTAGACTGATAAATGTGAAGAAGCATTTCAAAAGCGAAAGTATTTATTGACCAATTCGCCCATGTTACTTGTTCCAAGAGTGTATACCGATGCATATGGATCTGGGTTAGAAGCTGTATTGATGCAGAGACGTAGATTCATTGCCTTTGCTTCTCCACAGCCTTGACCGCATGAAGTGAGATATCTTACTCTTGATTTGGAGTTGGCAGGAGTAATCTTTGCACTGAGGGTGTGAAGACACTATCTTTGGGAGAATAATTCAATTTTTCACTATTATAAGTTCTTGAAATATTTATTCTTCCAGAAGGAGTTGAATATAAGGCAAAAAAGATGGTTGAAGTTTATGGAAACATACGACTTTGGGATTTACTATACATCGAGGAAAGAAAATAAAGTGGTAGATGCACTTACTAGAAAACATCAAAACGCAGTGTTGGCAATTTTATCTGAATGGAATGATTTAGAAGCATTGGATTTTGTGGAGTTCTAATAAGGTCGATGGTTAGTTCTACTTATAATACCTTAATGATTTCTTGTCTAGTGGATCGACTAGCATTGATTAAAAGATTTGCTGCAAAGAAAAATGATGATCTAATGCTAGATGATCGAATCAAGAGACTAGAAGTGGGAAGTGAGATCGATGACTTGAACTTTTTTTAATTCAACCAAAGAGGATGGTTGAGAAAGAAGGAATGGTTGTGAGTTCCTGATGTGGATAATCTAAGGAAGGAAGTCATTAGAGAATGTCATCAATTAAAGGTTAATATACATCCCGAAGGTATAAAGGTGTACCAGAATATAAAGAGAAATTTCTTCTGGAAAGGACTAAAGAGAGATATAGGCTTACGGGTGAAGCAATATATGAATTGCCAATAGGTAAAAGATGAGCATCAAAACAAAGTGGCTACTTCAACCTTTGGAAGTGTTATGAAAATAGGATTATATATCTATGGATCTTATTGATTGGTTTCCAAGATCAGATAGGGGAAATGAAATCATTTGGGTCATGGTTGATAGACTCATCAATTATCCATGTTAAGTCGACAAGGACGACACCTAGTGTTGTTAAGTTATTCTTGAAGAATGTTGTGAAACTTCATGGAATATCGAGTAGCATGGTAAGTGATAGGGATCCTTTGTTTAGTAGTGAATGATGGAAGAATTTACAAAATGAATTAGATACCAAGCTGAAAATGAGTATCTCTTACCATCCGCAAACTAATGGGCAGATGGAAAGGGTTAACAAGGTACTCAATGATTTATTTACAACTTGTGTACTAGACTTTGAAAGGTCATGAAATGGTTTCCTATAATAATAGTTATTAGACTAGTATAGGAATGACACCTTTTGAAGCACTTTATGGAAGGTCGTGTGATTCATATGCACATTGGTTGGAGAAAGGTGGTAGAATGATACTTGGCTTGGATTTCGTGAATGAAGCTAGGAAAAAGATTGAGTTATTCCGAGCAAAGATGAAGGAAGCTCAATCAAGGCAGAAAAAATATGTAGATAAAAGGCGTGGGGACTTAGAATTCTAGGTTAGAGACTATGTTTTTGAGAAAATATCACCGACAAAGCATGTTGTGGGATTTGGGATGACATGGAAATTGGCACCTTGATATGTTGGTCTGTTTCCTATCATGGAGAGAATGGAGAAGCATGCTTATCGTATCGAGTTACCGAATACTTTGGCAGAAGTCCATAATTTGTTTGTGCATCTTATTTGATGAAGTGCGTTCATGATCCAGAGACTACTATATAGCCTATGGTTTTGGAAAATTTAGTAGTAGAGCCTAATATGACTATCATTAGACGATCTACTCGCATATTTGATAGAGATACATAGTAGTTGAGAAATAAGACAATCAGGTTGGTAAAAATACAGTGCATTGATGTTAAAAAGACTTACTTAGGGGATAGAGGAAAAGATTAAGGAGGTGTATCCCGATCTATTTTGATTGTATGATCTATATAATTGTATAGACTGTTGACTAGTAATTATGGTAGTATTGTTGTTATTACATGCTTGAGTCGCATATTTATATGGTTGATGTGCTTGTTTTTGTTTCTTATTGTAATTTTAAGGACAAAATTCATTAAGGAGGAAAGCATGTAACACCTCTAATTTTTATTGCACATTATTTTGAACATTAAATTATCGGATAATTAAATGGAAAATTGGAAATGTAGAATTTTCTATATTAATTAATTAATTTTGGCCTTAAGAAATATAATAATATAATTTTTAAAGAAGGAAAATTTTAATATAAGCGTGAGAAAGGAAGGGTGAAAATGAAAGAGGAGCCCCATCATTCTCTCCCGCTCTCCTTTGTACATTTCATTTTACATTCTCATAGTTAAACTAAAAAAAGACTGGCCACCATTAAAGCTAGCTCAATGAACAAAAGTGGAAGGGAAGCTTAAGAAGAAAAGACGCTAAGGAAAATTCCATCACTTCAACAAATTAAGGTGGATAATATTTCCATCTTTTGCTTGTGATGTGTTTGATTTGGATTAATTATGGACTCAAACTTTGGTTGCTATTTATCAAGCATTTGGGGTAAATAATCATTTATGGATGTATGGCAATCGTTTATGTGTTTTTAAGAATTTTTCTAAAGGGTTTTGGATGTGAAAAACTAAGTTTTTGATCTTTGAGTGTTCCAAAATTTTGATATGATGGTTGAAAAATTATTTCGGAGATGGAATTTCAATTTCATAATTTTTGGAAGTATTATGACTATCTTAGGAATTTTCTAAGTGAGAAAATGGATGATTTTACAATTTAAATTATAAAAAGTAACTATCATGGATTGAAATTTTTATATGCTGATAAGGAAATAAATACAGGTTGGAAATTTTTATGGACTTTTCCCAAATGACTATAATTTAATACAAATTGTTTTATGAAAATAGGACAAATCTGTAAAATATAAAAAAATTGACTAATTTGAGGAAAATTTTATTTTGGGTAAACAGAGTACGTTTTTCGAAATTCGAAAGAGGATTTTGTTTAATGAATGATATTCTGACAAATAATGTTGGTTTGGTAAAAGGTTTATAGCATTAAAGGAAACAAATCAGTTTTGTAAATAATTAAAAATTTTCATTATAAACATTCGAAAGCCATCATTTTTTCAAGGCTGAATAACCGTTTGCTTTCAACATGTGACAACATGCATTTTCAATCCGCGATAGCTAGCAATTTATAAAATATTTGAAAGCTTAATTTTGTCAGCCTTCAACAAAATTTTTTTATTAACCCATTAGGTCTACATTTTTTAACACTTGATGGTTATATTTCTATTAACATACGATAGATATGTTTATCGAATTTCAAAAGCTATTTTTTCAAGGGCCGGTAGCCGTATTTTGTTAACTTTCACAAGCTATTTTGTCAAGCCCGGACAGCTATATTATAATCAACTTTCAAAAATATTTTCTCAAGGTTCAATCTCTATATTTTGTCATGGTTTGATGGCTATGTTTTCTCAACATTCAACAGCCCTGTTTTTGTCAAAGTTCAATAGTTATATATGGTCAACTTTGGAGGTTATGTTTTTAACATACGATTGCTATTTGTATGTTGATATGGGACAATTATAATTTTGGCATGTAATAGCCTATATTTTGAACATGCAATGGCATGATATTTTTCAAGGGGAGATAGCTCATGATTTTAAAAAGAAAGGATAACTAATTTTATGATATTTAAAAGATTTACAGCCCTATGTTGGGCTGAGTTTTACTTAAACAAAAAGGTTGACTTTGCTATGTTTTTTGGGTTTTTAAAGGAAAGAACTAATGTTTAGACCATTTATAAAGAGTTATTGATGATGGAAATTATTACTTTAAATAAGTAATTTTGTGTATAAATTGGATAACACATGAATATATATTTGAATGGATGCTAATGTGCCTTATGTTCTACTTTGTACTTTGATTAGTTATTTTTGCATATGAAAACTTATTAACATACTAACCTACACACTAAATGTTATCACCCAACATTTTGACCATGGACATTTGAATTGACCAATTAGCATTGTTCTAGTAGTGGGTATGGACAAACATAAACTCCTAAATGAGTAAAATTACATTCAGAAGATCGAGAAAGTCACATCGTCTTAGAGTGCCTTGTATTGATCAAAGGACATAATATTTTAAATTGGACTTTTGGGTGGAGATTACGGTAGGGTCGTGCCTTTTCCTCTAACCGTTAAGCTCGTTATTGGCCAGGTTTGTGATTCCAATGCATAGGCCTTTGCTAAATTTAAGGTTAAAATGGGTCTTACGTAGCCAATGGAACTCATAGTAGATTGCTCACCTATATTTTTTCTCCCACAGTTTGTAGGTGACCATTGTTACTTTCTCATACCAGTTTTAGGAGGCCTCTGTTATCTTCTCCTACTATTTCTTGAAGACTGTGAATATTTCTCTTATCGATCATAGGAGAAAATTATTATTTTCTTCTAAATGGACTAGAAGAACATGACATCATGTCATATATCTTAGCCCAAGTTAGCCTAATAGTTTTTTAGTTGGCCCAAGAAAACTAATATAGATTTATAATGACTTTGGGAAAACTATGCCATTAAATGGACCATTTTATGAAACTAAATAATTATAGTAATGTGTAGCCCTTTATTCTTATAAATAATGGACTATTTATTTTAAACCATACATGCATGATATATCATTGGTGTTATAATTATAATCTAATCACTACGGATGAAGGTTATATTATGGACGACATATTGTTATATAGTTTACTACTAGTGGAAACCCATTCCACTCAGTAGCATTATCTTATTAAGCACTCATATTTTGGTTTGAGGTAGACTAAAATTATTAACACTAGACTTTTTGTCTGACCTGAAGTTTGTGATTTCCCCTCAAAATGTCGGGTACTTAATTGGGAACTGGGTAGGCTAAGTGTAGCGTGTTTACATTTTTGATGAATAAGCATCCAAAGATGTGGAGGAGGCAAGCTACTATTTAAATTTTATTTATGTTGTGAAGTAGCTTGACTGCTTCTTATTATTGTTGGTTGTATGTAATGATGGATATTATAACCATCAAAGTAGTTAAGATTCTAATCGTCCAAAAAAGCATCTTCATATGTCACTCTTATAATTATTATATTTTGTTTGAATCATGTAACCATGGGATTATGAGATTAAAATTGTAATGATTTACAATTTAGTCGATGTAATTATTTTGTGAAAGTTTATAAACTTCTTTGCTCTATTGATGCTAATGACACAATAATTGATCTCATTTTGTCTTTAGGAAATAATGCTAAGATGACAGTGGCATCACTACTATCTATTTTCGAGCCTCAAAAATAGGGATGTTATTAGTTTAATAGTGAGATATGTGGCATGCATTGTTGCTCACAAGAATTTTATAGATTAAAATGGTAAAGAGTGAACTTTTCCATGCGTAGCTCTGTTGTTGGGTGGTCCTGACACAAACCTAAGTGTTAAGAGGTTTGAAGGTTATTCAAATAGAAATGATGCAATAATGAGCTAGTAGGCAGGCTCGGCTCAAACCTAAGTGCTTAGAGGATTGAAGTCTCTTAAGGGTGACTTGCAGCAATAAGGGGCTAGGCAGGCGGGCCAAGCTCGAACCTAAGCATTGAGAGGCTTAAGGTTATCTAGGGTGACAACTGCAATAAGGAGCTAGGTTCGACTTATTTCTATGCGGATACACTACAAATGTCGGACTTTCGAATCACTTGAGATAATAGCACTGGTCGAGATAATAGTGAACCATTCTATACGGAGGATTAGCCATATCGCGGGCGAGGGGTAGGAATCATTATAGACATGAATTTGGTCCATAATACACCTTGACACGAAGGGGAGGGATGTCTTACCCAAATTCATGAGGTTGTGGGCAATTCCCAAGAAAGGAATTGAATGGACAGTGACTCGGTCCCACTAGATAGCCTGGTAGTCCACGAAAAGTAAATGGATTCTCTATAATCCACCATCGTGGATAGCCAGTCGGGCAGGAAGGGAGAGACACCTTGCACAGTCCTAGACGATAAAGTCGGTGGTCCCCAAATAAGGTAATAAGCTTATAATAATTCATCGTCATGGGATAGCCTGATAGTCCCAATGGATTCTCGGTATCCACACTCATGGATTGATAGCTGGCCATATAGGAAGGGTGTGATGGTTCGAGCGGTCTTGGTTAGAAAAGATTGACAGTCCCCAGACAAATTAATGAGCATATGGTAACCATCCTTGTAGGAAAGCCTTAATGAAGGTGTTGAATAATCCATGCCATGCGATATTCGACACATTCTTCACAAAAGGTTACGGGCTCAGTAGTGATCTTGAGAAAGGAACTACAGATGGGATCTAGATGCCTTGAGAAATGCAATTGAGCATCTGGCCACTTTCGAACACCGCTAAGGGTGAAGCCGAATGAGAGAAACATTTGGCAACCCATAGGGGGCTACCCTAGGCATCAAAAAAAGTGTTGGCTCTCAAGGATTTCTATGCTGGGGTGTTTGGTAGGAGGCATATATTTCAAAAGGGGGACCCTACCTTGGTTTTTCCATGAAGTGGGAAGACCATGATGGTCGGAATCTTAAGGTTAACATTTGGGCAGATGAGCATGATCTTCAGATTCGGAGCGTGCATGGTTGTGGTGATTTGGTTGATATGAGAGGAGAGGAGCAGGCATGCACAACAACTGTACATGACACGAGGCTAAACTATGGTAGTTGGTGAATCTTTTTGGTGAGTGGGGGAGGCGGTGAAGTTCTATCCACCATTATCATTGTTGATCTGGATGTGAGGTACCAAGTAAGGAAAGAGCTTTCATAGGAATCGCTAACTGAAAGATCGTGTGGGCCCTCCATTTAGCAACAAAATATTGATGATATTTTTCATCATAACTCAAAGTTATAGTAATGAGTTATGAAAAGAAAATTTTATTTGCTAATAACTGATTTGGCTCGGCTACAATAGCTACGTTGTTCAGGTATTTCCTTAGGTACGGTACATGGAAGGCATCATGTAATCCCGTAAGCTTGGCCAAAGCTCTACTCGATATGCAAGTATAGAATATCCTTGGCGCCAACTAACCGATGAAAAAAACTTCATAACCTTCTTAAGAGGGGAAACAATAAAAATACCATGTCTTTGACCTAAAAATTCAACTCTTTTCTTCGCCTTTCAGCATAGGACTTCTAATAGCCCTATGTGGCCTTCATTTGTCAGATATTTAGCTCTACCTTATATGAGGTCACACGAATAAAATTTGGTCTAAGTATAATTTTGTTAGTAGTTTCCCACCAACAATTAGATGACTTGCATGGCTTTACATTTAAGGCTTCAAAGGGTTCCATGCCAACCATCACTTGATGACTATTATTGTACGTGAACTCTACCAACAGTAAACTCTGCTACCAATGCCCTTCAAAATACATAATGCAAGCTCTCAATATATCTTCCAAATTCTTTTCACTCTTTTCATCTGAACATTGGTCTACAGGTGGTAAGCGGTGCTAAAATTTAATGTTGTTTCTAAAGATGACTACAAACACCTCTAAAATTCACTAGTGAATATGGAGTCCGTTCATTAACTGTTCTGATGGGAACTTCATGCAATTGTACCAATTCTTTGATATATATTCATGCCAAATATATTGTACTCCTATTAATTCTTATGGGAATAAAGTGAGCATTTTCGGTAAGCCTATCTAATACAACCCAAATAGCTTCATTGCCCCTTTGACTTTTAAGCAAACCATCCATAAATCCCATCGATATATGCTCCCACTTCCATGTCGGTATCTCTAACAGCAACAACAGTCCTTCGAACTTTCCCTATTCTGCCTTTATCCTTTGGCATGTCAAACACCAAGAGATGAACTTTGCTACTATCTTCTTCATTCTCGATCAAAAGAAATACGCTTTGTATCCCTAAACATTTTATATTCACCGAGCGAATAGTCATCCTAAAATAATGGCACTCAGCTAGCACTTCCTCCGAAATGTCCGCCAGCATTGGAACACAAAGGCTTCCATCCCTCCTTGGACATCCTCTTTTCCCTATTGCATATCTACTAGTTTAGGGGAAATTCTCTCCTCTACCTTGCTTACCCAAATATTGACTATTGCCATATATTTTTTCCATTCTTGCCCGATGCAGTCTATTAATAAGGGTATTACCTCCATTACTAATAGATAGCCTAAAGTGAGCTCTGATGGCGGTTGGAAATTGAAATTGGTGAGGAACACCAACTGCCTTCACTCATATATAACACCAAAGGTAGCATGCCTCTGGCTAATGGAGTCGACAATAAAATACCATTTTTGGCGAGCATAATGTATCTCAATGTCATATGTTGCTATAAACTTTATCCATCTCTATTGCCTGATGTTTATATCTTTTTGGAAAAACAGGCACTTAAGGGATTTGTGTTCGGTGAATAAACCTTTATCCTAAAAGATAGTGCCTCCACAACTTCAAAGCGAAAGTATTAGCCGCTAACTCTAAGTCGTGAGTGGGGTACCTTTTCTCATGATCATTTAACTTCTTTCTTGCATAGTAGGCTACACTTTACCTTCATGCATAAGAATAGCTCCAAATCCTATACCACAATTGTCGGTGTAGATAGTGAAAGGCTTCGATCCATCCAAAATGGTAAGTGTTGGCGTCACTAGTCAACACCTCCATCAGCTTCTCAAATGCTTCAGTGCATTTCTCATTCCATACAAAATCTAGTTTTTCCTTGGTCAGTCAAGTTAGTGGGATTTCTATTTTTGCATAGTCCTTGATAAACTTCCTATCGTAGCCCGCCAACTTATGAAAACAACTAACTTCAGTGGCATTTTTTGGAATCTTCCAATCTTGAGTAGCTTTCACCTTTGTAAGATCAACAGAAAATCCCTTCTTGAAAACAACATGATCGAGAAATCTTACCTCCTTCTTTCGAAAATAAAATTTTGAAAATTTGTCTTTTAGTCGATGCTTTTTCAAGGTCTCTACTACCTCCCTTAATTGATTTTCCTGCTCTCGTTTACTTTTAAAGAATACTAGAATATCGTCCACCAACACTATAATGAATTATTTAGCTGCTCCTTAAAGACTGTAATCATCAAATCTACAAAGTATACAAGGGCATTTGACAACTCAAAATGCATTATTTTCCATTCATATAGTCCATCCAGGGTGTGAAAAGTGACCTTCACTTGCAATCTTCAGCTATTCTCAATTGGTGGAATTCAGTGGCAAAGTCCAACTGAGAAAAGACTTTGGCTCCAACAAGCCGGTCAAGCAGAACATCTTTTATAGAAAGGGACATCTATTTTTCTTGGTTAGTTTGTTAAGCTCTCAGTAGTCAACACATAACCTTAAAGAGCAATTTGTCTTAGCGGCGAAGACAACAAGTGCTCCCTATTCTGAAGTACTATGATGAATAAATCCCTTCTGCAATAGCCTTGAAATCTACTTACCCAACTCTCGACTTTATTTGGGGGCCATGTGCCTAAATGGAAACGCGATAGGTCTAACATCCTTCTCTAAATCAATCTTACACTCATTCTCCCTTCAGGTTGGGTGACTGGATACTTTTAAAAATATTTGGAAAGTCTTGGACTATGGGCATAGTTGAGAGCGCACCCAGTGATAAGCTAAGAGAATATAAATAGCTTAACTCGGATGAGTTTTGGGGGTGTACAATGAACATCAATATCATGTCCCATATAGTTCCTTAGCCATACGATTCTCCTAACATTTATATCTCATCCCCTACCTTAACTATACGATCCTCCTATCACTATCTAAAACAGCCTATAGTAAGACAACCAATCCATCTCTAGGGTAAGTCTATACCCCTCAAAACCAAAAACATATGCATTACATGTAAAATCAACATTATACATATCCACAACCAGGTCATTACAAATCAAAGAAAGATGTATCGACCCTCCCATAGGATTTGACACGGCTATTGGGTCAATGACTACTTGAATTTTCGACTCGAGGAGTTGAGTACATTTCTACTTGTGAATGGATGTGATCATCCTGAGTCAAATAAGGTACTAGTAGTATTTCCAAAGATAATAGTTATTCCCTCCATTGCAGCCTTTCCTTTATCTCTAGGAGGAGGTCTACTCAAGACAAGTATCACCTTGATGGCATAATCTCTCTCTTTTCCTCCTCCTCCGTTGTTGTTGTTGAGAGAGATATCTCTCTCTTTTCCTCCTCCTCGTTGTTGTTGTTGAGAGAGATATACTACCCTTATCAAACTCACTTTGCAGTCCGTAGCAACATGCCGCTTCTTTAGACATTTTTGACATGCCACACCTCCTTGCTTTATCTTTCCTTTGGCTTTCTTATCTACTTAGAATCCCACTTTCTATGCTGTACATTGATTTTGTGTTGTCCTACCTTCTCCTTCTCCTCGAATAGTATGAACTACGGCCATTTCAACTACCATCTCATAGGTGGAACCCATAGAAATTTAGGTCCAAAGTAGTTTTCTAAGTCGAGAATTTATATATTTAACAAACTTCATAGTCTTCTTCGCAAGGGTGTCAATCTGACTCATTCCAAACTTAGCTAATTCCGTGAACTTATAGATGTACTCCTTCATCATGGAGTCTCCTTACCATAGTTGGATAAACTTCTCTGATTGCAAACTTACTCTAGATTTGGACATGAATTGCGACTCGAAGCAAACCTTGAATTTAGTCTAAGTATTTCCTTCCTCGTTGTTCTCTTCAACTACTATGGTCCACCAATCCAGCGCCTCCTACTTTAAATTCCATATAACCATTCTTTTCTTGACCCAATCTTCCCACCCTAACCCCCAGAATACACATTCACTAATCCAAGATTTGGTTTTTGTAAAATTATCAGCCCCTGTATATGCCATTCATCCCATATTCTAAAAGCGTTTATGCATCTTGGGGAAGTCTAGTGGGTGGGGTGCCATTTCAGTGGGTAGAGCAACTTGAGGTGCTGATGTAGCTTATGGAGGAATGATAACTTTCCCAACATGCCATAGGCGTTGCTCAAACCATCATGGCATACCTAGTATGGTGGGTATTTCTTGGGTGGAGGGGTTCACAGCCGCCGAGCAGTTATTTTCAGCCATAATCGAATATCTATACGTTCAACGTTTTTGTCATAACTTTTTAACATAGTATCATTTGCTAAAATAAAATTTTGCCTACCATTGCATATGTTCACAAAAGTGTGCAAATATACACTAGGGTTTTGAAAAGTACTTTCAAAAATAACAAATATGCACTCTTACATATACATATTCGCCTTGATTAGATAACCCAAGCTTTGATACCAAATGTAATAACACTCTTCGAAATGGACCTAATTTTCCATCCAATAAAACCTAATCGAACCTTAAGTCCATTCCAAAGTTGGCTGGTTGTTGGTAAATTAATTACAATGAACAATATAGAGCTATCTATCTATGCTTTTAGAATCTCATAGTGAAGAGATAAAATATAGTAGCAAAATAGGTACCCATTTCATCAAAACCAAATCTCAACAATACAACATCACGGAATGTCCATAATATAATGTCTCAAAATAAAACATCAACATGTTCAAAACCTAGGTACATTTAAATACATAAAAAACATAGATAAGTAATTAATGTGATACCTGGAATTTCAAGAAATTTAAAAGGTGATAATCTCCTTTATTTATTATTTAAAACCGGTAAAATTGTTATTTTCAAAATAATAATAATGTGATATAAATAGATTTTTAAATAAAATAATTATTTACAAATTTAATTTGGTTTTTTATAAAAAGATTTTAAATAGACTTATATTTTTCAAATTTAATAATGTGTTTATTTAAATTAATATATATATTTATTTAAGTCGATTTTAAATTGGATTTTTTAATTTAAATTTGAGTTTAAATTTGGATTTAAATTTGAATTTAAAAGGATATATGTTTTGAAAATATTTTGGATATAAAAATATATGAATAAGGTTTTTATTTAAAATAAGATTTGTTTCATATTATTTTCCTTAAAGAATTTTATTTATATAATGTAAGAAAGTATTTGTTAAATAGTAAAATAAATACAAAATTTTTATATTAACATTTAAAAATGAATTAAATATATATATATGATTTTATTTAGGATATAATTGGTTTTTATTTTCTTTTCATTTAAGGTTTTATTTATCTAAAATTAAGAAAAGCATTTCTTAATTAAGAAATGTACTTATTAAATAGGAAAATAAATACAAAAGCTTTTAAATCATTTTAAAAGTAATAAAAATGAATAATTACAAGTGTTTAATTACAAAGGCTTGTGATAACATGTGTAAAGAGTTAAATAATGGTAATGACAAATGTTAACAAATTGGGCGAATGTCATTTCTTTTTTATTTTTCATTTTCTTTAATTTTAATAAATCATAATAAACTCTATATAAACAACCATCTTTTTTCTTCAATTCTTTTTCTATCTTCAAGTCTAAAACTCAAGAAAACTCAAACCTATAAAGGAAATCCACAAATCTACAAATCTTCAACCAGTGAAACTCAAGCTGTAATTAAAAGTACAAACCTGTAAACATATTCAAACAAATCAAAACTCAAAAGCCTATAACCTTCTCAAACAACAAAGCCTGTAACAAAGATTCATCTTCAAAATGCAATCTGAAATCAAAAGTCTTAAAGCATTCAAGTTTCCAGTAAAACAAGATCAAGTATTTCAGTTTTCAAGGGATCATAGATTTCAGTTTTCAAATCAAAGCATTCAAGATTTCATATCCCAGTTTCAAGCTCTTTGTCTTAAAAACAGGTGAGTAAACTTAAACATAAATCAGTTCTTATTTCTGATGTACGTGTAATGATTGATATATCTTGTGATGAATGTTTGAAAATATGTATGCATGTTCGTTTTAGATCTAAATATATGTATTTATGTATGTAAACCTATGTGCATGTATCTGTATCATCTCTGTTCTAGATTACAGAGTTTAAATTTGAAAAAAAAATTCTCTAATCTCCTCATCTAATTTCTGTTAGGCTGAAGTATTCAAACAAAAGTTGTTTTTTTAACATAATTAAGTTTTTAAAATTTTATTTATAAGAAATAAGTTTGAAAATTCTCTGGACATTAAAAAGAACAGTGAAAATTAAAGAAAATGTTAAAATCAAGTGCAATGATTTGTAAATTCAAGTATATAACTAGAATCCTCTTTTCAAATTAGAATATTTAAAACAAAAATCTTGATTTTTAGTGGGTGTAGTTCGTAGATGATCAGATTTTGATTTTTGGGTTGTTTCTGGCGATCGACGAACACTGGGTCGTCGGGGTTTTTGTCGGAGCTTTCTTAGTGTTTGGGAATGTCAGAAAAAAATGGTGGAAGTGGAGATCATGGGTCGTGGCATCGGCGGTTTTTAGAACTAGGGTTTTAGAACCCAGTTGAGTCGAGGTCGGAAATTTCTTTTCTGCAGCAACGTCGGAGTGTCGAGTCAGGCCATAAGTGGAGGAAACGTGCTTGAGTCGTGGACAAAGGTGTAGATGAAGCTCCATAGATTTCGATGGCCGGAATGGTCTTGTCGAAGCTGGTTTCAGATGAGGTTGGGTTTCCAGGTTCGATTGGAAAAGCTCATTTTGATTTTGGGTGTTATGGTGACGAGTCGATGATCGAAATCGTTTGTCGTGTCAATCGTTGTCTTGCTGGAGGTGGTGCGAGTCGCTGGAGCACCGCCATGGCACCGTGCACATGCACGGTTCCCTGTCATGTCTATTATTTTGGGAGGTTGGATGACTCGAAGGGAAGCTCGAGGGAATAGGATGAAGGTTCGGGTTCATCCTAGGGTTGTATTCGCGAGTGTAAAGCTTGTTTTCAAGTTTTAAAAAATTTTAACAAAGTTTTTGAAAATAAAGGAAGATGGAGATTTTCTCGGGGTATGTCTCGGGAAAGACTCGGGTAGAACCCCAAGCAGGTTTTAAAATGCAAATTTTTAAAAAGTTTTTATAAAACAATTTTAAATTTTGAACTAAATCTAATTTTAAAATATTATGTAAAATAAATGTTTTCTTAAAACATTTGATTTAGAAGTTTTGTAATTTGTTTAACTTAAAATTTGTTAAGTTAAATTGGTAAGTTATTTTAAATGTTAAATTTAAATTTAAGGTTTAAATAAAAAGTGGAATGTTTTAAAATGTGTTTAAATTATGTTAATAATAATTAGGTCATTAATAAAGATAAAGTTTTATCTTAAAGTTAATTAAGATTTTAATAATTAATGACTAATTAATTTAATGAAGTAATTAAGAAAATTAATTAGTTTAAATTAATTAATGTTTAAGGATTAATTAATTTATAATTAAAGTTTATAATTAATTAATCTGAGATTAATTAATTTATAATTAAGGATTAATTAATTAAGTAATTAAGGTTAATTAATTTATGATTAGAGATTAATTGATTAAGTAATTTGTGTAATCAATTTATAGGATTTATTTATTAATGTGATTAATTAATTAAAGTAATTAATTTAAAGATGATTAACAAAGATTAATCACTTAATGATTGATTTATAATAATGAAAGTAATTAAAGGATAATTGCTTAATGACATTCATTAAGGAGGGTAATTAATGGGTAATTACTAAATGTGAATTATTTAATGATAATTGTTAATGAAGTAATTAAGGATTAATTACTTAGTGTAATAATTAAAGGATTGAATTAATTAAGGATATTAATTAAGGATTAGTTAATTAATGAGTATGATTAATTAAAGGATAATTGACCAGTGTAAGTGATTTTAGGATAATTAATTTGAGTAATTAATTAAGGATAAATGTAATTAATGTGAATGAGTGAAGATTAAATAATTTGTGTTATTAATTAAGGTTAATTACTTAATGAGATTAAAGAGGATAATTAAGGGATGATTAATTAATGGTTTGTAATTAATTAACGTTAAGTAAGCAGGATTAATAGTAACTGAGGTCATTAATTTAATTTATTTTAAATTAATTAGAAATGGTATGACTAATTCGTCTTGCTTATGAATGATTGGTTGATATTTCTGATATGAAATGTTTTGTGATATGATATCTTTGGTTTGAATAGTAATAATATGGTTATCTATCGATGATGAATTGCTGTTTAAATGTGACATCCTATTTTTTTTAAAACAAAAATTGAATTGTATCCACTTGAATAACTTGGGTTAAGTTGACAATGGATTCAAAGAGACCGGGGTCGGGTATCAGTAAAATACCCGAAACCACTTTTATTTGTGATCTATGGTTTTGATTTTGAAATAAATAGGCCGGAATGAAATAAATGATGTAAACTTGGTCATTTAATTTAAGTAGTAATGCTTAGATATGATTATAAGATTTGATTTTAATTATGGTAAGTTAAGAACTCATAATAAGGTACGAGTTACCTGGGTTTTAAAAAGTTATATAGCTTGGTATTTCTTGTTAGATGGGTTTACTCACGCTGGTTTCTAGCCTGACCTGGGTGTTACTTTGATGTAATGCTCTGGTCAGACCGAGTATTACAAATTTTCAGGTTAGGACATTCTGGAGCTCAGGTGGCAAGCTGGATGGTAGGAACATATGGAGTGTATTCCGCTGAGTATATTGTTATTGTCTATCTGGGACAAGTTGTTATACTGTCCAGTTTTTATGAGATTGAATGTAACTCTGATGTATTGATGTAAATTAACTGATACAACTTTTCTTTGTATAAAGGATATTATTTGATATTATATTTGATCCACTGTGAATGCGAGAATCTGTGTTTTGGTGTTTCTATTTCTTCTTCTACCTCTATTCTTCTTTTCCTATCTACCTGGAATTTTCGGGATTAAAAATTTTGGGTCGTTACATTTCGTATCAGAGCCAGGTTAAGCGAGAACCTTGACTCTGGTGGGTCTACTCATTAAGGATAAGGTCAGTGGTGCCCTAGATTGAGTTGAGTGTATATATATGAGAGCGTACTTGTTATTTCTTGATTTTAAAAATGGTTTTAATGAATGATTTTTATAAAAGCTTATATTTTATACATAAAGCAATAATTGGTTTTTGGATATTGAAATTGAATAAGAATTAAGTGATATATATATATACACACACATCAAAATGGGAATTGAATAAAATGAACTATACAGATAAGATGGATTAGAATTGGTTTTAAACAAAAATATGGAATGGTTATTGTGCTTAATATGGGATGTTGTTTTCTAGTAAACATTGATAAAGAAAAATGAAAAAGTTTTAAGGAACAAACTTTTAGATAAGTATAACTTATAAATTGAAGTGGGTTTTAAATTGTGAAGTTTTGAATCCTAAGTCCAGGAACATTTGAAATTGTTTTCAAAATGTTAAAAGAAATGACATTTTTCAGGCTATTTTGAATGTGATCTTATTTTAAAATAAGAAATGTTTGGAAAATTTTAAAGGAATTTGTTTTGAATTTAAAACCAAAGGTGGTTTAAAATTTAAAGTAACTTGGTGTGTAAAGGAAATAAATATGCATATTCGAAATAAACTCTAAGGTTGAGTTTTGAATTTTCCTTGGAACGTGGTGTGAAAACCCAGGGCGAATTAAGTTTTTTAAACTTAAGTGGGAAGTTTATTAATATAAAGTTAAAATTTGAAATGGGAATTCAAATTGGGTAGGGTTGATTGGATTAAGTAAATTGAATTTAACTTTGGGAAAGTTAAATAAGCTAACTAGAATTGAGAATTTCAAGATGAAATTGAGATTTAACTAAGGGAAGTTAAATGATTGGTTTAAATGGGAAATTATGTGTGATCACAAAATGGGTTTGAAATCTGGAAATTGGAAATGGATTGAGGTAATATATCCATTATTGAGATAAAATGGAAATTAAAATTTAGTTTGAAATTAAGGATATGGGATCACTATGAACTAAGATTTGAATGTTAAGAATTGAATTTGTAAATTAAAACTGTTTAAGAATTGGTTTCAAAGTTGGAAGATAAATTGGGTAATAAATTAAAATTTAAAGATAAAATTGTTCTGAACTCTTATTTGAACTTTGCAATGAGTTAAGTAAACATAATTTAAAATGGAATTTTGAATTTTGGACTCAGAATTAAATTGTTTAAAGATATAGATTGTTGATTTAAAAATAAAGGCTAATTGGATTTAAGGGATTAAATCAACATTTAAAAATTTAACTAGAATTTATATAACTCGAGATGGTTTAAAGTTGAGAATTAAATTAAATTAGTTCAAATTGAATTTGATTTGAATTAATTGGAATTTTGATTGAAGATGGATACGTTTAAAACTCAAATGGAAAATTTGAAATTGGATTAATTTAAAATGAAATTGAAGTCGAATGAGTTCAAATTCAAATGGAAAGTTGATTTGAATTTGGGGATGGGAACGGAAGTTAACCTAATTTGAATTGAAGTTCAAGGTTAATTGGAAATTGGCAATTGATTGGAAATGGAGATTAGGAATTGAACAGTTTGGCTCTGGACTATTTTCAAATTAATTATTTTAATATAAAATGTTTTAAATCTATTTTTCCAAGCTATTTACTATATACAACCTTTCTTTTTATATTTATTTTACAATTATTTTTGAAACTATTTAACAATTTTACAATTGTTTTAAAAACTAATTTCTGTTTTTCAACTGTTTTATAACTAATTTCTATTTTACAACTATTTTAAAAATATCTAACTACTTTATAATTATTTTATAACTACTTAACTATTTTACAGCTATTTTACAAACTAATAATTATCTTGCAACTACTTATCTATTTTAAAATGTTCAAGTTATTTTCTAAATTTATGCTGGACAGAGTTCAAACTGTTTATAATTAAATACTAATTGAGATAAGAATTAAAGTGATAATCCAAATGGGGATTGAGGCAAATGTGAATAAGTGAATAGAAATCAAAAATGAAAGTGAATAGAAAGGGAATTGATTTAGCTAATAATCAATGAAGATAACTACGTAGGATATACGTATATTACTCTATTCGCATAATGATTTAATCCAGATTCGAGCACAGAATTTCGAGATAGTATATCGATCCGAGTTGGGATTTTTCACTCGATTTTCGACGGCGAACCTTGCATATGGATTTTTAGTTGATTCTGGATAATCTCTATCATAGTTATGACTATGCAAGGAGAATGATGGTTTTTTATATATGTTTATGTTATCTATGTTTTTTATGTATTCAAATGTACCTAGGTTTTGAACATGTTGATGTTTTATTTTAAGACATTATATTATGGATATTCTATGATGTTGTATTATTAAGATTTGGTTTTGATGAAATGGGTACCTATTTTGCTGCTATAACCTGCTATATCTCATAGCGGATGGCTAACGCTATGATTTTTCCATAAAGCCCCAAATATAGTTTTTCTGCTTTAAGCCTTGCTATTTCCGCTATATCTCGTTATTCGCGCTATATTTGGCTATTTCCGCTATATCTCGTTATTCGCGCTATATTTGGCTATTTCCGCTATATCTTCTGAAAAATAAATGAATTGAAAATGACATTCATACATTATAAAAATTATGAAATTAATTTACTTAATTGAATTTTTAATGTATTTTTAGAAATGAAAATACTCTAATGTTCTACTAATCAATTATGTTATATAACAGTTTTACATTTATTTACAGCATATTCGTTGTATTTATTTAAAATTATTTATGTATTAATTATAATTCAATTGGATGCTAATTTTTGATTTAATTACCATTTAAATGTTTGTAAAAATATTAAGTATGAGTTGTATAAGCTATTTAGAGTCATCTGTTATATCCCACTATATCCTCACTATATATTCGCTATGACTTTTTGCACCTCCGTCGCATTGACTTTGTCGAGCGCTTTAACTGCACAGACTTGGTGTCAGTCTTTTGAAAAGCGAGTTATCCCTAAACCTTTGTCCTAATTTAGCTATGTAAAATAGGGTACCGACTTGAGGTTGATTTTGATTATTGGCAACGCAATAGCACCAGTAGTAGCCGCGGTGGTGATGGCAGCAGCTACGACATCAAGATTAGCATCCAAAACCCACCTAGGCATTAAAGTCAAGATCTTGAAAAACGGTCAATTTGATTAGTCATTGACGACCTAATGTTAGCATTTGAGAAAAATCGACTATAGTGGTGCTAAAAGATGGTGGCGATTTTGATAGTGGAGGTTGAAGATCTTAGACAACTAGAAACGGAAATTGCAAGAGAAATGAGATATGCATGAACATGAATCAAGGTGTGTAAAAATTTCCAAGTGTTAGAATATACATAGCGTAGAAAAGAAATCAAGTTGATACCGACATAATTATGGTCGATACTGACATGTGTTGGTCGTCTTTTTAAAAAAAGAGAGGAAACTAAAGCAAAAGGAAGGAAGAGAATGGAAATCTACATATTTGAGACACAACATAACTTAAAGAAAGGTAAGGACTCCAACTTTGCCGTGGAAGAGAAATAGTTTGTCGACTATTTAAATTGACGAACGAACGCTATTGAAATATATGAGATGCTTTGAAAGTGATGATTGGTCAACTAGTGATTCTCGTGCATCTAAAGCTATATTGTATTTTTTATGCAAAGCATGCTTCGTTTCCAAGAAAGTATTCTTCGAGAGGCAGGTTTATCTAGAAATTAAGCCAAGTGATTACTTGTGAATTTGGGCCTTGAGACGAAGATGAAATAGATTAAGAACTTAGGGGTTACTTGGGATGAAGGAATGATGGAGCATAAGAAGTTAGAGCAAAATTAAGAGCACTTCAAATATGGTCTATACCCACCACAATTACCTCGATATCGAGATGATTCTATAGTGGCCCCACTTCTGAAAAATTAGGTGAACTACTATGGTACTTCGTAGAAAATCACAAGTCTTACATTGGACAAAACATGTCGGTACTAACATGATTTGATAAAGTAATTTTCAGGAACAAAGTTTGGAAACTTGAAGATATAAATGAGTATGAAGAAAAAGTGACCCATTATCGAGCAAATTGTGGTCGATACCGACATGATTATGGTCGATACCGACATGATTTTTTTTTATGGAAAATATTCGTTCTTCTTTCCTATTCATATGGATCTGAGTTCTCGCTTGGTCTTCCACGATTTAACGACCTTGGTAGATGATTTAGCCCATAAATACGAGTGTTAAAGCAACGTGAAAAGGACTTTTTTTATTTACCTTTTTGCCATTATTCTTCACTCTCTTCTCCATAAATCTAAGTTTTCCACGAAATGCTTATAAACTCGAAATTGAATTGTTTTATTGATCAAAGCTTGTAATTCATTTGTATTCGTGTCAAATCACTAGCAATAAAATTAAAGTGGATGTACACATTGATTTGATGTCAATGTAGGAAATGCGGATTACTGATCTTAAGGTAGAATTAACACTAGAGGGGGTGAATGGTGTTTAATTAATTTTATGAATCTTTTTGAAATCTTTTCAAAATTAATCCAAACAGATGCAATTCACAGACACAGAAACAATCACAGAATCAAACATAGATGCAAATAGTAAATAAAAGCAGTAAAGGAAAGAACACACCGGAATTTTATACTGGTTTGAAATTATCCTACATCTAGTTCTACACAATTTCTTGTGCAGATTTCTTTTCAAATATAATGTCAATATTACAACCTCAATTTCAAGGCCACAAGATACACCCTCCTATCTTTAAGTCTAGGAAAAATTCTCTTGATTTATCCAGGCTACAAGGTCACCTAATTGATTTACGGGCTACAATCACACCTAATTGATTTACGGGCCACAATCACACCGTTTCCAATCACACTTTGATAGAGATAGACTCGATACACTTTGATCTTTCAATCTTTATTTACAAATGATCCTATAACTCTTAATAGCACTGAGATCATTGAGAGTGAGTGGCAAAGAATCAATCTAGAGATAATCGAGTTTGATTCACTTAGAATTTCAACCGAGTTTTTTAAAGCATTTGAAATATAAGAGAATATTTGAGTGGAGAAGGAGTGAAGAAATAAAGAAAACTAATTTAAAATTTGTTGAAAATGACCGGTATTTATAGGAGAACAACAGTCATGTCCATTCGTGAAAGATTATGACAAATAGACAGTTCTTTTGAAAATTTGAATTTTACATTCTATGGCTACCATGTCGACATGAGGGGATGAGGAACGTCGACATGTTTATGTTACTTTTGAAAATAGATTTTGCTTAAAAAATGATTTCTATTCTAAAACTTATCAAAACAATTTCTAAACTTTGTAAACCATTTTGAATATAGTTTAAACTTATAAAAGAGTTTTAGAAAGTAATCTTAAAATACATAATCTATAATATAAAAGTAATATTAAAAAACTAAATATAGATTTCTTTAAAATGTATTAAAGCTAAAATATTAAAATCAAGAAATATTTAAAAAAAAAGATGATTTTGAAATTAATATGATTAAAAAATGGATTTTGAATTAAGGCTAAAAAATTTAAATTGATAGTGATGACTTTAAAAAGATAGTTGAAAAAATAAATCATTTTGAAAATTTCATGGATTCCATTCCACTAGAGAAGGTTGTGGGTTTCATCCCAGTAAAGTGGTCATGGGTTCCATCCCACTATTAAAGTGAGATGGTGGATTCTATTCCATAAATAAAATCCGAATAAAGATTTTAGTGCTATTATGAAGTTTTAACATAAATCTAGACTCTAATACTTATCTTGATAACTTGAACTCTTGAACTCTTAATACTCTTGATACTCATGAGTCTTTAGTCTTGATTTCTTCAATCTTGAATTCATCAGTCTTAAATAATTATACTCAGTCTTGAGTCTTTATATTGTACAGTCTTCATTCTCAGTACCTATATATTATGCATATGCATATATATCTAGATAAGAATATTAGTATTTACATATCATAATAAGTCCAAAGGTTATTGTCATCAAAACCATCATCTCAGGAACTAACAGTCAAACCATAATAAAAATATTGTGTGTTCTTGTTGTTTATTTTTGTTTATAATCTATTTGCTCTCATTTTTGATTAGTTTGGGGTGTTGTTCCAGTTTTTGACTCAACAGTAATGAAGTGAATTTGATGAACGGTGTATACTTATGTATAATGAGAATTATGGATAAAAGAAGCAAACGCCAAGTGGTATGACACATTTGGTAATATTTCTTTTGTAATTTTTTTGACCAATCGCATATAATATTTTGTATTTCTAAGTTTATCTTATGAACATTGAGTAAACAAGTTAAGAACTTGAGGTGGTATACCTAAATCAAAGCTTTTTTCGGTCACTTCTTGTAGGTAAATGTGACTTATCTGATGATGAGGATATAGGGTTTTCAGGGAGTAAATCATCTAAAGGTCTGCTAGCTACATTCTTATGTCTATTGACCGAGAATTTATTCCTATTATAGCAAGAAATAAGACCTAAATAGGCTAAAATCCATCCTAGCAGCCTGATTGCGGGGTCATGCCATGAATCCATGATATATTTTGATATTTGATATATGTAGCTAAGAGCTGCCATCTAATGCCGCAAAGGCCAATAATTCGTTACTATATGGAAAATACAAGGTTGTGACTATGCACTTCGGAGGAATGCACCATGCTACAGCATAAAAGATGGATACCATTGTCATGATGACAGCGAGATAACCAAAAGACTATAGAAGTACCATTAAGAGCAAGTGTAACATCCCACATTCTGAGGCTCGAAAATAAGCACTACTAATGGTGCAGTCATCAATAGTATTAATCTTCGGTGACAAAATGAGATTAGTTAATGGCATTAATAACATCAGAAGAATAGCAATATGAAAATTTTCGAGAACACATTTCATTAATAAACTTTCATATTAATTATATATCCCATTTGTTGCCTACGTTCAGAGAAAATATAATAATTACATAATACTCCAAGTGCGACATATGAAGATGCCCCTTTGGTTGATCAGAGTCTAGTACTTGATAGCTATAAATTATGTCACTACATCTATCAAACGAAAAAACAATACGGCAGAAAATAAAAGCTCCTAATAATAGCTAGCTTGGCTCCAGCACATCTCCGGAAGCTTATTCGTCAAACCTGAAAAACTTGCTCCCGACCTACTCAAGTGAGCACCCATAAGTTTAAGGGGAAAAAACTTCAGGTCAGATAAAAGGTTTAGTGCGAATAATAATATACCAACTCATACCAAAATAGATATCTAGTGAGATCACACCGTTGAATGGAACAGGTTTTCCCTTCACTAATATCTTAGCCAAATATGTCAATTATAAATCGTGCCTCTATAACCACAATTTATAAAACATATGGCTATAATGTCAAAAATATAGGGTTATCATGTTTCTATAACACATAGACTTTCGTGCCTTTAAAATTTAACTTTCTGTTTGCAAAACATAAGGCTTTTGAGCCTGTAAACAAGGACTTCAAATTTATAAACATAAAGCATTATTGTCGTAAAAACATGAATGTCAAAAATAAAAATATGGCATCAATGCCACAAAAATATATGTCGAAAATATAAGTGACAGGAGGTGTCGATTTTTTAAAACATTTAGGGATGTCGAGCCTCTATATCCTAGAGGGTGTCGGACCCTTAAAAACTTAAGATGTTGAAACTTAAAAATCCAAGGGTTACCGAACCCTTAAAATAAAAAGGATGCCACACTTTTAAAACAACATAAAGTTTTGAAACCCTAGGGTCAAACCTCTACAACCATGAGATATCGTCCCTTATATTAATTGATGTCGAACTTCTATATAAACCGATACATCACATACCTACTAAGTAGATATCAGACGTATAGATGTTGAACCTATAGATTCGATACTTTATATAACCATAGGTAATTATTATAGGTATAGGCTTTCATAGATGTCGAATGGCATAGCATGGGGGTGAGCCTATCGATGGTACAGGTTTTGGCCCGAGCCCATCCCGAACCTACCCTATTAATGCGGGTATGGGTTATTCCTTTTACTACCCAGGCTTGACCTAGTCCCGACCCGATTACTATTTGAATCGGTTGTTGTATTATTAAAAACTGGCCCGTTTAGGGCCTGACCCGATTGATAATTTCTATTGTATCAAAACATGATTGTGTATGTTAGTTGTTTACCATTTTGTTTGTTTACACATAGATGTTTTTGCATACTTTTGTTGTGAACTTGACTGCATCACCACCCAATTTATATTTTAACATTGTTTGTACACAAATTTGATCAAAGTTGCAATTTAATATATGGTTTTAATATTAATATTTTTAGTTAGGTATGCGGGTATTACCCAGTGGGCTTAAAAAGTCCGACGGGCTGGGCTTGGGTATTGGTTTGCAATACCCTATGAGTTCGGGCTGGGCTCGGATTTTAATTATTATAATGGGACTTGGGTCTAGGTTTTATGATACCAGATCGAACACGGCCCATTGGCATGCCTAGATGGGAGTGCCCAATATCTACAATGGAATTCTTGTAAATAGTTGTAAAACTAATTTATTTCCTTTTCAAGCTGTTTCTTTCCACCAACTCTTGCCACTTGTTAAAATATCATTAGTTAACAAAAATCTTTTCCATGTCCTTTTTAGGAATTTATTGGAAAACATGTTTTATGTTCCGAAGACAAGTTGCAAATCTTTGCAACTATGCCGTTGATTGATATCAATTGATAGCTTTTCTACCAAAAGTAGTTTATAGAAAATCATAACCACTTGAGAAAATTCCCCAAAGATCACAAATCAAAATTTACCTCTTCTTTGACATATAAAAATTTCAGGACCAGAATAATTATTTAATTATTTCTAATAATTAAAACCCCCAAAAAAATCCTCATTTCCTCTTAGAAAATCCATAAAATATTCATATAAAATTGAAAAATTATAAAACTGAAAAATCATCTCCAAAATAATGTTTGTGCATCATATCAAAATTTCAAGTCAATTGAAGATCATAAATTAGGTTTTTACCTTTAAAACCTATTATGATAATTCTATAAAATTCTCATAAATCAATAATCATTCAATCAAGGATAAAATCAACCATAACATGACATATAATCATAAAACAATTTGGAATTCCTATCTAGATCTGAAAACAATACAACAAAAATGTAATGGTTGACTATTATTCACCTTAGATTGGATAAAGAGATTGAGATTTGTTCTTGATTGATTTCCCTAAGCTTTTCACTTGAATCCCTTAGAGTTTCCCTTTTTCTATTGTTAATAGCCTCCTCTTAAGTTATATTTTGATGGCGGTGAAATAAAAAAGAGAACAAATGAGCGAGGAAAGGGTTTTGTGATTGAAATAAGGAACTATTCCCAATTTTCCCGTCTCATTAATTATCTTTTGTCCAATGCTTAAAACAACCTTATTAATTGATTAATTAAGGGCCGACCCAACTAATAATTGAATCTTATTCTCCTTATCTCCACATACCATATTATTCTATATTTAATTAAATCTTCTAAATAATGTTCATCTAAAACTAGGGGTGTTACAGGCTCCACTCTTTAAAGAATTTCATGCTCGAAATTTGATAAGGATCACAACAAGCATATCAACCATGAAAACATCTGTAACAAACACATAATAAAAATGCTAGCATATCCTACTAGCTAAATGTCTATATAACAGCTATAGATTATAACATCAAAGCAACTCAGGATAAGTATCCCTAATCATGTCCTCTATCTCTCAAGTGTAGTCCTTCTCATTATCACTCCACTCAACTTTCACTAACCTGACTTTCTTGTTCCTTAACTTCTTCTCATTTCTTGCTACAACACGAACTAGTTGTCTCACAAAAGTCATATTTGGTCCACTACTAGATATTCCAGTCCTGTTGGAGCAAGTAGTTTTTAGGTTATGCAGATACTTTCTAAGATGTGAAACTTGAAAAACATACTGGACTCCTACCAAACTGCTTAGTAACTCTATCTGATAAGCGAGTTCCTTGATTCTCTATATGATAGGAAATGGACCAACATACCTCAATGCCAATTTCTTTGATTTTCCAAATCGTACAACAACCTTAGTCAATGATATTTCAACAAAAATATGGTCTCCAACTGAGAACTCCGAATCTTTACGCCTCTTATCTGCAGAACTTTTCTGCCTAGACTATCCTTTATCCTAGCTTAGATCAACTCAATCTTTTTTGTAGCTTCTCTCACGATATCTGGACCAAGAATCAATCTATTCCCGGTCTCTAGTTAGCATGATTGGGATGACATGGACTTCCATACAAAGCGTTGGGCACTATTCCTATGCTAGTCTAATAAATATTATTATAGGAAAACTCGACTAAGTGCAAATGGTCTTCCTGTACCCTTCAAAGTCTAGTATACAAGCCCTCAATAAATCTTCAAGTACCTTATTGACTTTTTCAGTCTTCCGATCTGTCTGTGGGTATTTAGCGACGTTCATCTTTATCTTGGTACCTAACACTTTATGCAGACTCTTTTAGAATCCACTAGTGAACAAAGTATCCCTGTCACTTACTATACTACTAGGAATCCCACGCAGTCTAATAATATCCTTCATAAAAAACTTAGACAAAGTTGGTGTCGTCCTTATTAGCTTAACGGGAATGAAATGTGTACTCTTGGTCAGTCTATTGACTACGACCAAATATTCTCATTTCCCCTATTTGACCTTGGCAACCCATTAATAAAATCCACGGATATCGAATCCCACTTCCTAACTGGTATATCCAAAGGCCGAAGTAATCCACTTGGCTTTTGATGCTTGGCTTTTACCTGTTGGTAATTCAAACATTGCTTTACCTGCAACCCTATATCCATTTTCATAGCTTCCCAAAAGAAACTCATCTTTATGTCATGATATATCTTAGATCCTCCATGATGAATGATAAACTTCAATTGATGACACACCCTAAATATGTCTCACCTTTGGCCACAAACATCTGAAACACATAATTATTCCTTCTTCCTTAACCATCCACTATGGTCAAGACCAAACTTTTCAAATCATCAATCTCAATTTCTACTTCGTGTCCTCAAATCCATTCAACTAATAGTGGACCATCTCTTTGCTTAGAAGCAATTCTTTCAATCATTATTGGCCGTACTTCCAAACATGACAACATCACAGTATTCCGGCTAGAGCTAGCTGTCGATCTAAACTGCACACCATAAGCGGCTAATGCCTTTAAATATTTCCGTTCGACTAACATAGCTAACACCATATTCTAATGTTTTTTTACTAAGTGCATTTGCGACTTTGTTTCCTTTCGCTGGCATATACTCAATAACAAAATCATAAGCTACTAAATACTCTAAACATCTCCATTGTCTCATATCAACTCCTTCTGAGAGAATAAATACTTTAAAGACTTATGATCCATAAATAAGTCGAATCTATCTCTAAAAAAATATTGTATCTACACTTTTTAAATCAAAAATCCCTACTACCAACTCTAAATTGTGAGTATAATATTTCACTCCATGTGGTCTAAGCTGTCAAGAAGTGCATCCAATTACTTTATCTCTTTGCATCAACATAGCTCTTAACCTGTTCCACATGCATCTGTATACACCACCAAATCCTAATTCTCATCTGGCACAAGTAACACGGGCCTATTGGTTAATAAATATTTCAGCTTCAAGAATTCTTCCTCACATTTATCGATCCAAACATACTTTATGTTGTTCCTTATTAGTTTTGTCAGGGGTGCTAGTATCCAAGAAAAATCTCTAATGAATCTTCTGTAATAGATAGCTAGTCCTACAAAACTCTTTATCTTGGTCATAGTGTCGGGTCTCTGCTAATTATTAATAGCCTTCAATCTTAGCTGGATCCACGAACAATCCTTCTTCTGAACTCCATGACTAAGAAACTCCACTTCTCTGTTCCTAAAATGGCCTTTCAAAAACTTCGCTTTTAGTTGATGCTGTTGCAACGTCTCAAGCACTATTCTAAGGTGAGTCTCATGATCTCGCTTATTCTTGGAAAATATCAGAAAGTCATCTATAAACACTAACATGAATCTGTCTAAATGCTCTTGGAAGATTCGGTTCATCAAATCACAAAGAAAGCAAGCGCATTAGTCAATACAAATGGCATGCCTAACCACTCATATGAACCATACCTTATTCAAAATGCCATGAAAGGAATATCATCTTCCACCACTCTCAATTAATGGAATCCTAAGGCCATATCCGACTGGGAAAATAGTTTGACTCCACTCAACTTATCAAATAAACATTTATTCATGGCAAAGGACACCTATTCTTTATTGTCTTCTCATTCAGCTTGCGAGAGCTTATACACATCCTCAACGACCCATCCGGCTTCTCTACGAACACCGCAACCGCTCCCTAAGATGAAATGTTAGTTAATGAAATGCTTCCCTTCCAAATCCACTAGCTGCACCTTTAACTCCTTCATCTCTGTAGGAGTCTTGCTCGGTTTCCTACCAGCGATTTCAGATCCAGGTACAAGATATATTCTAAACTCAATAGCTCTTTTTGGTGGTAGTCCTTTAACTGGCTAGAAGACATCTGCATACTCTCTTACAACAAAACTCAATTCAAATCATCTTCCACCTTTATTGCACCCAATAAAGCAAAAACATCTAATCTCGAATTCTCTACTAAGTATATAATTCAAGTGCTACTGTTAGGGTGTCTAAATGATATCTTCCCATCCTGGCAAAATATTTCAACATCATATCTTCTTAACTAATCGATACCCAGAATAATCCCAAAGCCCCAAAGTCAAACACATACAAATTGCAGGAAAAGCATAACCTAACAACTCAAATTCTAATGGTCACATCTCATCCCAAGAGTTGCATACCCTCAATCGGATTCACAACCTTTAAGGAAGTAGCAAGAAATGATGGTTCTTGACATAATTTATTGACCAAACAATGTGAGATTAAATAATGTGATGTGCCAGTATCAAATAATACTTTAATAGGTATACCACGAATCAAAAGCATACCTCTTATCACAGACTTTCCCTTCTCCTTTGTAGTCGGCCTAGAAGCCGACGGCTCTAGAGTAAAAACCTTCCCTTTATCAGTCTTGACCACTTCTGGACATTTATTCTTATAATGCCCCACTAGCTGCAGTTAAAACACTTCATCCTCTTTCCCACAACTATCTTTCCATCACTAGATCGACACTTACTAGCATAGCACCCTTTCTGATCACACTTATAGCAAACAATATCTGCTTTCCCTTTCTTAACAGCTCTTCCCTCTTAAGCTCTCTTCTTTTGAAAGAACTTTCTTTTCTTGCTTTTACTATCTTGAGTCTCCACTAGATTGTCCTTTCCAAATGTCGAAAGCATTTCCTCGTATATTATTTTCATCTCCACCAGCATTATTGCCCAGGCGATCTTTGGCTCCAATCCTCGGATGAACTTCTCATTTCTCTTAATCACGGTATATATGGTAGAATATTCGTATTTGGACAACTCATCAAACTTAGTCACATACTCCACTACAGGCATCTCTCCTGCTCCAATTCTATAAACTTTCTGAGAAAAGTTGACTTGGCTATCTTAGAAAAGGACCTTTCATCAAATGTCCTTCTAAACTCAGCCAAGGTCAAATCTTCCTTTGGAACTTTAACCATCACATCGTTCCACCAATACAAAGCAGCTCCTTACAAATGCCTCGATGCCAACCTCCTCTTCTGCTCATCATTTAAGCCCAAGTCAACATAGATTCTCTCATAGTGCAAGAACCAATCCTTAACTTTGATAGCATTCAAAAAGTATTTCCTCCAAAACTAGTATAATCATGGCTTAGCTTGGCGTAGTTATTGCTAACTGGCACTTCGGGATTAACTCCTCCCACATTAGAAACATTTCCTCTAGCCAAACCAGCAACAGCTCTAGCTTGCATCATATTCATGAAAAACTAGTACATAGTCCCTATATCTACCGGTGGGATTCCAACACCCACAATAGTATTAGCTTGTCGGCCCAAATTCCTTTTCATAATTGGTCGAACGTTTCCATTTTTTTTCGTGTTTCCTCCACCCAGATTTACTCTTTCGTTTCCTTCTTCCATATCTTTATTTCTCGTAATCTACATATGAGCCATAGTAAGATATAGAAGAATGATATAAGATAGAGGGGAAATAAAAATAGGATACATACTTATATATAACAAATAAAAGTATGCTAATATAGCGTTATCCCATACCGCAATCTTATTCTATGATTCATTTGGATTATGCCTTCAAAACTCTTTAAGTTTTAAATAAACCTTTGCTCTAATACCAAGTTGTAACATCCCTCATTCCAAGGCCCGGAAATAAGCGCTACTACTACTGGAGTCATCAATAGTTTTATTCTTCGGTGATAAAATGAGATCAGTTAATAGCATCAAAAGCATATGAATATGAAAATTTTCAAAAACACATTTCATTAATAAGCTTTCATATTCATTACATATCCCATTTGTTGCCTATGGTCAAAGAAAATATTATAATTACACAATACTCAAATAGTGATATATAAAGATGCCCTCTTGGTTGATTAGAGTCTAATACTCGATAGTTATAAATTATTCCATTACATCCATTAAATAAGAAAACTGCATAGTGTAAAATAAAACTCCTAATAATAGCTAGCTTGCCTTCTATATATCTCCGAAAGCTTATTCATCATACTTGAAAAATTGAAAACCTACTCCTAGCTTACTCAAGTAAGCACCAAAGAATTTGAGAGGAAAAAACATTAGATTAGACAAAAAGTCTGGTATGAATAATAATATACCATCCCAAGCGAAAATAGGTATCTAGTGAGACCACTCCACTGAGCAGAACGGGTTTCCCCTCATTAGTATCTAAGCCAAATATGTCAATCATAAATCGTGCCCCTACAAACACAATGTTAGATCATCAAAATATAATCATGTGCGGGCATGAAATGTAGGTTAGTCTTACTAATCTTTCTTCATAGGTTTTACACTCCTTCACCCTACTGAACATTATAAATGGACTGTTTGTCCTGAACCTATGGACTATCCATCACTAATTAAATGACTATCTATCTCAATTTATGTGGATTACCCATGTCACATATTATATAGATTATCTATCTCAGGTCGTGTGGAGTATCCATCACACATGATCTATTTATCTAAGGTCATGAGGACTATCCATCACACATAACATAACTTTTCTAGAATTACTATGAACCCACAAAAATCATAGAGACAATCCATCTTATATATCGTATGGACTATCCATCACACATATCATAGTTTTTTTAGGATGACTATGAACCCATCAAAACATATGGTAACAAAACATATAACATTGCTAACTCAAATATGTTCAATTTGCATTCGTTAGTATCCCTAATGAGGTTGTCGAACCTTTAAAACATATCGCTTATCTAACCCTCAAATACATTTATTTAAATAGTTAAACTCAGGGCATCTGTGCCTCTATAACATGACGTCGAGCCTCTATATTGCGTCTCTAAAATAAACATTCTAATTTTAAAAACATATGGCTATGATGCCAAAAATATAGGGTTATCGAGTTCCTATAACACATAGGCTTTCGTGCCTTAAATACATAGCTTTCTGTTTTCGGAACATAAGGCTTTCAAACCTATAAACAAGGACGTCGAATTTATAAACATACGACAGTACTGTTGCAAAAACATGAATGTCAAAAACATAAACATATGGCATCAATGCCATAAAAATATAGATGTCGAAACTAAAATGACAAGAGGTGTCGAGTTTTAAAACATTTAGGGATGTCGAACCTCATATCCTAGCGGGTATCGAATCCTTAAAAACTTAAGATGCCGAACCTAAAACCTAAGGGTTACCGAAACCTAAAAACCTTAGGGTTATCGAACACCACACTTTTAAAACAATGTAGAGTGCTGAAACCTTACGGTGTCAAACCTCTACAAACTTGAGATATCATACCCTACAGTAATTGATGTTGAACTTCTAAATAAACCGATACATCACATAACTACAAAGTAGACATTGCACGTATTAGTCGATATAGATATCGAACCTATAAATTTGATACTTCATATAACCATCAGGCAGTTATTTCAGGTATTGGCTTTCATAGATGTCGAATGGCATGGGATGGGATGTCGAATATCTACAATGGCATTTTTGTTAGTAATTATATAACTGATTTATTTCTTTTTAAAGCAATTTCTTTCTACCAACACTTTCCACTTGTCAAAATATCATTAGTTAAAAAAACTTTTCTATATCCTTTTTAGAAACTTATTGGAAAACACGTTTTACATTCCCAAAACAAATTGAAAACCTTTTTAATTAATATCAATTATTAATACTAATTAATAGCATTTCTACCATAATTAGTTTATAGAAAATCATAACTACTGGGAAAATCCATAAAAATCAGAATTTACATCTTCTTTTACATCTAAAAATTTTAGGACCAAAATAATTATTTAATTATGTTTAATAACTATAACCAAAATAAACCCTCATTTCCTCTTAGGGAATTCATATAGTATTCATATAAACTTGAAAAATTATGAAATTGAAAACCCATCTCCAAAATATTGTTTTATACATCATATCAAATGAAGATTATAAATCAGGTTTTTACCTTTAAAATTATTATAATAATTCCATAAAATTCCCATAAATCATTAATCATCCAATCAAGGATAAATAAACCATAACATGACATATAATCACAAAACAATTCATAATTCCTATCTAGATCCGAAAACAACAAAACAAAAATGAGATGGTTAACTATTATTTACTTAGATAGGTTAAAGAGATTGAGATTTATTTTTGATTGATTTCCCTAAGCTTTTCCCTTGAATCCCTTAGAGTTTCCCTTTCTTCTTCTTTTGTTAATGGCCAGCTTCTTAGGTTGTATTTTGACGGTTATGAAATAAAATGAGAATGACTGAGTAAGGAAAGGGTTTTAGGAATGAACTAAGGAACTATTCCCAATTTGCCTCTATCATTTATTCTCTTCTATCCTATGCTTAAAACAATCTTATTAATTGATTAATTTAGCCCTAACCCAGTAAATTATCGAATCTCATTCTTCTTATCTCTACACACCACATTATTCTATTTATTTTATCTAATTAAATCTCTCGAATAATGTTAATCTAAATTAGGAGTGTTATAACATGCGAGGTAGACTCTTAGATTAGGACTAAGAGCTTATCTGGCCCCTCATCTGGTTTATACACGTATGCACTGTGATATCACCACTATGGAATGATTATTTTTACGGTTAAGAGCTGAGATGATCATTTGTAAGGCTGAGAACCAATTATTCATGAAATTGAGAGCAAACTGAATAATATAACCCTAAGATCATCTTTATGCTAATCCATTATAGTGCTTGAGAGGTATTATTTATATGAATAAAGTAAGATTGGCCTTGTACACATCTTACTATGTGATTATCTAAGTGGTTATCTTAGCATTGCTAAGAGAAAGCCCTATTTACGTTTGACATATGTTAGTGTGACTATATAAGCCTATTGTTTCACCCAATTATGATTACGTACCACTTGATATATAGTTCTACTTGTGCATTACTATGGGTAATGTTTCATGTGCATGGTATATACATGGAATTATGCTTAGATATGCTCTTCTATGTGTTATATTTGCTTGTGATACCATAGAAGTCATGATATACACTAATGTTTGAATCCTAGACGTAGTCTAATCCACTTATTATTTACACAATGCTCATGTCAGTTCGAGACATTTCAGCTGTCGGGTCATACAAGGAAGCTTTTACAGTTGTTTGGGAATATTTTTGGGAAGTATTAGTATATAGTTTGATTTTGTGACGTGTATGAGTTAATGTATCCTTTTGGGTATATATATGATGATATTTGAGGATTTACATATGTGTTAGATCGATTTGTGTGTCTTTTATGTAGTACTCCTGACTCTGATTTATTTGACCAACCCGACCATGTAAATTTTGTGATACTATATTCTTTCCATTTTTGTATGACACCGTGTGCTATGATATTTTGCGTATTGTTCTATCCTAGAGGTACATGTGTTTATTACATTTTTTGAGAGTGATTGCATGTGTAATAGTATTATGAAATGTTGAAACACTTACTAGTGTTTGCCCAAGGAGATATTCCTATGAGAACGTCCGATATCATCTAATTTTATGTAGAAAGCTTTATTTAGTAGTACTCTTTAGTAATATAGGTATAGACATAGGGTGTTACAACTTATAGGTCGACCTGTACCATCAGCAATATCACTAGCATTGTTCCCGTCATCCTTCTTCCTTCTTGGTGGATTAGCCTCAGTCCATAATGGATCAGTACCGATCCATGATGGATTGGTACCGCTCCGTTCTGGAGTTGGTTCATCGACTTCAATTATTTCCTACTAGTTTCTTCCTTCGTTTGTAGTTCCATCAGCAGATGGTTCCTTTCTTTATCTATATTTATTAATTGAACTTTCTTCGTTTTGGCTAGTTAGAGAATTGCCTCTAAATACATAATCTCTTCGGAAAGATCCTTCTCCTTGTTGCCTTATTAATGATAATTTCTTTGCTAGTTCCATCATGATCACTTTTAGTGTCGCTTCCATCCTTTCATTTATGGTAGACATCATCCCATCTAGCTCTCCTCTTATCACCAAATCTTATTGAGGTTGAGTAGTTTCCTCTTACTTTCTCTACTGTGTGATCCAATGAATTCCTCTTTAGTGACTATCCAACTTGGATTCTTCTTTATTCCAATTTCTTTAAGATCCCTTTGTTAGTAGAAAATTAATATTTGGCATGCGACTTAGTTTCTCAATGAATGCACCAGAAAAGATTAGCCTTATATTTTGGTATAACTCCCCCAAATGATCAAAATTCAAAGTGAAAATATAAAATAAAGAGAGAGAAAAGGAGAAATAAGAAAGGAAGACACGATACTTTTATAGTGGTTTGAAAAATCATTGGCTTACTCCCATTTTATCAGTTGTATTGCTTTTTTGTACAAGATCTACTACATCTATAATGGATTCTCAAAGTCCTATCTCAGTATGAAAACGGGTAGGGTTCCATCTAGCAAAAGAAAGCAAAAGATCAAAAGTTCTCTTTCAATTAGAGATAACTTCCTATTTGTAGCTAAATTGGATTTTTTAGGCCTTTAGGTTCTTCATTTTTTTAAAACTTGTAAGTCAACCAAATGTAACAACCCTGAGATTGCAATTACCGAATGATAAGTTAAAAATTATGATTTTAAGTTAAAAAGGGGGCTAAACAAATTTTTGGGAATTTAAATTTGCAATTGGTTTGCAAATTAAAATATTTTGGGTTGAAATGGGGAATTTTTAAATAAAAAGTGATTATGGGTTAATGGGCCAAATGAGATAATTACATGGTTTTAATTAAAACTAGGATGCTTCTTAGGATTTTGTTCACATGATAACCTTAGGAAAATAAACTAAGTCCTAATGGGTTTTAAAACCTCTTACCATGACCCATTAACCAACCCACTCCTATTTAATATCTCAAACCCCTCCCATAAACCCTAACCCTCCTCTTCATAAATTCCTAAACCTAGATCTAAACATAATTAATGGCCTCCCTTTAGAAGCTCCATCTCCTTCTCTTCATAATTAAACTAGTTTAATCTTTGAAAGGTAATGCAATCTCCCCTATTCTCTAATCCATCTTAATCACTATTTATCTCTACCATCTTGTTGTAATCATTATTTTGTTTTTTGTTGATTTTGGGTCCTTTGAAGCCTCTTGATCTTTGCTTTGGGGTTGATGAGTTTGGCTTGCTTGATATTGTGCACTCGAACCATTTGATACTTTGCTTCATTAAGGTAATTACTATTGATTAGTAATTATTGCTAGTTGTAAAGATAAGCTTTGGCCTTGCTTTCCTTGAAATTAGTGTAATAATCATTATATGGTGATTAGTAATTGTTATTAGTGATTTTTTTGATGCCAAAAACTTCAAAAAACAACCCAAAATCACCAAAAACACAAAAATATGCTTGCTGGAAATATTTAGGCTGAAATCAGCCTGAAACAGGCTGGAATAGTGCACTGGGTGCACCAGAACAGGACTGGGCTGCACCCAGGCACTGTAGGCTAGCCCAGCTGGGCTAGCCAGCCCATGGTGGGCTGGCTGCGCTCCAACCCCCCAGCCCGAGCGGGCTGGGGGTTGCACCCCCTCCCCAGCCCGTTTGGGCTGGGGAATAGGGGACGCGGGCCTTGGCCCGCGTCCCATACCCCCATCCCAGGCGGGCTAGGGCAGTATGATGTCCCCAGGCCGCCTGGGCTGGGGCATACGGGCGCGGGCCTTGGCCCGCGTCCCATACCCCCAGCCCAGGCGGGCTGGGGCAGTATGATGTCCCCAGCCCGCCTGGGCTGGGGCATACGGGCGCGGGCCTTGGCCCGCGTCCCATATCCCCAGCCTAGGCGGGCTAGGGCAGGACTGATGCGGGCCGGGCCCGCGTCCAAAAAAAAAAAAAATCAAACATCACCTCTGTTTCTAGCTTTTGAGCGCCACTTCGCGATGCCGCCACGTTCGCATCAGAAGTCGGAATTCGACGTTTTTGGTCTCGTTGGAAAGGTGGAGTTGCGAACTCCATCACTGGAAAATTTGGACAACATTGGAGTTCGTTTGGTACTTTGATTTTCGTGCCAAAGTTAGACTCTGGTCGCTGTTGGAAAACAGTATGAATCTTTCTCTGGGTTCAACTTTGAGACGTCGCTGCCACTTCGTCTCAACTCGGAATCCAGAAATTCTTTTTGCATCTTAAAGTAGGGATGTTTGAATATATGCCTACCAGTTTTCATGCCATTTGGACACAGTTTGCTGGTCCAAATAAATTGCCGAACTTGAGTTCGCAGCAGTTTTTGAATGGTTTCAAACACTTCAGAATATTTTTGATGATTTTCTGGTTTTCGTCGATTTCTTTGAGATTTGTCTCTGGATTTCGTACACGGGCTTTATAAAAATGATTTAAAAGGATTTTTCACTCCAAAATGGCTTTTGAAAATTATTATATAATATTATTTTTAATTATTAAATTAATTACTCCATAATAGGAGACTTTTCAAAAGACCGTTTTAAAAGTGATTTCGAAATCAATTACAAATCCGTTTTACACCATTATTTTCTATAATAAAAATCTCATACTCACTTTTAGCACGTCGAGCGAAGTGGAAAGGTACTTAAACGGTTAGGAAATCTCCGGCCTATGGAAACCGTGTGTATTTTCTTTCCGGTTAATCCCCGACCTATTCGATTGATCGTTTTGACCTTTGGGTCTAGTCTACCGATGATATGAGGTGGACTTTTTATTGTTTGGAGCGTGAGCTTGCTATTTGTTAGTAAACCGTTTAGTGAGAACGTGGGGTATGGGACTCATTGTTAACACTTTACGGGTTCCTCTCCAAGAAGTTAGTGACACATTAGCCTCTGGGCGGCCAGTACTGGACCTCTGGGTCACCACGCCTCTGGGCAACCGTCTCTGGACACCTGCTCTATGGGGCAGTTTATTTTCAGCGTGCGCCTCTGGGCCTTTATCCTTCTGGGAAGATTCTCGCCGTTTCGCGCGTTCCGCATCTGTGTGAGTGATCGATCACAACTCTACAGTACTTGGCAACAACGACTCTGGTCGGTGCACGTGCAATATTTGTATTATCTGATGATTTTATATCCATTCGAGTATCGCCATTCGGTGTTGGTTCTATGGAACCATACGATGTAAGTGCGATTACCTTGTGGATTCACAGTGTCTCTGGACACTGCTTTTCAGTGTTTGATTTCATTGACTTTTCAGTATATCCCTATGGCTCTTTGGAGCATCGATCTTTTATTTGGCATTGATTACTGACTCTAGTCACTCTTGGGATTATTGCCTATGTGCAACTTTATCTAGCTTTGGCTACGCCGATGATATGAGGCGATTTTATTTATTCCACACTTTGGTGTTTGTATTCTCTTTGGAGATTTTTACTGTTTATTGATGATTAGGGATCATCATTATATTCATGTAGTCCATATTACTCTTCTCTTTGGAGAAGTACTGTTTTATTTATGTACTGCATTATTATATATATCTCAGTTATTACTGATTGTTTAGCTAGCCTGACCCGAGTGTTTTCGCTCGGGTCAGACCGAGTTGTTTCAGGTTAGGTCTCTGGACTTAGCTTTCTGTGCTTCCGCTTGGACATTATCTGCTATGCTGATAGATAGCTCTTTTATTTGTCCACTATTCAGCTACTCTGTTATTTCAGACTCTTATGTACATATTTTTGACTCACATGTGTGAGCGGTGGCTTTGTACCCACTTATAGTATTTGGATCTGTATTGATGATGTATTGTTCTGGAATGTTATATCTGTTATGTGATTCTGTTCTGTGATGTTTATCATTTATTACTATGCTTATTCTGATAGGTCTTTAGCCATTGTAATTTCGTTATAAATATTTATTGAATAGGTCGAACCACTTGAAAAAAAATAGATACCATCTTTTCGACGTATTCAGTAGATAGTTATAGCTTAATTACAAATGGTCGCTTCCATTATACTCTATTCTCCGTTCTAGTAGACGGTATTACTCCGTAATACTCTTTACTAGAGTGGGTCTCGGAGTGGGGCGTTACATCTTGGTATCAGAGCAAGGTTCAGAATTAAGCATAACAAACACAGAACGGATACACTTAGTACAATACATTTTAATTGGATCCGAATTAAATCAAATCCCTTCCTTATGCTTATTGATAGATAAGTTAGGAATATGTGGAGGAATTTATTATATTCCGTAGTATTCCTTAATTAAGTATCTATCATAGAATCATGTCTAACTCTAATTCTCGTTTGACTTTCAGTATGTCTGGAAAGGGAAGAGGGAGAACCACACGTCAGACTAGTGCTGCTGGGCAGTCCAGCAACACTCATCCAGAGGGCGTGTTCATGACTACCGACCAGATCATGGAGATGGTTCAGAATTCTCAGTCTCATTCTCAGTCTCCAGCCCCAGTTGCTGATGCTCCGCGCATGTCTGTTTTTGCGCGTCTCTGCAGTGATTTTACCCATCTCGGAGGGAAGCCGTTCAGTGGCTCCGAGAATGTCTTAGAGGTCCAGGCTTGGATTCGGATATGAGAGCGCATTTTTACTCGTATGGATATCTCGGATCATGATCGTGTTCTTATTGCTTCTATTCCGCTTCGGAGTCGTGCCCTGGATTGGTACGAACTCCTTATTGCCGAGATCAATGAGACCACACTTACTTGGGCTCAGTTTCGTCAGAGATTTGAGCTCAAATTCATCCCAAAGTCAGAGAAGAACTCCCTTGCTCGCCGCTTTCTTGATCTCAAGCGGGGGAAGTCCTCCGTATCCGACTATGTCTCTTCCTTCGAGGCCCTGTCCAAGTACGGCCTTGAGTTTATTGCTACTCCTTATAAAAGGAACCTCAAATTTGTTGAGGGCTTGAAGAAATATCTGAAGAGGCATCTTATGCTACAGCTTGAGCTCTCATTCGAGAAGCTAGTCGATGCAGCCCTACATCTTGAGTCAGTCGAGATGGAGCATAGTGATGATGATGGTGGGGGTTCCAAAAACCCCAACCAGAAGCGGGGTACATTTCAGAAGAACAAGCCTTGGAACAAGAAGAAGAAGATTGGCAGTTCTGCTGTCCAGGCTCAGCCTCAGACTCAGCCTCAGATTCAGTCACAGCCTAGTGGAATTCGTCCTCCGAGGAAATGCTTCAACTACGGTTCTCCAGATCACTTTATTCGAGAGTGTCCCAAACCTCTCTATTGTACCTTTTTCAAGAAGGAGGGACACAGGATCTCCACTTGTCCTATTGCTCCATCTAGTGCCAAGCCTTGCAAGGTTAATGCTGCCAAGGCTCCTGCATCTTCAGCTCAGCCTCGAGGTACGCATCCTTCCGTTCTCGAAGGTTCTATTTTATTTCATGGTAGATCTTGTAGAGTTCACTTTGATATGGGTGCCTCTCACTCATTCGTATCAAAGGAGCTAGTAGATGCTTTATCGTTGGATGTTACTTGTCTGCTTTCTTCACTAAGAATTGTGAATCCCATCGGCGGATCCACGACCCTTAGCTTGCTTTGTGAGAATATAGATATCGATCTTTGTGGATATTCTTTCCGTGCGAATCTGCACGTTATGGAGTATTTGGCATTTGATATGATTCTTGGCATGGATTGGCTCGTTCAGCACGACGCCAAAATTATTTGTTCGGAGCGGATATTATTCATTCATCACCCTGATTCGTCCTCTCCGTTAGCTATTGTTCTTCAGGATGTTGGGCTTTCTGATGTTACTCTATTTTCTCTTGATTCACGAGATGAGGATTTGGACTTATCTCGTATTCCTGTTGTTCGGGATTTCCCCGACGTATTCGAGCCAGTATCTGGCCTACCGCCAAAGCGGGCCATTGAGTTCCGCATCGATCTCATTCCAGGCTCCCACCCAGTTGGGCGTCCTTCCACGAGGATGTCTACTAAAGAGAACGAGGAACTCAGGAAGCAGTTAGTGGAGCTTGAGGCGAAGCAGCTCATTCGGTCCAGTTCTTCGCCATGGGGTGCTGCTGTGGTCTTCGTTAAGAAGCCCGATGGCTCTCTTAGGCTTTGCATTGACTATCGCGAGCTTAATGAGTTGACCATCAGAAATCGTTATCCGTTGCCATGGATTGACAATATGTTTAACCAACTGAGCGGTGCGAAGGTATTCTCTCAGCTTGACCTTGCCACTGGATTCCATCAGCTACGAGTCGCGGAAGACAGCATTCCTCTTACCGCTTTCCGCACTCGTTATGGTTCTTTTGAGTGGTTGGTCATGCCATTCGGCTTGACGAACGCACCGGCTTTCTTCGTCGATCTTATGAATCGAGTATTCCGAAAATACATTGATAGATTTATTCTGGTTTTCATCGACGATATTCTTATTTATTCTAGATCCGAGGCAGAGCTTGCTCATCATTTGTGAATCGTCTTGGATACTCTTCGTCAGCATCAGCTTAAGGCCAAGCTCTCCAAATGCCATTTTTGGGAGAGCAAGGTCAAGTTCTTGGGCCATATTGTATCATCTGAGGGTGTTTCTGTCGATCCTGCCAAGATCGAAGCTATTCAGAATTGGAAGCAGCCCGAGAACGTTCATGATATTCGCAGCTTCCTTGGTCTGGCGGGTTATTACCGTCGGTTTGTCAAGGATTTCTCTCGAGTTGCACTTCCCCTTACGACGCTGACTCGTAAGGGTGTTCGCTTTACTTGGTCTGATAAGTGTGAAGCTTCCTTTCAGCGACTGAAGGAACTTCTCACTCATGCTCCTATTCTTGTGGTTCCTGAGAGTAACCAGGATCTTGTTGTTTACACCGACGCTTGTGGTAGCGGGCTCGGTGCTGTGCTTATGTAGAAGGATCGGGTAGTTGCTTATGCTTCCAGGCAGCTACGTCCGAATGAGGTTCGCTATCCGACTCATGATCTTGAGTTGGCAGCTATCGTCTTTGCCTTGAAGACGTGGCGTCACTTTCTATTAGGCGAACGCTTCACTCTTTACACCGATCACAAGTCGCTGAAGTATCTATTCAGTCAGAGGGATCTCAATATGAGGCAGCAGCGATGACTTGAGTTTCTTGCCTCATATGATTTAGATATTCAGTATACCCCTGGCAAAGATAATCGTGTTGCAGATGCGCTCAGTCGCAAGCACTCGGCAGTAGTTTCTATGATGATTGCCGAGTGGGATGTTCTTGAGACTCTATCTTTATGTGATATTATAGATCGAGCTTCATCTTCTGATGCTCCTGTCTTATTATTTAGCTTGGAAGCTCGTCCTATCTTATTGGATCGCATTGCCCATGCTCAGCGGCAGGATCCAGACTTATTGCATCTTATTCATCTTCTCGAGTCGGGATCCAGTGATGAGACATTGCTGGATTATTCTCTGGATTTTCATCGGTGTCTTCGTAGGAAGAACCGTATTGTTGTACCATCTGATTTATCACTTAGGCGTGACATTCTAGACGAGTGCCATCGCACTAAGTACACTATACATCCTGGTTCGAGTAAGATGTATGCCGATATATGCCGGCTATATTATTGGGAGGGTTTGAAGAGAGACGTGGCAAGTTATGTGAGTAGTTGCATAACTTGTCAACAAATCAAAGCCGAGCATCAGCGTCCATTTTGTCTTCTTCAGCCGCTAGAGATTCCATTATGGAAATGGAATCAGATATCCATGGATTTTATTGACGGTCTGCCTCGATCGAGGTCAGGCCATACTTCTATCTGGGTTATTGTTGATCGCTTGACCAAATCGGCTCATTTCATTCCGATTAGGTCCACTCGGACTGCACCTCAGTTGGCCAAGCTCTATGTGAAGGAAGTCGTTCGACTTCATGGCATTCCTAGCTCTATCATCTGCGATCGAGACACTATCTTTACTAGTCACTTCTGGAAGTGCCTACAGTCAGCTTTGGGCACAAAGCTGAATATCTCAACTGCTTATCACCCTCAGACCGACGGTCAGACCGAGAGGGTGAATCGTGTTTTGGAGGATCTTTTGCGCTGTTGTATTGTGGATTTCGGAGGTAGTTGGGAGGATCACTTACCGCTTGTAGAGTTCTCCTACAACAACAGCTTTCAGTCTAGTATCGGCATGGCACCTTTCGAGGCTCTCTACGGAAGGCCATGTCGCTCTCCTGCATGTTGGTTAGAATCTGGCGAGAAGCTCATTCTTGGTCCAGATTCAGTTCGGGAATCTTCTGAGAAGATCGTGCTTATCCGTCAGAGAATGAAAGAGGCACGGGACCGCCAGAAATCCTACGCGGACAACCGTAGGAAGCCTCTTGAGTTCTCCATTGGCGATTCTGTCTTTATTCGGGTTTCTCCCATAAAAGGGGTTGTGCGTTTCAGTTCTACAGGTAAACTGGCCCCTCGCTATATTGGACCGTTTCCTATCACGGAACGCATCGGCCTTGTCGCCTATAGAGTGGCTCTACCTGCTCATTTCTCTGGAATACATGATGTGTTCCATGTTTCTCAGCTTCGCAAGTGTGTGCGCAATCCTGATTCTATTATCGAGCCTCATATCATACCTGATTTGGAGATCTCACCCGATCTATCTATAGGGCAGCAACCTCTTCGTGTGCTTGATTCGGAGATCAGACGTCTTCGAAACAAAGAGGTTCTGCTTGTGAAGATTCAATGGTCGTCTAATCCTAAGGACTGCACTTGGGAGACCAGAGAATTTATCGAGCGTACTTATCCTGGTTTTCTTTCATCTTCCGACATGGGTAAGCATCTATATTTTATCTTCTGTATTCCTTGTGTGGATTAGATTTTATAGACGACTTCTATATTTAAGAAATTGCGGGGACGCAATTTTCTTAAGGGGGGAGTCTGTAACAACCCTGAGATTGCAATTACCGAATGATAAGTTAAAAATTATGATTTTAAGTTAAAAAGGGGGCTAAACAAATTTTTGGGAATTTAAATTTGCAATTGGTTTGCAAATTAAAATATTTTGGGTTGAAATGGGGAATTTTTAAATAAAAAGTGATTATGGGTTAATGGGCCAAATGAGATAATTACATGGTTTTAATTAAAACTAGGATGCTTCTTAGGATTTTGTTCACATGATAACCTTAGGAAAATAAACTAAGTCCTAATGGGTTTTAAAACCTCTTACCATGACCCATTAACCAACCCACTCCTATTTAATATCTCAAACCCCTCCCATAAACCCTAACCCTCCTCTTCATAAATTCCTAAACCTAGATCTAAACATAATTAATGGCCTCCCTTTAGAAGCTCCATCTCCTTCTCTTCATAATTAAACTAGTTTAATCTTTGAAAGGTAATGCAATCTCCCCTATTCTCTAATCCATCTTAATCACTATTTATCTCTACCATCTTGTTGTAATCATTATTTTGTTTTTTGTTGATTTTGGGTCCTTTGAAGCCTCTTGATCTTTGCTTTGGGGTTGATGAGTTTGGCTTGCTTGATATTGTGCACTCGAACCATTTGATACTTTGCTTCATTAAGGTAATTACTATTATTAGTAATTATTGCTAGTTGTAAAGATAAGCTTTGGCCTTGCTTTCCTTGAAATTAGTGTAATAATCATTATATGGTGATTAGTAATTGTTATTAGTGATTTTTTTGATGCCAAAAACTTCAAAAAACAACCCAAAATCACCAAAAACACAAAAATATGCTTGTTGGAAATATTTAGGCTGAAATCAGCCTGAAACAGGCTGGAATAGTGCACTGGGTGCACCAGAACAGGACTGGGCTGCACCCAGGCACTGTAGGCTAGCCCAGCTGGGCTAGCCAGAGGCTGGCCAGCCCATGGTGGGCTGGCTGCGCTCCAACCCCCCAGCCCGGGCGGGCTGGGGGTTGCACCCCCTCCCCAGCCCGGGCCGGCTGGGGAATAGGGGACGCGGGCCTTGGCCCGCGTCCCATACCCCCATCCCAGGCGGGCTGGGGCAGTATGATGTCCCCAGGCCGCCTGGGCTGGGGCATACGGGCGCGGGCCTTGGCCCGCGTCCCATACCCCCAGCCCAGGCGGGCTGGGGCAGTATGATGTCCCCAGCCCGCCTGGGCTGGGGCATACGGGCGCGGGCCTTGGCCCGCGTCCCATATCCCCAGCCTAGGAGGGCTAGGGCAGGACTGATGCGGGCCGGGCCCGCGTCCAAAAAAAAAAAAATCAAACATCACCTCTGTTTCTAGCTTTTGAGCGCCACTTCGCGATGCCGCCACGTTCGCATTAGAAGTCGGAATTCGACGTTTTTGGTCTCGTTGGAAAGGTGGTGTTGCGAACTCCATCTCTGGAAAATTTGGACAACATTGGAGTTCGTTTGGTACTTCGATTTTCGTGCCAAAGTTAGACTCTGGTCGCTGTTGGAAAACAGTATGAATCTTTCTCTGGGTTCAACTTTGAGACGTCGCTGCCACTTCGTCTCAACTCGGAATCCAGAAATTCTTTTTGCATCTTAAAGTAGGGATGTTTGACTATATGCCTACCATTTTTCATGCCATTTGGACATAGTTTGCTGGTCCAAATAAATTGCCGAACTTGGGCTCGCAGCAGTTTTTGAATGGTTTCAAACACTTCGAATATTTTTGATGATTTTCTGGTTTTCGTCGATTTCTTTGAGATTTGTCTCTGGATTTCGTACACGGGCTTTATAAAAAGGATTTAAAAGGATTTTTCACTCCAAAATGGCTTTTGAAAATTATTATATAATATTATTTTTAATTATTAAATTAATTACTCCATAATAGGAGACTTTTCAAAAGACCGTTTTAAAAGTGATTTCGAAATTAATTACAAATCCGTTTTACACCATTATTTTCTATAATAAAAATCTCATACTCACTTTTAGCACGTCGAGCGAAGTGGAAAGGTGCTTAAACGGTTAGGAAATCTCCGGCCTATGGAAACCGTGTGTATTTTCTTTCCGGTTAATCCCCGACCTATTCGATTGATCGTTTTGACCTTTGGGTCTAGTCTACCGATGATATGAGGTGGACTTTTTATTGTTTGGAGCGTGAGCTTGCTATTTGTTAGTAAACCGTTTAGTGCGAACGTGGGGGTATGGGACTCATTGTTAACACTTTACGGGTTCCTCTCCAAGAAGTTAGTGACACATTAGCCTCTGGGCGGCCAGTACTGGACCTCTGGGTCACCACGCCTCTGGGCAACCGTCTCTGGACACCTGCTCTATGGAGTAGTTTATTTTCGGCGTGCGCCTCTGGGCCTTTATCCTTCTGGGAAGGATCTCGCTGTTTCGCGCGTTCCGCATCTGTGCGAGTGATCGATCACAACTCTACAGTACTTGGCAACAACGACTCTGGTCGGTGCACGTGCAATATTTGTATTATCTGATGATTTTATATCCATTCGAGTATCGCCATTCGGTGTTGGTTCTATGGAACCATACGATGTAAGTGCGATTACCTTGTGGATTCACAGTGTCTTTGGACACTGCTTTTCAGTGTTTGATTTCATTGACTTTTCAGTATATCCCTATGGCTCTTTGGAGCATCGATCTTTGCTTGGGCATTGATTACTGACTCTGGTCACTCTTGGGATTATTGCCTATGGGCAACTTTATCTAGCTTTGGCTACGCCGATGATATGAGGCGATTTTATTTATTCCACACTTTGGTGTTTGTATTCTCTTTGGAGATTTTTACTGTTTATTGATGATTAGGGATCGTCATTATATTCATGTAGTCCATATTACTCTTCTCTTTGGAGAAGTACTGTTTTATTTATGTACTGCATTATTATATATATCTCAGTTATTACTGATTGTTTAGCTAGCCTGACCCGAGTGTTTTCGCTCGGGTCAGACCGAGTTGTTTCAGGTTAGGTCTCTGGACTTAGCTTTCTGTGCTTCCGCTTAGACATTATTTGCTATGCTGATAGATAGCACTTTTATTTGTCCACTATTCAGCTACTCTGTTATTTCAGACTCTTATGTACATATTTTTGACTCACATGTGTGAGCGGTGGCTTTGTACCCACTTATAGTATTTGGATCTGTATTGATGATGTATTGTTCTGGAATGTTATATCTGTTATGTGATTCTGTTCTGTGATGTTTATCATTTATTACTATGCTTATTCTGATAGGTCTTTAGCCATTGTAATTTCGTTATAAATATTTATTGAATAGGTCGAACCACTTGAAAAAAAATAGATACCATCTTTTCGACGTATTCAGTAGATAGTTATAGCTTAATTACAAATGGTCGCTTCCATTATACTCTATTCTCCGTTCTAGTAGACGGTATTACTCCGTAATACTCTTTACTAGAGTGGGTCTCGGAGTGGGGCGTTTCACCAAACTCTGTACATTAAGAAAGAGATTGGGTCAAAGTTAGACCAAATCTCAAGACTTAATAGTAGGTACCGATCCATTGCCATGGTCCAAAATCTTGTACTTTTCTCCAAAATCCCTTGATCTTCATTTCTTTGGGATGAAGGGAAGAATCGGCATTGTGATGGTTTGGTATCAATCACCCATGCTTAAAAACTTGTCTACTTATCCACTTTGGCTAGGGATCCATAGCACTTGAATTTTAAGGGAAATTGAACATTCTGAAGGATCTTTATCGATCCATGGACTTAGCCAAATTTACCCCATATCACTCTTTACTCTTTATGATCAATCAAATTTGAGTCCAATGTTCATTCTTTTACCATTTCATCGTAATATCGCTTGGATACAATGTCAGATAATGATACCCAAATTTCAAATCATTTGGAGTTGATTACCTTAAGTTTTCCTTTTAAAAATGTCATTATTTAAGCCATTATCAACACATAACATCAAGATTCGTATCGACATCATAAAATTTAGTTATAAGTCATCTTATATAGTAAATAGGATCTCAAATCCAAAATCAAAGGGGTCTGCAATGGTCATAAGGGTAATATTACTCATCTTAATGAAGAAAATTCGTTGATTTCCTTAGGAAATAAAGCTTGCTCCTAATTTGATTTGTCTCCTCCAACTTGAAATTAACAGTCAAGGATTTTTCTTGGATAAGGAAATAAAGTGAGAGAAAAAGAGCAGATTGGGTGTAGGTACAACAACCCCACCACTATACCCATAATATTGGAGAACAGTATAAGTAATGTTGTCCAAAGAATGCGGCTTCTTAAGGATGATCAAATATGAATATCATTCTAAACTAACACTGACACGTCATATCTACAATTTTATGAAATCTTTAAAATAAAATTTGATATGTTCAATCTCGGTTCAAAATAATAAACACATCAGTTTCTCAGAATCAGAAAAGTATATCATACAAACAATAGTCACAGATCACAGCAGAATAATATACATCATATACATATACAAAACTGAGATTCTGTCAAATAAAATACTGGACCCAAATAATATAAATGTGATACAAATCTCTAACAAAACTGTAACTTAAATATACATCTCATATCCAAAACCCAAAATCCTAAAAGGGATAAACTAAAAGTCAACAATGTTTATCTCCTTGCTAGCACAACCATCCATAAGTGAACATGTCCTATAACCAGAAAAGTCTTGGCCTAATATGAGTATTATAAAATAAAGGGTTAGGCTATCTCTAAATATTCCAAAAGGATGAGATAAAGATGTAACACAAGAATAATGACATATACGTAAATAAAAATGTCCAAGATATAAAAAGTCATTGAATTAATTTACTCGGAATATATCTCAAGGCACAGGGATATATATTTGGTCATAAATGCTAATTAGTCACTAAATCCAGATTTATAGAACAAAGCACAATATTCCTAACATAGAGAAACCATTTCCATTCCATGGTGAACAAACAATTACGGTATCACTCTTACTGATTGGATACAAAAGATCGAGAACACAGAATATCAACACGATTGCATGGATCGGAAAACACAAAATCTCAACACGATCACAAGGATAGAGGAAAACAAACAAAATCTCAAATCTCGATCGATCATAAGGATTATGGAAAATCAAGTCTCAACCAATTACAAGGATCGGGGAAAAATCCGTTAGTATACTTCTTAAGGATCTATCGGTCTCGTCAAACATCAAACAAAAGTAACTCTAAATTGCTAAATACTATCACTTTTAGTAATCACAAGAACTTAACCAAAACGTCCCATATCGTCCAGTGAAATCCAAGTATTTACTATAACCTAGTAAATATTATTCATTAGGATATCACTAGAAAACCTAAACTATATTTTCTAAAGGATCTATCGGCCCAATGCTTAACAAAAATAGAGAATACAACTCTAAAAGCGTTAAATACTTTCCCAAAGGAAATCACAAGAATTTAACTAAGGCATCCCATACTACCCGGTAAAACTCAAGTATTCACTAATGGTTTAGTAAATAACACTTAAACATTTTATTCAAGTAGTTGTATCGTATTCGAGAAGCGTTACTTGAGAGTATTTAAACCAATCAATAATAGTAAGTCAATTATTAGTATTCCCCATATTATAGAATTATGGTTCTCAAAGCATTTTGTTTCACAATTTTCTCCAAATCCATAAGTCACATAAAATGCCAAAATAGTATTTAAATAGCCAAAGGTTAATTAATAAAATCAAATATAAATTTATATTATGAAAAAAAAACAACGTTTACTGTAAAAGAAATAGTTTCTAAAATACTTTGTATACATACATACTTTTAAACTTTCTATTTAAAATCCATAAACATTTATTTTTCAAGTATACACATATGTATATAATATCCTTAGTTAGAAAAAACCATAGTCTGATTTTAGTGTCAAATACTTATGTGTGTGTGTGTGTAACGACCCAACTTCCAGACTCCAGGAAGTCGCATCGTTAATAAGAAAGAAAGGGATAGAGAATAGAAAGAAAGAGAAGAAGAAAGAAACAACACATCAGAATCTAAACAGCGGAACAAATAAATTATATTAATAATATAAAATATTACATAGTTTACAACTACTATCAGAGTACACAGATATATCACACATACTAGACAGTTATAAACACTTGTCTAGTATTTACAACATAATACAATCCAGAGACAACACAGAACACACAGCGGAATACTATATAACTAACGCAGAAGCCTCCTTCTCCATTGCTCCTCCAATATTCGTCAAAGCTAACCTGAATCCTAACCTGAATTCGCTTGGCTACTCGTAAAAATTTGAGTACCCAGGAGTTAATAAAAAACAAAAATAAACTCCGGGTCAGACATGGGTCTGGTGTGAGTAACAGGTTAAAGTTGCTTAACTTTCAAAAACCTTTTGAAAAGAAAGGTATCACGTAAGACTTCCCACACATAAACATGGAAAAGTTTTTACCTTACGCTAACCAAAACATTTGATAGGAAATCCAGTGATATTAAAATAGTGTCTAGGGTTTTCAAGTAAATATGAAATAGCCGAAATTGTTACATTATTAAATTCCAGCTACTAGCCACAAAAGTGGGTAATACAATCAAAACCGTTGGCACTTATTGGATTGTGGATTCCATACAATGGCAGGGCTACTGGGGTACCGCCCGTCATAGTACATGGCCTAGATCAACGTACCGAGGAGCCACCCTAACTCCCCTGCAACACAAGACCGGAACCATCCCTTACTGGACAGTCCCGAACAAGACAACCCCGCAGTTGGCGTACGCTCCAAACTGCCCACACAGCCGAAATAAAAAGGGACCTCTAGACAGGGGAAAATCTTGCTCTCCAGTGGGAGCTACCCACGAAGCCTTGCTGCACCTCCCCTGTTTTAGCCATTCCCAGTTGATGAGGCTTGAGGCTACGATTACCTTTATAGGACATATCACTTAGAATGCTCATCGTCCACCTGACGATGTTCTGAAAACATTCAATCCATACAAGTTCGTTCCGGGTTCGAACGAAACCGAAGGCATTATCTCGTTACACTCGTATTGGGATCACCCTCAGAGTTAACGACGATAACCCTTGCACTCTAAATCACCATCTCGAATCTATAAGTACTATTCCGTCAACTCATTACGGAATCACCCATAGAGTTATACTGACGTATAGCCTTTATACCTCGAGTCTTCACTCGCTCCACTTGGATTCACGACCTAACGTTAATTTGGAATCGATGTGGTTTTCGGATTCCAAATATGGAAACCCGATCCCGGTCTCATCGAAATCCAAAGCGTGTCTTTTAAGGCCAAGTTGTTTTAAAAATTTTAAAAAAAATTTAATTTCATTATCTATTTACACACAGATAGATAAATCATAGATTCACAATAGGTAATCAGTATCATCATCACACGGGTAATCCATAATATCATTATCAAAGATAATCTATACCATCATCACAATGCAACCAATACATCCAAATCACTCAACATTATCTATCTTATATTTAAGATTCAATCCATTTAGGCAATCAACATCAACCATCCATATAAGCAATGATTTATAATCACACCACCTATAATTAATTTAAAATGAATTAAATTACTACATCATTCTCTAATTAATTTAAAGTGAATTAAATTAATTACTCCATCAATAAAATTCTTGCTTTCATAACTATTAATTAATTACAAATTAATTAATTAATCATCTTCCAATTAATCACTTTAATTAATCAGCTTTGATTAATTACTCCTTAATTTATGTAATTACCCTTTAATTAATTTCACAAATTAATTATACTAAACCAAATTCAGTAATCAATCTTAATTACCTCACATATTAATTAACTATAATTAATTACATTAATCCTTAATTAATTATATTAATTAATTACCTTAATCACTTATTATTGATTAATCGATCTTAATTAATCAATCTTAATTGCACCATTAATTATATTAATTAATGATTTCTAATTACAATTTAATTAAGTACATTATTTAAATTAATTACATTAAGTATTTAATCTTAATTTAAACCATAATTGTTAATCACTCTTGATTAACTCCATTCAATAATTAACTACTTTTAATTACTTTACCAAATAAATTAATTACTCCATAATTAATTATCTCTAATTAATCCCTTGATTAATTCATAAAGTAATTATACTTAAATTACTTCAATTACCAAATCATCTTTAACTAATTACATCCAGTAATTACCATTAATTACTACTCTAAGTAATTTCTCTTTATTAAATTACATTAAGTAATTATACTTCACAAATCATTTATTGATTATTCTAAATTAATTAAACTGAATTAATTAACTTAATCTAATCAAATTTAAACTCAATTAATTACAATTAGTAATTAATTTACTTAATTACTTCCATAAGTAATTATACTTAACAATTTACACAAATGATTATCCTTAAATTATTTAATCTAATTAATTATTAAAATTAATCACATTAATTAATTAATTAATTAATTAATCCTTAGTTAATGACCTTCGTTAACTATTATCAATTTATTAATTATTTTCTAAAATAATTAACTTATTTTAAATCATTATTAATTTCAAATTAATTAATCATCAATAACCCATTAGTTAACCCCTAATTATTTAATTAATTAAGTGTTAACAAAAACCTAATTAATCCTTCATTACTTGATTAATTAATTATTAATCATTAATTAAAAATTAATCTTATTTAATTAATTATTCTTAATTACAAGTTAATTATTCTAAAAATAATTAACCTTAAACCCTTAATTACCTTGAGTAATTATCCATTAAATTAATTATTCATTTAATTACCTAAATAATTAAATGAAATACAAATTATTAAATTATAATTTAACTTTAACAAGTTTAAAAAAAAACAATCTAAAACCTTTAAAAGATAAATAATACTTTTATTATAAAATAAATTTTACAAAAGTTAAAACAAATTTCCTTTTAAATTGAAAACCATTTAAACTTTATATTATTACTCAAATTTGTTTCAAACACTTTTATTTATAAAACTTAAATATAATTTGAAACAAAGATTCAAATCCAAATTTGAATCAAATTTAAACTTTGTTTAAACATTACTTTATATTTCAATTTCCCAATTTAAATTCAAATTTCTTTAAAACATTTCTAAACAATAAACCCCTTTAAAGTTTATTTAAACAAATTTTGATTTAAAACTTAATCATTTCCAACTATGATTCAAATCAAAACTAGAATCCATAATACAAAATTAGATTTAAAACACATTTTAAATCTTTGCTTAATGATTTAAATTTTCAGTTTTAAAATTTGAAACATGACAAATTTTTAAACTGCAATCTAACCCGAACTCAAAGGATTCACTCGAGTAAACGCTAAATAAACTCGGGTAAAACTCGAGTAGCTTTCAATTGCATTTACAGAACTTACAACATGACAGGTTTAAACTAAAACCTGTAACATTCAAACTACCCAATACCTCATCTCAAATACTCGAGTCACCCACACCTCTGCTTCGAGCAAAAGCACGCAACACCCCAGACATCACTCGAGAAATCCTTCTTCCCCAAAACACAGAATGCACGCCATAAATTCGTGCACCTGCACCGCCGCAACAACCACCACGTACACCTCGCGACCATCCACGCTTGTCAGTCATCACCTTCCAACACGTTCCCGACCATCAATTCGATTACAGAAGCTAAAAATCAAATTCGAGCATACGAGCTCAACACATGAAGAAATGTCAAACCTGGAATCACCCAAATCACTTGCCACCGATCACCAGGAAATCTTCACCGCCGGCCACAGACCCTTCCATACCCCAACTACCTTTCCCCAAAATTAGAGACCACTCGGTCACCTATGGAAGTCGCCCCAAATAATTTCTTCAGGTAACAGAAAACTAGGGTTATAATCTTCCATCCCTAAATCATTACTAACTTAATGCATTAATTCCATTATCCAATATTTTTTTCCCACATCTTAGTTCACTACTCCATCACCATAATCACAATTTGCCACTCCAATCACCCAGACTGTCAGATTTAACCAAAACATAACTTGCAGTTAATCCAGAAATCCACTTTCAAATTTAAACTAAATTTTCTGAATTTGGTTTTTAAAATTCAAGTTTTGATTAATTAACTTAATATCTTAATCACTGAATCCTATATAATTTAAATTCTTACCTGCATATATAAATTTTGTTCTGTGGTATTCTGCTATTCCAGAGACATTTCAGGTTTCTTCATATTTTATTTTTATTAAATAAAAACTTAAACCTTAAATTAAGATACACTAACATATCTTGTTAGAATTTTGAACTAGATATGAACTAGATTATGAGTTCATGATTTTTGAATCAATGCTTAAATTCTAGAATTTAGAACAGGGAAGAATAAAAATCACAGCAACATGCATTCAAGCTCATATATACCTACAAACAATTTTCATCAAACTCATCACATGAAACAACTCAAGCAACCAAATTAATTTAAATTAGTTTTGAAATAAATTGTTACTCACAGGTTATAGGGGCAGAGCAAACTTATTTTTGGAAAAACCTGATCCTGAGTTTCTTTTAAAACTACAGCTTGTTTCCTTTTGAAACATTCTTCTTGATTTTGCACAATGCTTGCTTCCAGATGCATGCACGTTTGTTTCCAGAAAAATGCATACTTGGTTTGTTTTAAAACAGAATGAAGACTGCAGGCTTGTATTGAGCTTTGTGGTTGCAGATTTTATTTTGAGATGAGAACAAATTTGATTATACAAGTTAATGAGTTGAAGAAATGAATTTCAGGTTAATGTACTTGGGAAGCTACAGGTTTACACATGATTTTCCTTTCAGGCTTGAGGATGTGCTAATGATTTTCAGACATGGATTCAAGAGGCTACAGGTTAATGTATTTGAAGGATTGCATGTTTATGCTTTGATTTGCAAAAAAAAATGGAAATTTCATATTGAGGAGCTATTGGTGCAGGTGGGTTCTTTGAGGGAATTTCAAATTTTTGTTCGAAGAAAAATGCAGATTTTGGAACTTGGTTCAAGTTTTTGATTATAGATCTTTCAACTGAAATTTTCTCTTAAGTTATGAAGAGGAGTAGGGAAAAGAAAATGAGGTAAAGAAGAGATGTTTATATAAACAAAAATTTTGATTTAATTAAAATAAAGGGATAAGAAAATTAAATAAGACACTTGTTCAAATTTTAAACATTTGTCACTTGCTTATTTTATGGCTTAACATGTGTCATTTAAGTATCTTAAGAAACTTACACTTATATTTAGAGCATTTAATTTAATTTAAAATTGTTTATAAATACTCTAACTTATTTTATTCCTTATGTATATATAAATGAACTTATCTCTTTTTAAATTAAAAAGACATGAAAACAATCAAATTGTAAATATAAGCTTATTCATATATTTTTAAGTATTTATTCTTTTAAATTTCACAACATCAAATTCAAATTTAAATTAAATTAAAACTCTAATTTAAAAATCAAGTTAGATATATATGCATATATAACTCTTATTAAATTCAAAGACAACAAATCCTTTCTCTATAAAAATCCATTTATGATCATAAGAACTAAGTATTATCATTATCATTTGAAAATGACAAATTAAACAATTCTAAATAATTTATAAATGAGATTATAAATTACTTCTATTACTTAATAAATTAAACTTATTTGTAAATTGTATTTTAAATTCTTACATATAAATTCAAGCAATAATTTAAAAAGAAATTACAACTAAGCTTTTAATGTTAATCTAATTTAAATCCATATTAAAGTTAATTAAATATAAATTTAAACAAATAAAATTTTCCTTTAATATAACCTATATAATTATTTATTAAATTGTTTAGAACAATAATGTTAAATTTAAATCAAATTTCCAATTTTACCAAATATAAATAAAAATTAAAAATTGATTCATTTACTAAGTTCCAAATCAAAGTTTATCCATTTACAAGATATACATTTATATATATATATATATATATATATATATATATAAACAGAAAACAGTTTATTAGCTTTAAAAGATGAAATCTACTAATTTAAATATTTATTATAAGATGATTATTATATCAATTCAAGATTTTATTATCAAGAATTATTAAATCAAATAAATTTTTAAACACGGATTATTAAATTTATATTGCCAAATTTCCGGGATATCACAGTGTGTATGCATATATAGTTATTCCATGTTCATATTTAAAAGGAAATCCATAATTCACAAATAATTTTCCCAAAGACTATATATTTTAGCAACCATTTACTTAAAATCCATAATGTCCCATATTCCAAACCCATCTTTGTAATCAAATATTTATTTAAAACAAACTTAGGTTTTATATTTCCATAACCCATGTTCCAAAATCCAAATTCCAAATCCATAATCTTTTCTATTGAAAATATTTAATAAATATATATTTACTTATTTAAAATTATTTACTAAAGAGAATAAGATCAAGTTCTTTAAAATTATTTGTTTAGAAATCTGTATATAATAGGTAAATAAACTTCAACACTTTGAATCCAATATAAATTACCGAAACACTAACTCAAACTTCCAAAAAACAACCGACAAAACACTCAAAAATCCACAAACAAGGCATAGCAATACTCGGATTCAAGTGACGGGTCGGAGCGGGCTTTCGGTCACCTGGAACTCATGTTCCAGGCGACGATCGGTGCACCAGTCATCCACGATCGGTCCACCAGTTATGAGCCTGGAACTTGATTTTCAGGAGCCACTTTCCCTCTCGGACGACATTCAATAGCACCGACATGACTTCTTCGCTTTTCGACAACACCAGATGATTGCTAACAATAGAATACAAGCATACACTACCACATAGAAGCAATTCATTACAATTAGAGATGATTTTATCCAAGACCAACAAGCATTTCAATTTACTGTGGACAAACAATTCATAGCAACTCAAACAACATATAATAGTTTGCTAGTTTCACAATCAATTACCATCCAAGAACTGATATCAAGTAAGCACGCAATTAATGTAGAGATAGAATATGTTAGTTAAAATAACCCATATTATTTTCTCCCTTTGCAATGACTTGTTAAACCCCAATTTGTTCACTATTTTTAGTTTTACATCAAATCCTAAAATTAGCCCAAAAGAAGAAGAAAAAAAAGATCAATACACATTAATAATTGAAATCAATTGGACTAAGGGGTGAATTAGGGCTAGAAAGAGTTACTTTGATTTTCTCGGATTTTCTAGCAATTTATTTCCATTTTAAATCAATGAATTTTCTCCTAGGACTGAAGAGAGAGTTTTGATTCTGTTTTCAGAGTTTTAAATAAATGAACGTAAAGAATACTAGTAAGGAGGATTTTCCCCTAATTAGTAATTAGAATGGACTGGGGTATGAAATCAAACCCAATAAGAAAAATTGTTACAATTTAATTCCTAAGAGAAGTGTTACTAATTTTTATTTTGTTTTATCACTTATAAAACACCAATTTTCTCTAAACATTGTTTTATATATTATAATTAGATTTTTCCCAAATTTCCCAAAATCAATGCAATAAGTTAAAAATTCCCATTTCTATTAATATTGAGATATTTTATAAAACTAAATATAACCTTTGAAAATAAAAGTTATTCTCATTATTTTTAACAAAAATAAACTATTAATCATAAAAATATCATTTTAAACAATAAATCTCAATAATAACATTTCAAGTTTTAGATTGAAATCCTCTTTAAGAAATGAAACTCATTTCTTAAATAAATTAAATTAACTATTCTTAAAAAACAAGATTTAGTTTCATAATTAAATTTCACAAATGACTGCTAAAATAATTAACCATAATTACACTTAATTAATTAGGTAATTAACAACAGGTTTGTTACATACTCCCCTCTTAAAGAAATTACATCCCCTAATTTCCTTAACAAAAGAAATTTGTAAATTGAATATCTAAAATTTTATCATCCATCTAAATTATAAATGATGTACATAATAAATCAAAATATCACATTTTATTCGTCTTAGCATCTATCTTAAAATAAACATTCACACTTTACAAACATCAAATAATAAAATGACGTTACCTTGCCAACTATTTATAGAAAATCACATTGTCAATTGGCTACGATGTAGACCATGAGCTCAACATGGCCTCACCACCAACCTCTGTTATTGCTAAGGTTCGGTGGCTACACTGTCATCCAATTAATATTTTTTTTCTTTCAAAATTACCATATAACTCAAAATAGTTCCCTTATATATATATTTTTATATCCAAAATACATACTTTTAATATTTATCCCATTTGTATATACTAACATGCATATTTTCCACAAAATATCCTTTCACTTAATAAAAATTTATTTGCATAATTTCTTAAGTTTTAACATCTTATTAATTAAGATTCATTTATAACAATTTATTTTCATTCACACCAAAGAACTTGAAAGTTAAATTCACATATGTAGGTAGATTTTCAATTTTTCTCTTTTCAATTTTTTTATTCAATTAACTTCCATTTAACTTTAATATATACCAACTCCAAAATATAAAACATGTCCCTTAATCTTGTCCCATTATATAAAATAATATTAGTCCATGAAATTTTAGTGATTCGTTTCATCACTTAGCTACAAAGTTGATTACTTAGAATACCAGCATTGCCTCGCCATGCTCTCCACTTCTCACAAATTATTTGATGACTAAAATATTATTTTAAATTATTTTAACTCAAATATTTTCAAATTTTTCAAATCAATTATTTCTTATGTCAAAATGTCTCGCTTGATATTTAGGAACTCCTATCGATAACATGGCGTCACACATAATGATTAGAATCCTTAAATATTTTCTAGACAAGTCAACACCATAAATAATCATAAGTTTTTCTAAGTTATATCTATTTTATTATTACTAGCATCCATGCATCCAATCAACATAATACAACCAAGCAATTATCCTAACAACCAATCAACCAAAACTAAACAGTCTCTTTCAGCGAACTATTATATTTCTAAAATTCTGCTGTGCAACTCTGATTGTTCCTAGATCATTTAAATCTTAAACATATTTACTCACATTTCCCAAGTTCTCTATTAAAATAAAACCGCTCATTTAAACCAATTTACTCAAATTTGCCTCTTTTAAAATTAATTTCCCAATAATCTAAAAGTAATTTTCTAAACGCTGAAAGATTTTAACACATTACTTTCCAAAAGTTTAATATCACAAATTCTAACTTAGTTAATTAAATTTTTATATCAAAATAGGTCCTAATTGATTATCCCATAATCAATTTATATTCATAACCCTAAATAGATAAGTAATATAACTATCCACCACAAACCCAAGGGACATGACTCAAAATCATCTAGGGCTCAAATCCATGATATTATATGCTATAATGTTCCGATTGAGCTCTGACACCAAACTATAACGACCCCACTTCTTTATCCATATTATTAGAGAACATTATAAATAATGTTGTCTAATAATACGGAAAATATAGTTTGTTAAGGGGGACTAAATATGAATATCATTTAAACTATAATTGACATGTCATACTTACCATTTTACTAAAATCTCTTAAATAGTATTTGATATGTTCACTCTTAGTTCAAAATAATAAACACGTTATTTTCACAGAATCAGAATAGTATTCGTAGAAACAATAGTCACATATTATAGCGAAATAAAAAATATCATATACATATACAAAAATGAGAGTCTATCAAAATAAAATACTAGACCCATATAATATACATGTGATAACAAATCTATAACTTAAATATACATCTCATATACAAAACCCAAAATCCTGAAAAGGATATACTAAAAGTCAACAATGTTTATCTCTTTGCTAGCATAACCATCAAAGGTTAATCTGTCATATAACCTAAAAAGTCTTAGCCTGACCTAAGTATTATAAAATAAACGGGTCAGACCATTTCAAAATATCCAAAAGGGTGAGAATAAGATGTAAAACAAGAATAATGACATATAAGTAAATCCAGATGTCCAAGGTAGAACAAGTCACGTAATTAATTTACTTAGAATTTATTTCAAGGCACAGGGATATATATTTTGGTCGCAAACACGGATTAGTCACTAAACACAGAATTATAGAATAAAGCATAATTTTCCTAACACGGAGAAACCAATTCCATACCGTGGAAAACAAAAAATTATGGTATCACTCGTACCGAACTGATAGAAAAGATCGAAACACAAAATCTCAGCGCGATCACATGGATCGAGGAACAAAGAATCTCAGATCGAGGAAAACGAAAAAAATCTTATATCTCGATCGATCACAAGGATCATGGAAAACCAAGTCTCAACCAATCACAAGGATCAGGAAAAAATCCATAAGTATACTTCTTAAGGATCTATTAGCCACACCAAACACCAAAAAAGAGTAACTCTAAAGTGCCAAATACTATCACTTTTAGTAATCACAAGAACTTAACTAAACCGGCCCATATCGTTCGGTGAAATCGAAGTATTTACTATAAGCTAATAAAACTACTAGAAAACCTGAACTATATTTTTTTAAGAATCTATCAGACCCATGCGGAACACTAAAAGAGAATACAACTCTAAAGTGTTAAGTACTTTACCAAAGGCACTCACAAGAATTTAACCGAGGCATCCCATACTACCTGGTGAAACTCAAGTATTCGCTAATGGTTTAATAAATTCCAATCAAACATTTTATTCAATGAGTTGTACCCTATTTGATGAAGTCTTACTTGAGAGCATTTAAACCAATCAATAACGTTAAGTCGGTTATTATTATTCCCTATGTTATAGAATTAAGGTTCTCAAAACATTTTATTTCATAATTTTCTCCAAATTCAAAAGTCACATAACATGCCAAAATATTATTTAAATAGCCAAAGATTAAGTTTAATAAAATCCAATATGAATTTATAGTTTGAAAACAAATAACATCATTTTATCGTATAAGAAATAGTTTCTAAAATACTTTATATACATACATACTTTTCAACTTCCTATTTACAATCCATAAACTCGTTTATTTTTCAATTATATATATATATATATATATATATATATATATATATATTATCCTTTGTTAAAATAAACCATAGTCTGATTTTAATACCAAATACTTTTATATATATATAGTTATTCCAAATTCCTATTTAAAAGGAAATCCATAGTTCACAAGTAATTTTCCCAAATACTATATATTTTACTGACCATTTACTTAAAATCTATAATGTCTCATATTCAAAACCCATCTTTGTAATCAAATATTTATTTAAAACTATCCTACATTTTAAATTTCCAAAACCCATATTCCAAAATCCAAATTCCAAATCCATAATCTTTTTTATTGAAAATACTTAATAAATATATGTACTTATTTAAAATCATTTACTAAAGAGATAAGATCACTTTCTCTTATAAAATTATTTGTTTAAATATATATATATATATACATATATATATATATATGTATATATATGTGTATATATATATATAATAAGTAAATAAACTTCAAAACTTTGAATCCAATTTGAATTAATAAAACACTAACTCAAACTTCCAAATCAGCCAACAAAACACTCTGAAATCCACAAACAAGACATAGAAAAACACGGGTTCAAACGATGGGTCGGGGAGGGCTTATGGTCACCTAAAATTCATCTTTTAAGCGACGACCGATGCACCGATCATCCATGACCGGTCCATCGGTTACGAACCTAGAAGTGAGCTCCAATGCCATTTTCTCCCTCTGGCGACTGTTAGCACCATAATTTGTCGCTAACACCCATGAACAGAGTTACTAATGAAGATAATAAATTAAAACAAAGGAGTGTATGCAAAACAAACTGCAAAAACAAGAACGCCAGAGTTATAGTGGTTCGGCGTAATTGCCTACGTCCATTGTTAATGTAATCTTTATTGCTATTCTCAAAGACATGAATATAGGTACAATCCGCAAAACTTCTAACTCGAATACAAGTTTGAACTGATGGAAGCGAGTATCCAAAATGGCAGAGTATCCCTGGAGTTCTCGAAAAAAAGTCCCTTCAATTGTACCCCTACCCCTCTATTTATAGATGAAGACAGGGTGGGTATCCTGCGCAGGCCCAAAACCAAGGTATCTCGGCCCATATATGGCAATCTCGAGTCGACCGAACCAGGCATACCGAGGACACTCGGCCGATCGACAAATGCCGACCCAGTATGGCCGATCGGTGGTTATAGAGCGATTGGCTGGAAGTGAACTCTTACAGGACTCGGAGTAACTTGCGATGGATCTTGAAGTAATGTAACATTGGCTTCCTCACACCGCTGTTGATCCCACATACAGGCTAACTCCCTCATTGTTCACCGGTCCAGATGCACCGACCACATGTGTCGAACCACTTCTGAATGAATGACACCAGCTTCACTCCGTAGCAGAGCGATGAGTGACTGGTCCACTTTGACCGAACGACCAGGGCTGATCATGATTTCTTGACCGAACCTCCCACACCGGGCCATATGCGCCGAACCATGCTTTAAAACTGATCCACTTGAATATACCGAGCCACTCAAATAGGCCGAACCATACTTTTATGCCGAACCGTGTATATATGCCGAACTACCTAAGTCAGATCAATCCCTTATATCTCAATCTCTCACTGGCTAGAGTCTTGTCTTGATTCAATCAAAACTTGTGCAACTATCACCTTATAGCCAGGACAAGTAACCGAGTAACAAAGACACTCACTAACTCCAGCATGACTTTTTCGCTTTACAAAAACACTAGATTACTAAAAACAATAGAATACAGGCATACACTACCATATAGAAGCAATTCATTAAAACTACAGATGAATTTATCTAAGAACAACAAGCATTTCAATTTATTATAAACAATAATTCATAGCAATTCAAACAACATGTAATAATTTCCTAGTTTTGCAATCAATTACGTCCAAGAACATATTTCAAATTAGCATGCAATTAATCTAGAGATAGATTATGTGAGTTCAAATAACTTACCTTATTTTTTCCCCTTTGCAATTACTTGGTAATCCCCAATTTGTTCAATGCTTTTGGTTTTACATCTAACCCTCAAATTTACCTCGACCCAAAATAAGAAAAAACAAAGACCAAAACACATTAATAACTTAAATCAATTGGATAAGGGGTGAATTAGGGCTAGAAAGACTTACTTTGATTTTCCTTGATTTTCTAGGAATTTATTTCCATTTTAAATTAATGAATTTGCTCCCAGGGTTGAAGAAAGAGTTTTGATTTCCTTACTTTTCTTTTTTCAGAGTTTTGGATAAATGAATATGAAGAAAACTAGAGAGGAGGATTTTCTTCTAACTCGTAATTAGAACGGGCTTAGGTATGAAATCAAACCCAATACGAAAAAGGAGTTACAATTTAATTCCTAAGAGAAGCGTTATTGATTTTTTGGCATAGCAAAGCATTACTGAATTTTTTATTTTATCACTTCTAAAGTACCAATTTGCTCTTATTTATTATACTTCCTAAATTTTCCAAAACTAATGCAACAAGTTAAAAATTCCCATTTCTATTAATATTGAGATATTTTATAAAATTAAATATAACCTTTACAAATAAAAGTTATTCTCATTGTTTTTAATAAAAATAAACTATTAATTGAAAAAACCTCATTTTAAATAATAAATCTCAATATTAACATTTCAAATTTTAAATTGCAATCCTCTTTAAGAAATTAAAATCATTTCTTAAATAAATTAAATCAACTATTCTCAAAAACTAGATTTAGTTTCATAATTAAATTTCAAAAATCACTGCTAAAATTAATTAAACTTAACTAATTAGGTAATTAACAACATGGTTGTTAAAATAGGGATTATGGCTATGGGCTTAGGCCCATTCATGAATTAATTATTTCAACTTTTAATTTCATATGTTCTTTATTCCCCTAGCTCAATATATTTTGATGGCCTTATTAGTCACTGAGTATTTTAGATGTGACTACCTAAATGTAATTACATTATTTTAATTAATTTTAAACTTGATTCTTGCATTTTTTTTAATTAAATTGAACGTTTAATTTGATTTCTTGCTATAACATTCTTATAATTAACCTACGCCAAAATATGGGATGTTGCACTAAAGGTGCGAATCATACCAAAAATATACTCTCTAAGCCATTGATTTGCCTCCTAAATATAGCTACAAAATGGCCATAGCTATTCAGATGCCCTTCTATAATCTCCGATGAGGTCCATTTAACTACAACAATCATCCAATAGTTTTTGGACATGCTGTCTTTAGTTAGAGTGATCTAACGGTTTTGCATTTTTGGCTTTCCTTTGAAATGCTGTTTAGGACCTTTAAATTGGTTCTTCACCCTTTTTGATGTCGAATATAATTTGAGTTGATATTCGAAATAATAGAAGCATTTTCTTTGTATAAATTTCCTTGATCATAAAAGTTCTTCATAATTTCCACTTGAAATATGTCTAATGCATCCTTCTAGCTTCGTCAGAACCCCTTTTGGAGTCCTCTTTATAGGACAACCCCTTTGTTGAAATTCTCCTACGAAATATTTATGCTCTTTATTGTTTCAGTGAAAAACAATTTTAAAATGCCTTTAAAATAATGAAGCTTGTTAATGATTCTTGGAGAAACTATTTCATCGAAAATCTCTTTTGAAATATGGAAGCTCCTTATGGCTTTATTGAAAAAAAATTGAAAATCACTTTTGAAATATGGAATCTCCTAATGGCTTTTCTAAAAAAACTATTGCATTAGAAATCTTCTCAAAATGTGGAAGCTAATTGTAGCTTTATTGAAAAATCAGTTCATTGAAAATGCCTTAGAAAGGAAAAGCTCATTATAGCTTTTTCAAAAAACTAGTTATACTTTACCGACTGCTAATTGGAAACTTTTGATTAATTAACAATTGGCTTTTAGCTCCTTTATATGATCATTAGGTGGATCATTTTCGTAAAAATGTCTATTTGGCTAACCCTTAATTGGTCGAATCTTATATATTTTTCAATCTTACTAGCACTATTGGGCATACCATTTTCCTACAACTTTTTGCCTAACCCCTAATTAGAAAACTTTTAGGTATCTGACAATCTAACTATGATAGCTAAGCACACCATTTTCCTACAAATGGATTTTTGACCAATCTCTAATAGGTAGACTCTTACGTAGTTGACAATCTGAATACAACTGCTAGGTAGGTAAAAAATGGCTTTTTGACCAACCTCTGATTGGCAGACTCTTAAGAATTTGACAAACTATATCTAGGATTGTTTGCCATCAATGCTCTTTATTCTAGATGGTGAATTTAGTGAAGCATGAATGGTCTTGACTAAAGACTTAACTAGAGTAGCTTTCTATCCATACTCTTTCTTTTGGACAGTTTCTTTAGCCGTGCACGAGTGGTCATGACTAAAAATTTGCAGGGATTGTTTTTAATATCCTTCTCTGGACATTCGAATGAATGCCTTAGAACATATTTCTAAGGGCTTCCCAACTCCATTGCAAACAAGTTGGAACCCATCCAAGAGCCTTTGCACCTTGAGTGCAAGGTATTCCTTTTCCTAAAGAATCTCATCGATGCCATCAAACTATAAGTTTCATTAATCACGGTGCATCTTGAACAAAGGGTCGCCTCATGATTTTGACTCGTTCAGGGAACCGGTTGATTTTTGAAAAAGACCCACTCTTAGAATTGTCTCTTCCAGTAAATAATGCAAGTTTTTCAAAAGCTAAATCTTTGAACGTGATCCTTTCTTGACACGATTCTCCGTAAATGACCAGAGAAAGGTTTTGGGAAATTAGATTTTTTACAAGAATCCTTTCTTAGCATAGTTCTCACTCTATATATCAAGAAGGGTTTCTGTAAATAGATTTTCATAAATATCTTTTCTTTTTATGGTTAACAACTATTAAACCAGGACTGATTTTTAGGAATTTGATTTTCTACGAAGGTCCCTTCTCGACAAGAGTGTTAATCAACAAACCAAGAAAGTTCTCTAGAAATGTCACAATAGAAAAGTGATTCTTGGAAAAATAAACTCTATAACCATGATTCATGAACGCATTTTTCTCCACTAGGAGTAAACTTTTTACTAAGAGTTTCTTCAACATAAGTTAATCATGGAATGTGGAACCATTTTGAAAAGAATATATAGATATTCTTTTTTAAACGAAATACTTAGTAATCAATTTAGTAGGCTTTGGAAATAATTTATTTAAATATTCTTAGACCAAGATTTTAAATGGAAATATTATTATCACAAATAAAATAATGGCATATGCGCTCTTTCGAAAACAAAACAGTATTATTTTCTTTCTTCTTTTTAAAAATCTTCACAAATATAATCTCCTAGTTATTTTCTTATAAGTCCTATCTGATATATCTATGGATTTCTACATAGCGACAAGACATATCTTGCTTTTGAGTCTTATAAATCATGATCCATGAACTAGTAACCTCTCAAGACAAGAATTACTTTTCTACTAAGAGTCTTTCATAACATAGGTAAGTAATGAACTTAAGGAAAAATGCTTTCGTAAACTATAGGAATTCATTTTAAATAGTATAGAAAGTGTATAATCTTTTGTAAAAATCATTATTGCCAGATATATTTCATTTTATTGAAACGAAAGTTAATCTTTTAAATTTAACTCTTATATTTTTCTCAGTTTGAAGAATTTGAGTACTAACCTTTATAGAAATCATGCGAAAAATGGAACCGAAGTCGTATTCTACTCAAGAATTCCTGAAGATTATCATGTATGGAGTGTCATACTTTAATTGTAACTCCCCGTCTTTTTGACCATCAAAAGTCAGCAGTCAATACATCCACGATAATCAAATGTCAAACATCCAATCATTGAAAGGCAGACTATTTAGGTAAAATCGAAGGAACAAAAGGGGAAATAGAATCTCATGGCAGGGACGATAACATATAACATAATAAAGGCAATATAAACTGTCACTTCAAGATACAAGGTACATCAAAGTTAAAAACAAACCTCGTCGGCTAGATAGTTATCATTTACTGATCTTACAATTGCTAATAGGTATATAATATAATATAGCGGAAATAAAATACTACGGTAGATGAACATCCAAGTCTTCTCCGAGAGCTTTATAACACCAATGCCAACCTAAAAAAATATACTCTGCTTGACCCGAGCATTACAGTAGAATAACACCCGGGTCAGTCTGGAAATACAACGTGAGAAAATCAAGAAATACGGCATATAATAATTCTATGAGACCATGCCGCTAAACACGAAACGAGTTTTACCACATAGCGAAAACTTCCACAAATGAAGAATGGGGAAATAAATCAGAACAACAATCCAAACATGAAAGGATGAACACAGACAAGATCAAAATCCAAACTTAAAGAACCAACAAATAATTAAACATGAAGAAGAAGTCAAGGCACATCTTGATCGAACCAAACAAGGAGAATAAATTCATCCAACATGATTAGGAGAGTGCGTCCCCTTACGTCGAAAGTGTACCACTAGGTAAAATTTACTTGAGAGCCCATGCCAAACACACATCACTCTTGGGAACTTCCAAGGTGAACCCCAATAAACCACGGGCATCTAAATACATCACCGCATGCATGCTACCAACAAATATCTGGATAAATGTGAATAAAACCTAATGGGTGCGACCCAACCGTCTTAGCTATCACTCACTCATTAGTCTTAGTTATCCACAATGTTGGATACCAATGCTCAAAAGGAGCGATTAATCGTTTTAGATTGACTAAGCAAGACAAGGGATTAAGAAATCAACTATCGAAAATAAACTAATACTATCTTGGGGAAAACAATAAAGCCAGACAAGACAGAGAAGTGTTTCTATTTATCCTGACTCGACAATATTCTTAACTGTAAAAATAACAAGAGTTTAAATACCTCAAACAAGCAAAAAAAATGTCTTGAATCGATGAAATACGTAGAAGGATATCGAAATCGATAGTCATGAAATCAACTATCAAAAATAAATAAATGATTACATATGGGAATTAAATCGCATACACTTTCCACTAATAAATGAATCAAGCTTGCTTTATAAACATTTGATTCTCGCTTGTGCTTGATTTTCACATCATATATATTTGTAAAACACTCTTTAAAACTATTCTGTCAAAGAGGAAATTATGGTTCCAAGTGTATTAAAAAGGGGTAAAAAATGAATGTCATTGAAAACATTGTTCACTATAAACTTCAAAACAATTTGTACATAGCTTCCCTTTTAAAGATTTCCACAATTATAAACTATCATTTATAAATTTAAAACAACATTTATTATCCCAGAAGATAATAAATAAATTTAAATACTTATACCAATTTTAAATAATGTTAATCATCCCAAAAGATTAATCAATATAATTCTTTCATAAATTTCAAAACCACGTTAATTATTCCAAAAGACTGTAAATCAAATTATAATCCTTTTACATATTTTAAACAACATTGATTATCCAAAAGGATAATAAATCAAATTTATAATCTTTTTATAAATTTTAAAACCACATTAATTATCCTGAAAGACAATAAATCAAATTTATAATCTTCTTATTAATTTAAAACAACATTAATTAGCCCAAAAGTTGATTAATCAAATTTATAATCATTTATAAATTTAAAATAATATTAATTATCCAGAAAGATAATAAATCAATTTTACAATCTTTTTTATAAATTGAAATAATTTTAAATATCCAAAAAGATAATTATTCAAATTTATAACTTCTTTTATAAATTTTAATCATTACTTAACCTTTATTTTCAAAATTCTCAAAATATTTGAAAATATAGTTTAAATAACTTTCAAAGTGCAAAAACGCGGCTAAACATTTATTTTGGAAAAATACAAGCACAAGTTCAACAAACGCAAGGGTTTAAGGAGATGATACTTCATAAGTGATGATATAACTAACCGCTGTAATGACACTTACATAAATCAAACAGTATGTCACAAAATATTTCAACCAAACATTAATATAAGTAATATAAGAATATAAATAAATCAATATTGGCGAGAAACCACTTACGGTCTCTCTACAATAGTCCCCTGTAACTCACACACACACATATATATACACTTCAAAGTGTCCGGTAGCGACCTATTCGCTATGAAAACACTACGACTTTTTTTGTCCCTTGCAACATAATGGTTATTTATGCCATCCGGTATCAAGCGGGATCAAACAATAATAAATAGTAATGTGGGTACCCTGTAAATCATATAATGTGTCATCCGCTTTCTAAAGCAGGAATCTAAATAATTCGAACAACCTATAATCTATCACCGCACATTTAACAATAATATATAGTACATAAATATCATATATTTTATTTAGAGGTGAATAAACTCACCGAAATTCCAGTTGACGCTTTTGTGTTTCAGTTTGATCTAAAATCAAATGTCGTTCGATTTTATCTGAAAATCCTGCTAGTTCCAAGTTCAACGAATCCAACTCTAATATGTAGATAACATCGATATGAGTCTGATGCAGTAGACTGAGTCCAAATCCGTCCTTGTGTGTAATAGTTATTGAACTTATAAGTTTTGATATTAATTAAACAAATTAGTTACTTAATTAAATCCTTCTTCCCAAACAATCTGCAAACACACGTACATGCCTGCACCATCAAAATCCAAAAATGTCAATCTTTCCTTACTGATTTCTCCTACGATTCTCGATGAGATCGACCACGGACAATTCCAATAGATTCATCTTCTCCCCTACTTTGCAACGCACCCATCTAACTAAAGCTTAGAGGTGCCATCCTAGAAAAGTCAATTATACTATGCAGTAAGGATTTTGAACCTATATCTCAAACTAGAAGTCTGAAACTCAATTTTCGAAAAAGGTTATCTTTAAGTTGGTGTAACCGATAGGTTAGTGCTATAAGAAACCAGATTCCCATGTCATAAAGGAATCCATTAATTTGATTAGTCCGAACAAGTCATATATCCATATTACTAATGTGGTGATAAATCATTTCTTTTCTTGAAAACATACCATGATTTAAACAAGAAGATTTTTTACTTCATTCCTGAGGAAATAATGATTCTATATTCCATATAGCATGCTAGTCATCCATAAACCAGAAATCTTTAAAGATGGCTAGAAAACGTTGTGTTGACAAAGAAATCAAAAAGTTTACAACCACTCTTTGAATTTATAAAGCGTGCAGTCCATATAAAGAATACTATAAATCCACATTCTAATGAGAAATCCTGGATTTTCACATAAAGGAGATTGGAAGAACATATTTGATGAGAAAACCTCTAAGCATAAATAGTAGAAAAGCCCTTATTTTCGTTTATATAGAAGACTTGAATCCCCTGTAATAAATCATAAACCTATCTTTATATATGATTCTTTTCCTTAAGTTGCCTTATTACATATAAAAAAGTTAGACTCCAGAATATGTTATATTTAATAAGTTTAATCTATTTGTAGCATATTTTGTAATTCCAAATATTTTATAAATTTCTATAAAGGACCTTTTCTAGTATCTCTATTTTAGTTACTAGGATCGCTTGAATTTTACCTTGTAACTTGATTCGTTGAAAGTCGTTCTACTGTAGGTTCTTTATGAATTATTTCTTCAATTTAATGAATTTTATCCATTAAGTATTATTTTCATCTTTATCTTACTTTTTTTAACATATTTTCAAAATCCACCCATTTACTACGCTCAAATTTATATTTCATGACATATTTTATTATGTTAAATTCTTAAATCATCGAATTGTCAAAATTTTCAATCTTTCGTTATTCGATTTTTCAACTTTGACTAGTAATTTCTCTCACATAAGGGTAGATATGAATGAAAGACCCTCATCGTTGTTCATAATTTTCCAAGAGCACACCAATGATAATAATTTCATCAAATGTACCCCTACTTTGATCTTCATGAATAAATATAGCCAATCATAACCATCGATTTAGCGACTTTCAATCCATAGCTCGGTTCATCAAACTGATTATGTTAATTTTCTTCCCTCATTGAAAGCAACCCATCTATGATAGCCCATTCCCCAAATTTTCCGCCAACCATCATCTATTTTGGTCGAATTATTCAAAAAATATTCTTACTTTTTGCTAAATTCTGGCACCTTCGCACTCATTTGGGCCATTGCCTTTTCCTATGAATAGTGGAAGAGAGGGACATACTCATCATTGTGGTGCCACAATTTGGTTCATCCTGTCATTAGCTAATTTTGTCTCTAGTCATCTCCTATGTTACTGATGGAAATCCAAATGGGTTTTTAATTTTCACGACTGCCTAAGACGATTTGGGAAAGGCGAAACTTAGGGATATTGTATGACCCCACCGCTATGCCCAGTTTAGGAAAGAACATTTCAAGTAATGTTGTCTACTAATCTGGAGAATACGGATTGTTAAGGGTGATCGAATATGAATATATCTTTAAACTAACACTCACATGTCATACTTACGGTTTACAGTTCTCTAATCTCAACATTACATATACAATTGTGAGTCCACAAATTGAAACACTGAACTCACATAATAAATAAGTTTTATAATTCTCTAATCTCAATTATACATCTTAGAAACATATACAAAATTTCTTATGCTAGATAAACCAAAAGTCATAAATGTCCATCTCCATGCTAGCGTAACAATCCAAAGGCCAACATGTCCTATAACCTGAAAAGTCTCGGCCTGACCAAGCAAAATATCACCCTGGTCGGACTATCTTTAAATATCCAATATGGTGAGAACAAAATATAACACAAGAATGAAGGATACATAAGCAACTTCAGATGTCAAAGGTATAACAAGTCACTTGATTAAATTGACATAGAATTTATCTCAAAGCACAAGGTTATATGATTAAGCACAAATGTAGATTAGTCACTAAACAAAGAATCACAGAATTTAGTTTAACTTAGAATCCATCACAAAACACAAGAATATATCTATTTATTTTATGAATACAGAATGGTCACGGAATCCAAAATTCCAGAATCCAAGTGTCGTAATCCAAACCGAATGTAATGATTGTTCAAAACAATCATAATGATTGTAATCAGCCCATGGCAAATAGACAAACAATTGTAGTATCGCTTGAACCGATCTAGCACCAAAGATCATACTCATACCGGTAATCACAGAATCACAAATGGTCTCAAGGATACCCCGTATCGATCAAGAAGATCATGGAAACCATAACTCGAAAAATTCAAATTATTCAATGTAATTGTTATGTTCGAAAAGAAATCTAGAAGTAAACCTCTTAAGGATCTAGTAGCCCAATGCCGCACACCAAAAGAGAGTGAACTCTAAAATGCCAAATACTATCGCTTTTAGAAATTACTTGAACTTAACCAATATTTTCCCATACTGCATGGTGAAATCCAAGTATTTACTAAAAGCTAGTAAATATCACTTATTATGGATACCACTAGAAAACCTGAACTCATTTTCTTAAAGATCTAGCAACCACTTGTCATACACCAAAAGAGAATACAACTCTAAAGTGTTAAGTACTTTTCCAAATATGATCATAAGAACTAAACCAAGGCATCCCATACTGCCCGGTGGAATTCGAGTATTCGCTAATGGGTTAGTAAATACCACTCAAACATTCGATTCAATGGGTTTTACCATATCCGGTGAAGCGTGATTCGAAAGCATTTTAACCAATCGATTACACTAAGTCGATTATTTGTACCTCAGAAATTATAGAATTAAAGTTCTTAGAACATTTATTTAATTGGTCACTTATAAAAATATTTTGTTATTCCAAATTGTTTCAAGAGTATTTATTTTACAAAACAAGATTTTCCATGTTCCAAAATCACATTGATTCTTTAAATTTCATAAGGTTATAAGTTTGCGTACCATGTTCCAAAAGCCATCTATGGAAGTATTCATTTCTTTGTAAATCCTTAAATCCATTTTCAAAACCAATTTGGTACTGTAGTAATCAGTAAAAAAAACCTTTACACTTTTTTTTCAAAACCCAAATTCCAAATCCATAAAATCATTTGTAAAAGTAATTAAACCACTTTAGAAAACAAGATTGATATTTAGAACTTTAAGAAACTCTCTTTACAAAATTATTTATATACAGAATGAAGCATACAGATACATTTGCGAAATAGGTAGATTTAAGTTATAACTTTCAAAAACGTTGATAAAAATGACCCAAAGTACATAAAGCACAAGATGATTAACTATTACATATCACAAGATTGTAAGACCAATAGTTCCATAAGGTTTTCTTTTAATATCATCTCTAACCATATTTTATAACTTAGCAAATCAATGATTTTTTTTCTCTTCTGAAAATGGGTTAAGATTTTATTGGTGGGCTTTACAGCTTAAGCTCTTAGCCAAATATACAACCATAGGCATAACAGAAACACACTTTACACTAAAACATTCCCAAATACAAATTAGGCCAGAGCTTCACGAGCTATAGCGGCTTCCAGGTCGTTGCTTGATTTTATTACTAATCAACCCTCTAGTTCCAATTCTACAATAGGTTTTTTTCTCGTCCCTCTAAGCTGGTAATTCTACGTTGTTTTATCCTTCCAATTATGATAGTGATATCTCTCGCAATTAGTTCAGATAATACTAACTCTCCTTTCTGCTTGTTGTTGAAAGTCTGTTCGTTACATTAACGCTAAAGGTGCCACACGATAGTTATCAAGATAATTTTTCCAACTTCCTTCATTATGTAAGAGTAATCTATTCGGTCCTTCAGGTATGCTGCTTCTTCTTGAAGATTTTTAACTGCATCTATTTGCAAGCTTTTTAATTTATGAATGGCCAAAACTCTGTTGTTTTATTTGTCAAAAAATAGATGGTTGTGAGTCTCCGTTTCCCTATTACAAAGTTTGCATGTTTCTTCTTCTAAAATTCCATAATTTTTTAGTCTACCCTTGGTTGGTAGTCGATAATTTATAACAATGTAGGTTGTGTGCACCATTTTAGGGCTATTTGAACGACTCCATATAATGTTATGCCATTGAACTTTAGGTTGTTGATGTCTACAGTCCTCCCAAGCATCTCGCAAATTAAACTGTTCTTTATTATTACTCTTCCAGGCCCAATTATTTTTATTTCTCATAGTAAATAAGGGAATGCCTTCAATTTCCTGCTTAAAATTCCTAGTCATAATTTTCCTGTCAGTTGCCCAATCATTTACATAAATATTGCTTGCCACTTTGCATACAAGGGTACCATTAGCTTAGTAGCTTTCCCATCCAAGTCTATCAATTAAGCTTATGCTATTAATCCATGGATCTTTCCATAGGTCGGTATTTTCTCCATTTGTTATCTATCTTTCAATAAGAATTTTCAACTGCTCTCAAAGTCTCATTATAATCTTCCATGTTGTTGAAGCATTATAAAACCAATGAATATATATATCAAAATGATCATGACTAAACATTCAAACACATTGAAACAACATCAAATATAGCAACAAATCACAATTTCAGGCATTGAGTCGGGGAGAGCAAACGATCACTTGGAACTCACGTTCCAGGAGCGAACCGGTGTAGCAGTCTACGACCTGTCCACCGTCATGATAGATTTTCAGTTTTGAAACACCATGTCAATCTATTTAACCTTAGAATTTTCGAAAATTTACAACATGAAAGTTAATCCATAAAGTCATAGCTTTCCATTAATTTTTTTTGCACAATTTGGATCTATGGTTAAAAAGCAATAGCAATTTTAATATCAAGTTTCAACTAAGAAACTTACATAGGGGCAGAGCATTTTACACTAGGATAACTTGTAACTTATAGAAATAATTTTCAAACACAAAAAGATTGGGTCAATTTAGTGCATTTTACACTAAGATATCGTTGTCTTACTGCAGCAATTTTCATAATTTATTTCAGCAAGTAATCAAATAATCATCCAAATTCAAGCAACCAGTTCACAATCAAATTGAAAGCAATTCAATCAACAAACCATCTAATTCAATCCAAACAGCAACTAATCAGTTATACATATGGATTAGAGATAACAGGGTGAGTATTCAACTCACCTTTTAACTTCCTATAGCTTGCTAGACTCCCTATTTAACCCTTTGGCTTCATCAAAACCGCCTATAACTCAAAAACCAAAACAAACATAGCAGCATTTAAGTTAAAAATGAGATCAAAATCATACTTTAATTAGTATGGAAGGTGGAGATAGGGTTTAGAATACTTACTCTTCATTATTGGACAAAACCCCTTTATTTTGATCTTCGATTTTGGAGATTAGGAACTAGTGTTTTACAGCTTTGAGAAGAAGAAGTTTTGTTTCTGTTTCTCACTTGAAATGAATGTATAGGACAAAAGAAGAGAAGCTTTTCTCTTGACTTGGACTTATTACTCGGTATATATTTGCAATCCAACCCAATAAGAAAAAGAGATGTTACCAATTCTCTTTAAAGAGAAGTGCTGCTAAATCTATGTCCTTATTTCACTTATAAAACACCACTTTCACACTAAAAATTATTTTTATTACCTTCTTGTTTTGATATAAAAGTCTTACCTATTTAACTAACTATTCATTATTTTATGTTAATTAATTCACAATTTTACTTAGTAATCGTTGATAAATATCAAATTATATTTTACGTTTGATTTATAAGAATTGCAATTTCAATTGACTAATTAAACAAATATTAATTTATATGCTTCTCAAATTTGCAAATCAATGATTGAATAATTTACAAATAAAAATCTCCAAATTCTCTTTTATTTAAAAGGTAAAAGATTCAAATTAATTACACAAAAATTCGGGTTGTTACAGATGTCATTCATCATCTTGTCCTCCTTTCTTTCGATAATTTTCCCTATCCTCTTTTGCCCTACATCGCTAGCAATTGCCAAAACTAAAAATTGGTCATGGATAGACTTAGTATTAGTCATTTTCAAATAGGTAGTACTATTAGAATTTTCTTCTAATGCAATTAGGGATGCCATGAATGATATCATGGCTGTATAAGATACCATCGTGCTAATGGAATGGTCTAGAAAGCTATCAAACGTATAGAAATGAGGCTATCGTTATCGATTATTGAATGAATGTAAACATGAATATTAATTATCATATATCGGAGGAAATGAGATGTTGTCAACTTAGTAGAGTTCATATTGTGAAAATAGATGCTATTAAGGCAACAGACTTGTTATTGCATGTAAATGAGGAGATGGGGTAGTTATTGTTGCACATATAAGAGGAGTTTTAATTGTATAGGAGGACATGGAGAAAGTGCTATCGCATATACAGGAGGAGATGGAGAATAGTGCTATCTCATGTACATGAGGCCATAGAGAAAGGTACTATTGCTTGTACAGGAAGAGATTGCGAACGGTGTTATCATGTGTATAGGAGGAGATGATGAAAAGTTCTATTGCACACATAGAAGAAATCGAGAAAGGTGTTATTACATGTATAGAAGGAGACTGAGAAAGGTGTTATCACAGGTATAGCAGAAGATGGAGAAAATAATGTTATTTTGCATATAGAATTTTACCTAAATTTAAAAGAAAATCGTACCTATTTCTAAAATGATAGAATTCATAAAATTATTTGACCAACGTAATTATAAAAATATTTCCAACTTTTAAAAAAAATTGTAGTTTTAATTTGAAATTAGAGGCATTTTGGTCTTTTTTAAATTGAATTTAAAGGTCTATCGATGAAAGCACAAAAATGTTAGACTAATTTTTGCTCCAACTTTCAAAAATCAAACAATCTTAAAAAGCTAACAAATTTTAAATGATTCTGCATGTTCGAAACTGAAAAAATATTTATAATACTTAATAAACAAAACATGAATTTCAAACTTATTTGCAATTTCTTCTATTCCCTGGATTTTTTAGAAAAAATACATGGAAACTTATCCTTGTCAGTCACTAAAATTATTCTGAAGCTCTCACAAAAGCTTGGAAATTATAAATAAAAAATGTGCTAGACGGATGGAATGCAGTAAATAACCCCTTCTTGTGTAGGGACATAGTTGAGTTATGCCGCTTAATTGTGTTGGCCGATTAAAATTAATGCAAACTAGTGATGTAGTGAGATGGACAATCTTGATGGACACATATTTCATAATCCCAGAGTTTGAGTAGTTGATGTAGATTAGTAGTATGGCCATAAACATACGTACATACAAACCGATATACATACATACATACATGTAGTTAGTGTGTGTGTATAATTGTCAAAAGTGGAACAGTTGCAGGGAAATGCTTTGGACTTATTATCACAAGTTGGGTGTGAGCTTCTATTCGTAAAATTGTGTTTGCTCTTCATATAATTGATGTCTCTTTATCCGTTCATTTCCTTTATACTTTCCTTCCTTATTTATTTATTTAATTTTCTCAACAAGAACTTATCAATGTATTTAATGAATATGTCTCTTTACAAAATTGTTAATGCCTTTATAACTTTAATAGCTTATATAAACCCGATAGCTTCGTCATTTTATAGATACAAATAACATCTCCTTCTATAGAACTAATAACATCTCCTTCTGTAGACACAATAACATCTCCTTCTATAAACTCGATAGCATTTCTATCTACAAACTTCATAACCGTTTTCTTCTTTCACGAAAATTGGATATAACATAACACATAATAGTAAGTATATAGCTAGTTGTCAGGTTTATTGGTATTGTTTTGATTTCTATATTAGCATACATTAATGAGTGTTCTCCTTAATTAGAGGATCACTCTTCCAATGGAAAAAAAGTTGGGTAGAGTTTTGTTTATGTCTAAATCGATCTTTTTCTAATTAACGGTTATTTGTTATTTATAAGACTAGCACATTCACTTAGGAGTAGCTTTTCAAGTCGAAAATATATCATTTTGGTGTTGGAAGTAAGATCCAATCGGATCCTCGAAAGGGAAGGATGGTAATCGGTCCTTGTTGATTGACTTTGTTTATTTATATAGTGGTTTAGGTATATAATAATAAAAAGTTAAGAAGTAATTTTTAGGAATTTTTATGAAGTTTTGACTAAATAATGGATTTTAAATAATAAAATATGAAAAATTTAGGATTATTTAGGAATTTGAGTACTAAATATCTTTATAACGTGAAAAAAAATCTAAAAAGAGTAAATATTATTTTTATTTAATATGGCTATTTTTAAATATGAAATAATTTTTAAAATGAATTAAAAATGGATAAGTAACTTTTATGAATTTATAAATTTTAATTAAAAAGAGTTTGGAATTCAAAGGATGGATTTTTATTTCATTTGTAAGGGAAATTACGAATCTATTTGTAAATAGACCAATAAATATAGTTCAGTGATAGTTATTTTAAAATGGGGAAAATTATGGGATATAAATTTTGCATACATATACAATGTTGGGAAAACACTATTAGGAAGTAAATATGATTTTTAGCTCCGATTCGAAAATAGTTTGTGTTAAGTAGAAAACTAATTTGCAAAATGGAAGAAGAAAAAGAATTGGGTAATGATTTATTTAAGGTCCATTAGTCCAAAACCCTAAAATAAGAAGAGTGCCATGTTGTTTTGTAATGAATGGATTATGCACAATGACTGGGCTAATGGGGTACCGCCCATCACAGTGCATCTGTAGGTAAAATAACACCGAGGTCGAACCAATCGACCCCTGTCAACACAGAACTGGCCTACCCCTTAATAGATAGTACCGAATATGATCACCCCATGGTTAATGGGCCTCAAAGCATAAAAATGAGAGATAATATCGACTCTGGATAGGAATGATGATACCCTAATGGGAGCGACCCACCTAGCCTTGCTGCATATCCCCTGTTTTAGTCAATCTTGGATGATGAGGCTTGAGGCTACATTTTACCTTTTATATATAACACTTCCCACTTATCTTCCCTACAGGGAACAATGCAATGCCAGCATTCATCTATACAAGTTGTTTAGAATATGAATAAACCGAAGGAACTATTTCTACTACATCCATTTTGGAACCATCCTTTGGATTAGTAGCAAGCAGCCCTTACACTTCAAAGAGCTCTGTCTTTAATTCCATCATCTACAAGATGTCTTCACCTCCAAAAGCACTTGAGTTGGATCAAAGTGGTTTTTAAATAACATATCTGATTCTGGTCTCTTCGAAACAACATTCGATAGTTTTCGGTAAACTCCACCCCGGTTCTTTAGGGAATAAACAGTTGAAGATAAGAGTGGAGGTCGCCTTCTAACTGTTAGTGGATGGATTTTCTTATCATTTATCCTAGGAGAACAAAATGAGATTTATATGCACAGTGCAGCTTCAACGAGGATGGCTGTGCCATATAACTTGCATTTTTCTCTTAGATATTTCCAAAGTTACGTTTGGTTCCATATTTGATAGTCGGTTATTTAACTATCAACAAACACAATCCAAATCAGGGATTTAATTCCATAGGAAAACCAACATTGGTTAAGCATATAAGTAACCGCTAACCTCTTAAAATAATCTTTTCATTAATTAAAATCACTTTGTAAATTAAATTTATAAAATTCTTTTACAAAGGTATATTCAAAAATTCCTATATTTTCAATCCTCGAAAAATATCCATATACTTATCTCAATGGTATAAGTATATTCACAAAACACCACACTTTCATAACTTAGAAAATGTACTCTTATACATGTCTCAAAGGTATAAGTATATTTACAAACACTGAGGACGATTTCTTATAAAATTCTTAAATCATTTATAATCCCCTTTATAATCTCTAAAAATTATTTACAATCTCTTTTATAAGTCCATAAAACTATTATAAGACTCCTCTTATAAAACTCAAGTCCATTTATAAAACTCTATTACATGTCTCGAAACATTTATAGAAATAAATAAAAATCATTTACATCAGAACACTATTATATAGTAATAATTATTAACAATAAACATTATAAATAAATAATTATTGTTAACTTCATAACATTTTAGAACAATAATTAATAATTTAAAAACATTGTTAATAAAATAACAATAATTAATATTTACCATTATTATAAATAACAATAATTAATTTCCAAAAAATTATTAATAAATCATTATTATTATTTTCAAACCATATTAACTATTTAAATAATTAACCTTTCAAAATATTAACATATTAATATATAACCTTAAAAAGATATTAACTATAAATAAATTATCTTTTAAAACATTATTAAACAATAGGTGGATATTTTAAATCATTTCTAAATAATTCATAAGGGACAAATAAAAGGATAGAGTAAAATAGAAATTTAATTCGTTTAAAAATAAGTATATTTCCAAAAACCCAAATTCAGATTTTAAATCTTTCTCCGTCTCAAAAACCAATTCCAACCCAAATGGCAATTTATAGTCTTTTAAAATACTAATTTAAGCCAATAGCTACCAAATGCTTAACCAATATCGATATCGATTTCCTATTGCTACAAGATTTAAGTTTGAGCATATAACGATATCATAACCCATAGTGTCAAAAATCGGGTTTAATTTTTAAAAATTCATATAATAGGAATATTATAGAAAACATTCCAACAATGGCGAGGAATCCCGTTTGATCCCTCCAACCAACCCCTCTGCATCACAGCTATATATATATATATATATCAGCACATGTATATGTGAATAAAATCAACAGTTGTGAGGAATCCTGTTGGATCCCTCCAACATGTTTCCCTACATCACAAACAATATATAATCATATAAAATGGGTCACCCGCTACTAAGCAGGTATATATAAAAGGTTTCCACTCTAGGGACGGGAATAAAACCAGACCAACTAATGAAATAGTAAATCATCCAAACATTTGATCAACAATTTTTATCGACTGTACAACATAGTGGTAAACCAAAAAAGTGAGTTTAAATCACCATTATTCCAGTTGGTACTGGAAATTTTGGCTCCGTCTGAATTCGAACGATGTTCGAATTCGACATAAAATTCCACTAGCTCTAATTATCACCAATCCAATTCCATGGCATAGTAATCATCGACACGAACCTAACATGATTAACTGTGTTAGATTTGGACTTAGTATGCAACAGATTTTCGATATACAATTATTCTGTAATTAAATAATAATTTAAACCCCTTAATTACATAATTAATATGTACTAATTTCCACGTTAAACTAATTCCACTTCACAAATTATCCCCAAAACGCATCGTTCTCACTCGAGCCCCTCTTCCACTCAATCTCTTCAATGCCACCGTCACTATAGCCAATTGCACGCAACCTCTCCACCACCCCATGTTGCCACGCCTCAAACGAGTCCTCGCCACCAATCACGTCGCCTCCGCCTACCTAGATCGTCGAAAAACGACAAAATTCTTCTGTGAATTCAAAATGTCGTAGCCGCCATAGCAATCCACCATTGGACAATTGACTTGGCAGTAGGTAGCCAAGACCCCCCCACGACTTCCCTTTAGATGACATCACCCAAAAATCAAGATAATCGTTGGATTCTCGAAAATAGATTCGACGTTCAACTAAGGATCTCCGCTGTCATGTCACGACTTAGCCCATCTCCATTAGTCAAAACGCTCACCTCACTTCCCTCTACAACTTTATAGTTGACGCCTAATTTCGATATGGCCTTGGGTAGTCGGGATTATTATTGGCCATTGGATTGAGCTATGTTGTAAATTGAAGAAAATGGACCAGTTTCTTGTTGCTGCTTCATTTATAAAGCGGAGGGGAAGGATGGGCACGAACATAGGAGAGATGGGCTAAATAGTTGAAGATGGAGCTAGGGTATGGGGTAGGGTGGCTGTGAAATGATGGAATGGATTTATATTCAAAATATCTAGCATCAAACACCCCGAAAATCTCGGACTCCGATCAATGCGTGTCGATTGGCGTCCTATACCAAATACCCTTATTTTGAACATAATGGAACTAGTATCGGGACCAAATTCTATCACATACATAAGTTACCTTTCCAAAATTAAATTATATTAATTTAAATTCCTTTAATTAATTTCTATGTGCTTCGAGCTCGCATGACCAAAGATACATTCAAATACCACGAAATCCGTTAACATATAATAATTCACTATTACGGATCCAATGAAACTGGTTTCCTCCAAATCCAAGACAGTGTCCCGAAAGGATATTTTCACACGTTAATTTAAAAGAATCTATAATTAAAAAGACTTCAACCACTTTTACTTACTCTTAAATAGTCTACTGTGATCATTCTTATTTATACTGAATTCAAATAAGATCTTCAAATCATTTTAATTCATGTTAAATCAAAGATTCATTTATTTTAAATATTCCAATTATTTAAATTCGCTATTCAAATAAAAATCTATAATATAGATTTTAAGCTATTTCTCTTATAAAACTACTATTTCCATACTTAAAACTAATTAAATACTCAACATCAATTGACTAAAATCTGGGTCGTTCCATTCATCCCCTTAAAAGAATTTCATCCCCAAAATTAGTAAGTGATGAAAATGCCACAATCCTATTTACTTTTCAAAATCGTTTAGTTGAAATGTTATCAAATTTTCTGACTTTTAAAATTATGGAAAATTTTGGTAGCGTCTACTTTGCACGCCTATATCGAAACAGCTAAATATCATCACTACGAGTCCAAACCATCGAAAGAAATAAAAACCAAGTGACTAGTCATTAAATCATAAAACCAAAAAAATATAAACATGTTTCTATTTGTCGGGTAACCAAATTCTGTTCATGAAACCAAAAGTGTCAACTAGCCTTTGCTCTTTTGAACTTGCATCTAATTTACAAGTAATATCCAAACATATAATTCATAACTATATTATTTTGCATTTTTCAATGTTGAACATTAAATTTATTAAAGCCCATACGATGTACATATAACATCCATACACATATCAAATCTGATCGTTCACTCGGTTGCACAATTTCACTTCCAAACTAGTATCATCCACTCGACCACTCTAGTGCGAACTTGGATCCGGTCCCTTGGTTAGAAATAGTCATTCTCCTTACATAGCTATATACTATGATAGAGAACTTCATAATCATATAAAAATCCATATCAAGTGTTCGCCTTTAAGAATTGAGTGAAAAATCCTTGTTCAGACTGGTGTAAATCAATTCGAAATCATGTACTTGAATAAGGATAAAACAGTTATGTGAACAAATGATCTACGTACAACTAACATATTTATTCTATTTGATTTCTAACTATACCAAATTCTTTTATTCACATTCATTTCCATTTCTGGTATATTTCTTAAATACTAATATCACCTATGATTTATTTCATATATCCTTACTTATGTTCATACATATCTTATAATTACAACTTAAGTTCATATTCATATTACACTCTTTTATAACCTAAGAGTATATACGCATTATTCAATTTTTTTTCTTAAACAGAATTATTTAACGATTTAAATTTTGTTTTAACTTACTATTCCTCGAATTTATAAGTTAGCAAAGCTTATTTTCTTATGTTTTCTTAAAAAACCTAGCTCAATTTTCCAATTTAACTTTGAAGTTTTTGACTGTCCAAAATTGTCGAAAACTCCATTTTATTTCAGTAGATGAAAATTAATAGACAACATATCACACATAGATGCAAATCTAATATACTCTAATGCATAGGATACACGAATCCATATAATAAGTTAATTGAATATTTTAGAGTTGACCATTGGGTTTTTAATTTTAAAAAATTTTGAAATAATATATACGCATGTTTCCTTTGTATAATCAAAACATACTTTTGCAATTTAAAACAATCTTTGTTTACCAAAAAAATCTTTTGTAGCGAATCACTATGGCCGCAATCCATTACTTAGAAACTTGAAAATGAATACTGATCATGCTGCAATCATCATCAGAATTATTTTTCAACAAATGAAGTGAGTTCGGCGCTTTCTATCTCATTTTTAACGCTCATTTGAAATATTTCTATTAGAGAATACTTCAAAATAATACTATTATTATTTTCAAAAACTTTTGAAACCCATTTCTAAAACACCAGGATTTAATTTCTCAAATCCTCTATTTTAATCCTTTTAATTATAAGCCATACTATATAATTCACATTTTCTAACTTCACTTTCTTATATAAACTCCTTTATAAATGTTTATCTTTGTTTAGTTATAAAACCAATTTTTATTTAAAATTAAATTCCAACCCAACATCATCGTCAAATGCCTTACAGTCAAATTATGAAACTGAATTCACAAGATGTTCAATTTTACTGTTCCCACAATCACTAACTATCCAACCTATACAGTAAATAGAATAAAATTGCTCCTAACCTAGCATAATAGCCAATGCCCATAAACTGGTCGGGCGCGACTACCTGATCATCAAACAATTTCCAGTCATTAATCGAATAATAAATGATAATATTGAATATGATCATTTTCCTAACAATCAAGCAAATAATATATGACTATAATAATTTCTAAAAAATTATGTTTTTATATATAAATATAATCTAGGTAAAATTATTTCTTTTACCCAGTTTCAAAACAATATTGTGTCGATTAGCCTTGTTTAAGTGTTTAAGGATCCCTATCAATGACATTAGCTACTCGTACTGACCAGAATCCATAAGTCACTTAACAGATTGATTAACACAATATAAAAAAATTTGTATCACTAACAAATACGTGCTCATATCTATAATACATCGAAACTCATTATAGGGTGCTATCGACCCTATCTCTAATGAGTAATCCCCACCAAAGCCTGGGTGTTTTCTCAACCTAAGTTCTAATACCAAGTGTAACAAACGGGATTTTTGACCCACGAAAATTGACACTAACACGTTCACTGTATTGCGCGGTGAGGATTCCCAGAAAACCCGATCATTAAGGAAAAAGAAGAAGAAGAAAGAAGAAGACTAGACAACAAAGAATCTCACAACGCAACAAATAATATATAATATGAAAATAGATCTTTACAAAAGAAACAACATAATATACATACACTAATTAGAGTGCACTAACCTTTCTCGGCCCGGACAGTTATAACAGCATGTCCTTATAATTGCTGATAAATGCAACCAACATACAACACAGTGGAACACAAAGAAATAAATAGATATGTCTTGGACCTCCAGCTCGTCTCCTGAGCTCCAATGCTTCCAAGGAAATCTTTAAATATGTCGGTCTAACCCAAGCATTGAAAGGGAAGAACACCCGGATTAGTCTGATAAACCAATGTGAGAAAAACACACCCAAATGGAATTTAAAGTTTATCAAAAACCTTTCAAATGAAGGTATCTTGTAAGATCACACTGCACATAAACACGAACGGATTTTTACCTTGAGATAACCAAAACGTTTTCTATAGAATATCCGTTGATATTATAATAATGTTTAGGGGTCAAAGTAAAATACAAATATAGCTAAAATGCTTACATCTCAAGTTTCAACATAGCTGGGTACAACTAAGTCCATCCGGTGCTTATTGGAGAATTGATTGCGTATAATAACTGGGCTACTGAGGTACCACCCACTGCGGTTCATCTCTAGATAAAATAACACCGAGGTCGAACATATCGAAGTGGTTCTAACCATTAGTGGACATATTTCCTTATCATTTGTCATAGGAGAACGAAACGAGATTTATACGCACAGTAAAGCATCATCGAGGGTGATTGTGCCATATAACTCACGTGTTTCTCCTAGATATTTCCAAAGTTATGTTTTGGGTCCATATTTGATAGTCGATTATTTAACTATCAATAAAGACACATCCAAATCAGGGATTTAATTCCGTAGGAAAAACCAACATTGGTTAAGCCATAAGCAATCACTAACCTCTTTAATTTATCTTTTCATTAGTTTAATCCCTTTATAAATTACTTGTGTGAAAATACTTTACAAAGATATATTCACAAATTCCTATATTTTCAATACTTGGCAAATATCCATACACTTATCTCAATGGTATAAGTACATTCATAAAACACTGCACTTTCACAACTTAGAAAATATACTCATATACTTGTCTCTATGGTGGAAGTATATTTATAAACAATGAGAATGATTTCTATTTATAAAATTATTAAACAATCATAATGCTCATTGTAATTTCTATAGTCTCTTTTATAAACCCATAAAACTATTTATAAAACTCCTCTTATAAAACTCAAGTCCGTTTATAAAACCCTATCTACAAGTCTCAAAACATTTATATAAATAAATAAAAATCATTTACATTAAAACACTATTATATAGTACTAATTATAAACAATAAACATTATAAATAATTATTATTAACTTCCTGACATCTTAAACAATAATTAATAATTTCAAAACATTATTAATAGAATAACAATAATTAATATTTACCATTATTATAAATAGTAATAATTAATTTCCAAAACATTATTAATAAATCATTATTATTAATTTCAAACCATATTAATTATTTAAATAATTAACCTTTCAAAATATTAACATATTAATAGATAACCTTAAAAAAATATTAATTATAAATAAATAATCTGTTAAAACATTATTAAACAATAGTTAGAAATTTTAAATTAGTTCTAAATAATTCATAAAGGATAGATAAAAGGTTACATTAGAATAGAAATTTAATTCATTTAAAAATAAAAATATTTTCGAAAACCCAAATTCATATTTTAAATCTTTCTTCGCCTCAAAAAAAAATTCCAACCCAAAATGCCAATTTACATTATTTTAAAATACTAATTTAAGGCCAATAGCTACCAAACGCTTAACCAATATCGATATCAATTTCCTATTACTATAGGGTTCAAGTTTGAGCATATAATGATGTCATAACCCATTGTGTCAATAATCAGGTTTAATTTTCAAAAATTCATATAATAGGAATATTATAAAAAAAAAACATTCGAACAATGGCGAGGAATCTCGTTGGATCCCTTCAACCTGTCCCCTGCATCACATCTTATATATATATCAGCACATATATATGTAAATAAAATAAACAGTGGTGAGGAATCCTATTGGTCCCTCTAACCTGTTCCCCTGCATTACAAACAGTATATAATCATATAATATGGTTCATGCGCTACTAGGCGGGTATATATGAAACGTGATCTACCCCAGGGACGGGAGTAAAACCAAACCAACTAATAAAACAGTAAATCATCCAAGCATTCAATCAACAATTTTTATCGACTGTACAACATACTGGTTAACTCAAAAAGTGAATATAACTTACCATTATTCCAATTGTTCCTAACACATTCTGGCTCCATCTGAATTCGAATGACATTGGAATTCAATGTAAAATTCCATTAGCTCTATTCGTCACCAATCCAATTTCATGACGTAGTAATCGTTGACACGAACCTAACGCTACTAATCTTGATAGATTTAGACCTAGTATGCATAAGATATTTGATTTAAAATTATTCTATAATTAAATAATAATTTAGACCCCTTAATTACATAATTAAAATATACTAATTACCACATTAAACAAATCCCGCTTCACTAATTATCCCCAAAACACGTCATTCCCGCTTGAGCTACTTTTCCACTCGATCTCTACCACCCCACTATCATTATAGACAACTGCAGGCCGCTGCTCCACCACCCCCACAACGCCCCACCTCAAATGAGTCCCCCGCCACCAATCATGTCGCCGCCGCCTTCCTGATCGTCAAAAAATTACAAAGCTCTGTAATCATTTCAAAATGTTGTATCTTCCATGGTGGTCCACCATTTGACAAGCTACTTCGCTAGTAGGTAGTCACGACCCTCCTCTATGACTTCCCTTTAGACAGCATCACCCAAAAATCAACACAGTCACCGAAATTCTCTAAAATAGATTCAACATTAAACTAAGTATCTCCTCCTCTATGCCACGACTTAGCCAATGGCCACTGGTCAAAACGCTCACCTCACTTCCGTTTATAACTTTCTAGTTTTCGCCTAACCTTGATGTGGACTTGGGTGGTCGAGATGATTATTGGCCATTGGATTAAGCTATGTTTTAAATTGAAGAAAATGAACCGGTTTCTTATTGCTGCTGCGTTTATTAAGGGGAGGGAAAGTATGGGCACAAATGTAGGGGAGATGGGCTGAACAGTGGAAGAAATGGCTAGGGTATGGGGTAAGGTGGCTGTAAAGTAATGGAGTGCATTATATATTCAAAATATCCAGCACCAAACTCCTCGAAAATATCAAGCATCGATCGATACATGTTGCCTGGCATTCTATACCAAATACGCCTATTCTGAATATAATGGAACTAGTATCGGGAGTCAGTTCCATCATATACAGAAGTTAGCTTTCCAAAATCAAATTATATTAATTTAAATTCCTTTAATTAATTTCTACATGTTTCGAGCTTGCATGACCAAATAATACACTTGTTTGTCACGAAATCTGCTAACATATAATAATTCACTATTATGGATCCAATGAAACTAGTTTTGTCCAAATCCGAGATAGTATCCAATAAGGATATTTTCACATGTTAATTTAAATGAATTTATTATTAAAACAATTTCAACCACTTTTACTTACCTTTAAATTCTAATATAAAAGTCTACCATGATCATTCTTATTTATACTGAATTCAAATAAGATCTGCAAATCGTTTTAATTCATATTAAATCAAAGATTCGGTTATTTTAAATATTCCAATTTCATTATTCAACTAAATCCCTATAATTGAAATTTAAACTGTTTGTCTTGTAAAATTACTATTTCAATATTTAAAATTAATTAAATATTTCAACATCAATTGACTAAAATCTGGGTCGTTACATGTTCTATCTCTTGAGTGTTCTAGTGCCTTCCAATATCACTTCAGATATTACCTCATGTAACATATTATCACTATTAGGTAGCTTGTTTTCAACTCTAATGCAAAATTTAAAACCCTAAGCCCTTTGTCTAATTCAGAATCATATTAAATAAAATCCCTAAATTATTAAAATCCAAATATAAGATTCTAAAAAAGAAATACAACCCTATGAGGTATAAAAGGAAGATTTAGATCTAGTTAGAGTTGTCATTTGCAATATACAATGAGCTATGAAGTAAGAGATGGAATGGGCAGTGAAGTTCTTAAAGAAGAATAGAGTTATTGTGACTTAGATGAGTAGTTTTTTACTTACAAACCTACATTTTGAATGTTTGAATACAATGTTTGGATTGTTTGGTTATGATATGAAATTGTTTGTGCACACTATCTTGTTGAACATATTGTCTATTGATTTAAAAACCTAACCCATATCTAATGTTTGTGCATAGTGATGTTAAATGTACGCTATTGTTTGTATTTAGTGCTAGTTACTGAAATTTAGGTTCAAGGGAGCATTAGAAGGGAGAAGTATTGGGTATGGAGCTTCATCTGCTCCAAATGACACCTAGAGCCATTGATCCCAACATCACTGACGATTTACATGTGATAACTCAACTTTCTATGCTGTTGTAATAAATAATGTTAATAAATTAGAATGTTTGAGTTCAATTTTGGATAAAATATATTTTCCTAATATACAATTTATTGAGTGAAAGATTAACTGATAAATGAATTTTGTTTTAATAAGTTGAATTTATTAGTAAGTTAGAAAATATATTAAAATCGAATAAAATATTCATAAATGATATAAAATATTTTTGTGTTGTAAATGATTTTCCAACGGTTGAGTAGATGAAAAGATATTTTATTTGGTGCTAATAAAATCAATAAATCAACGAAGATAAAATAATTATTGAATTTAATATTCTATGTAATTTATCAAATATATTTTCAGAATGTATGATGGATAAATCTAAACTGAAAATGCAATTATAAATAAATGATAAGGATCGACATTTGAATTTAAATGTAAGGGTATTTGATCAAAATAAAATTGAAATTAAACCATAAATAATCAAGGGACTAAGCCTACAGTTGCTTCCTTTACACTTTAACATTCTAGAACATTCCCTTAACTCTCCAGAATTCTCTCTAGCCCTCACTTTCATTCTTGGAATTCGGATTTAACTAAAAAACATGTGTCCTACAAATCAAAAAATGCATAGAACAAATGTGCACATATGCAGGGCAGGAGAAGGCAACTCAACTAGGGAGGTATGACCTTGGTTCACATGAGCTAGATAAGGGTTAAACGACATTATTGAGCATATGGAGCTGGGAACTAGATTCAGGCTGCACGCAATGGTGGGAGCAGCATGATGACAATGTTGACAACAATAGAGCATGAATTCTTTTTTGTTGCATGCACGTCTAGAACTAGTGATGGTGAAAGGCGATGGATATGCAATTTGGCATGTTATTTTCTGCCAGCAGAGTTTGTCTAAGGAATCGAAAGGAGGAAGCACTTGATAGGGATTTAGTTGGAAATTAATATGAGCAATTTTTATGACTCACAACTATAATCTGAACCTCTTTTTCTATGATTTTCTTTGATTATTGGGTGCCGAATTGGTTTGTACAGATTAGATTGACTGAAAATGAGTTGCTTACCCTTGTTTACTTGTTGTTGTGATGATAAATTAGTTGTTGTAGGGTGTACCCATTATATATTGTCTGCACAACAAATAAACGCTAGTAAATAGTCAGACACAACACTTGAAATTGATCAGAAGGGGGGTAATGAATTGAAATCGGAAACTTTGTAAGAAATAAAAATATTTTGAATATAAATGGTGAACGTAGGTGAGTCCATATTTAATATTGAAAATATTATTGATTACAGTAAATAAAATTATGATATATTTTGAGATTTGTGTGGATATGAATTATTTGCGGAAAGTGATGATTTTTAAGATGCGTTTAAATAAGCAGACTTACGAATATATCTTTTATTTATCGATGATTTTTAAATTTTTTGAAGGATTTTTAAAAAATGGAATTAAAAATATTTATAAACCAAATTCATGAATTTGTATATGGATGTTTAATGAATTGGTGGTTTATAAAATAATGTTTTGAAATAATTATAAGTTGAATGTGATTTATTCACTGAATGAAAATAATCATCAATGAAAATTTGTAACATATTTTGTTAAGCAAATTCTTGAAAGTGACATAGTTTTGTATATTTTTATTTTTAAATAAAAAGGAAATTATTATAAAAGCCTTTGGATGTATTAAAACTTTTCGAATTGAATTATTATAGAAGTATAAATTTTGAAATTTGTTACAAAAATAAATTTTGAAACTCGATATTTTAATGTTAAATATTTGGAATATTTTATATAATAGAGAACTTTGGCTTAACTAATTATTTTTTCATATAATCTAAAAATGGTATAGAAGTAAATAAGGAATTTAAAATATCAATTTTCGAAATTGAATAATATGTTTTAAACTTAAAATCCTTTCAGGAAAAAAATAGTAGCATATAAATTTGTTATTTAAAGTAATTTATTGAACTATAAAACTACTTTGTTGATGTTTTTAAAGTATTAAAGAAGAATTTCAAACTGCATTATTTATATTCAAAAATGATGTTTATGGTTTTAGAACTTTAAAGAAGATTTAAAATGTTGATTCCTTTGAGATTAAATAATAGGTTTCTAACAAAAATTTTAAGGAAAAAAAGGAAATTTTATAATATATACCACTCTGAAATTAATACTGATTTTTGAAATTAAGTTGAAGATTGAGGAATGTGGATTTATTATTTAATTCTCTTAAAAAAAATTTAAAATCCCTTATGAATAAATAAATAGTTAAGGTGTGTGATTAAGGTAGAATGTTTACTCTGAGAATTATAAGTAAATGGACTAGTAATTTCAAGTGGTATGGGATGTCCAATAATATTTTTTCGATTATTCCCTTGACTCACCATATGGAATACTCTATGTGAAGATTATCATATACCTCCAATGCACCCAACTTGCCTGTAGAGTTCCCTACTGTGGCGCCCAATCGATGTAGGCCGATAGCCAATGGCGAAAAGAAGGGAAATAGTCACATAACCTATCGTATATCTCACAGTACATTCAATAAAATATAATAATAAATATCACAGATTTCAGAACTTTTTGCATTGGTGGATGAAGAATCACGAACATCAGAATTTTTGGTTTACCATGTTCCAAGAAAAAATTCTTTTTCCCGATCAAGAAAGGGCTGGGGAAGGTAGGCTAACCCAAACTCCCGGGTCTTTTCCTTCAGTAGGCATTAAGAAGTTTGAATGAAACACGCACTAGAATAGCTTTTCTTTGTTTTCTCGAGGACAATAAAATAGCACAGCAAGCAAAGCACGGCCGAGGAGGCTAAGCTGATATTCTTATGCATAAATTAGGGGTCTGAGGGGTCATAAATTCCAGTAATGACTAAATGAACCAAAATATCAAAGTATCCAGATTTCATAAAGTTATACAAGATAATAATAAAGTTTATACAAGTGGAAATAAAATCGGTAATAAACTCAAACTATCTCTAAATATAATAAAGAACACTGCTTAGGCTCTGTGGTGTTGCACAGTGGAATAAGAAATATTATATCTACATATAGTACGAGAAAGCTCCATCCAGCTCTTCCTCTGCGCATCCACTACATATTACCTATTCCTACTATCTAGTCTACTCGTATAAAAGTACCGAGATAATAAAAAGAAAAACATAAAACCTCAAGTCAAACAACAGTCTGGTGTAAGCGATAAGAAATCTCAAAATATTATACAAGTCGATATAGCAAGGAGGAAGGCTATATGAACCATACTGACATGCCCCAATAACTAAAGAGTTAGCACTTAACAAACTTAATATGTTAATCTACTATCAATATTGGGTGTTAAGGTATCCACGACCACAATACCTACATTATGTGGTATCCCTAGAGTGATAAACTACAAGAGAAACAACAAAAGCAAATATAGCATCCATCAAACAATCCTCACTGTCAATCAACGTGCCTTAGATATATGTTAACTCGTAAGACCATCCGCTGTCAGGAATTAATGAAATTTTTTGGTTTTCAGTGTACTCATCCATGGTCTGAAGCTAACGCTAGATCCTTCCGCCTATCCAGGGTATATGGATCCACCCCACCAATATGGGGTAGCCATTCCAAGTACCCAATAAGCGTCCTCACAATAACCCTGCTTGCGAGAACAATAAAAAACACTTCAAGTATCAACAATCCCTTAGCATGCGTATGCAAGGCCATTCCTTACTCCATCTAGTTTTCATTCATCCGCATGGAACGAGTCCACATTCCTTTCTTTCCATGAAAGAACCACTCAAATTTCTATCCATGGGTCACCTTTCCTAGAACTCATCCTTATGGATGATTATCCTAACGACTCCATTAACCATCGAGCCATCGTCATCAGAACATATCTCAATCACCGTCGGTTTACCATCGCTGGAGTTCCATAGCTATCATGCTTCATCATGCTATCACATCGCAATAGAATGTCGAATGAATAAGCGAATACCTTCATAACGACCTGTAGGACTCCTATATCTTCCTCTAGAAGTTTGGCCGCTATTAGCGTTATCAATTCATGTCGAATTGACCACTAGGGGTCGGAATGGATATGAATTTCTTAGATGATGCTTAGCCAAAATTTAGATAAGTACCTCTCTCCCTAACCTTTTCCATTTGCCTATTTTCATACCTTGATCTCCCAAGTCCTCAGAACCCCTCCACTGTTTGGAAAAAAGATTGATACTGACCAAAATTAGTCGGTACCGACTTTAATACTTAAAACAAAATTTGAAGTTTGAATCTTAGAATTCCTTTCTTATATCATCCCAAAGCATTCCCTAAAGTGCCATATCCTTTAACCCGAAGTACTCCTTCCACCGAACTGAATTGAGATGTCCACTCACCAAAACTACAACTCGGAAATGGCATAAAGTCGAGCACCCAAATCAACTCCAACTGACATGGGACTCGAAGTGTAGGCTTCTCCCCTCCTCTATGTTTCATCCCATTTTGAGCAATTTTGACTTCGTTTTGCCCTGATTGACAACCAAGTCTAAGTAATCTACAAACACTAACTAACCATATCAAAACAATACATGCAAACATATATATCATCCATAGGCATTCATTTAACATATACAATCCATCCAAACATGATTATCATACATGATTTAACATACATCTAATTTTATAGAAAAATAACAATATGATTCAGAAGAGATCGCAAAACCATTTAAAATCCTTTTAAATTCAATTATACATATTTTTAGGGGTTCAATTAAAGTTTAAAATCATTTTAACATGGAAATCATATCAAAAACATCATTCTAACTATATGGACAAGCATATAATAGTGAGAGATCGACAATCACTCACCAAATACCCAAATTACCATTCTAATATCAAATCTGAGAATCGACAGCCAAGAACACGAATTTAAAGCAACAAAAATGAGAGATCTTTAATCCCCTTTACTAATTACCCTTTTAGTGATGGATTAGGCTAAGATTAGTAAAAAAGAGGGTTTTTGATGAAATGAGGGTTAAATGAGGTTTGCAATTATTTTTTGGAAACAAAAAATGAATCATATAAGTCCCATCACACCAATTAGGCACAACCTGAAAGTGATTAGTGAGCCTATGTATGGACTTAGTTTAATTGCCCAATAAACTATCCAACAACATATAGAACTTAAAATAGCCATATCTTCTAAAGGTTAAGTCTATTTTCTTATTATGACCACTATATGGAAAGAGAAACGTCATCTCGGTCTAATGGAAATGGTTTCATACCTAGATTCATCCTTATCAAAAGTTATAAGCCTTACAATAATTTCCGGCTTTTAACTTCCCGATAAAAATTCTATAGATGAAAAATGTCTCTAGTAGTCACTTCCCAAAATTTTAAAGCCATATGTAACATCCCTAAGTTTCTATAACATTATTCAGAAGATTTAATTAGATAAATTAAACAGAATAATGATGATAAGGAAATTGAGATTTAAATAAATTACATTGGGTCGTGCTTAACTATAAGAAAAATGTGCTTTAAATTGGTTTTTAGTTAAATAAACTACGCATGGGCATATTAGTAAATTAGCCAATTTATTATACACAGCTATATCTTTTTGTCATTGTCCATTCACGTTTCATTTTTCCACTTTCACAAACAAACAATCTAAAACCTAAACCAAAGCCGGCCATAACCAAGGAAGAAATTTTTCTAAAGCTAAGGATCAAAAGCTAGAGAAGATTAATCAACAACAAATCTCAAATTCCTTACCAAGTCTAAGGTGAATAAAAATCTCATGCCATCTCTACTTTTATTCTATGATTATATAGTTTTGGATTTATGATTTAAATTTGTTTTATAATCAAATGGATGATGATATGCTTGAGCCATATTATGTTGATTTATTTTAATTCATACGCGTATGAATTTGCACATTTTTGACGTAAAACCGAGAATCTATGATTTCAGATTGCCATGGAAAAATTTTGTACTAAGTAAAACATGATTTTGGAGATGGGTTTTAATTTCAGAATTTTCCAAGCCATGGAAATTTTATTATGAATTTTTGATGGAAAATATGATATAATTGGGTTTAAAATTTATTTTGAGAATTTCAAGAAGAAATTAGGTCTAAAATTTTAATATGTTTGATTACATGATGAATTTGAATTTTTGTTATTTTTAGGGATTATTCTTAATTGATTTATTAGGATAATATATTATTTTAAAAGAAGGACTTTTTTGAAATAATTAGTCTTAGTATATGGAAGGGCATAAATGTTACATTTTTATGGTTTTAATTTGATATAAATGCTGCAGTTTTAAATGTAAAGTATTTGAAAAGTATTTATGGCAGCCAATCAATGGTTTACAAATAGGCAAGTAGTTATAGACTAATAACTAAAAGTTGCAACAATTCAGGCTTTAAGTCAGAAAAAAGGTGTCCCGCCTTAGATAGTAGGTACCTTTCGACTCCTTTGATTCTGCCTCATCCTAGTCGAAACTACTATAGTCGAAACCAATAGACAACATATCACATAAATGGTATGTAGTGATTGGAAGGAAGGCGGATGCCATGGTGTCGAAAGGTCAGCTTCCGATGGGGTCGAAACCCTGCTTTGTTTTCATAAGTTGAAATTATCGCCTTGTTTTACTTAAAGTTTTCGACATAGTCAAAACATATGTTTTTGATAGGGTTTTATAATTAGCTTATGAACAAGGTTGCCATATTATGTTAAAGTATTAGCTTTTGAAGGGGTACCTTTTTCCATAAACAAGAGCTTTCGAAAGGGTAGGTTCCGACCTAGTCGGGGCCACCATGCTACCTTTCGACTGTGATGCTTTTGACTGGTTATCTTTGTTTTAACAAAAGTTAGCCTCTTCCTAATTGCTTTCGAAAGCGGTTGAGGGTTTCGAAGGTGATGGAATCGAAAGGCGATCTTTACTCTGTCCTTCGAATTTTTATTTTTTTAAAAGTCTTTGCTTTCGACTAGATGGTTCCGACTCCATCAACTTTTTTCCAAATAAATTTTTGTTGGTTTCGAAAGAGATACTTTCATAAATAACCAATTTGAACCAAATGATGTTTTTAAAGAGTAAACCAATATTTCCAAAAAGGTACTTCATTTGTTTCGAAGCTATGTTTTAAAGAATATTTTTTGATACCATCGAAATGTATCATTGGTTTCGAAAGGTATATACTTAGAGTTTTGAAAAGAGGTTTTCTATGCTTTCGAAGGAGGTCATCAAGTGGTTTCAAAAGAGATGTTTTAAAGTTTCAAAACAAATAACCAATTCTTATTTTAAAGGAAAAACCATGGCATAAATAATGATTTTGGAAATATTATTCACATTATTATTAACCCATAATTGTATTTTGTGGAAAAGGGCAGAATAACCAGTTAGGTTGACCCAGATGTGAATATAACTTAACAGATATTAAAATCTTAATTAAAGATATTGGTAGGGGCCAACAGGTTTACAGTAAGCCCATCCAAACTGTATGATAATGGTAGGGGCCAACAGGTTCATATCAACCGATGAAAACTATGATTTGATATTGGCAGGGGCCAGTAGGTTTGTAGTTAGCACATGAAAACTGTATCCGGATTAAGATATTGATAGGCAGTCAATAGATCCCTAGTTAGCCCATGAAAACTAGGATAAGAGATAAGATATTAGAGTTACCAATAGGTTCTTAGTGATCCCATATAAACTATGATATCAGACATATAGTCCTTAAACATGTAACATCTGAACAGTAATCCTAGAAACTATAATTAAGACGGATAGTCAGAATAAATAGGGATGGGTAATCCATATATGATTTACTTGTTTTGCATATCATCATAAAGTTTTTGAAATACTATGTTTTAACCATTGTACATGCAGGAGCATCGTATGTGGTTTTTTATATTTTTAGGATACTAGTGAGGGGAATCATGTTTTGCTAAGCAGCATGGTCTCACTAGATATCTTAATGGTTTGAGATGGTAAATTATTATTCATACTACACTTTATGTCCGACTCAAAGTTTTTGTTTTCCCCTTAAACTCTCGGGTACTAAATTGATTTTGAGTAGGTTGAGAGTTAAGATTCTAAGTGTTCTTTTAGATGAATAAATCTTCTGAGGACATGCAGGAGGCAAGCTTGTTATTATAATTCTTTTATTTCTACCGTGTGTTTTGTTTGTAAAGGAAAATTGTTTTCTTGCCTATCTATATACTCCGGCCTACCAAGGGGGTATCTTCATATGTCGCTCTTTGGAGTATTTTGTAATAATTATTTGTTATCTGAACGTGGTCTGCAAATTGAGATTATGTAATCAATTTGAAATATTTTGAATTGAAATGTGGAATTTGTTTGTTGTTCAATTTTTTTTCCATCTTCTTGTGTTTTCAATGTATCTAGTGTCGTCATATTTGGTCGCCAAGGATTAATAACTATAGATGACTACAGCATATGTAGCCGTTAGCTTTTGTCCCCTAAATAGAGGGATGTTTCAAGTTAGTATCGGAGAATAGGTTTATGAAAGTTCAAGAGGAACTTAAACCTAAAAGATTTTCCAATCATAATCTAATGAATCAAATAATAAGATTGGGATTTAGGTTAACATTATAAGTAACGTACTTGTATTTGCTATATATAGTTATATATATAAGTACATATTCCTCGCTCTTTTAGCCATTCTTATGTATCTTACTAAGGCTTGTATGTTGATTTACGAGAAAGGAGACATGGAAGTAGGAAACAAAAGAGGAATTCTCGGTGGAGGAAGCACCACAGCTAATGGAAATGCTCGACCCACTACCAGAAAAAACCTGGGTCGATCGGCTAATGCTAGTAACCAAAGTGCTGAAATCAATGTGGGTGCTGGAAATCCACCAATAGATATGGGGTGATGTATCAGTTCTTTGCTGGTTTGATGCAAGCTAGAGCTGCTGCTTGTGTTGCTGGAAATGTAGGAGGAGCTAATCATGTGGCTCAAGTTGGGAATATTGCTTTGCTGAGTAGAGATTACACCAGTTTGGATAGAAAGCCATTCTTAGGAACGAAAAGTTTCATAGAAGTTCAGAATTTTTTGTTGCTTTATAAGCGTATATTTACCGATTTGGGTCTTAATGATGGGCAAAAGAGAAGGTTGGCCTCTAGACAGTTGCAGGGGTCAGCACTAATTTGGTGGAATAGTGTCACTACCGGAGTTCCGAAAGAACAGTTAACCACGGTTGATTTTAAAATGAGATTCAAGCAGAAGTTTGTATCTGAGTTTGCCAAATCTGAGCTGATGAGGAAGTTTATGGATTTAGTTCAGGGACAGATGTCAGTAGTCGAGTATGCTACTAATTTTGAAGAACTGTCTTAATATGGATATGCTATTATAGATACTAACATCAAAAGGAATGAGAAGTTCATTCAGGGACTGAGGCACGAACTTGCCAGAATAACCATAAGACATGTCCGTGATCCTTGTAATATAGTGGCAGAAATGACTATTTTCCATAAGGAGTTACTTGCTAAAGAGAAGTCGGTGGAAACCCAGGGTTCTCAAGGGAAGAAGAGGAAGTTCTTTAAAACGAAGAGAGTGTAGAAGGGAGACACTGCTAAGAAGTCAAAAGCTGAGGTAGTTTTCTATAAGTGTGATAAGAAGGGTCACTTTGCTAATGAATGTCGGTTAGAGAATGGGAAGAAAGCTGTAAGTAAGAAGAATGTGAAATGCTTCAATTGTGATCAAGTTGGGCATTGCAAGAATCAATGTTTAGAGCCAATTAGGGAGAAAAAAGGAAATCTTCTTGCTATAGGAGCAGTTAGGCCTACCACAACTGATAAAGGAAAGACTGTGATGGTAGGTACGCTTTTGACTCAGAGTATTCTAGTTAGAATACTTTTTGATACTAATGCATCACATTCATTTGTAGCTCGGTGTTTGATTGATAGATTATGTTTAGAACCTACCTACCTTGTTACTTCCTTAAAAGTTGCGAATCCAATAGGAGGGTATGCAACCCTAGGGAAAAGATATGATCAATTTAGAACTTGAATTGTTAGGTCATAAGTTTTCATGTAGTTTTTATGTTATTGATTTCGTAGATTTCGGGATCATTTTGGGTATGTATTAGTTGAGTAGTTATAAGGCTAAAATATTTTGCCAGGATAGGAAAATATCCCTGAGACACCTTGATAGTCATAACCGAATGATATTCTCAGTAGAGAATACTGACCAGAGTGTTGATGCTATGCTTAATGCTATGGAGGTAGGAAATGAGTTAAGTCGGGTTTGGGTAGCAAGAGAGTTTGCAGATGCCTTTGAGCTAGTCAATGGACTACCCCCGTAAAGGGCCATTAAGTTTAGAATAGATCTTGTGGAAGGTACTGAACCTATAAGTAGACCACCTCGCAGGATGACACCAACTAAGGAATTGAAGGTGCAGCTAGTGGATCTAGATGGAAGGAATTTTATTAGACCCAGCAGTTCGCCTAAGGGAGCGGCAGTAGTGTTTGTGAAGAAACCAGATGGGTCGGTGAGGATATGCATTGACTGTCACAAGTTTAAAGAAAGGACAATTAAGAATAAGTATCCTTTGCCAAACATAGATTATCTGTTTGATCAGTTGAGTGGAGCCAGAGTGTTTTCCCAATTGGACTTGGTGACAGGTTTCCACTAGTTAAGATTGGGGAGGATTGTATTCCTTTGTCGGCATTTCGAACTAGTTATTATTCATATGAGTGGTTGGTGATGCCATTTGGATTAACGAATTCACCTGCTTTCATTGTGGATTTGATGAACCGAGTATTCCGAGAGTATTTGGATAGGTATGTGTTGGTGTATATAGATGACATTCTAGTCTACTCTAGGGATGAGAGAGAGAGCATGAATTTCATCTTAGAGCGGTACTTGAGAAGCTAAGGCAGAATCAGCTAAAGGTGAAATTTACCAAGTTTCATTTTTGGAAGAAAGAGGTAAAATTTCTCGATCACATGATTTCAGAGAAAGGATTGTCATTCTATATGATAAGATCGAAGCTATGAATAATTGGAAGAGACATAAGATAGTGACTGAGATCGGGAGTTTTCTTAGACTTACTGTCTACTACCGGAGATTCATTAAGGATTTCTCGCAGATATAAGCACCCTTAACTAAGCTAACCAGGAAGGAAGTGAGATTTGTATGGTCCGAAAAATATGAGGAGGCATTCCTTAAGTTAAAGAATTTGTTGATCAATGCACCCGTGTTAGTAGTTTCAGACGGAAACTAAGGATTGGTAGTGTATGCAGATGCATGTGGAACTGGATTGGGAGCGGTGTTGATGCAGAATGGTAAAGTCATTGCCTACACATATAGGCAGCTTAGACCGTATGAAATTAGATATCCTACTTATGACTTTGAGTTGGTGGTAGTGATCTTCACGTTAAATATTTGGAGTCGTTATCTCTTAGGGGAGAGATTTGAGTTATATACCGATTATAAGTCTTTACGATATTTATTCTCTTGGAAAGAGTTGAATATGAGACAGTAGAGGTGGCTGGAGTTTTTGGCCGCTTATGATTTTGGTATAGAGTACATACCAGGGAAAAGTAATAAGGTAGTAGATGCTCTTCGTAGGAAACATCAGAATGTGGTGTTAGCTATGTTGGTGGAGTGGAAGGATTTAGAAGCTTTAGTCGATTGCGATGTGAAGTTAAGATCGAATGTTGGTTCTAGTCGGAGTACCGCTGGATTGTCTTGTTTAGAAGTTCGACCAGTATTGCTTGAGAAAATTGCTTCCAAGAAGAAGGATCCCGCATTAGCTGAAAGGATCAGAATACTAGAGGTTGGAACAGAGATAGATGGTCTAAAGTATTTTAGCCTAGACTAGAGAGGATGGTTGAGAAGGAAGGGACGGTTGTGTGTTTCGAATGTGGAGGACTTAAGGATAGAAGTTCTTGGAGAATGTCATCGGTCCAAGTTTACGATTCATCCAAAAGGAACTAAGATGTATCAGGATATGAAGAGGAGATTCTATTGGGAAGGCATGAAAAGGGATGTTGGCTTGTGGGTTAGGCAGTATACTAACTATCAACAAGTGAAACCTGAACATCGAAAGCCTAGTGGGTTGCTTTAGCCTTTAGAGATTCCAATTTGAAAATGTAATTCGATATCTATGGATTTTATAGACGTGTTGCCAAGTTCAAATAGAGGTAATGAAAGTATATGGGTTTTAGTCGATAGATTGACCAAGAGTTCCCATTTCATTCCAGTCAAGTCAACCAGAATGACACCTGTTTTAGCTAAGTTATTCCTGAAGAACATAGTTAGACTGCATGGAGTTTCTAGTAGTACAGTCAGTGATAGAGATGCTTTGTTCACTAGTGAATTCTGGAAGAGTCTACAGGAAGTGGTAGGTACCAGGCTTAATATGATTACTGCGTATCACCCTCATACGGATGGGCAGACAGAGAGAGTTAACAAAGTACTTGAGGATCTACTGAGATCTTGTGTATTGGACTTTGGTGGTGTGAGAAATGCGAATTACAGATCTTAAGGCTGGAATAACACTAGAGGGGGGGTGAATAATGTTTTGTGGTTCTTCTAAATCTTTTTGAAACTTATGCGATTTAATCACCAACAAATGCAATTCACAAACACAGATATAATAACTGAATCAGACATAAATGAAAATACTAAATAAAAGCTGCAAGGAAAGAACACACCAGGATTTTATACTGGTTCGGAGTTACCCTACATCTAATCCCGTACAATCGTATGGATTTCTTGTCAAAATAATCTCCTAGATTACACCCTCGGTTTCAAGGCTACGAGGTGCACCCTCCTGTATTCGAGTCCAGGGAAAGCTCTCTTGGTTTAACCAGGCTACAAGATTGCCTAATTGATTTCCAGGGCTACAGTCACACCCAATTGATTTCAAGGCTCAATCGCACCTTCTACTCAACAGTTTGATTTACAAAAGATTTTATAACTCTGAATAGCAATGAGATCTTATGGAGAGAGTGGCAGAGAATCAAACAAGAGATAATCAAGTTTGATTAACTTGGTATTTCGGCAGAGTATAGTTTAGGATTCTTTAGAATAAATGTGGAAGATGAAGAGGAGAGAAAATAAATGAAATTTGGTAAAAAAAAATTGTTTAGAACGTACTGGTATTATAGCAGAGCAACAACCATATCTATTCTTGAAAGGATACGACGAATAGACACTACATTTGAAAATTAAAATTTGAAAATAATGGGCACCATGTCGACATGGGGGTTGAGGGATGTCGACATGCTCAAGGCAAAATTGATGTTTTGATTTTCTTATTAAAATCGGTTTCTATAATTTGTCAAGACAATTTCTAAACTTTGTAAATATATTTAAATATATTTTAAGCATATAAAAGAGTTTAGAAAGTAATTTTTAGTATATATAATCTTAATCTATAAAGTAATTTAAAATCTGAGTATATAAATATTTTAAACCTGAATATTCAAAACAAGAGATGGTTTATAAACAAGGACAATTTGGAAATCAAAATATTAAAAATGATAAAAATATTTTTGAGGCTAAAATATTTAAAACCAAGACAGATGTCTTTTTAAAAAGGAAATTTTGAAAACATTTTAAAAAAAAGAAGAGATATATATTTTTGAAAAGCATTTTTATAAAATTGGTGGATATCAAAATAGGACCACTATATGTTCCACTAGATATTGTCGTGGGTTCCATCCCACTAGGGTTCCATTCCTTTAACAGGCTCAAAGTAGATTCCATTCCACAAATAAATTTCGAATAAACATATAAGTGCTTTCAAGAAGTTTTAACAAAATACTAGACTCAATACTTATCTTTTACTATTGAAATCTTGAACTCTTTATATCTTGATACTCATGAGTCTTCAATCTTGATATCTTCAGTCTTGAATCTCTATACTGTACACTCTTCATTCTTGGTACCTACATGTTTATATCCTGCATATACATATATATCTAAACTATAATGTTAGAATTTATATTTTATAACAAGTCCTAAGGTTGTTGTCATCAAAACTATCATCTCAAGGACTAACAGGTGGATCTTGGGAGGATTACCAACATTTGGTTGAGTTTTCCTACAATAATTGTTATCAGACTAATATAGGAATGGCGTCATTTGAAGCTTTGTACGGAAGACCATGCAAATCACCAGAATGTTGGTTGGAGACTAAGACAGATTAGTCTTAGGTTGAGATTTGGTTAGAGTGGCGTCAGAGAAGAATGAGTTAATCCGAGGAAGGATGAAGAAAGCTCAGTCCAGACAGAAAAGTTACGTAGATAAGAGGCGTAAGGACCTAGAATTCTTAGTTGGAGATAAGGTTTTTATTAAGGCATCACCAATGAAGGGTGTAATTCGATTTGAAAAGTCAGGGAAGTTAGTCCCGAGATATGTAGGTCCATTCCAGATTATAGATAGGATTGGAAAGCTCGCATACATAATAGAGTTGCCAAGTAGTTTGGCAGGAGTCCATAATGTTTTTCATGTATCTCATCTTCACAAGTATGTGCATGATCCAGAGACTATTATTCCACCCGCAGGGTTGGATGACTTAGTTGTAGAGCCTAATTTGACTTTTATTAGACCATCATTTTAGGTTGTAGTTGGATATGAGAATAAGATTAAGGAACAAGATAGTAGGGTTGGTGAAAGTTTTGTGGAGAGACAACGAGAAGGACTGTACTTGGGAAACAGAGGATAGGATTAGAGATACATATCGTGATTTTCTTTGAGGGTATGTCTATATTAGATTTATATAGATAGTTGCTCGTCAGTTAGACCTATATTATTGTTAGGAGTCGTTACAGATGATTGCTATGTTTAGTATTTAGTCCTTACTGAATTTCGAGGACGAAATTCTTTAAGGAGGAGAGCCTATAACATCCCTAAATTTCTATAACAATATTCAGAAGATTTAATTAGATTAATTAAATAGAATAATGAGGATAAGGGAATTGAGATTTAAACCAATTATATAGGGTTGTGCTTAACCATAATAAAAATGGACTTTAAATTGGTTTATTAGTTAAATAAACTACACATGGTTGTATTAGTAATTAGCCAGTTTATTATACACGGCTATATCTTTTTGTAACTATCCATTCACGTTCCATTTTTCCATTTTGGAAAATGAAAAATCTAAATACCAAGCCAAAGACGGCAATTACCAAGCAAGAAAGGAAGAAATTTACCTAAAGCCAAGGATCAAAAGCTAGAGAAGATTAATTAACAACAAATCCCAAATTCCTTATCAAGTCTAAGGTGAATAATAATCTCATACCATCTCTATTTTTATTCTATGATTATATAGTTTCAGATTTATGATTTAAATTCATTTTATGATAAATGGATGATGATATGCTTGAGCTATATTATGTTGATTTATTTTAATTCATACGCATATGAATTTGCATGGTTTTGACATCAAAACCAAGAAACTATGATTTCAAATTAACATCGAAAATTTTCATGTTAAGTAAAACATGATTTTGAAGATGCGTTTTAATTTTCAGAATTTTTCAAGCCATGGAAATTTTATTATGATTTTTTGATGGAAAATATGATATATTAGGCTTCAAATTTATTTCCAAAATTTCAAGAGGAAATAGTGTCTAAAATTTTAATATGTTTGATTACATGAGAAAATTGAATCTCCGTAATTTTTGGGGACTATTCCTAATTGATTTATTAGGGAAAATAAAGTATTTTAAAAGGACTTTTCTGAAATAATTGGTTTCAGTATATGGAAGGGCTTAAACACAACTTTTTTATGGTTTTAATCTGGTATAAATGCGCTAGTTTTAAATATAAAGTATTTGAAAAGTTTTTATGGCAGCTAATCAATTGTTTGCAAATAAGCAAGTTGTTATAGACTAAGTACTAAAAGTTGCAACAATTCAGCCTTTAACTCAGAAAAAGGTGTTCTACCTCATATAGTAAGTACCTTTCGACTCCTTTGATTCACCCTCATCCCAGTCGAAACCAACAAAGTCGAAACCACTATAGTCGAAACCAATACACAAGATATCATTTAAATGGTATGCAGTGAATTGGAAGGAGGGAGGAAGATATGGTGTCGAAAGGTTTATCTTCCGATGGGGCCTAAACCCTGCTTTGTTTTCATAAGTTAAAATTCTCGACTTTTTTACTTAAAGCTTTCAACATAGTCGAAACATATGTTTTCGAAAGGGTTTTATAATTAGCTTACAAAAAAAGGTTGTCATATTATGTTAAAGTATTAGCCGTCGAAGGGGTACCTTTTCCTTAAACAAGAGCTTTCAAAAGGATAGGTTCTGACCTAGTCGGAACTTGGCGGCCATGCTACCTTTCGACTGTGATGCTTTCGATAGGTTATCTATGTTTTAACCAAAGTAAGCCTCTTCCTAATTGCTTTCGAAAGAGGTTAAGGGTTTTGAAGGTGATGGAGTCAAATGGGGGTTTCGACTCTGTCATTCGAATTTTTAACTTTTAAAAGTCATTCCTTTCGACTAGATGGTTCCAACTCCATCAACTTTTTCACAAATAAATTTTTGTTGGTTTCGAAAGAGATACGTTCATATATAACCATTTTGATCCAAATGATGTTTTTAAAGAGTAAACCAATGTTTTCAGAAGGGTACTTCATTTGTTTCGAAGCTATGTTTTAAAGAATATTTCTTGAAACCATCAAAAGGTATCATTTGTTTTGAAAGGTATATACTTAGAGTTTTGAAAAGAAGTTTTCCATGCTTTTGGAGGAGGACATCCAGTCGTTTCGAAAGAGATGTTTTAAAGTTTCAAAACAAATAACCCATTCTCATTTTTAAAGAAAAAACCATGGCATTAATAAAGATTTTGGAAATATTATTCACATTGTTATTAACCCATAACTATATTTTGTGGAAAATGGCAGAATAACCTTTTAGGTTGACCCAGACATGAATATAACTTTAACGGATGTTAAAGTCTTAATAAAGATATTGGCAGGGGCCGATAGGTTTACAGTAAGCCCATGAAATATATATGATATTGGTAGTGGCCAATAGGTTCGCAGTCTGCAATGACCCGATTTTTCGACGCTCGAAAATCGATATCAATACGTCCACTGTATTAAATACCAAACAATCGAATGCCGAAAAACTAAATCGTTCGGGTTAAAGAAGAAGAAAGTAGAAGAAAGTAGAAGAAGAAAACAGAAATGATATCAGAATCTCACATTCGCAACGGAACAATATATAATAGATAAATGAATAATTTTTAAGTAAAAGAACTATATCAGTTTATACATTACATTATCAGAGTATTTCAACAACAAAACACGACACAAGGCATTTATGACAACCTTCCCATATGAAAACTGAACTTACAGCAACCCATACATAGTAGACACTGCATAATATAATTGATACTTCTCGCCATCCAGCTTGCCTTCTGATCTCCACAGCATACTTTCCTGACTTCGCTCCAGAACAACTGATGACCTGACTCTAGGCTGCCCGTGTGGAAAATTATAGGCACCTAGAGTTTAGAAAGAGAACAATAAACTCTAGGTCAGTCATGGGACTGGTGTCAGATCTTAAAATAGTTATTTGCACAAAAGAAAAGGAAAAGAAATCCCTACATGCTTTCAGAAAATGAAACTACAATAAGGCCTCCCAGCACACACACAATGCAATGCACACTTGGGGGAGATTTCTCCATATGATAGTCAAACATGCTTGATACGCGAAAATCCTTTTGATATTATTATTAGTGCATAGTGTGGAAAACATTTTAATATTAATCTTAGCAAGCATATGTATCATTATATTATGCCTACTATAGCTACCATTTAAGAATGGCAGGTTATACAATTATAATCGTAAATGGCTCGTATTGGGTGATTGGATTTCAACAAATGGTCAAGGCTAAGGAACTTGATTTCCGAAAAGGGTACCCACTAGAGGGATGCCCCGAGAACCTAACCGGATCTCTACCAACACAAGACCGGGTTACCTCTGTAACTAGGTAACTAACTGTCACGAGTATGCCACCCTCCGGTCAAGACCTACCTTTACCAAGGCGCCCACAACTAACAACCACATAAGTAAATAATCTGGGCTCCATACCAGAATACCACTTTTTATCCACACAAGTTAAATATCTAGGCTTCATACCAGATACCATGTTTTATCCAAGAGGAAATGCACATACCCTGAGGGGCATGACCGCCATAACATTGCTGCATCTTTTCCTGTTTCAACCATTTTCGGGCTGTGAGGTTCGATGAAGTCTCGTCCACAAAGATATGCTTTTCACAAAAGCCATGTTTCGATCAACAAATGATCAACACTTAGCATGCCACATTACCAAATTGGAAATATATCACTAGTAAATATCAACTACGTAACCTCTGAGCTCGTATGTCTCAGAGAAGGGTGTTAAGCTAAGAGAATAAATTCTCTGCCACCAACAGAAATGTATTTGATAGAAACCAGCTTTACATCTCAAAGTGTAAAGTCAGGCATACATCCATACAAGTCCATCCTAGGTCTGAATGGAGCCGAAGGCACCTCCTCCAATTAAGGAAAGAAGCCCTCACAGATCCAGATATTCCCTAATTACGTCCGGACTCCCCAACACATAGGATGATATAAATCTCTATATCGGAGCAACTCGATGCAGAGATATTCGACAGGTAATCCTTTCATTTTTTAAAATACCCGGTCTCCAACCGCCGTCTTCAAATGCAATCCCATTTCATTGTATCATTATTCGAAATAGGTTTTATGACTTAATGTCCTCTCACGGCTAATCCGAATAATGAGCGTTTATTTTAAAAATAAGTGGTTACATTCAGATTTCAATTAAGTCACAACAACTTTCCACTTTGGTCTTTTAAACAAAAGATCCATCACTAAGATTCGATGTGGTTTTCAGATAACTATTTGGAATCCGACCCCCGGTTGCATCGAAATTCAAATGCCGTTTAAAGGCCAATACTGACAGTCGGTTATTTAACTATCAAACAACATTCATAACAACCATCAAATTTAAATAATTTCACTAAATTATTTGTTTCAAAATATCTTCGCAAGATATATTTTCACAATTTAACCCTTTGAAAATAATTTTCAAATAACTTTCAGTTCGCAGAATAAATTTTCAAATATTGTTTAATTTCACTGAAAATTTGCCGAGTTCAAATACTTTAAAATAATTTAAATCACTCATCCAAAATATATACTTGGGAATACTTAAAATAAAAACTACTTTAAACACTTTATTTAAAATATTAGTTATGAAATTTTTAAATCAAATACTAGTTAAATCTTTAAAATAATCACTTCTATAATTAATTTAATAAATTGGTATAAAACCAACTTTAGAACTTTTAATTTATATTTAAAAGCTACTTTGAAAACATACTTGGCTTTCTAGGGAACACTTTCGATTCAAAAACAGTCCATTTAAAAGCAATTAATAATTCCTTCTTGGATTATCTTAAATTTACGTCCCAAATTCGTAAATTTTCTTTCCACATTCTAAAAATAACCAATATTTAGTTTTAAAACAAATTACCCTTCCTTTATAAATTTCCCTCGTGAATTTATATTTTCCAAATATCCCTTGATATACAATTTTCAAATCGATTTCCAAAATTTACTTTCATACACCAAATCGATTTCAAAAATTTACTTTCAAAACACCAAATCAAATTCTAAATTGATTTCCAAAATTTACTACAAACTTTTCCCCATACTTAGAATTTATTCAATAGGATTTCAAATATGAATTTTTATCTTTTTCCAAATTCCATCTTTTAATTTACCCAACTCTCTAAAATTAATTTACTTTAAAATTTCTACTTTAATTTTGAAAAATCCAATTATATATTTCTGGTATTCTAAAATACCAGAATATATTCGGCCAAACCATAGCCTTCAATAAATTTCAATCACCAATATAATCAACCACATATTATTAATAAATCATATCACGGTATATGAAATAAATTCAAACAATTTGAGGAATCCAGCTGGATCCCTCCAACCTGTTTCCTTGCATCCACATATGTTAGCACAATATAAAATACCAATTCCACTTCGAGGTGGAATATCGCGGTATATGGGATTATTTCATCTCATCCACTATTATGCGGCGCATAGGGTCTCATCCGCTATTTAATATGGGAAATCAATCACTCCAATATATATATATATATACACTACTATATATAATAACACCCAACAGATAAATCATCAAATTTATCCAAGCACATCCAACAATTTAAATTTAACTATTTAAATTAAACAAAGCAATTCGATTGAGTGAGAAAATCTCACCTTTGCTTAGGCATGCAATACATTGCCAATTCGGCTTCTTTTCTTCACAATTTCGACCTTGTATAACAATTATATGATTTTATTAATATTCGAAATAAATCGAATAATCAATGTTCTTTTAATAAATTTAATTAACTAACAATTTGAATTTAAACTAATCATTTTTAAAAATTTGATATTAAACAAATTTTCATTTTGATAAATTGTCTTTAGTAACCATAATAATTGATTAACCAGTTAAACAGATTATTTCCTTAATATATTGATAAATTGGTAAATTTAAAATGTATATTTTTTTTCCTTTTTAAACTAGTATATACTCGTAAGATAATCTATATCCGATTTTTATAAACTTCTCAAACATATAAAACCCCTATTATTATTTTTTCAAAACCTTATCTATGTACATTTAAATTCTAATAAAATAAAAAATCCTTCAAACCTATATATATTAAATAAAAACACAATTGTTTTATATATATATATTTCTAACTGTAAAATATTATTATTCTTATCTGTAAAAATAAGAACAGTAACTAATTTTAAGATTTTAAAACTGCTTAAAATAAAAGTTTTCCTTCTTGCTGTCGACCTATATTTTCTGCTATCAATATATGTATAGATTAAAACAACTCTAAGTGTAATCAACTCTCACCTAAAAAAGAACACAGTCTGGACCGTTATCTTCTTCCCGATACCAGTTCCCTGTAGTTTCTCTGGATTCTTCCCAAATTTTCCAACTCTTTATCTGCTAGCCAGTAAGCACACGTATCTCGCGCGAGCCCAAAATCGAACATCTAACCATCGCCTCGACGAAGACGCCGAACTTTCACAGAACTCCCACCTCACGTGTACGAGCGCGCGTGCGTGCTTGCGAATGGCCCATCAATCGCCTCGACCCCGAGCCAGAGTTCGTGAATCCCTAACTCGCGAATGCAATGGCTATCGCGACACCAAGCTTCGACCGGAAGCGACCCTCCCCTGTCTCACTACACGAACAATTCCCGTGCGCTACCGAGTTTTTGATCGAGATCCCCAAATGATTATTCGATTTCGATCGACCTAGTTTTTTATTAATATTTTAAAAGGGGATTCGATCACCATTCTTCGAACGATTTAATTTTCTTAAAATGCTCGGCCGTAGATCTCAGTTTGAACGAAAGAAAAATTCTCTTTCGTCTTTATTATAGTTTTTTTTACAATCAGCAAACACTTGTAAGCAATATGAAGAGGTAGAGAAACATGTGCTTATCAAGTGAACACGGGTAGTAAATTGTAAAATCATTGTTCGGTCTATAAAATATATAATAAATTTTAATATCAAAATTTTAAATCGTCTCAATTTCCACAACTCAAAATCTCGAACTCCAACTGAGGCATGCCGCTAGGCATTTATATTGTTAAACCCCTATTCCTAACACAACGATAAAGTTTTTGAGTCCAAATTCGATCGTATAGAGAAGATAGCATTTTGGATCTAGTTATTTATTAAATTTTCCGATATAAATTCAGCGCATTTGTCCACCGTATGGCCAAACGATCAATCCAAACATTTTGAAAATTGAAATTCGATAATAACACACTATTACAGATCCAATGGAACTGGTTTTGTCGAATTCCGAGACTGTTCCTCGGAAGGCTATTTTTAAATATCGATTTAAACGATGAAATTTCAAACTGAACAAAAAAGTTTTAAATTCAACTTTTAAAAGTTCTCTTATTATCTCTAGTATTATCTTTTACAAGCCTTCAAATTATTATTAGCAGGCTCAAACTGAAGATACAATATTTTACCCAATTTCAAATTATTGAGTTTAATAATTTAATTGCCAAATAAATAGTGATATTTGAAATTCAAGTTAAACTAACTTTCAAATATTTAAAATCAATTAAATATTCTAATTTCAAATGTTAAAAATTATGGGTCGTCACACAGTCATCCCATGAAAACTATGATTTGATACCGGTGGGGCTAATAGGTTTGAATTTAGCCCATGAAAACTGTATTCAGATTAAGAAATTGACAGGCAGTCAATAGGCTCCTAGTTAGCTAATGAAAACTAGGATAAGAGATAAGATATTGGAGTTACTAATAAGTTCTTAGTGATCCCATAAAAACTTTGATATCAGACAGATAGTCCTTAAACATGTAGCAGGTTAACAGTAATCCTAGAAACTATAATTAGATAGATAGTCAGGATAAATGGGGATGGGTAATCCAGATTTGATTTACTTGTATTGTATATCATCATAAAGTTTTTGAAATGCTATGTTTTAACAATTGTATATGCAGGAGCACAGTATATGGTTTTATAAATGTTTTAGGATACTAGTTAGGGGAAACCCGTTCCGCTAATTACTGCAGTCTCACTAGATATCTAAATGGTTTGGGATGGTAAATTATTATTCATACCAGGCTTTATGTCCGACTAAAAGTTTTTTCCCCTTAAAACCTTGGGTACTAAATTGAATTTGAGTAGGTTGAGAGTTAAGGTTTACAGATGTTCTTTTAGACGAATAAAGATTCTGAGGACGTGTAGGAGGCAAGCTTGTTATTAGAATTATTTTATTTCCACTACGTGTTTTATTTGTAAAGACAAATTGTTTTCTTGCCTATCTATATACTCTGGTCTACCAAGGAAGCATCTTCATATGTTGCACTTGGCATATTTTGTAATAATTATGTGTTATTTGAACATGGTTTGCAAATTGGGATTATGCAATAAATTGGAATATTTTGAAATGAAACGTGGAATATGTTTGCTGTTTATTTTTTCTATATTCTTGTGTTTTTGTGTATCAATATGTCTTCTGTCGCCGTATTTGGTCACCGAGGATTAATGACTATAGATGAATACAACATTTGTAGCCGTTAGTTTTGGGCCTCCAAATAGGGGGATGTTAGGCCATACGACCTTATATGATTTGAATAAAAATATTTACGCTTCTTCAATATTTATAATATGGGTCATTGCACTTTCCTCCCTTGGGAATTTCTCCCTTGAAGTCCCTAAACAAATCAAGGAATAGCCAACCATGGTTACCCTACATAGGTAATAATTACATGCAACCATCAAACATATCAAACATGCAATCATGCAATCAATAATGTAAATAAATCCATCCTTGCACACGATATACTAAACTATCTTATATGATATAAAAAGTGAAAGTAAATATGATAAGCAGATGTCCTTACCATGCAAAGAGCTCTAGGTATGCAGCCCTCATGCTCTCCTCGGTTTTCTATGACAATCACCATAGCTTTCACCCATTCACCAACTCAACCATCTTCCATCTAAGTTGTTCCATATCGCTTCCTATAGTACGAATCATCCTATGAGGTCTTAAAGCTTCTAACTCAATCTCGATATCATTAAGTTGATTCGGTGCAGTCGTCACGCCCGAATCATGCACGAACTTTCGCAAGTGAGAGACATGGAATATGTTGAGCATGCCTACCATCTTCTAAAGTAAATCGACCTTATATGCTAATTTTTGAATCCTCCTTACTATCAAATAAAGACCTACTAATCTCAGTGCTAGCTTCCCCTTGCTACAGAATTCGAATAATGTTCTACAATGGGGAAATCTTCATAAACACTATATCTCCGATGGAGAATACCAAATCTCTACACCTTTTATTGTCGTAACTCTTTTGCCTATCTTGGGAAATCCTCATTCTTTGTCGAATGACTTTGATATTCTTTAAAGTTTCTCTAATCATATCTAGCTTAAGAGTCAATTTCTCGCTCGCCTCCCACCATCACGAAGGAGCATTACACGTTTGGCCATACAATGCTTCAAACAGTGCCATACTAATTCCTAGACTGATAGCTATTGTTGTATGCTAATTCCAGCAAATGCAATCGATCATCCCATTAGCCCTCAAAATGGAGTATGCAAACTCGTAAGAGATCCTTTAGTATATGGTTCTGTAATGACCCGGACTTTCAAACACTTCGTATTTAAATATCTAAATTGTTTAAATATTCGCGTCCAGGATTTAATACGATAAAATATGATTTTATAACTTTGTTAAACACTTTTAACTAATAAATAATGTTAGGAAACTTATTTTTGAAACGTGTTTACAAAAATATACATTTTGGACAAATACTGAAAATGTGACCGGAAAATGTTTTATTTAAAACTCAACTTTTTATACTATGTAAATATGTTGCAACTTGAATAGTTATCATATATAAACATATGATAAGAATTAAAACATATCTCTTCACTAACTAAAGGTTAATTAAACTAAAGAGTTAATCAAAAAAGGTAAGCATGGACATTTAGTACAAACGGACCCTTAAACCACTCCATGATTTAAGGAAAGCATGCTTATGTAAGAGCATAGTCTTACATGCTTAACTTATGGCTAAGGAGGGGTTTATTCACAATTATCCATCCAATTCCTAAGGCTACAAATAAGCATGCAGGGCCTGTTCATTTGCTACAACAAATCCACTTCTATTACATATGTCTTCATTCCTTTCTCTTCTCCATTTCATGTCTTCTCCCCTAGGCCATGAGCATGAGGGATATATGTCCTATAGCCATGAGTTAGGGTGAAGGAGGAGGCTTTGGCCTTGAGTTTTGAAGGGGGAAAGAATTTATGGATGTGAGCATGGATGCCTTTCTAGGCATGGCCGTGAGGAAAGATGGATGGGGAAGGAGGGCATGTGGTTTTGGAGGTGGTAGAGAGGTTTAGGTGATGTCTTAATTAAGTATAAGGTGTTAGTGAAGTATTATTTGAAAAGAATGTAGGTAGGAAGAAATTTGGTTGAAATAAAAGTGAGTTAATCGCACTTCAAATCAAGCAATTAACTTGATAATATTGATTGTAAATTGCTTGTTATATCACTTGATAACTGCTTGTTAATCACATGTTAATATGCTTGCTATTATATATAATAATAGACACTAACTACTTATAGTTATTACCTTTTATTATATGCTTCCAAAAGCATATGATTTGTAAAAGTAGTTGCCTTAAAGAGAATGGAAATATGTTTTTAAATTAAGCATATTTAAACATCTAAAATGCACATGATTATTAGTGCATTTGTTAATACATTTTTAGTAGTGATATGGTTTGAATTTGTAATCATATATGTGTACAAAATAGAATGACACTTAATATTGAAATAAATACGGAATTGTCCGTATAGCGATAGTCGCTATAATAACACACTTTGAAACTTTAAACTATAACTTATAAAAATGGTGATTTAATAACATATCTTAATAACAACATGTTTGGTTATTATCTACAATTCTGTAAGTGTAACGACCTGATAAATTTATGATATTTTTATAAATTTAATTTATATGTTTGCTAATTTAATCCAGTATAAAATTAAAGTCTTAGGATTTTAAAAGGATGAATGTAGGAGTTAGATAGTAACTGTAATTACAGGTAGAGATTTAAAAAGTTATATGACATAGATTTGAAAATAACTGAAAGTTGTGTTGTAGTTATAAGTCTTAATTTGTTGGTTTAATGGTATTAATGTAACAATAACTGAATTAGATTACATACACACAAACATTTGAAAAATTTATTAGGTGGACTAAATTGGTTAAAGTTCATAAGTTGTGCATTTCAATTTAGTAGAAATTCTAAACGATAAACGAAGATTTAAATAAACGCTAAATTAAAACTATGTAAAATGGTGACTTAAGGCCTAGTTATAGGAATTGGAATATAATCCAAAATTTAATTAATGATAGTAACGTAGTATTAGCTAATAAATAGATTTCAATGCAGTAACCAAATGAAAGGAATAGGAATGAATATATATATTGAATAGGAATGAATATATATATTGATTTGAAATGAAATAAAAATGTGTCACATTTAGATGGAGTAAAATTTAAGAAACCTATAAATGTGGAATCAGTAAACATTTGTAAAAAAATATTGCCTAGAATAAAATTCATTTAATATAAGAATTAAAAGGTGGAAGATTTACATTTGGATTGAAAGGTATAATTAATTGAATTGGTGATTTGGGAATTTAATCCAAGGGTTACTCTAAAAATAAATACGGATAAAAAGAGGTTAAACTAAGGAGGGGCATTAATTGATTTTAAGGCTTATTTAATACGTTAATAGGCAAGACTCCGCATTCATACATTTATACAAAGCTAAATAGAAGCACAAGTGTGATATAATGTAAATAGATGGATATCAACCTTTATTTATATGTTAATGGGATTTAATTTCTATTGTATAAAAACCGCAATTTAATGAAGATTGAAATAGCTAATTCATACGTTAGTTGATTTAGCTGGAATATGAAGATATTTAATGGAATAGTGAAATCAAATGGGAATGGGTTTCCATTGTTCATTTGAATTCACATTCATCATAAAAACTTATTTGAAAACCAAAGGAATAATAAAGGAATCAAGACTTAATTAGTAATTTGGATTTAAGACATGGCAATTTGGATTTATTGCAACATTTAATACCATAGAATTTAGTAAAGCTTATTCAAATTTTAGTTGACCATTTGTGATATAACTTTTTGAAAACAAGACTTTATTTATGAATTGAGTATTTGATTCAACGAATGGTAATTACTTCATTTAAAAATGGAATTTAACGTAAATTTGTACGTTATTAAAGTTAAATGAAAGCTGTAAACATTTGACTTAGAGAACAATTGAGTGAAATCTTAACTAATGTAAACTTCATCATATTGACATCCATAACTGTGAATCATAGGAAGAAGGTAAATAAATGAACTTAACCAAACTATTTATGTTGAATATTGAAAATTTGAATAAATAAATAGTTAAGAAAATTAAGGGAATGGGAATAAAAATTTATTTATAATTTGGAATTTTAATTACGGTGAAAAGGGTTAACTGCAATTAAAAGTAAGTTGAGATGGAAATCAAGTTATTTATTTAATTTGGTTTAAGATGAGAGTGTATAAGTATAAGATTAGGTAATTTGTGAGAATAAATTTATAATTCCCAATTAATAAGAAAGTGCAGAAATTAAAATTGCAAATTTATATACCTATAAATTTTTATTCACATCCAAGCTTGTTAAATTTATTGGGATTAATTGAACTATCTAAGTAATGAAATTTGGCCAATAATAGGAGTTGAAACATAAAAATTGATTTTTTATGATTTATTTAATTGATTTAATAATATTAAAAATAGCCATTTTTGTCACGGACTCGGATTTCGACGAAACCAGTTTCATCGGATCCGTAACGGTGAATTATAATAATGTTTCAAGTTTCGTAGCGATCGGACTTGTCGTTTGATCGTACGGACTCGAAACGCCTTGAAATTTACGCATTTTGAAATCAATTTGAAATTTTGTTTTTTTGGCATAACTTCTTCATACGATCGAATTTGGTCGCGAAACTTTTTCCATTGCGTTCAGAATATTTTAAAACACCTATTTGGATATATAGTTTTAACAAATCCGACTCCGGAGGCATAGCGGGCTTTTTGGACCATGGTTTGTCACGCACGTTCGCGTATCCAGTCTAGCTACCCTACCTCTAGCCTATCTATAAATATACATCTATAAACCCTAGCTCCTTTCTTTTTCATTTGCTGTACGTTCATTTCTTCACTCTTTTCTCTTCCCCAAATGTATACATCTCAGATCCAATTCCAGATCCATCCACAGTTCAAAATCAAAAGTCAAAACTCAAAAATTTCAGAAAATTCCAGAAAAAATATATGTTGAAGTATTCGATACGCGTAATATACTGGTGAAATTCGTTTTTCAATTGGAGCTGTCATTCATCCAGAATAAATTCAAACAGCCCCAAAACCGTTCATCATCGTCGCGCAAAACTTCGTCGGATCGGAAAACGGTTTCTGGGTTTTGACGAGGGAACGAAGGTGATCGCATCCATATGATTTGTTTCGCGAATCGACGGTTGGATTGACGGCAAAAACTCGACTTGGTTTTCAGATTTAATGGCGCGTGTTTTGGTCTTGGGCGCGTTCTGGGAAGAAATGGGTGAGGATGACGTGGCTATCAAATTTTGTGTAATTGTGTTCCATTTTTGTATTTTATATTTTATGTTTTCATTCGCAATTTTCGACATAACTTTCTCATACGAAGTCGGATTCACACGAATTTTTTTTTGTTAGGATCGTAATTTAATTCCGGACTCGATGACGCTGGTTTGGACGAATTCTGAGACGGGCGAATTTTTGGGTTTAAATCGAATTTAAATTCGATTTAAATTCAAAAGGTGAGTGTTTTAACCCACTCACAATTACTAGAAGCTTTTATGTTTGTTAAATAAATTTTAGAAATGAATAGAAATTTATTTATGAGCTTTTGGCATGTTATTTCATCCATATCTGTTGAATTGCATTTATTGAATTTAGCTGTTAATTAAATTGATTAATTGCGTATTAATTTGCTGTTAGGAATTTTGTTTGCATATGAAATGCTAGTTAACAGTTATATGAATTATCTCTAAATATAAATGGTTAGATTAATAGTTGAAATTTAATTTGAATAAACTGACAGTTATTACCCGTTGCATATTATCGAACTAATATTGTTATTGATTGATATGGGTTGATAGTGATTGATATTGATTGATGGTTGAAATTGGGTGATGGATGTGTTGTTGAATGGATGACTTATGTGGATATCATTAACTGCCAGTTAGCATACATTTTTCATTTTCGGGATTGTGGTTTGAAATGATAAAACCGCAAAGTTTTATTTTTAAATTGCGGATTGAAATGATAAATATCCGTATCACTTGACCATAGGATAGAAAATTATATACAGGCACCGCGGTCTATATATAACTATTTTAATGTGATTTCTATGGTTTGGATTGAATACGGTTTATAAATCTTAAATTTTATATTGTATAAATATTTTATTCCATATTTATATACCTATGAAGTTAAAATTTAGGAATTTAAAAGGTGGATAAATTTCTTTATTGAAATGGAAGAAATTTAGAAAATGGAGTTGGTAAATTTATATCCTATGTTTAAATGTAAAGTTGAAAATTTTAAGATATGATATTTGAAATTGGATTTTCCCAAAATAAATAGAAATGGATATTCTAGTAAAAATTTGAATTGGAAAATTTATATATATATTTTACTAGAAATTGAAGTTTTATTAATTATGGATTTTATGTGAATGGTCAAGATTAATTAATAGAATATTGATTTTGAAAGGATAAAAATCCAACTTTAGTTGAAATATTAATGCTCAAAAATGGATATAAATATATATAAAATTGAAATGGTTTTGGGACTTGAGGTAATATTTTGGATTTTGGTTTAACTTTAAAAGAAGAAATATTTGGAAAGCCGTGTAATTTATTTCTTTATAAAGCAACAGTAAAGTTAAACCTTTTTAATTCGCATACCGTTGAATATCCAAACCATTTGAGTTTAAAAGTTATGGTTTGAAATTATGGATTTCCAAAAATATTAAGCTTTGAAAATATTCGATTTTCAGATATTATGAAGCTAAAGCCTTTTAATTTTTGGAAAGGAATTATATTTGGAATAAGTGGAAAAATATGGTTTTGGGTTTTGGAATGATATCGTAATATTATGGTTTTGAAATGGATTATATTCTGGTTTTAAAGTATAAACAATTTTTAAATGACCGCGGTGTTATAATAACGATGGGTTGGCAAAGAGACCGGGATCGGATATGGACATACTCTCTGTCGATACCGAAAACCACTTTGACTAACCGTGTACGCGGTGGAGTTCCAGAATGAAGTAGGTGGTGGTGACGTTTCCTGTAAGGTAAATACGTGGACCCAACTCCCGTGAGTTGGCATAAGGTGGCTAAAACAGGAGCGATTCTCAGGCCAATGAGGTCATTCCTCTGATCGGACGCTCCTCTTCGATATTATACTTTGACTTGGATTTGATTCAGTGGCCACTTCTATATTTTGATTTTGGGGAGTTAGTCCGAGGTGGGCGGTAACTGCGGCTACGCGTTTCCACCAGCCTGGATAGCAATTGGTATATCTACCCTGGCATTGCCTCGTTGTGCCGTGTCACCTACCATATCGAGCCTTGTACGAGTTTGGTTTTCTCCCGTAGCCCGTGTGGTATCCTCTAGTTGCTTCCCGAGTAGGAGGAGCTATGATATTGGATGGACTACTGGGACTATTACGTGTTAAGGTGGAAAATGTAAAGCCTTAACGCTATTTAAAAGTAAGTTTATTTTATAAATAGACACTATTATAATAGCGCAATATACTACATAGTAAATAGTTTAACGGATCCTTAGGAGATGTAAATCCCGAACATCTCTTGAGTTACTGTACTCATATTTATTTCTGTTTATTTAACTCACATAAGATATTCTAGTCTGACTCGGGTGTTTTTGTCTATTCAAATTCGCTCGGGTCAGTCCGAGCATTTCAGGATAGCAGGTTTAGCTTTGGAGGACGAAGACGAAGATTCAGCATTATTTTATATATATAGTATTGCACCACACACTCTCTATATTCCGCTGCATTGTTGTATTGGTATGTGTAACTCTGATGTTCATTGTATAAGTGAAATAACTGTTTTGTAAACTGTTTTGAACTGTATATTTATTATTATATTTTATCCTTCCGCTGTGAGATTCTATTTGTTTTATTCCTTCTCTGTTTTTCTTATTTACCCCATAACAATCCGCCCTTGCGTATGCTTTGAATTGGCACGTGTGTCGGTTTAAAGTGTGCAAAAAGGCGGGATGTTACAGTTGGTATCAGAACTTTGGTTTAGCGATAAACCTTGGCTTTGTGGGGTTTGACTCTTTGTTAATAGGGTAGTAATATCCTATGGGAGTCACTGAGCGTATATATATGAGAGAGCGTACTTGTTAGTGTTATAAAAAGATTTTTATATTGTGTTAATCTGTTCCGCTTTGTATTTATAAATTCTGGTTGATGCATGGGACGCTATGTCATCAATAGGGATTTCTAAACACTTAATAGGACAGACCGACATAATATTTGTTTTTAATATAGGTGAATGAAATAATTTTGCCTATTATATTTTCTATATATAAAAATAGTTTTATAAAGATATATATATATTTGGTTGCTATAGATTGGGTGTTAGAAAATAAAAATATCTATAATAACTGAAGCTAAGTTGAAATTATGATAAATCAAATTGGAGATTTTAGAACTTAAGTCCGGGATTTTTCCAAATATGTTTTCAAAGAATTTATGAAAAATAATGGTTCGGTTTATAAGTATTTTCTTATATAAATATTTCGTATAAATTGGAAGAATTGTTTTAAAGAAGATTTTGGAAAAAGAATTAAATTCTGTACTTTCCTCTCTGTCGCTGGAAAATAAATTCGGTGATGACGGCCGCATCATCGACTTTCATTTTCGAGTTTCGAAGGGGAAAGGCCACTGTAGAAAATTCTACTGCAGATTTATTTTGAAATTTCTAAAATTTTCTTTTATTGTTCTAACTATAATTAGAGATATTGAGTTGTAAGAACTTATTTATCTATTATTTTGAAATAAATGGAAATTCAACTCGGTATTTAATTCTAAAATTTTCCGTTAACTAATTGAAAATTTTAGTGAAATAAAAGTTAGGTAATAAATGAATTGAAACCCCTAATTGAAATAAGAGAATTAATGCTAAGGATAAAGGAAGATAAATATTTTAACTTATGAATATTGGTAAAGACTTAGTGAATAATCAATGAATTAAAAGAATGGAGATTTAACTTGTATAAGGTTCAATTGCATTTTCTTTAACATAAATAACTTACCCAAAAATTAAAAGTTGAAATGTTAAATAAGAAACAAGAATTGAATATTTTACAAGTAGGAATTTAGAAAACGAAGTATTCAATAAACTACTGTTATAATAAGAATTAAATGCTATAAACTAAGGTTATAATTGAAATTTTACTGAAAATAAAGTTAAGAATTATTAATAGATGATATGAACCTTAGTATATAACATGAAATTCAAAATAAGAATTTATTATATGAGTATTCACTTAAGTATGTTTTATCTCCCCTATTCTAATATAATGGAAAGTAGGAAAATTTTAATGACTGCAATTCATAATTAATGAATGTTATTAATGAGAATTCAAGGGAAATCTTACAAGTGAAGATATTCAAATATTTGTTGTTATTAATGAGAATTTATTTTATAGACTTAAGTAATAAAAGGAAACTTAAGTAATAAAAAGGAAATACAAATATAATGAATTTGGTGATAATTGGAAAATAAACTTGTAAGAAACAAAGAAATCCCTCATAAATGAAGGAAAGAAAAATCAAAACACTGAATTATGAAATAAATGTATAATGAGATATTTTGGTGTTGATTTGAATTGTTGGTTGATGTATGTTGTTGGGTAAGGAATTATGGAGTTGTTAGATTTACAAATAATCTATCTTTGTTCCATCCAAGGCTTTGAGCAATGGATGTACTTGATAGTTATTCTTCATTCGTACAACTTCAAAATTTGAACCTAACAACTAATTGTTTGTTTGATTGAATGATTGTCTGTTGGTGGCATGTGCTGTTTGTTAAAATTTATGGTTGTTGCATTTGATTGGATATAAATGATTGAATCTACCCAAACATTTCACTGTAAAATAAATATTTAACCTTTTAGATTATATAAGTGAATACAGGGGTTGGAAGCAACTGCTACTGCTTTTGGTTCCAAAATAATAAGCGTATTGCCCGACAAATAGGTACGTTTTCGGATTACTATTAAAGCGCTATTTATATATTTTCCCGTGTGGGATATTTTATTTTGGATATATGTAATATATTTGTATATTTGAATATTATATTTTCTCCAGAGTCCCTCCGTACAAAGGAGACTCTGCCAAAAAAATTCGTAAATTTTGGACTTAGAAATTTTTTTTAAAAAAAAAAAAATATATATATATATTTTTCCAACTTTAATAACTCAAGTATTAAAGGATATAATGATTATAAAACAAGAATATTTCATTTAGGAGGATTAATCCAGGAAAATATTGTTTATAAATTAAAAATTGAAATAAAAAGTACTGTTTATTCTTCCTTCTCCCTTCTTTTTTCCTTTTCGGGGACGAAAAGTTTTGAGTGGGGGAGATTGTAACGACCTGATAAATTTATGATATTTTTATAAATTTAATTTATATGTTTGCTAATTTAATCCAGTATAAAATTAAAGTCTTAGGATTTTAAAAGGATGAATGTAGGAGTTAGATAGTAACTGTAATTACAGGTAGAGATTTAAAAAGTTATATGACATAGATTTGAAAATAACTGAAAGTTGTGTTGTAGTTATAAGTCTTAATTTGTTGGTTTAATGGTATTAATGTAACAATAACTGAATTAGATTACATACACACAAACATTTGAAAAATTTATTAGGTGGACTAAATTGGTTAAAGTTCATAAGTTGTGCATTTCAATTTAGTAGAAATTCTAAACGATAAACGAAGATTTAAATAAACGCTAAATTAAAACTATGTAAAATGGTGACTTAAGGCCTAGTTATAGGAATTGGAATATAATCCAAAATTTAATTAATGATAGTAACGTAGTATTAGCTAATAAATAGATTTCAATGCAGTAACCAAATGAAAGGAATAGGAATGAATATATATATTGAATAGGAATGAATATATATATTGATTTGAAATGAAATAAAAATGTGTCACATTTAGATGGAGTAAAATTTAAGAAACCTATAAATGTGGAATCAGTAAACATTTGTAAAAAAATATTGCCTAGAATAAAATTCATTTAATATAAGAATTAAAAGGTGGAAGATTTACATTTGGATTGAAAGGTATAATTAATTGAATTGGTGATTTGGGAATTTAATCCAAGGGTTACTCTAAAAATAAATACGGATAAAAAGAGGTTAAACTAAGGAGGGGCATTAATTGATTTTAAGGCTTATTTAATACGTTAATAGGCAAGACTCCGCATTCATACATTTATACAAAGCTAAATAGAAGCACAAGTGTGATATAATGTAAATAGATGGATATCAACCTTTATTTATATGTTAATGGGATTTAATTTCTATTGTATAAAAACCGCAATTTAATGAAGATTGAAATAGCTAATTCATACGTTAGTTGATTTAGCTGGAATATGAAGATATTTAATGGAATAGTGAAATCAAATGGGAATGGGTTTCCATTGTTCATTTGAATTCACATTCATCATAAAAACTTATTTGAAAACCAAAGGAATAATAAAGGAATCAAGACTTAATTAGTAATTTGGATTTAAGACATGGCAATTTGGATTTATTGCAACATTTAATACCATAGAATTTAGTAAAGCTTATTCAAATTTTAGTTGACCATTTGTGATATAACTTTTTGAAAACAAGACTTTATTTATGAATTGAGTATTTGATTCAACGAATGGTAATTACTTCATTTAAAAATGGAATTTAACGTAAATTTGTACGTTATTAAAGTTAAATGAAAGCTGTAAACATTTGACTTAGAGAACAATTGAGTGAAATCTTAACTAATGTAAACTTCATCATATTGACATCCATAACTGTGAATCATAGGAAGAAGGTAAATAAATGAACTTAACCAAACTATTTATGTTGAATATTGAAAATTTGAATAAATAAATAGTTAAGAAAATTAAGGGAATGGGAATAAAAATTTATTTATAATTTGGAATTTTAATTACGGTGAAAAGGGTTAACTGCAATTAAAAGTAAGTTGAGATGGAAATCAAGTTATTTATTTAATTTGGTTTAAGATGAGAGTGTATAAGTATAAGATTAGGTAATTTGTGAGAATAAATTTATAATTCCCAATTAATAAGAAAGTGCAGAAATTAAAATTGCAAATTTATATACCTATAAATTTTTATTCACATCCAAGCTTGTTAAATTTATTGGGATTAATTGAACTATCTAAGTAATGAAATTTGGCCAATAATAGGAGTTGAAACATAAAAATTGATTTTTTATGATTTATTTAATTGATTTAATAATATTAAAAATAGCCATTTTTGTCACGGACTCGGATTTCGACGAAACCAGTTTCATCGGATCCGTAACGGTGAATTATAATAATGTTTCAAGTTTCGTAGCGATCGGACTTGTCGTTTGATCGTACGGACTCGAAACGCCTTGAAATTTACGCATTTTGAAATCAATTTGAAATTTTGTTTTTTTGGCATAACTTCTTCATACGATCGAATTTGGTCGCGAAACTTTTTCCATTGCGTTCAGAATATTTTAAAACACCTATTTGGATATATAGTTTTAACAAATCCGACTCCGGAGGCATAGCGGGCTTTTTGGACCATGGTTTGTCACGCACGTTCGCGTATCCAGTCTAGCTACCCTACCTCTAGCCTATCTATAAATATACATCTATAAACCCTAGCTCCTTTCTTTTTCATTTGCTGTACGTTCATTTCTTCACTCTTTTCTCTTCCCCAAATGTATACATCTCAGATCCAATTCCAGATCCATCCACAGTTCAAAATCAAAAGTCAAAACTCAAAAATTTCAGAAAATTCCAGAAAAAATATATGTTGAAGTATTCGATACGCGTAATATACTGGTGAAATTCGTTTTTCAATTGGAGCTGTCATTCATCCAGAATAAATTCAAACAGCCCCAAAACCGTTCATCATCGTCGCGCAAAACTTCGTCGGATCGGAAAACGGTTTCTGGGTTTTGACGAGGGAACGAAGGTGATCGCATCCATATGATTTGTTTCGCGAATCGACGGTTGGATTGACGGCAAAAACTCGACTTGGTTTTCAGATTTAATGGCGCGTGTTTTGGTCTTGGGCGCGTTCTGGGAAGAAATGGGTGAGGATGACGTGGCTATCAAATTTTGTGTAATTGTGTTCCATTTTTGTATTTTATATTTTATGTTTTCATTCGCAATTTTCGACATAACTTTCTCATACGAAGTCGGATTCACACGAATTTTTTTTTGTTAGGATCGTAATTTAATTCCGGACTCGATGACGCTGGTTTGGACGAATTCTGAGACGGGCGAATTTTTGGGTTTAAATCGAATTTAAATTCGATTTAAATTCAAAAGGTGAGTGTTTTAACCCACTCACAATTACTAGAAGCTTTTATGTTTGTTAAATAAATTTTAGAAATGAATAGAAATTTATTTATGAGCTTTTGGCATGTTATTTCATCCATATCTGTTGAATTGCATTTATTGAATTTAGCTGTTAATTAAATTGATTAATTGCGTATTAATTTGCTGTTAGGAATTTTGTTTGCATATGAAATGCTAGTTAACAGTTATATGAATTATCTCTAAATATAAATGGTTAGATTAATAGTTGAAATTTAATTTGAATAAACTGACAGTTATTACCCGTTGCATATTATCGAACTAATATTGTTATTGATTGATATGGGTTGATAGTGATTGATATTGATTGATGGTTGAAATTGGGTGATGGATGTGCTGTTGAATGGATGACTTATGTGGATATCATTAACTGCCAGTTAGCATGCATTTTTCATTTTCGGGATTGTGGTTTGAAATGATAAAACCGCAAAGTTTTATTTTTAAATTGCGGATTGAAATGATAAATATCCGTATCACTTGACCATAGGATAGAAAATTATATACAGGCACCGCGGTCTATATATAACTATTTTAATGTGATTTCTATGGTTTGGATTGAATACGGTTTATAAATCTTAAATTTTATATTGTATAAATATTTTATTCCATATTTATATACCTATGAAGTTAAAATTTAGGAATTTAAAAGGTGGATAAATTTCTTTATTGAAATGGAAGAAATTTAGAAAATGGAGTTGGTAAATTTATATCCTATGTTTAAATGTAAAGTTGAAAATTTTAAGATATGATATTTGAAATTGGATTTTCCCAAAATAAATAGAAATGGATATTCTAGTAAAAATTTGAATTGGAAAATTTATATATATATTTTACTAGAAATTGAAGTTTTATTAATTATGGATTTTATGTGAATGGTCAAGATTAATTAATAGAATATTGATTTTGAAAGGATAAAAATCCAACTTTAGTTGAAATATTAATGCTCAAAAATGGATATAAATATATATAAAATTGAAATGGTTTTGGGACTTGAGGTAATATTTTGGATTTTGGTTTAACTTTAAAAGAAGAAATATTTGGAAAGCCGTGTAATTTATTTCTTTATAAAGCAACAGTAAAGTTAAACCTTTTTAATTCGCATACCGTTGAATATCCAAACCATTTGAGTTTAAAAGTTATGGTTTGAAATTATGGATTTCCAAAAATATTAAGCTTTGAAAATATTCGATTTTCAGATATTATGAAGCTAAAGCCTTTTAATTTTTGGAAAGGAATTATATTTGGAATAAGTGGAAAAATATGGTTTTGGGTTTTGGAATGATATCGTAATATTATGGTTTTGAAATGGATTATATTCTGGTTTTAAAGTATAAACAATTTTTAAATGACCGCGGTGTTATAATAACGATGGGTTGGCAAAGAGACCGGGATCGGATATGGACATACTCTCTGTCGATACCGAAAACCACTTTGACTAACCGTGTACGCGGTGGAGTTCCAGAATGAAGTAGGTGGTGGTGACGTTTCCTGTAAGGTAAATTCGTGGACCCAACTCCCGTGAGTTGGCATAAGGTGGCTAAAACAGGAGCGATTCTCAGGCCAATGAGGTCATTCCTCTGATCGGACGCTCCTCTTCGATATTATACTTTGACTTGGATTTGATTCAGTGGCCACTTCTATATTTTGATTTTGGGGAGTTAGTCCGAGGTGGGCGGTAACTGCGGCTACGCGTTTCCACCAGCCTGGATAGCAATTGGTATATCTACCCTGGCATTGCCTCGTTGTGCCGTGTCACCTACCATATCGAGCCTTGTACGAGTTTGGTTTTCTCCCGTAGCCCGTGTGGTATCCTCTAGTTGCTTCCCGAGTAGGAGGAGCTATGATATTGGATGGACTACTGGGACTATTACGTGTTAAGGTGGAAAATGTAAAGCCTTAACGCTATTTAAAAGTAAGTTTATTTTATAAATAGACACTATTATAATAGCGCAATATACTACATAGTAAATAGTTTAACGGATCCTTAGGAGATGTAAATCCCGAACATCTCTTGAGTTACTGTACTCATATTTATTTCTGTTTATTTAACTCACATAAGATATTCTAGTCTGACTCGGGTGTTTTTGTCTATTCAAATTCGCTCGGGTCAGTCCGAGCATTTCAGGATAGCAGGTTTAGCTTTGGAGGACGAAGACGAAGATTCAGCATTATTTTATATATATAGTATTGCACCACACACTCTCTATATTCCGCTGCATTGTTGTATTGGTATGTGTAACTCTGATGTTCATTGTATAAGTGAAATAACTGTTTTGTAAACTGTTTTGAACTGTATATTTATTATTATATTTTATCCTTCCGCTGTGAGATTCTATTTGTTTTATTCCTTCTCTGTTTTTCTTATTTACCCCATAACAATCCGCCCTTGCGTATGCTTTGAATTGGCACGTGTGTCGGTTTAAAGTGTGCAAAAAGGCGGGATGTTACAGTAAGTGTTTAGAAAAGAATATGTTTGGAAAGTTACAGAAGAAGTAAATATAGTAACAAAAGATTGAAGCAAAAAGTCGCTACAGTGACACTTTTAAAAATAGTCCGTCTTTGAAAATAACATGCATTTTTGCGGAAACTTTCTTAGGGTTTCTTTAGCAACTAATCAACTAAATAATGTATTATTCTTATTGAAAAAGTTTTGAAGCCTAATTTATTTGATAGCTACTTGAACAAAATGCAAAAAGTTATAGCGAAATAATCACTATAGTGTAGTTCGATAACATACCATGTTTTTAGAAAATTCTCTAAAATAACTGAAAGATATTCTTTAGGATTTCTCTTTCTAGTTTTCAAGTATCCAAAGTATGCTAAATGATGTAAAACGAATAAATCAAAAATCATTTATTTAAGCGTCTTAAACTAAGTGCAAAATAGTAGTAAAATCACATAAAACGACAGCCTACAACTTTTGGCAGCTCTTCCTAAGTGTTGTCTTTGCTTCTGAAACACTGCTTAGCTGTTGTGGATTGTTTTGGTGCATTTGCACAAACGCTATTTGCTATTTGAAACTATAAATTGTGTAAAAAAGGATATTTAAATTAAGTATTTTTCTCTAATCTTTTAGGGTTGTTTTCTAACTTATATTAGGGTGTTTTAAAATTGGTTTCATTTTAAATATATATTTTAACGTTTAATTATGAATTTTTAAACTAAGTAGCTTTTAAAATAAAAACTTGTTTTTCTATTTATTCAGAAATTCTCTATTTTTACATAATATTCTATAAAAAGAAATTATCGTATATTTTAAGTAGTATTAAAAGTATTTTAACATATTAATAAGTATTTTAAAGTTATATATATATATATATATATATATATAAGTTTTAGATATTAAATTAAGTATTTTATAAATATAATAAAGGGAGTTTGGATTTTAACACTTAAGTCAAAATAATTTTTTATGGAATCAACTAAATGTATATTTCCTTAATTAATAAGTGAGGATATGCTCTTATCTTTCAATAAATGTCTAAAGTTATTAATGAATAAGTAAATAATTTTGGGTTGTTGTAAATAGTGTTTTTAGCAACACTTGTTTTTAACCCTTATTATTAATTATACTTGGGAATATGATTAGATATTTACTAATCGATATTTAGTAGAAAAATATAAGTAAAAGGTTTGGGTATGTTGTGACAATTGTTTTAGCAACACTACTCTTTAACCCTTAAATATAAATAAATCTTTGGAAAGGGGGTTTTAAAGAGGAATGTTCTCAAAGAATAAAATGTTTGGGTTTGTTGTGACAATTGTTTTAGCAGCACTTGTCTTTAACCCTTAAAAATGATTAAACCTTTAAAAGGAGAGTTTTAAAGATAATGATTAAATGGAATGGGTTTGGGTTTGGAGTTAACAATGTTTTAGCAACATTTGTTTTTAAAGCCTTGAATTATATTTTGGAATATTATAAATCTTTAACGATGAAATTTTAACAAATATTGAAATCTTTTATTAAGGGATAGAAAATGTTATATCTTTAATTTATAAAAGAAAAGGAATTTATTATAACAATATTTTGGTAGTAATAGTTTTAATCTCTTTGATTATATTTCAAGTAAGTAAAACTTGTTAAGTAATTTGTGAATACACTTATACCATTGGAAAAAATATATATGAGTACTTTTTAAGTATTAAAAGAATAAATATATATGAGTACTTTTTAAGTATTAAAAGAATAAATGAATAGAATTTTTTTTAAAGACAAGTATGTATCTTTTATAAAAGGAAATCCAATATATTTATACAAGTATAAAATGGAAGTTTTGATTAATAAAAGAGTATTAATCAATAAAGGAAGTCTTGATTTACAAAAGAATATTTATCAGATAAAAAGATGTTTTACTAATAAAAAGGGTTTTAATTAATAAAGGACAAATTAATAGTAAAGCGACTAAAAGTTGTTCATGTGACTTGATTATACTTGGATGTAAGTAACAACTATGTAATGAACTTAGTTTGATTGTTTATAGGAGGTTAGTACCAATGCTTAACACTAAACATCGAACGAGTAAGCTTCTCTATTTGTGAGAGTCAAGACTAATGTTTAGGTAGGGACGGAGCGATATAGCTCTAACCTATTGGCATTCTTCTAGACCGAGGAATAGTTAAGCCGAAAGGTCGAAAAGGTGTACAGTATGGAACCTTGATTCCCATAAGCAAGCGTTTAAGACTCGATAGTCGATTAGATGAATATCGATCTTGACGAAACTTAACCAAGCAAGTATAAGGAATGCTTCGCGGATTTATACCAATAAGACCCCTGGGAGGAGTATTGGTCTGAAATGCCTCTAGCTTTCGATTACTTCTAAAAGAACCAAAATTGAGTTAACGGAAATTCATCGATTTTGTTTCGAAGTGGCTGGGATTAGTAAGTGTTTTACTTAACAAATAATACTTCAAAACTATTATACGGATTCTATGATTTGGAAGTGGAATGATGGAAACCATGTGTGGTTCCTGTGATGACAAGCAAATTTATCACTTGGATAAATTATATTTATTTTAAAAATATTTAAATATTGGTTTAAAAGTAAGAAATAATCATGTTTTAAGTGATAAATAATAGTTATTTTCGCTGGGAAAAATATTATGAACAAATTATTAGGTAAAATATCAATAAAATAACTGGAAATCGTTTTATTGATAAAACTGCTTTTAAACAATAAGAATCATGCACGGCTATGGATACATACACTAATATATGTTTTCAAACAAGATTATGAAACAAAATAATTTATTTTATTTTAGAAAAATAAAATGTATTTATGACATCGACAGTTGATATCATCGATTTTATATATTTTTTCGAAAATTCAAGTTAAGTATAAATAAATAATAAATGGGTTTTATAAACAAAAACCCTATTTTAATTATTTAACAATTATGGTAAAGAGTTTTTAAATTTTATTTGCCAAAATAGATAGTTCGTAGAGAATAGAAAATGTGACCGAAGAACATTTTGAAGATTTCCGACCCTTCGACACTAGAAAGTTGTCGGGAACGTTGTTCATCTCTATGGATCTTATACACAAATATAAGTGATAATTAACCCTACAATAATATACTTAATTAGGTTTTACCTTAAGTTAAATATGGCTAGGAAGTGATGTGACACTTCATGGTTTTTAAAAATATAAAATACACACACACACACACACTTATATATAAAGTACTTTTTTTAATCTCCATTCATTTATATAGAATAATCATCATAGCCTAAGGATGGAACAAGAGGGGGAATGATGGACGTGACATGTTATATTATTTTATTCAAAGGATAATTTAGTAATTTTATCCAAATATTTTGCCTATAAATACACACCGACACAAACACACATTTTAATTTACATTATCTTCTTCGTTTTCGAATTTTCCTCTCCAAAAAATCCCATGGCTTCCAAGGTTTCAAAAAGTTAACAAATTCACTTCCTTAGCTCGAAATCACTTCTTTAGGCTACTACAACACTTTTATAAGTTATACAAACCTTCACTTTACCCACTGCACAATACCAAGCTGATCCCTCACACCACTAGGCCAAGCCCATTTGAAGTCCAAAACCTCAGGAAAATCTTCACTTTTCGAAGCTCGGGCATTGTTTTCTAGGTCTAGTCGAAGTTCGCTTTGTGTTTGCGGAGTTTAGGTGAGTAAACTACTTTATTTTGGGAATTTTTTGACTTTATTATGATGTGTTATTGTGGTGATAGTATGATGAGAAAATTTAATGGTTATGATGTTGGTCGATGGTGATTCGATAGATATTTGTGTTTGGTGTTGAATTTGAGATTTGAATATGTGTTGTCGAGTTAGTAAGCATATAACCTTATGTTATATATGTATTTCATCGTGATGATTAAAAGTATGGTAGTATGGATGTATGGTTGTGATCTAGGAACCAAAGTATGTTGATTTGAAACAAAATTAACAACTTTGTGTGTTGCGACAAGCGTGATCCGATTCGAAATAAAAAATCCTATGTTTCTTGTTTTAAAGTTTGGAAATTGTTTCGATGTTTCTATCTTTGTTTCTAAGTCTCAAAAAATTTAAAATTTATGTTTCTAAACACGAATCAGGAAATAACAAGTAAGTTTTTTCGCTTGAAATATGTTTAAGCGAACTGCGCTCATAGCAATAATCGCTATGGACGCGGTTTGACAAAATTTTCGATTTTCGTCTTAAAGTGATTTCTTTTGCAATGATTTTGCATTAGTTTTCAAAATTTATTAATAACATTAAAAGAGTTAAGTTTGGATAATTTAATAATTTATTTATTTAAAATTAATTAGTATCTAATTAGTAATTAAGTAAATAATTAAGGGTTAAATAACACTTAAGAAAGGTTAATGACTAGTTATTAATTTATAAAGTTTTAATTAGTGATTAATGAAGTTAAGAAGTAATTTAATAATTAATTATTATTTAATTAAGTTAATTAGTTAATTAATTATTATCAATTAAGTGATTATTTAATTAATTTTTAATTAATTAGGGTTTAGCTAATAATGAACTGATATTATTCTAACTAATACATTAGGAAGTTAATTAGGGCTTAACCAAGTCCATTAAGTTAATTAAAATTTAATTATGAATTAATCTTGATTTATTTAAGATATAATTAGGGTTTAAGATAATTGAAATTATTTTAATCTTTTCAAATCTATTTTTAAACTTAATCAGTTATATTTTAAATCAATCCTCTTTTCAAATTAATTGATTTAAATCAAAGGATCTCTTGTTTAGGCCATTAAGTAGCCAAATGGATTAAAGTAGTGATTATAAAACGTTGACATTTTATGGGAAATAAGCGACTTGTGTTTAGCACAAAAGCTGAATATTGGTAACGTGATATACACAAGGAAGTTAATTTCAGTAAGTGGGTCATGATAACTTAAGCATATTGATATACTTCTATGTGTACGTTTTTCACCCGATTATGTATTCACTTATATTTATAACCTCGAAATCTGCCTATGATTGATTGTATGTTAGGTGTAAATCCCTTACATATCTGATGTTTGGCAGTATCTATGATGTAACTTAGATAAGTTAATCCAAAATTTAATGATCCATTGTAGTCGCTGAGCCTCCGTTTGGTTTTGTAAAGCAAATATTTCATTTTCTTTTGAAATGATCTTCAAAGTTATTCTATTTCAAACAATATATTTAAAGAATGATTAGAAAATTGGTTTGAGAAGTTTTACAAATGATTTTGGGTATTCAAAAAGGAGTTTTAGAAATGGTTTTAAATATTTATATAAAAAGTTTATAAACGGTGAGGACTCGAACATTTACTTCCAAAAGAACCGGAATGAGCAAACTGAAAATTATCGGTTGTTGGTATAGAGAGACCGGGATCAGATCTATATCCGAAAACCATTCCGAACCAACATCTACATTCAAGTGGAAGACATCTTGATGATGATTGAAGATAGTGCTCTTTGAAGTGCAAAGGCTACTGCTAGTAATCCTGAGGGTGATTCCAAAATGGATGTAGCAGGGTTAGTGCCTTCAGTTTCATTCAGACCCAGGACAAACTTGTATGGATGAATGCTAGCATTGCACTGATGCTAGGAGGGCAGTATTAGCATTCTAAGATGGTTTGCTAAGAGAAAGAAGGCAAGGCGTAGCCTCAACCTCACAACATGAAGGAATGGCAAAAACAGGGCATGGAGTAGAGCTATGTGGTTAGCTACCATTAGGAGCGCTCACCCCATTTAGATGTCCCTTTCAGAGTTAGTTTGCATGCAAACACTGTGGTAGTATGAGGCCTCGGTGTCTAGGGGGTGAGTTAATCTAGTCTGCTATGTTAAAGGGGCAGCTGGCTCTGTGTTAGCATCAGTGCATTTTCTAGAGGTGTATCATCGGAAGGTAGTTCCTTACCTTGCCATTGTTGGGATTCAATCTCCAATACGTGCCTTACAGTTTTGATTTTACAGCCTAGTGTTGAAATGCGAGATGCTAACATTTCAGCTATTTCCTTTATTTACTTTAAACCTAGACACTATGATAATATCACTAGATCTTGATATAAAATGTTTTGGTTATCATAAGGTAAAAACCCATATATGTTTATGTATGGTGTGGTCTTACGAGATACCTTTGTTTTGAAAAGCTTTCAAATGTAGAAATCAGTTGGTTGTCACTTGTTATCTAGTTTTACTCACGCTGGTTTACCAGACTGACCCAGACGATATTCCATGTAATGCTCGAATCAGACGGAGCATGTTTTACCAGGTTTAGCATGATACTTCGAAGCTGGAGAAGAGCTGAATGGCCAAGACGTATTCAAATATTTTACTTCAAATGTACAATAGAGTCTATATGATTGGTTAACGTAAGGACAGGTTTCTATAACTTTCCAAAAGATTAGGATAAGTTAATGTACTTTGATGTTGTATATATAAATAAAGACATTTACTATTTGTAAAGATCATTGTTTTATTATATATTATTAGCTGCGTTGTGAGATTTTGTGTTGTTTAATTTTCTTCTATCTTCTACCTTCTTCTTTCACCCTAACAGATCGGTGTTTTTGGCACTTGTATGTTCAGCATGTAATACAGTGGTGTATCGGTGTCTATTTTCAATGGTCGAAAAACTGGTTTTTTTACATTTGGTATCGAAGCTTAGGTTGAGCGAACACCTTGCCCTTGATGGGGTAAGCTCATTAGGGATAGAATTAATAATGTCCCAGATTGAGTGGAGTGTATTATATATAAGAGCTTGTATCTGTTAGTGTATAAAATGTTTTGTATTGTGTTGATTTATCGGTTAAGTGGCTTAAGAACTCTAGTCGAGACGTGGGATGCCATGGTATCAATAGGGGATTCCTAATCACTCGAATAAGGCAAACCGACACAATATCATTTAAAAATGGTAAATCAAATCATTTTACCTAGGGTTATATTTTATATAAAGAAAAGTTTTCAAAATTAATAGACTATTGGTTGTAATTAATGTTAGGAAGTAACAATGGGAGTGTATTCTAAAGATATTTTACCATGATTAGGTAATAAGAAATGGGTATGCAAGAAAGACATAGACGGATAAAGAGATCGAAGAAGTCAACCACAAATTATGGAAAGGTTGATGGACAGACCACCAAATTACTAATACTTCCAAGTGAAGAGGTATTGGGAGTTCAAAAGAAGCCGACAACCTCACCCAAGAGTAACAATGTTAATAATCATAGAAAGAGGAAATTCCTACTGCGTCGGAAGAGACTTTGGGAAGACAAATCAAAAGAGGATAGTCAATAAATGAAATTCTTCGAAAAGGAAAAAGAAATTAGTTGCTACTGCTGTCACAAGACGGGACATACCAAGGACTATTGTACTGAAGGAAAGGAAGGACTGCAGTAGTTCCTAAAGTTTGGGAGAAACGTTACTTCTTTTACCAATAAGTTGGACACATCAAAAAAGTTTGCCCCATGATTCAAAGAGCACTATAAGTCGGAGGAATTATTATGAAGAGACCAGCCACCTAGAGAGAGATAATTAAGGGAATATATTCATGGAAAGCAAAGGATAATAGTAGATGGGGATAACTATCTTTAGTATGAACTCTTAATATGTAAGGTGTTTGAGAAGTTATGTATAATATGTATACCCTTGGAAATGTTTTAATTGATCTGCATTTATCTTTAGTTGCTTTTAAAACCTTTTTTAAACTTATTAAATAGTCAGTAAGAGTTTGAAATCAGATGTTTGATATGATTTCATGTAATTCAAGAATCATGAATGCTAGAGTTTTTGTAACAGCCAAATTTTTCGACTTTCGAAAGTCGACATCAATGCGTCCACTATATCAAATGCCGAACAATCGAATGCCGATAAACCGAACCGCTAGGGTTAAAGAAGAAGAAGATAGAAGAAGAAACAGAAACAATAACAGAACCTCACATTTCGTAGCGGAACAACATATAATAGATAAATGAATATCTTTGAAACAAAAGGACTATATCAGTTTATACAATACATTATCAGAGTTTACAACGACACAATACAACACTGGCAGTTATTTTAACTGGCTTGCATCGAAATTTTGACTTGCACCAACCCAAATGCAATGGACACTATATAGTATAAGTGATATGTCTCGCCATCCAGCTTGAACTCCAAATCTCCACAGCAACTTTTCTGACTTCGCTCCAAAATAATGATAACCTGACTCTAGGCTGCCCGTGTGGAAAATTATGGGCACCTAGAGTTTAGAAAGGGAACAATAAACTCTAGATCAGTCATGGGACTGGTGTGAGATCCTAAAAATAGCTATTTTCACAAAGAAAAGGAAAAGAAATCCGCTATGCTTTTGGAAAATGAAACTACCATAAGGCCTCCCGGCACACACACAATGCAATCGCACATTTGGGGGAGATTTCTCCTTATGATAGTCAAACATGATCGATACGTAGAATTCTTTTTAATATTATCATTAGTGCATAGTGGAAAACATTTGCAAGTATAATATTAATCTTAGCCAGCATACGTACCATTATAGTATGCCTACTATTGCTACCATGTTAAATGGAAGGTTCTACAACTAAAACCGTAAAAGGCGCCTATTGGTATTGGATTTCCAACAAATGGTCTGGCTAAGGAACTTCCTGAGCCACATGGGTACGCCTCTAGAGGGACGCCCCGAGAACTTAACCAGCTCTCTGCCAACACAAGGTCGGGTTACCTTTGTAACTAGGTAACTACTGACACGAGTATGCCATCCCCTAGTCATTTTCGACCTTTATCTGAAGATCCTCAACCACAAAGCAACAACCACAAAGTATAATAAATTTGCAGCAGCCACATAAGTTAAATATTTGAGCTCCATACAGTGATACTTTCCAGAAGCAAATGACATACCCTCAGGGGGCGCAACCCCCAAATAACCTTACCGCATCCTTCCCGTTTCGACCATTTGCGGGTTATGAGGTCCGACGAAGTCTCGTCCATAAAGCTACACTTTTCACAAAGCCATGCTTTGATTAACAAATGATTAGCAGCACCTCGTTTGCCACACTACCAAATTAGGAGTATATCACTAATAAGCATCAACTACATAACCTCTGAGCTCGTGTTTTAGAGAAGGGTGTTAAGCTAAGAGAATAAATTCTCTGCCACATACAGAAATGCATTTGATAGAAATCAGCTTCATATCTCAAAGTGTAATGTCAGATACACATCCATACAAGTTCGTTCCGGGATTAAACGGAACCGAAGGCACTTCAAAGAAGCCCTTGCAAATCCAGATATTCGCTAATCACGTCCGGAATCCCCATAACAAAGGGTGATAAAATCTCTATACCGGAGCAACCTGGTGCAGAGACATTCGACAGGTAATCCTTTCACTTTTGAAAATACCCGGTCTTTAACACCACCTTCAAATGCAATCCCATTTCGTCGTATCATTATTCGGAATGGGTTTTATGACACAAAGTCCTCTCTCGACAAATCCGAATAATGAGCGCTTATTTTTTTTAAAATAAGTGTTCATTCAGATTTCAAATAAATCACAACAAAATTCCCCTTTTGCTCTTTTAAACCAAAGATCCATCACAATCACAAAGGTTCGATGTAGTTTTCGAATATCCATTTGGAATCCGACCCCCGGCCGCATCGACATTCAAATTCCATTTAAAGGCCAACATTGATAGTTGGTTATTTAACTATCAATCAACATTCACAACAATCACCAAGATTTAAATAATTTCTTCCAATTATTTATTTTCAAAATAGCTTTGCAAGATATAATTTTAACACTTCAACCATTTGAAAACAAATTTCAAATCGCTTTTCACCTTTCAATCTTTTGAAAACAAATTTCAAATCGCTTTTCACGCTTTAATCCTTTGAAAATAAATTTCAAATCACATTCCTCATGTGGAATAAATTTCCAAATATTTATTTAATTCCACTGAAAATTTGCCGAGTTCAAATACTTTAAAAATAATTTAAAATACTTATCCAAAATATACTTCGAAACATTTAAAATAAAATCATTTTAAAACGCTTTCTTAAATATTAGTTACGAAAATATTATACTAATATCTCATACAAAAATTCAAGTCCAAACTAATTTTGAAATAAAATTAGTAGATTGGATATAACTATTTACATATCCAATTTCTAAAACAAATATCGAATAAAACTTTAAATAATTACTTCTATAATAAAATAAAATAAATCTTTACTTTAAAGATTTTTAAAATAACCCAAGTAAATAATTTCACCAAAATATTCTTTCCTTAAAACCATCTTCACAACTTTAATTTCATGTTTATAGACTATATTGAAAACATACATGGCTTTCCAAGGAAAGTACACCTTCCATTCTAAAATGGTTCATTCAAATCAATTTATAAATCTTTCTGGATTTATTTAAATTTACGTTCCAAATCCATAAATTCCTTTCCACACTTTTTATAAATAAAACAATATTTATTTTCAAAACAAATTTCCATTTCTTTTATAAAATTCCCATTGTGAATTTAAATTTTCCAAATGCTACTGATATACGATTTCCAAATTGATTTCAAAAATCATTTCCAAACACCAAATCAATTTCCAAATTGATTTCAAATTTTATTTTAAACACCAAATCAAATTCCAAATTGATTTCTAAATTTATTTCAACACCAAATCGATTTTCATCAAACACCAAATCGATTTTCTTATTGATTTCCCAAAGCTTTATTCTTTTAACACCAAATCAATTTTACAATTTATTTTTAAAATAAATTTCTTTATCTCTTCCAAATTATTTAAAATCCGTGTTTTAAAATAAATTCTTCACCTTTTGAATAATATTACTTGAAATACAGTTATTAAACTTTTTCCCATATTTTGGAATTTTATTCAATAGGATTTCATTATAGATTTTCTACTTAAATTTAAAAATCTAATTTCATTTATTTCTGGTATCCTACGATACCAAAAATATATTTCGGCTAAACTATAGCCTTCAAAGATTTCAGTCACAAATATGATCACACACAGATTATAAATAATCAACACACAATCATTGAAATAAATTCAAATATTTGAGGAATCTAGTTAGATCCCTCCAACCTGTTTCCCTGCGTCCAAAGACGTTATCACGATAATTAAATACCAATTTCACTTCAAGGTGGAATATCGCGGTATATGGGATCAACATAATATCATCCGCTGTTATGCGGCACATAGGGTCTCATCTGCTATATATTGTAGGAAATCAATCACTCTAAATACGTATATAATACCAGTTTCACTTCAAGGTGGAATATCGCGGTATATGGGTTTATTATAATATCATCCGCTATTATGCAGTGCATAGGGTCTAAACCAATACAACTGATAACAATTTATCATCCTAGCACACAATCAACAATTTTAATTTAACTATCTAAAATTAAACTAGAAAATTCGATTGAGTGAGAAGACCTCACCTTTGCTTTGCATGCAATCCATTTTCATCCATCTTGACTCGTTTTCCTGTCTTTTGACCTCGTATAAATAATTTATACAATTGATTAATATTCGAAATAAATCGAATAATAAATTTCCATTTAATAGATTTATTTAATTTAAACTAATAATTAAATTTCTCAAACCCATTTTCCTTTAATAAATTAAATTTAACTGATAATTCTCCCTTTTTTTAAAATATATACACACACTTATGAAAATAAATTTTCAAAAATTTAACTTATGTAAATTCCTCAATATTTAAAATTTCTTTTTAACTCGTATATGTAGATATTAAAAATAGAAATATTTTTATATTTTACTGTAAAACTAAAATCTCATATATATACATATATAATTTTCTATTTACTGTAGGAAACTTTTCATTTTTTTATTAAAAAATCTGGTGTAAAATTTTATTTATTTATTTTCCTGTTTTCCTACAACATGTATACCTATATATATATATATATATATATAATTAATAAAATTAACAAAATACCTCATTGCGCCGCAAATCGCAAGCGCCACTAAAAGGAATTTCGGCACCCAAACCCTAATCCATGCGTGCATTGCTTGAATCGAAACCCTAGTCATTGAGATTGATCGCGACCACATCATCTCAATGTTACGTCCACTCCATCGCGACTCTAATCCATCGCGACCACGCCACCAGAGCGTCGCCCATCATCGAGTTCGTCGACGACCGGACCTTGCCGCACCTCCTTCGACATCGGCCCACGTGCGGGCGCCACTACCACCATCCAAACACGAGATCGCGAGCATCATCATCGCATCTTGCCTCACATCATGGCTTCGACTTCCTTAACTGGAACGAATAAATTTGTTCGTCTCTTTTTTTAGGAGAAATTGCTCAGCCATTGATTTGAATTTTGTTTCTCTGAAGTTTTGAGGAGCTCGACCATTACTGATGAAGCTATCGTTTTTTTTCTTTGATTTTGTTTTGGTTCTGCATTTTTTTATTTTTTTCCCATTTAAGCGAGATTTTTTTTACATCAATATTTAATTCAAACGAACGCGTGTCCTTTTTAATTTGCTAAGTGTTTGAAAAAAAAAAGAACGTGCCATTTGCCTTGTAAAAATAGTTAATATGTTCAAATTTTAAATTTAAATTCAAACTGCCTCGATAATTGCAACTCAAAATCTCGATCTCCAATCGAGGCATGCCGCCAGACATTTATAATGTTATACGCATATTCCAAACACAATGGAAAAGGTTCCGAGTCCAAATTCGATCGTATGGAGAAGATAGTTTTTTCGACCTGTTATTTAATTAAATTTCGATATAATTTTCAACGCATTTGCTCGACTCCAAATACTACGAAAATTGAAGCCCAATAATAATACACTATTATAGATCCAATGGAACTAATTTCGTCGAAATCCGAGTCTATGCCTTGGAAGGCTATTTTTAAATATCGATTTAAACGATACAATTTCAAAACTGAACAAATCATCTCCAAATCCAATTCTGAAGCTTCCATTATCTTCAGTATTATCAATATAAATTTTTCAAGCCTTTGAATTTTTTTTAAGCAGCTTAAAACTGAAGATTCAAATTTTAACCCAAATTTCTACAATTAAATTCAAATATTTAATTGTCAAATTCATAGTTATAATAGAAATTCAAGTTAAAATAACTTCCAAATATTTAAAATCAATTAAATGTTTAAATTTCAAAGTTTAAAAATTATGGGTCGTTACATTCTCCCCCCTTAAGAGAATTTTGTCCCGAAATTACTAGTTAAGAAGAATAATCCTTAACCCGTTTATCATTTTAAGTCCAATTAGTTTTATCAATTTGCCAAAACAAAACTTTTTTTAAGACCTGTTATCACTTCAACTATCTTTCCAAAACCTTCCACAAATTCCAAACAACAATGTTTTCTTGACAATTCAAATTTAAATTTAAATTCAAATTTTTAAACTTTCAAAATTTTCTCAAAATTTTTCTAAATTCCTAAATTTTCGAAAAATTTCGCCAGTGTCTCCTTTACGCGGCTAGCTCGATGCGACTACAAAATGGCACCACGGGCCCCCAGATTCAAAAAGAAAACAAATTGCCAAGTGGCTATACAAGAAAATCATCAAATTTCATACTGAAATTTAAATACATACCTTTTCGAGCAATTCAAATTTATCTTCGAAATCAAATCCCAATTTATCTTTTTCCTTTAACACACCTGTATATCCTACTAGGAATAATATCCAAATTACAACATTTAAAACCATTTTGCACTTTTCTTTACGAAAGTTTGAATATTTATTTTTATTCAAGTCCGTATGATATACATACATCATTCATATGCAATATCAAATTCGATCCCTCACTCGATCACACAATTTCACATTCAAACTAGTATCGTCCACCTGACTTCCTAGTTCGGACTCAGATCTGGTTTCTTGATCAGAAACCGTCATTCTCCTTGCATAACCGTAAACTATGATAGAGAATTTCCAGAATCAATCAAAAACCATATCCAGATTCATCATCGAAAATCGAGTGAAAAATCCTAACTCGGATCGATATTGCTGTCTCGAAATTCTGTGCTCGAATTCTGGATTAAATCGCTATGCGAATAAAATAATATACGTACATCCTACGTATTTATTTCTAATTGATTAGTAGTTATATCAATTACTTTTCTTCTATTCACATTTGATTTTCATTCACTTATTCACAATTACCATTTCACAATTTTTCCAGTTTAATCTTCATTCGATCATTATCTTATTAAACTCCAAATTTTTCTTAAGAATTTCATCACCTTTTTTTTAAGTTAAAATAAATATTCTATACACTTCTTATATTTATTTTCAATCCACCACATTGGTTTTATTTACTTATTTTTAAACTGGATTTCCAATTCCTTATGAATTCAATTTACCTTTCATTTATAAATATTGAATTCAATTCATTTCAAACCTTATCTATTTGGACATTCCTTCAATTAGTTTCACTTACTAATTTATTTCAATACTTTGCTTTGTTTATCACAAATCAAATTCAATTCCAGTTCCAGTTCTATTTACTTACAAATTCCAAATGAATTTCAACATTTAATTTCCCTTTATTTAATTGCAATTGTGAATTCATTTATTCATTCACAATTTGTTTTCCATACTAATAAATTTTATTCCAATCTGAATTTCAGTTTAAATCTGAATTTTCTAAGTTTTCGAATTTATTATTCCATAACTATTTTTAATAAGATTCCAGAGCATTTCCACCTTTTCCAAAATCATTATTGAAATCAATTCAAATTATCCTTTGAATTCCCAAAACCAAACCTAGTTTGCAAACAACTTCCATTTAAAATAATTTGGCAGCAATTCCTCTCTTGGAAACTTGAAAACGAACATCAATGATGTTGTAGTCATCATTGATGTTATTTTCCAGCGACCGAAAAGAGTTTAGTGCTTTCACTCCTTTAAAACATTTTCCAAAACCTTTGAAAACCATTTTCAACTAAAAAGGGATTTAAATTTCCTAAATCTCCAGATTTTAAATCTTTTCAATCTTCTTTCAAATAATTCTCTGGAATTCTATTTCAATTTATAAATCATATTTACAATTTATATTTACAATTTAATAATGCAATATGAATTTACTTTCCTAACTTTTAGTTAGGATTTCAATTTCTTATTCAATAATCACTAATAATAATTTAATATTATCACTTCCTAACAATCAAGCAAACATATACTATAATAATTTTTGAAAATTATTCCTTTTATATACAAAAATAATTTGGGTAAAATTATTTCATTTACCCTATTTTAAAACAATATCGTGTCGAATTGTTCTGTACGAGTGTTTAAAGAAGCCTATCGATAGAGTTGTACAGACCATACTGACCAGAATCCATATACCACTCAATAAACCAATCATCACAATATAAAATAATTTTATATTCACTAACAAATACGCGCTCATATCTATTAATACACTCAACTCATTCTAGAGTACTACTGACTCTATCTCTAATGAGTAACACCTAATAGAGCCAAGGTTGCCGCTTAACCAAATTCTCTGATACCACATTGTAACAACCCAATTTTTTGACTTTCGAAAGTCAACATCAATATGTCCACTATATCAAATGCCGAACAATCGAATGCCGAAAAACAGAACCGTTAGGGTTAAAGAAGAAGAAGATAGAAGAAGAAATAGAAACAATAATAGAATCTCACTTTTCGTAGCGGAACAACATATAATAGATAAATGAATATCTTTAAAACAAAAGCACTATATCAGTTTGTACAATACATTATCAGAGTTTACAACGACACAATACAACATTGGCAGTTATTTTAACTTGCTTACATAGAAATTTTGACTTGCACCAACCCAAACGCAACGGACACTATATATTATAAGTGATACGTCTCGCCATCCAGCTTGAACTCCAAATCACCATAGCAACTTTTCTGAATTCGCTCCAGAATAATGATAACCCGACTCTAGGCTGCTCGTGTGGAAAACTATAGGCACCTAGAGTTTATAAAGGAACAATAAACTCCAGGTCAGTCATGGGACTGGTATGAGATCTTAAAAACAGCTATTTTCTCAAATAAAAGGAAAAGAAATCCGCTATGCTTTTGGAAAATGAAACTACCATAAGCCCTCCCGGCACACACACAATGCAATCGCACACTAGGGGGAGATTTCTCTTTATGATAGTCAAACATGCTTGATACACAAAATTCTTTTTAATATTATCATTAGTGCATAGTGGAAAACATTTGCAAGTATAATATTAGTCTTAGCCAGCAAACGTACAATTATAAAATGCCTACTATAGCTACCATGTTAAATGGCAGGTTTTACAACTAAAACCATACAAGGCGAATATTGGTGATTGGATTTCAACAAATGGTCAGGCTAAGGAACTTCCTGGGCCACATGGGTACGCCTCTGGAGGGACGTCCTGAGAACTTAACCAGCTCTCTGCCAACATAAGGCCGAGTTACCTCTGCAACTAGCTAACTACTGACACGAGTATGTCATCCCCCGATCGTTTGCGACCTTTATCCAAGGTTCCTCAACCACGAAGAAACAACCGCAAAGTATAATAAATTTGTGGCAACCACATGAGTTAAATATCTGGGCTCCATACCATGATATAACCATTTTCCAGGAGGAAATGACATGCCTTCAGGGGTGCTACCCCAAATAACCTTGTCGCATCCCTCCTGTTTCGACCATTTCTACGTTGTGAGGTCCGACAAAGTCTCATCCACAAAGCTACACTTTTCACAAAGCCATGCTTTGATCAACAAATGATCAGCAGCACTTCGTATGCCACACTACCAAATTGGGAGTATATTACTGATAACCATCAACTACATAACCTCTAAGCTCGTACGTCTTAGAGAAGGGTGTTAAGATAAGAGAATAAATTCTCCGCCGCTAACAGAAATGTACTTGATAGAAATCGGCTTTATATCTCAAAGCGTAATGTCAGACACACATCCATACAAGTCTGTTTCGATATTGAACGGAACCAAAGGCACTTCAAAGAAGCCCTTACAAATCCGGATATTCACCATTCACGTCCGAAGTCCCCATCACAAAGGGTGATAAAATCTCTATACCGGAGCTACCCGGTGCAGAGACATTCGACAGGTAATCCTTTTGCTTTCGAAAATACCCGGTCTTCAACGCCATCTTCAAATGCAATCGCATTTCATCGTATCATTATTCGAAATGGGTTTTATGACACAAAGTCCTCTCCCGGCTAATTCGAATAATGAGCGCTTATTTTTTTAAAATAAGTGCTCATTCATATTTCAAATAAATCACAACAAATTTCCCCTTTTGATCTTTTAAACAAAATATCCATCACAATCACAAAGGTTCGATATGGTTTTCGAATATCCATTTGGAATTCGACCCCCAGTCACATTGAAATTCAAATTCCATTTAAAGGCCAATATTGATAGTAGGTTATTTAACCATCAATCAACATTCACAACAATCACCAAGATTTAAATAATTCCCCCCCCCCCAATTATTTATTTTCAAAATATCTTTACAAGATATAATTTTAACACTTCAACCATTTGAAAACAAATTTCAAATCACTTTTCACCTTTCAATATTTTGAAAACAAATTTCAAATCGATTTTCACATTTCAATCCTTTGAAAACAAATTTCAAATCACCTTCCTCATGTGGAATAAATTTTCAAATATTTATTTAATTCCACTGAAAGTTTTCCAAGTTCAAATACTTTAAAAATAATTTAAAATACTTATCCAAAATATACTTGGAAGCATTTAAAATAAAATCATTTTAAAACGCTTGCTTAAATATTAGTTATGAAAATATTATACTAATATCTCATATAAAAACTCAAGTCCAAACTAATTTCAAAATAAAATTAGTAGATAGGATATAACTATTTAAATATCCAATTTCAAAAACAAATATCAAATAAAACTTTAAATAATTACTTCTATAATAAATTAAAATAAATCTTTACTTTAAATTTTTTAAAATAACCTAAGTAAATAATTTCTCCAAAATATTCTTTCCTTAAAACAATATTCACAACTTCAATTGCATATTTATAGACTATATTGAAAACATACTAGGCTTTCTAGGGAAAGTACACCTTCCATTCTAAAATGGTTCATTCAAATCAATTTATAAATCTTTCTGGATTTATTTTAAATTTACGTTTCAAATCCGTTAGTTCCTTTCCACACTTTTTAAAAATAAAATAATACTTATTTTTAAAACAAATTTCCCTTTCTTTTATAAAATTCCCATTGTGAATTTAAATTTTCCAAAAATCTACTGATATATGATTTCCAAATTGATTTCAAAAATCATTTCCAAACGCCAAATCAATTTCCAAATTGATTTCAAATTTTATTTTAAACACCAAATCAAATTCCAAATTGATTTCTAAGTTTATTTCAACACCAAATCGATTTTCATTCGAACATCAAATCAATTTTCATACTGATTTCCCAAAGATTTATTCTTTTAACACCAAATCAATTTTCAAATTTATTTTTAAAATAAATTCCTTTATCTCTTCCAAATTATTTAAAATCCGTATTTCAAAATAAATTCTTCACCTTTTGAATAATATTACTTGAAATCTATTTATTAAACTTTTTCCCACATTTTAGAATTTTATTCAATAGGATTTCACTATAGATTTTCTACTTAAATTTAAAAATCCAATTTTATTTATTTCTGGTATCCTACGATACCAAAAATATATTTTAACTAAACTATAGCCTTTAACGATTTCAATCACAAATATGATCACACACAGATTATAAATAATCAACACATAATCATCGAAACAAATTCAAATATTTGAGGAATTCAGTTGGATCACTCCAACCTGTTTCCCTGCATCCACAAACTTTATCACAATAATTAAATACCAATTCCACTACAAGGTGGAATATTGTGGTATATGGGATCAATATAATATCATCCGCTATTATGCGGCGCACATGGTCTTATCCGCTATATAATGTGGGAAATCAATCACTCCAAATACATAAATAATACCAATTCCACTTCAAGGTGGAATATCACGGTATATGGGTTTATTATAATATCATCCGCTATTATGCGGCGCATAAGGCCTAAATCAATACAACTGATAACAATTTATCATCCAAGCACACAAATCAACGATTTTAATTTAACTATCTAAAATTAGGCTAGAAAATTCGATTGAGTGAGAAGACCTCGCCTTTGCTTTGCATGCAATCCATTTTCATCCATCTTCACTCGTTTTCATGTCTTTTGACCTCGTATAAATAATTTATACAATTGATTAATATTCGAAATAAATCGAATAATAAATTTCCATTTAATAGATTTATTTAATTTAAACTAATAATTAAATTTCTCAAACCCATTTTTCTTTAATAAATTTAATTTAACTAATAATTCTCCCTTTTTTTAAAATATACATACACACTTATGAAAATAAATTTTCAAAAATTTAACTTATATAAATTCCTCAATATTTAAAATTTCTTTTTAACTCGTATATGTAGATATTAAAAACAGAAATATTTTTATATTTTACTATAAAGCTAAAATCTCATATAGATAAAATTTTATGTTTACTGTAGGAAACTTTTCGTTTTTTCATTAAAAAATCTAGTTTAAAATTTTATTTATTTATTTTCATGTTTTCCTACAACATGTATACCTATATATATATATATATATATATATATATAATTAATAAAATTAACAAAATACCTCATTGCGCCGCAAATCACGAGCGCCACCAAAAGGAATTTCGGCACCCAAACCCTAATACACACGTGCATTGCTTGAATCGAAACCCTAGTCGCTGAGATTGATCGCAACTACATCACCTCAATGTTGCGACCACTCCATCGCGACTCTACTTCGTCGCCACCACGCCACCAGAGCGTCGCCCATCATCGAGTTCGTCGATGACCGGACCTTGTCGCACCTCCTTCGACATCGGCCCACGCGTGTGCACCACTGCCACTATCCAAACACGAGATCGCGAGCACCATCATCGCGTCTTGCCTCACATCGCGACTTTGACTGCCTCAACTGGAACGAATCGATTTGTTCGCCTCTTTTTTGGGAGAAATCGTTCGGCCATTGATTTGAATTTTGTTTCTATGAAGTTTTGAGGTGCTCGGCCATTATTGATGAAGCTATCGTTTTTTTCTTTGGTTTTGTTTTGGTGCTGCGTTTTTTATTTCTTATTTTCTCCTTTAAACGAGATTTTTTTTACATCAATATTTAATTCAAACAAACATGTGTCCTTTTTAATTTGCCAAGTATTTGAAAGAAAAAAGAAGAACGTGTCATTTTCCTTCTAAAAATAGTTATTATATTCAAATTTTAAATTTAAATTCAAACTGCCTCGATAATTGCAACCCAAAATCTCGATCTCCAATCGAGGCATGCCGCCAGACATTTCTAATGTTATACGCATATTCCGAACATAATGGAAAAGATTCTGAGTCCAAATTCGATCGTATGGAGAAGATAGCGTTTTGGACCTGTTATTTAATTAAATTTCGATATAATTTTCAACGCGTTTGCTTATGGTACGATCACACGACAACTCCAAATACTACGAAAATTGAAATTCGATAATAATACACTATTACAGATCCAATGGAACTATTTTCGTCGAAATCCGAGACTGTTCCTTGGAAGGCTATTTTCAAATATCGATTTAAATGATACAATTTCAAAACTGAACAAATCGTCTCCAAATCCAATTCTGAAACTTCCAATATCTTCAGTATTATCAATATAAATTTTTCAAGCCTTTGAAATGTTTTTTTAATCAGCTTAAAACTGAAGATTCAAATTTTAACCCAAATTTATATAATTAATTTCAAAATTTTAATTGTCAAATTCATAGTTATAATCGAAATTCAAGTTAAAATAACTTCCAAATATTTAAAATCAACTAAATATTTAAATTTCAAAAAATTCTAGGTCGTCACAGTTTTAGAAACTAAGGGATATATGGTTGGGGAAGATCAAGCCCCAATGGACGTTCGTTCGTTATGTCATGATTTTGAGATTTTAAGTCAAAGGAAGTTTTTGGGTTCGGAATCGATCCTGGAGGTTAAGAATTGGTTGGGATGGTGTGACAAGCTGCGTAATGACATGATGAATTATATCCAAGGATCTTTCGAAAAGATGATAAGTAATGCTCTATGGTTTGAGGATTTTTCTCCACAGCCACTACTACTGCACCAACTAAAGATAAGAAGAGAAGGTTCAAAGAAAAAGCTCCAAAATATAGTTGTTTCAGATATGGGGAAAAGTATCACTTTGTTGAAAAATGTAAGGTTGGTAAGAAAAAGAAATGGGAAAAGATGAAGGCTTTTAAGAAGCAAAAGCTTGTAAACCAGATTGCTCAAAGGCAGTGTTATTGATGCCATTTAAAGGGCCACATCGTCAAGGATTGTCCAATGCTCAAGATAGGGGAGTAGCCTAGACCTTTTGTTATCCTCACAGAACCATCTGCTTCAGCAACAACAAAAGGAAAGGGAGTTATGGAAGGATCAGTTTAGCCCTAGGAAGATAAGGACTAGTATTAGGAATAGTATCCTAAGTTTTTCCATGTTTAGTATCTTCTGTTGTATATTATCTTTTGAAGTTCACTTCCCGTCTATGATGGAGTCACTTTGCGCATATCTAGGATTGTGTGTTGTTCGAATGATATTCTATCTATGTAACGTTTGTTCTGTTATTCTTAGTTACCTCTCTTGACCTCTTAGATAGACAAAGACTGAGCCCAATATGGTTCGTGGCTTTAGGTTATGTCAAACTCAATAGGTTAAGGGTTGACCCATGATAGGGTATTTTTACATGAAAGTAGATTAATAAATGAAAATTGAATTCAAATTAATCTAATAAGAGGATTTAATAAACTTGGTTTTATTAAAAAATATTATGGATTTTAACTATAATAGTTAGAAGCGAATTAGATTTTAAAATCAGATGTTATATGTACTCTTAGGATGTAGAAGAGTATTACACAAGAAAATTTTAAAATAATTTTCTAAGTAAAGTTATATAACTTAAATGGTTGAACCTAAGTAGAGATTTTGTGGAATATTTTTATATGTTAGGAGGATAGAAAATTATTTGTTAACAAATGAATTTTCAAGTGAATAACGTTAGGTGTTTTGGGATAGGACTTTGGCAAATTTCGAGGAAGAAATTCTTTTAAGGGGAAAGAATGTAAAACCCGCAAATTTATCACCTAGATAAATTATATTTTTAAAAAAATATTTAAACATGGGTTTAAAAGCATGAAATAATCATGTTTTAAGTGATAAATAATAATAGTTGTTTTAATTAAGAAAAATATTGTGAACAAATTACCTAGGTAAAATATTGATAATTATTAAATATCGTCCTTGGTAAAATACCGATAAAACAATCGAAAATCATTTTGTCGACAAAAATGCTTTTAAACAATAAGAATCGTGCACGGCCTCTGATCATACACAAATATATGTTTTCAAACAAGATTATGAATAAAATAATTTATTACATTTATTTTTGAGAAATAAAATGTATTTATGACATCGACAGTTGATATCATCGGTTTTATATATTTCTTCGAAAATTCAAGTTAGGTTTAAATAAATAATAAATGGGTTTTATTAACAAATAAAATTATTTTAGTTATTTAATAATAATGGTAAAAGGGTTTTTAATTTTTTTTAACAAAATAGATAGTTCGTAGAAAAATAGAAAATGCGACCGAAGAACATTTTCCGGAATTTCGACCCTTCGACGCCTGAAAGTTGTCGGGAACGTTTTTCATCTTTGTGCACTTTATATACACATATATAAGAGATAATTAACTATATAATAATATACTTAATTAGGTTTTATCTTAAGTTAAAAATGGTTAAGAAGTGATGTGACAAGTTATGGTTTTAAAAATATAACATACACACACTTATATATAAAGTACTTTTTACTTCTTGTCATTTCTATAGCATAATCATCATAGCCTAAGGATGGAACAAGAGGGGGAATGATGGACATGACTGGATGGAGTGTTAGGTGGGATGTGACCTTACATGATAATGACATGTTACGTTATGTTATTTTATTCAAAGGATAATTTTGTAATTTTCTCCAAATCTTTTGCCTGTAAATACACAGCCACACACACACACATTTTCATTTGCATTCTTATTCATTTTCTAAACTTCCTCTCACACCACTAGGCCAAGCCCATTTGAGTCCACAATCCTGGGAAAATCTTCAATCTTTGAAGCTCGGCGTTGTTTTCTAGATCTAGTCGAAGTTCTCTTTGTGTTTGCAAAGTTTCGATGAGTAAACTACTTTATTTTAGAAAGGTTTTTTACATTAGTATGATGTGTTATTATGGTGATAATATGATGAGTAAATTTAATGGTTGTCATGTTGGTTGATAGTGATTTGATGGATGTTTGCGCTTGATGTTGAATTTGAGATTTGAATGTGATGTTGCCGGATTAGTAAGCATATAACCTTATGTTTATATATGTGCTTCATTGTGATGATTAAAAGTACAGTAGAATGGATGTATGATTGTGATTTAAGAACCAAAGTGTGTTGAGTTGAAACAAAGTTAACAACTTTGTGTGTTGCGACGGGAGTGATCCGAATCGAAATCAAAAAACTTTGTTTTCATCTTTTAAATTTCGGAAATTGTTTCAAAGTTTCTGTCTTTATTTCTAAATCTCAAAAACTTTAAAATTTATGTTTCTTAGCATGAAATATAAAAGAATAAGCAAGTGTTTACGCTTAAAGTATGTTTAAGCGAACTGCGATCATAGCGATAGTCGCTATGGACGTAGTTCGACAAAATTGTCGATTTTTATTTTAAAGCAATTTCTTTTGAAGTGATTTTGCATAAATTTTCAAACTTGGTTAGTAACATTAAAAGAGTTAAGTTTGGATAATTTAGTAATTATTTAGTAAAATTAATTAGTACCTAATTAGTAATTAAGGGTTAAATAGCACTTAAGAAAGGTTAATGACTAATTACTGATTTATAAAATTTTAATTAGTGTTTAATGAGTTAAGAAGTAATTTAATAATTAAGCATTATTTAACTAAGTTAATTAGTTAATTAATTATTATTTAATTAAGTGATTATTTAATTAATTTTTAATTAATTAGAGTTTAGCTAATAATGAATTTATTTAACCCTAATTAAGATACATTAGGAAGTTAATAAGGACTTAACCAAGTCCATTAAGTTAATTAAATTTTAATTATGAATTAATCTTGATTTAATTAAGATATAAATAGGGTTTTAGATAATTAAAAGTATTTAAATCTTTTCAAATCTATTTTTAAACTTAATCGATTATATTTTAAATCAATCTTGTTTTCAAATTAATTTATTTTAAATCAAAAGGTCTCTCGTCTGGACCATTAAGCAGCCAAATGAATTAAAGTAGTGATTACATGTAACATCCCAGCCTTTTCGCATGCTTTAAATCGACGATAAACCATACACGTCAGACTTAAAACATACAAAAGGGCAGATTGTTATGGGGTAAAGAACAAAAACGAGAAAGAAATAAAACAAAACAGAATCTCACAGCGGAAGGATAAAATATAATAATCAAATATACAGTTCATGAAGCTGTTTACAAAATATTTAATTTTACTTATACAATATATATCAGAGTTGCACATACCAACGAATAAAAATTGATGCAGCGGAATACAGTGTGTAGTGGAACAATATAATATAATAATAATGAAATCTTCGTCTTCGTCCTCCAGAAGTTAAGTCTTCGATCCTGAAATGCTTAGACTGACCCGAGCGAATTGAAAAGACAAAACACTCGAGTCAGAACTAAAAGATCTTATGTAAGTTAAATCAACAGAAATAAATATGAGTGTAGTAACTCAAAAGATGATCGGGATTTACATCTCTTAAGGATCCGTTAAACTATTTACTATGTAGTATATTTCGCTATTATAATAGTGTCTATTAGTAAAATAAACTTACTTTTAAATAGCGTTAAGGGGTTACCCATATAGCCATTAACACAAATAATGCCAATAGTCTATACAGTACCGTAATACCTCCTGATCAGGAGGCTACTAGAGGATACTCCATAGGTACGACACAAATAGAAACTTGTACAAGGCGCGATAGGGTATGTGACATGGCACAACTAGGCGATGCTAGGGTAGATATACCAATTACGCTTCCGGGTCGATGGTAACGCGTAGCCGCAACTACCACCCACCTCGAGTCACACCCCCAAAAAAAGAAAATCAAAAGTGGCCACCGAATCAATCCAAAAGTCAAAGTATAATATCGATGGGATGTGTCCGATCAAAGGTGCTACCGCAATTAACCCGTCAATCGCTCCTGTTTTAGCCACCTTATGCCAACTCACGGGAGTTGGGTCCACGTATTTACCTTAAAGAAAACGCCACCATCATCCTACTTCATTCTGGAATCTCCACCACGTACACGATTGTTAAAGTGGTTTTCGGAGTTGGCAGAGAGTATGACAACTTCCGATCCCGGTCTCTTCAACAACCAAACGTTATTATAACACCGCGGTCTTTTTTTTCAAAATAGTTTATATTTTAAAACCAGAATATAATATCCCTTTTCAAAACCTTATAAATACGATATCATTTTTCTTCTTTTTTTAAAAACCAAATAAATATGATATCATTTCAAACATATCGTTTTTCTAAAACCATACCACTTTAAAATTTACAATATCTCGAAACCATACATTTGAATTATAACTCTTCAAAACATAATGCTTGGAAATCCATAGCTTTAAAACCATAACTTTGAACTTAAATGGTTTGGATATTCAATAGTATATAAAATAAAATGGTTTAAATGTAAAATTACTTTATAAAGTAGTTAATTTCCACGACTTTAGAATTTTATTCTCTTTAAATTAAGTCTAAATCCATAAATTTTAAGTTCACTTTCAGATTCAATAAACCACTTCAGTTTCAATATATTTCAAACTTTGAGTATTAACAATTAGAAATAAGGTTGGAAATTTCTATCCAACCATTAAAAGTCCTATTATTTAGTTTGAAATATTTGCATAATAAAACCATAATCATTTAAATAAATCTCAAATTACCTATAACTAAATATTTCCTCCAATTTATTTATATTAGAAATATTTATTTAATTCATCTCGAATAAAAAATTCAGTTATAAATATCATACCTTCTAACATTTCAAGTTAATAAATTCTACATCAACTTATGGAGTTTAATTCTTTAAAAAACTCAATTCCAAATAGATTTCCAATTTAACTTCCGATCTTAATTGATTTAAATCATTAAAATTCTATAAATACTTATTCGATATCTTAACATGTACTTAACCATATAATATAAAATAATCAAACTCCGTTATCAACTTATTTAACAAATTTATACATAGCTTAAATTCAAAAATTTAACTATATATGTATATATAAAATAATATTTATATAAATAAAAATTTGATATTTATTTAACCGTATCCTATCCAAACCATAGAAATCATTTTCAAATATTTATATATATATAGATCGACGGTGTTTGTATAAAATTTTCTATCCAATGGTCAAGTGATACGGATATTTATCTTTTCAATCCACAATTTAAAAATAAAAATTACGGTTATATATCAGTTCAAACCGCAATCCTGAATGAGATGAAAATGCATAATACTTGCAGTTTATACAATATAAAATACAACATCCATTCATCCAATATCAACCATCAACCATTTATCGCAATCATCATCGAATTCAAACAATAGCATCAATATCGAACGGAAAATAAACAACAGGTATTAAATAGCAGTTTAATTCAATAATAAATTAAATAACAGCTTAACTGGCAGTTTATATGCAATGAATAATTAATTAACAAATTTAACTGGCAGTTTAAATGCAACGAATAAATTAAATAGCAATTTAATTTAAATAAATGAAATTGACTGAGATGATGATTAAAAATATACCAAAACCATAAATAAATTTTAAATCACATCATATATCAATTTAACAAACATAAGAAATTTTAGAAGTTGTGAATGGGTTAAAACACTCACCTTTTGAATTTAAATTGAATTTAAATCCAATTTAAACCCAAAAATTTAACAGTCTCCAAATTCGTCCAAACTAGTGCCAAAGTGTTCGGAATTTTATTACGATCCTAACAAAAAAAATCGTGTGTGAATCGAAGATTGTATGTGGAAGATATTCGAATTAGAAGATTTGAAATCCAAAATAAAATTAAATATAAAATAAGCAACTATTACCACGTCATCTTCCACGTAGTTTCGTTCCTGACGCACGATACACACGAGACGCTCTAGGTTACAGCTCAAACCCGTACATGGTCACCACTTAGTGTTCCAAATCGACGACGCCACGCACCATTCCTCTACGATCAGACTCCACCGCTGCTCTCCCCTCGCTCTGCCGCCCCCATGGCGAACTCGTCGTTCAATCCGGCCCCTCCTTGCGTCCCCAGGCCAAGGGCGACAATCGGCCACCAAACTTCGATTTCTGGCAAATCCAGAACGAGTTACGACGAACGATCACTACCCTATGCGCTGCTCTACACTATCTCTGCAACGGCACTGCCCGATCATCGATTGGCTACAAATTCGTCGTTGGATCGACGAAAATCCAATATGAACGGTCGCGGTTCAATCTCGATTTCTAGACAAACACTGATTCGAAACAAAAAACGAACTGCAGATCTGAGATGCGTGCCTCACGAGCTTCGATATATATTTTTTTCAAATTTTTTCGAGGAGTTTGAATTTTTGAAGTTGATTTTTGAATTTGCAGTTGGATCTAGGGTTTGCAGCCATTTAGGAGGAGTTGAGAAGATGTACGTATAGGCAAATGAGAACAACGGAAAAATAGGGTTTACAACCACGTATTTATAGATAGATTTGAAATAGAACGGATCAAATAACATAGATGTACGCGCTAACGACGAAATGGCCCAAAAAGCCCGTTTTGACTCAGGAACGAAATTGGGTCAACCCATATATCAAAATAGGTGTTTTAAAATATTTTAAACGCAATGGAAAAGGTTTCAGGTTCAAATTGCATCGTATGAAGAAGTTATGCTAAAATCAATAATTTTCAAATTGATTTCAATTTCGTTTATTTCAAGGCGTTTCGAATCCGTACAATCAGACGACAAGTCCGATCGTTACAAAACTTGAAATCCTACAATAATTCACCGTTACGGATCCGATGAAACTGGTTTTGTCGAAATCCGAGTCAGTGGCCAAAATGGCTATTTTTATATTAATGAAATAAATTAAAATTCATTAATTAAATTCCTTTTTCACTTCCACTTCCACTTCCACTTCCAAAATTTATAAATCTTATCAGTTTCGTTTTTCTTGAACAATCCTAGTGATTTAAACCAAATTTAGACGTCAATTAAATGTTGATACAATCATAAATTTCAGCGTAAAATTTAAATTTCATTATATTCATCAATTATAAATTGAATTCACTATTCATTCTTATTATTCAATCCACTATATCCGAATGGATGAAATTAACATACATAAATATTTTCCACTTTCAACTAAATTTTCAATTAACGTAATAATAAATGTTTAATTTTACTTAATTGCAATAAACTCAATTACCTTAATTCTTTATATTCAAATAAATAAACAAAACTTGATTTACAATCTTTTCATTTACCAATAGTCATATTAAATGTAATTTACATTATCTCTAATTATTAATTACCGTCAGTTAAGATCTTAACATTTGCTCCATAAATTTTATTTGCCCTGGATTAGTTACTGCATTTATCTAATTCCAATTTCGTTATCACATTCAATCCATTTATTGGTATTGCATTGACATTTAAATTTATTAGGTTATATCAACACTATTATCATTAATTGCAAATGGATTACCAATTTTAGTCACTACCCTAAATAACTAACGTATGTTAATCTACATTATTTCCAAGTTACAAATTTTGAATTAATTACTATTTATTATTATTGCTTCACTGATTAATTCAATATTTGCATTGGTTTTTCTTATATTAAATTTATTACCCATATTAATTAAGGTTTTAAAACAATTAATAAAATTTCCTTAATATATACAATTTAACAACTCTTAAACATGGTATTACATTTCACATAAATGTAACATTTATTTACATTTATTAAAATTAAATTTTCAATTCCATCAAAACATGTAACTTATAATAATTTGATATCATCAGCTATCAATCACATTCTCACAAGTTTAAATCATTTCCATACCAATGTTGTAATTTCTTACTAACATTGATTATACCCAATTCCCATTCACTATATATTTTGGTCAATTTCACACGTTATTTGAAATTAAAGTCTCAATTAAACTTATCTATTTTACAAATAAACTACATTTCACTTCATCCTATTTCCTTCATATCTTGTGACTATTGCCTTATTCTCATTAATATACATTAAGGTTCATTAGATTCAATTGACTCCCGTTTTAATTATTTCAATAATTACTACTCTATAACCTAATTAACCTTTTATTACTTTTACTATACTCAGATTTTGCCAACTCCTAAACATCTTATTCCATTTTCAATTAGTGTAACATTCATTTATTTTATTTCCATATATTTCAAATTCTAATTCCATCAACAAATAAAACAGGTAATTTATAATATATGTTTACAAGCCAAATGTTACACCAATTGTCATATTCTGAAAGGAATTAATAATACTTTCAAAAATTATCTAAATTTTACATTAAGATAATATTTAATTACCTTTAATGAAATTGAATTCCCAATTTATTTAATGCAATCAATTATGACCTTTACAACTTTAATACATTCATTGGTTCGTAGTCATTTCATAAATTTATACTAACATTGATTCCTATCAAATTGCACTTATTACGTATTATTCCATTTACATTCACCTTTATTTGTATTAACTATTTTATTTCCACTTATTGTGTAATAACTACTATAATTCAATTACATTGAAAATTTTCAATTTCACCCATTAATTTAGATTTTAAATCCAATAAATTAATTTACCTTGGCTCCATTTTTTATTACACCAATTGTTACTTTAATTTACGATTCTCACTCCCATTATTTTATTAATTACCATTAAGGTAACGTTTATTATCTACAATAGTCATTAAAATTACTTATCTACATTGATTGTATAAATTTTCCATTAATTACGTATTTCTTCATCGGTTACTATAGTATTGGATTCATTAAATTATCACTAATTATATCATTGCATTAGTTAATACAATATTCCCATTTGTTTTCTTATATTAAGTTTCTTAGCCTAGAATAACAATTCCCATTACTTCAATGCATCGTAATTTCATTTTTATTTTTTATACTTAGCTTTAATTTCAAATGTTGCATTTCATTTCAACATTTACTTAAATATGAATTATAAACATTTTGATTTCTTCCTAAATTTAATTACAAAATCTCATTATTTTAACCAAATTATCTACCAAAATTTACGGGTCGTTACATTATAAAATGTTGATGCATTTTATGGGAAGAAAGTGACTCGTGTTTAGCACGAATGTCGAATATTGATAACGTGATACACACAAGGAAGTTAATTTCAATAAGTGGGTCATGATAACTTAAGCATATAGATATACTTCTATATGTATTTTTCACCCGATTATGGATTTACCTATATTTATAACCTGGACATCTACCTATGATTGATTGTATGTTATGTGTGAATCCCTTAATATCTGATGTTTGGCAGTATCTATGATATAACTTAGATAAGTTAAACCCACCTCCATTTGGTTTTGTGAAGTAAATATTTCATTTTCTTTTGAAATGGTGTTCAAAGTTATTCTATTTTGATCAAAATATTTGAAGAACAATTTGACAATTGGTTTGAGAAGTTTTATAAATGATTTTGGGTATTCAGAAAGGAGTTTTAGGTACAGATTTGAATGTTTATACAAAGATATTATAAATGGATTTGAATGTCTATAAAGGGATGTTTAATGTAAGGTTTGAAAGTTTATGAAGAATTTATATAACCGGGTTTGAACAGTTATAAAGAGTTCATAATGAGTATGGAAGTGGATAAATTTTTGTAGATGGGTTTGGGTTAAGCAAAGAGGATTTCATGGATAAAGAAAATTTATAATAGAATTTATATAAGATAAATAAAACGGGATTTGAGGTTTGGGTTTCTCGAGGCTGACCTTTTAAAAATGGTGGTATGGGATATCCGTTCCACACTTAGCACTGAAGGAATAGTGCTTAGAGTTATCCTTTTCTCCAGTTTAAATAATGTAGTTCAATCCTTTTTAAGAGATTTGGTAATGGGAAATATTACAAATGTTTTGTGAATATACTTATGTAAAGGAGATATGTATATGAATGTTGATAAATGTTTAGGAAAAGAGATTTAATTAAATAAACTTGGTTTTGAGGCTTAGTAATTGCTTTGGATAGTTAAATCTCTAGATTTTTTTTGTTATTTGAAATTTAAATAATCGACTATCAAGTTTGACCTAATTTGACTTAAGAAGTATGAAGGTAAATTCGAGCTCCACGATGAGGACTCGAATAGTTACTTCCAAAAGAATCGGGAATAAGTGAATCGAAAATTATCGGTTGTTGGTATGAAAAGACTAGGATCGGATTTATATCCAAAAACCACTCCAAACTAACATGTACATTCGACTGGAAGACATCTTGATGATGGTTGAAGATGGTGCCCTTTGAAGTGCAAGGGCAACTACTACAAATCTTGAGGGTGATTCCAAAATGGATGTAGTAGGGTTAGTGCCTTCGGTTTCATTCAGACCATAAACATACCTGTATTGATGAATGCTGACATTGCATTGACGCTTGGAGGGCAGTTTTAGCATTCTAAGCTGATCTGCTAAGAGAAATAAGGTAAAGCGTAGCCTCAAGCCTCACAATAGGAAGGAATGGAAAAAAATAGGGCAAGCAACAGAGCTATGTGGTTAGCTACCACTAGGAGAGGTCGCCCCATTCTAGATGTCCCTTTCAGAGGTGGTTAATGCTCAAACACCATGGTAATATAAGGCCTCGGTGCCAAAGAATTGAGCTATTCCGGTCTGCCATGTTAAAGGGTCAGCCTGCTCTGTGTTAGAATCAGTGCATTTTCTAGAGGTGTATCATCGAAAGGTAGTCCCTTACCTTGCCATTGTTGGGATCCAATATCCAATGCCTTATGGTTTTGATTGTAGAGCCTAGTGTTGAAATGTATGATGCAAGCGTTTCAGCTATTTCCTCTATTTTCTTTAAACCTAGACACTGATAATACCACTAGATCTTGATATAAAACATTTTGGTTATCATAAGGTAAAAACCAATCCATGTTTATGAGAGATGTGCTGTTACGAGATACTTTTGTTTTGAAAAGCTTTCAAATTTAGAAATCAGTTGGTTATTACTTGTTATCGAGTTTTACTCACGTTAATTTACCAGATTGACCCAGGTATTATTCCATGTAATGCTCGGGTCAGACCGAGAATGTTTTACCAGGTTCAGTAGGATACTTTCGAGCTGAAGAAGAGCTGAGTGGCCAAGATGTATTCATGTATTTTACTTCCACTATACTATAGAGTCTGTATGATTGGTCACTATAAGGATAGGTTTCTATAACTGTCCAATAGTTAGGATCAGTTAGTGTACTCTGATGTTGTATATATGAATAAAGATATTTCCTCTCTGTAAAAATCATTGTTGTAATATATATTATTCGATGCGTTTGTGAGATTTTGTGTTGTCTGGTTTTCTTCTATCTTCTACCTTCTTCTTTCACCCTAATAGATCAGTATTTTCGGCACTTGAATGTCTGGTATGTAATCCAGTAGACGTATTAATGTCGATTTTCGATTGTTACAGTTTTGAAATCTGTTGAGATGAGAATCCATGTGGGATTCTTTATTTGATCGATTTTTGTTGAAAACTCATGTGAAGATGCAAAATGTAGCCTCAGCATTGGAAAATGACTACAGACATAGTAGGATTCATGATTCCAGGTTCAGCTAACCCAAATAGGGGGTATATCAACTCCATTATCTGGAATATGCTTATCGGTATGTTGCACATGAGGAGTTAATGATACTCGGTTCACTTGTTAGGTCATGGACTGGTTGTGTTTAACTTATGGTCTATTTTACTAGAGATATACGATGCTCGGAAGGTAGTTTCTGACCCTTTTCATAGATGATCAGTCTCAGTTTGGCATGTGAGTATACTAGGGCGGTCTCCATAGAAAATCCATTTATGTGAATGTACCTTAGTGATTTTGTTTGTATACCGAAATATGCTGTCAAATGTAATCAATGTAACCATTTCAGCTATGTTATATTTATATTAGGCACCTTAGACATTATTATAATATCATAGGATTTTATTTAAAAATGTTTTGGTTATCGTAAGGTAAAACCCATCTGTTTTTATTTGCAGTGTAGTCTTACGAGATACTTTTATTCTTTAAAGGTTTTTACAAATATAGCAATTCAAATTAATTGAGCTTTCTTACACTGGTTTACCAAACTGACCCGAGAGTTATTCTCCTTATAATGCTTAGGTCAGCCCCACATATATTTCCATATTTCATTAATGATCATTGGAGCTCTTGGAGTGAGGATCTGGATGGTTCCCAATCATAGAGTTTGTTTCCATTGCATTACTTTGTTTATTTTTATTTCAGCAATTGTAAGGACAGGTTATTATAACTGTCCAGGCTGATGACAGGTTAGTTTACTCTGATTATTGTATCTATACAGTTTTCCTTTGTAAAAGTACCATTTTGATATTATATGTTATCGTTCCATTGTGAGATTCCGATATTGTGTTCTCTTCTTTCTTTTTTGTTTTCTTTTCTTCTTTTATTTTACAAAAATGTTCTGCCTTTCCGGCACTTAGGTGCTTGGCTCATGAATACCATGAATGTATTATTGTCGACATTTGGGGGTCAGAAAAGGCATTCGTTACAGGTTCACCCTCTTAGTATGCCCATCGGTTTGTGGGTGATATGCTATACTGAGATGCAACTCGGTCCCCAATACCTCTTGAAGCTCTTCCAAAACCCTTTAGTAAATAAAGGGTCTCAATCACTAACAATGCTTTTTGGCACACCATTGAATCACACAACCTACTTCACATATAATTCAGCTAATTTGAATGCTATTTTGTTAGATATCCAGGTGCGAATTGAGCACTCTTTGTCGTTCTATTAACTATGACCCAAATGCTACACACCCTCCTCTATTCCTCGGCAATGGGAATTTTAAATCCATTGGTACTTGTTCCCACTTCCACTGAGGAACTTCCAGTGGTTGCATTAACTTACTTGGCTTCTCTACTCTGCCTTAACCAATTGGACATTCACACACTTCCAAACAAACGTCCCAACATCCCTCTTGGTCCCTTCCCAGTAATATGCCTACTTCTTATCAAAATACATCTTATTACCACTGGGATGTATAGTCAATCTATAATGATGGCACTCTTATAGTACTTCATCTTGCAATTCATCAATATCGAGAACAAGCAACCTCCCATCCTTACGGAGCCAACAATCTTGGTTGAATTTATTCCTCTTCATCACTTCGGACTCTAACCCTTCCTTGATTTTTACCAAGACTCTGCTAGCTTTTCATCTCACCTTCTAGAACCGATCTGCTTGACCAAAGTAGGTGTGATGATCAAACTTGCCAACATCTATGGTTCTAACTCATAGTGAGGTCTAAAATCATTAACAGCAATATACTCTAACAACTTCCACTCTAGGAATACCACCTCCAAATTGGCATGTCAATTGCTCAAGGCATCAATGACTGCATTTCCTTTACTAGGCATATAGGAAATACTAAAGTCGTAAGAGACCAAGAACTCTAACCATCAGCGCTGATAAAGGTTGAAGTCCTTTTGGGAGAAAAGGTATTTTAAGGATTTATGGTCCATGAACAGGTCAAACCTTTCTCCTAATAGATGGTGCTTCCAAATCTTTAAGGAAAAAACTATGCTTCCAACTCCAAATCATGGGTTGGATACTTCTTCTTCTGTAGTTTCAATTGTGGACTACCATTAGCAACATCCTTACCTATTTGCATCAGTACTGCACCTAATCCGGTACCACAAGCATTGGTGTATACCATCAACTCCTCATTTATGCTCGGAATAGTCAACACTAATGCACTCATCAACCTCTTATTTAGACTCATGAATGCATATTCACATTTCACATCCCATACAAAAGTCTAATTCTTCTTTGTCGAATTGGTCAATGGCACTGCTACCTTCGAGATGTCCTTATTAAAACTTCTATAATATCCCACCAATCCTAGAAAGCTTCTTACTTCAATAGCATTACAAGGTTGGCTCCAATTCTAAACCACGACCATCTTTGTAGGATCTACTGTGATTCCCTGCCTAGATATGATATGACCTAAGAATCTCACTTCCTTCTCTAGAATTGACACTTTAGAAGCTGTACTTTCAACTAAGGCTTCCTCAACACTTCAAGCACAATCCTCAAGTGCATTTTGTGATCCTCCTCCCAAGAATAGACTAAAATATCGTTTGTAAACACAAGCATGAACTTATTAGTTAATCCCTGAAGACCCGATTCATGAGATCAATAAAATATGCCGGATCATTGGTTAGCTCCAACAGAATAACCCACCACTCATAGACAGCAACTCTCAGCTAGTGAAATCTTGTGATAAGATCCAATTAGAGAACACATTCGTATAGCAGAGTTGACTGAATAAATCATCATTATGCGGGAGTGGATACCTGTTCTTCCTCTTCACTTTTATTTAACTCAATATAAAAACCAACAAATTTGAAAGATCCATCCACCAAAGTGGTAGATGCGACAAGTGTGCCCCACATAAATGTACTCCTATTAATGAACCTTTGCCTCAATAGATCATCCACTTGCACCTCTAACTCCTTATATTCTTTGGGTGCTATGCGCCTTAAAGGCATAACTATTAGTTTGGCATCCTTTATTAAGTCTATGTGGAACTCAATTTCTTAATGTGATGACAATCCAGTCAGCTCTTTGAATATTTGGGATACCCTCTAAAGATAGGTAGACAATAACTCATCATGTCTAACCTCGAGAAAATATAGAAGGCTAACCATAGATACTTCCTCAGGTCGACACCCAATCACTACCTTCACCTTTTCCTCAGCCCCAATCATCACTAATAGCTTCTTGTAATCCATTACTATTGCACACTTCCTTAGTCAATCCATCCCTCGGATAACCCCAAATCCAAAGAAACTGAAAATAAAGAAATCACAAATAAAAGAGAAACTATGACTTGATAAGACCAAACCACGATGAATCATACACAAGCTAGTAGAGCCTCTAATAGGGTTCATCACTACTAAGGATCAGTCAACTATTTTGGGTCTCGATCACAGTCTATTTACTTGGTTACTAGATATAAAGGAATGTGAAGCCCGGTATCGAATAAAACACGTATGGAAACACCATAAATAGAAACCTTGAATAGTGATACCTTTGCTCTTCTCCTTCATCAAGGGTGCAATCGATGAAGTTGGGATGACGTCCGAAGCATAAGTCGTCTCCACCTTCTTATATTACACTAGTTCTGGGATATTCTTTTACATATGTCCAAACTTGTCATAGTTATAGCACTTCTTATTTCCATTAGACTTGTAATCCCTAATCAAGTGGCTCTTATATCCACAAACTTACTCTGCTTTCTTAGCACTTTTCCCTTGAAACTTCTTCCTCTTACCATTTTATTTCTTTCTGCCTCCACCATTTTGTAGTGGCTTTCGCTCCTCCTTTACAACAATGGATTTGGTTTTAGGGTAAAAATTCTTAAGTCGGAGGGCTTTCTAACTACCTTCTCAAATGGCTCTTCAATGTGCCTCACAAACTTCTCACCCAAGTAGTTAGCTATCACCATAATAAAATTCTCATTGTTTTTTATTGAAGTGTCAATGTTGGACATCCCATACTTAGATAAAGCATTGAACTCGGCCACATACTCAAAGATAGATATATCTTTCTACTTCTACTCTATGAACTTCTGAAATAGCATTGACTTCTTAGCCGTTAAAATAAACTTCTCCTCAAATCTAGTTTTTAACCGGTCCAAATATGGTGGTCCTCGAGTACGACAACCTTAATGGCGTTCCACTAGTTCATCACTCTATCTTGGAGCTATCAAGAAGCCAACCTCTCCTCATCGCATCATCCAAGTCCAAGTCATTAAAAATCCTCTCGTAGATGTCCAACCAATCGTACATTTACATAGCCAATTTCATCTGTTTGAATAGTTTACCACCAAGATTAGCAAAGCCGTTGTTTAGCTTCACGGAATCGACTCTGAGTACCTGCACTTAAGCACTATCACTTGTAGAAACATTAAGAGCAACCACTTGGGAATTTTATAGCATGTTCATCATCATGTGGAACATCAACTACAAGTCAAGTTTGAAGCACCCAAACTCGATCTTCCTTTTCAACCCCTGAAATGGAGTTTCCCATAATGTTTCATATATGTTGGCCAATTCTTGATTTGTAACAAGAGCTATCAGTCTTTCATAAAGAAAACTACATCAATGGCAATCGTGTGCGCATGCACTTATATAGTATATATACTACCATATAGTTTTAAAAACCAAAATATATAACAAGTACACTCTATCTCATACACACAGACTCGCTTTCGGTTAAGTTTGAAGGTGATAAGTCCTTCCCAATTTCTACTGGACCATCATATCAACTTAGGTTAATCATGTAACCTAGAGCTCTAATACCAAATATGCAACCTCTAGCACCTAATTTACTTGAAAAGTGCACAGTTGCGATGCTTAGAAGATGTAGGATATTAGCGAAGGGTGAAAAAGAGAAAAAATTATAGAACTTGTGCTACATTTCATAGTGCATCGAATAAAATATAATAATAAAAATCACGAATGCAAAACAGGCAATGCGACAATAATTAAATGAAGTACAATATAAGTGTATACATGTTCACAAAGTTATACAAGGCAGTAATGGAGTTTATACAGCGGTAATAAACCCAAACTGTCTCCAAATATAATAATAAACACTTCTAGGGCTCCATAGTTTCGCACACGGGAATAAGTAATAGTATATCCATCCATATCTAATATGAAAAATCTTCATCCAGTTCGTCCTCTTCATAATCACCACATATCACACAAACCTATTATCTAGTCTGCTTAATTAAAAATGTACACGAGACAATAAGAAGCAAAGCATAGAACCTCAAGTCAGACAATAGTATGGTTTTGAGCGATGAGAAATCTCAAAATATTATGCAAGTCGTTATAGTAAGGAATAAGGTATATGAAACATTCCTGACCTATCCCCACAACCAAAGGGTTATCACATAACAAACCAAATATGCTACTCTGCTATCATCATTAAGTGTACTACATCTGAGTATAATATTGGATGTCTAAATATCCACATCCACAATACCTACATCATGTGACGTCTTTAGAATGATAGACTACAAAAGAAACAACTAATGCAAACATGGTATTCATCAAACAATCCTCGCTGTGACTCAATGTGCTCCATATATATGATAACTTGTATGACTATTTCTCTGCTTGGGATTAATGATAAAAGTCTTAATCTTCACCTTACTCGCCCATAGCCTAAAGCTAACATTATATCCATTTCATCAATCTAGGGTATATGGATCCATACAACCGACCATGGGCAACCATTCCAAGTACTCAGTAAGCATCCTCACAATACCCTTCCTATGGGTACAACAGAAAACACTTTAAGCATTAGCAAACCCTTAGCACATGTATCCAAGCTCATTCCTTGCCCTATCTAGCTTTCATTCCTTCTCAAGGAATCATTCCATATTCCTTTCTTTCAATAATAGATCCATTTAACATTCTTCCCATCGGTATCCTTCCTAGAACCTACCCTTTTGGATAATCATCCTCGTGACTCCATTCAACATTGAGCCACCATCATCAAAACATAATCCATTACCGTTAATCACCATAATTGAAGTTCTAAAGTTTTCATCCTTCATCATGCCATCACATTGCAATTCAACGCCGAATGACTAAGTGAATGCTTTAGCATGAGCTATAGGACCCATACATCTTTCCTTGGAAGTTTGACCACCATTGGCGTTATTAATTCATGCCGATATAGAACACTAGAGGTCAATACCAATATGAATTCCTTAGCCCATGCTTAGCCAAAATTTAGCTAAGTACCTCTCTCCTCGACCTTCTCCTTCTACCTGCTTGGAACAACCATCAAAAATTATTATTTCAAAATTTTGACCTTTTCTATTCCCATAACAATTTATTATATTATAGGTTCCATTTATTTTCTTCTCTTCTTTTCATTTTCCTATGGCTTGCTCTCGCTTTCCTTTCCCAATAGCAACCTTCTCTTTCACTTCAGAAAACAAATAGTATATCATACAAAGTTTGAAGTCGCATAACTCATCTTCCCTTCCACCTCCCCATGCGAGCTGTTCTGCCCTTGCCTCACCTTCGGCTGCATACCCCGCTCCACCAATCCACGTTAGTAGCTCCGAGCACCCAAAGCACAATAGCCCATTGTGCCGTGCATCCCATCTTCTTTCCCCTCCATGTCAACTTGTACGCCTTCCTTGCCACTTGCCGAACCAGTGACCCAAGCCCCTGCAAGTGTCGAGCTTCACATGACCGAAGCTTCTCCCCGTCTCAACCACCTACTCCTTCAAAGCCACCATCACAGCCATGGCCTTACCCGCCTTCATGTCACCCCCCTCTGGCCTCCATTCCTCCTCTCCTTATGTTCGGCCGAGCAGACTTCCTCTCTAGTAATGATAGGTAAATTTATATATACTTATATATTAGTTTTATGAATGTTTATATACTAGTTAGTAGTATTAGATATATATATTGGGCTTTTATGTTGTTTATTTCTATGTAGGTATATAAAATGTTTACGTGTAAAAGATTTTGTGTTACAATGAAAATTTTATATCTTATAATATAAAGATGTACATATATAGGTTACTGTATATATATATATATATAAGCTATGTTTTACATAAGTCTATTATGTATATTTGTATGCACCTATATGCTATAGTATCGGTTTATATACATATGGATATCATAATTTTAAATATATATAGATATAGCGTTATACATATGGTTTATTTTATTTGCAATGTATGACTTTATAAAAAAAGAAACTAATGACTGATATTATATTTTATATACTACGTTAGTATGATATCTATATATATATGTACTGTTTTATATCATTATATAGGATATGCTTTGCACTTATTTTTATTTGCTGTGAGCATATCACTTTAGATTATATTTTATATAAGTATATTTGTTTGCAAATTTTATATGTATTTAGTCTATTTATTTGTGTAAGTATATAAAATAGTTTGTTTACATTTAAGCCATTTAGGCTGTAGTTTATATATCGTGTGTATATATTTAACAAAGTAAGTCTGTTTGAGTTATATAAAGGCTTATATATTTCTTGTATACTATATTATGGTATATTATATTTTGGTTTTGGTATGTTGAGTTTTAATATATATGGTTATAATAGTTTACTGTATTATATAAAATGTTGTAGTCTTTTTCAAGTAAGTTTAAATATACACAAATTTATGATATATGTACATAGATTCTTGAATATAAGTCTATATATATGTGTGTGTGGTTTCTTCTATATATATATATATATATATATATATATATGTTTTACAGTTTATATCTTTAAGTATCTTGATTTGTTATACCCATAGATTTCGAAAATAAATGTGTGTGTGTGTATATGTGTGTGTGTATATATATATATTAGTATATATGTTAAATTTTATAATGATTTTAAGATGTGTATATATATATAGGTTTCGGTTTTGATACACATATGTTATTTTGAACAGATTTTGGGTTGTAATAATATATTGTATATATATTATGAGTTTAAAACTTTACTTTGACTTTTGAGAAAGATATATATTTCAGCTTATGTCAAGCTGTTAAGTTCTAAATGTGTTGATTCAATTCTGTTCTGATTTGATTTCTGTTATTAGCTCTATCCGTCGAATTCAGGCTAATCTAGCTTTGCTTTGGAATTCGTGCTTGGATTCGTAACTTATCTCACTCTCGTTCGTCTCTAGCCTCGAAAATTGAAACGAAAATTGAAATACCTGTGACATCTGACACCATTATATGTTATTTATATTGATGATATATGCATGTTATATATTATCATATATGTATCGCTCTGCAAGTTCTCTGTTAGTATAGAGTTCACTACGGGTTGAAATGATACATACCTGAATGATCTATAGAATATGTGAAAATCGTTATGGGTTGAAATGATAAACCCAAGCAATTTTCATTTGAATTGAATTTGTGATTGCGGGTTGAAATGATATATACTCGTATATATTTAAATTGCGGATTGAAATGATAAATATCTGTACCACTTGACCATAGGATAGAAAATTATATACAAACACCATTGGCGTATATATATAAATATTTTGAAAATGATTTCTATGGATTAGGAAAGAAATATGCGGGTTAATAATAGTTTAATAAATAATGATTTTTAAGATATATATATATGTGTGTGTGTGTATATATATATATATTTGGAAATGACTTCCAAGGTTTTGAAATTTAATTTATTTAAGAATTATACTCAAGTAAATTGGATTTGAAATTTATTAAATTTGATTCGAAATTTATTAAATTTGGGATTTTAAAGATATAATTTTATAACTTGATTTTTGACTAAAAGTGATTTAAGTGAATTTGGTACATATATATGAAATTATTGAATTTAGTTTTGAAATGTTTGAGTATTTAAAACTTTGAAAATATTGAAATTTAAATGGTATGTTTGTGGTAAAAATCTGTATTTGAAATCATTAAAATTTGAAATGGTTTATTGAGAAACTGAAATAAGTTGAAGTTGATGATTTGAGATTGGATTAAATTTGAATTTTGGAATTCGAGTTGATTTGGAATCGATTTGCGAAATTTGAGGAAACCATTTTATTATATAAAGTATTTTTAAATTATATTTAAATTATTTTATATTTTACTTCATAAATTATTTTAATATAAACTATTTTTAATATAAACTATTTTTAATATAAATTATTTTTAATATAAACTATTTTATATACTAACTATTTTAATATAAACTATTTTAGCTTATAACCCTTTTATATAAATTACTTTACTTTATAAACTAAGTTATTATACATACTATTTTAATATCTAAACTGTTTAAGTGGTGGAAGTTATGCTTTCAAAGTCATGAATTTCAAAGTATTATGTTTTGAGAGTGTTATAATTTCAAGCGTTTGGTTTCGAAAGTGTTATTACTTCGAAAGTGCTATGATTTTGGAAATGGATATATTTGAAATGGAAATGATATCGTATTTAGTTTTGAAGTGGAAATGACATCGTATTGATATGGTTTTGAAATGGCAATGATATTTTGGTTTTGAATAATAAACTATTTTGAAATGACCGCGGTGTTATAATAACGTTTGGTTGTTAAAGAGACTGGGATCGGAAGTTGTCATACTCTCTGCCAGCTCCGAAAACCACTTTAACAACCGTGTACGCGGTGGAGATTACAGAATGAAGTAGGATGATGGCAACGTCCTATTGAGGTATATACATGGACCCAACTCCCGTGAGTTGGCATAAGGTGGCTAAAACAGGAGCAATCGACGGGCCAAGTGAGGTAGCTCCACTGGTCGGACACACTCCTTTGATACCATATTTTGACTTTTGATTGATTTGGTGGCCACTTTTGATTTTATGATTTAAGAGTGTGGATCAAGGTGGGCGGTAGTGGCTGCTACGCGCTACCACCGGTCTGGAAGTGTAATCTGGAAGTGTAATTGGTATATCTATCCAGGCATTGCCTAGTTGTGCCGTGTCACCTACCCTATCGTGCTTTATACGAGTTTGATTTATGTCGTATCTATGGAGTATTCTATGGTAGCCTCCCGATCTATAGGTACGATGGTACTGTATAGACTATTGGGACTATAAAATGTGTTAAGGGAGATTTGGGTAACGCCTTAACGCTATTTTTAAATAGTTTACTTTAATTTAGTCATTATTATAATAGCGTATATTACTACATACTATATAGTTTAACGGATCCTTAGAGGATGGTTATCCCAAACATCCTTTGAGTTACTTGTATTTCAGTTGTTATTTCACTTGAGTTGGGTTTATTGATATAAGAATGCTAATCCTAACTCGAGTGTTTTGTATTTTGCTTTACGCTTGGGTCAGACTGAGTGATGCTGCTTTTGAGACTCAGCTTTAGAGTTGGAGCTTCGTTTGGAGATCCATCTACATCTTTTCAGCTTACAGTTATTCTGTTGATTCTAGTAATGTACTCTAATCTTGTATTTGACTACTGTATTTGAAACTTCTATTGTATCTTATTTAACTCTGATATATATAGAAGCTTCGTGAACTATTATTCATTTTGTTTCGACCGCATATTGTATATTACTCTGTGTCTGTGGTTCTATGATTTATTTATTTGCTGTATATGTTGAGTTTTGCCAAATATAAATTAAGAATCTAGTATTTTGAGCAATTCAAATCTGGCATGTGTGGATGCGCATGGTTGAAAACCTCAGGATGTTACATCTGGTATCAAAGCTTTGGTTTTAGGAAAAACTTAGCATATGTAGTAAATTTAATTTATAGAATCACTTTCGTTCGAGATTGAAGTTCTTCCTCCTTGACTCGGTTTCTTTTGGATTTTGGAACGTTCCCCTCGGTTCCAAAATTCATTCTTGTCTCTCCCTGTTCGTATTCTTTTGATTCTGGAGTATCTCATAACTCCACTTCGAATGATCTCTGTAATAACCCGGCGGTCTCGCCAATCTTTGAATGATTTGTAAAGGGGTAGAACTTCTTTACAATAGGCATTGATTTACCAGAGATTTTGGTATCCTCGGTTTACGATACAATCTATCTCCTACTATGCCTGAATTCTATCTCTTGCGATCGAATGTCGATTTACCTCAGAATTCTGCATCGATCTTTTTCTTGAATTCGCAGTTGACCCGGTTAAGGTTGCCTACGATTAATATCAGTATATCCATCTTCCTATTTTGAAATTTGATTATTTTATCTCCCGATCTAGCTTATCTTCTTAGCTAGAATCTATTTTGATCAAGATCCCCTTGAATTTGAATCTTTATCATTGTTCTATAATCTGTTTTATGTAATAGAGTGAGGGAGTGTATTTGTATTAATTTATATAATATTTTATATATTGTGTTGTTTGAGTTGTTGATGTTGATTGGGTTTTCGATCTATTCGTCTGATCAACGCTACCGATAGGATTTTCAAAACACTTGAACAGAGCAAACTGACATAATGTTGTTTTCAAAATTTGGTAAATGGAATAAATTTTGTATGATTATATTTATATAAGCATAAATCTTTCTGGAATTTAATAGTTAATTGAATTGGTTTTCAAAAATGATAATATTTGATTTTCAATTATTGTTTTGTAAACCATTGATTTTACCAACATATAAATAAATGAATTTATAAAACATGGTTCATAGATTGATTTAGAAGTTAAATGAATTTAAATTGGAATTTGAGAATTTAATTTCCATTGACTCTAAACTTTGGTTTTTAGGTGTAAAGTGTATATTATTTAAAGTATTTCGAATGGAAATCGTTTCCAAAGAATTTTTAATGGTTTAAATCAGTGCTCTCCTCTTTTGTCGTTAGAAAATAATTTCGATGATGGCGGCCGCATTATGACATTCATTTTCGAGTTTCAGAGTGGAGAGACCATTCTGTAGCTTTGCTACACGTTTGTTTTAAAAGAAAATAAAATAATTTTTTTAAAATTTATGAAGTATAACTTGATACACACACACACACACATTTTGTTTGATTATATATATAGATATATGATTATAAATTTTGTTTGATATACATTTTGTGTGTGTGTATGTGTATCTTTAAATGGTTTGAAGTGTATCGGAAATTTAATTCCTAAATTTTTGTTAAAGGTGATTTTAAAAATAAAAGGAAGCCAAAATTTTGAATAAATATCTAAATTTGAAATAATTGAATTGGGAAAATTTTACTTGTATAATACTCAATTGCATTCCAATTTAACTTATCTAAAGCATTCTGTAACAACCCGCATATTTATCGATTTTATATTTAAATATTTTATTTAAATATTTTATCGTTAGTTGGATTTTAGTCCGAAAAGCTACTTTTTGCATACGGTCGAATTAGGACTCGGGACCACTCCCATTGAGTTTAAAATGCCGTTTGCGACCTTTTTGAGTATAAGCTTCGATGTGTTTGGAGAAAGTTGATTTTTGCTACTTTTTACTTTGGCTTTGGTTTTTGGGCTCAGCCGTATGTTAACTTATGCTCAAATCTGTGCCACTCTTCCCCACTCACCCTCATTCTCTTCTCATTTCAGTTTTTAGAGTATTAATGGTGGGAGAGATTGGAAATTAAAACTCCAAAACCCTAGTTTCCCTTGCAAATCAAATTCCTAGCTCCAAACTCAAGAAGAACCATTGGTAAGCTTCTCCTCTTCTTCTCCAACTTATTCTCTTACCAATTTTAGAAATTCCTAAACCTAATTTTGGGAATGTTCTTGTTTTTGAGCTTAGATTCAAGCTCAATTGGGTTGTGTTGAAGAGAGGGTGATTCTCCATTTTCTTTCAAGCTTCTTCTTGTTTGATTTTGTGAAAAGGTGAGATTTTTATCTCACATCTAGGTCTATAACTATCTTTGAATGTTAGGTATGAATTCCTAACGCATATTCATGTGCATTTGATTTTGGTTTGAATTGATTTGGTGTATATTCCGAATTTTAGTGTTTTGAAATCAAAATCTATGAAAATCCTTTTATGGACATCTTAACATGTTTTGGTGACGCATCGAAGAGCCTAAAGGGTCGGGTAGTCGTTTGGCATAAACCCCTAGCGCCTTGGCTCGAATTCGGTTGCGAATTGGTTGGGTTTGCACATCTTGTGCAAAGGCAGAAAACTGCCTTAGCTCCAGTCAGTCGACTGGACCTCTTGGTCAGTCGACTGGCTGAAGCTATTAAGCAGGGTGAAGGCTCCCTACAGAGCCTTAGGGGCTCTGTTTACTGCAGTCAGTCGACTGACTCACTGAGTTCAGTCGACTGACCTACATCCCGAGAGTTTTTTGGGACTGTGATCAGTCGACTGAACTCAGTGAGTCAGTCGACTGACCTGCTTCTATTTGTCCACAATGCCTATTTGAGCCTAGTTTTGCTTGGTATCCAATTTATATCGATTCGTTTTAATTCCTAGTTGTTGTTATCACTTATTCAACTATGATGACTTCTATTTTGGAATTTTTGGAAGTATATACTTTGATGGATTTGTTTCCGATTTCTTTGGAATTAATTCATGTCTTCGTATGTGAATTTTGGTGATTGATTGTTTCTACAATCATTTTTGTGCTTTGTCACTTTAAAATACAAAGGTTTTCTATACTAGTAGTAAATATCAAAACTCTTTCCCCAAACGATTTCAATACTATTTTAATACCAAATTCGTTTATAAAACCGTTTTTCAATCTATTAGTATATACAAACCTTTACCTCACTCGTATGAGATATCTAATTAAACGGCTTAGTAAAACGAGTGGTATGAAACGCTTGCGTTTGCTTCGTCGGTTAATTCTTGGACTTGTTCGATTGAACCTCTTGTGACAATTTTCTAGTGGAGATTTACAGTTTGTTCGTAAATATTTAAGTTAAGCAAGTGGTTATGGGACATGAAGCTAAACTCATATATTTACTAGCTTAGTGTAATTGACACTTCTCGTTGATCATGACGATCATCTTTGTGATTTAGACTAGCAATGTGCGATGTCTCTTTGTTTGCGAGGGAGACTAAACCCCGTTTTATGGAGTTTCGACTCAATTTGGTGGGGTAGCAACCCATGGTCTTCGGGCCGTTTGTGGAGCTTCGGCTCAATTTGTGATAGTTAGCGACCATGGAATTAGCGTTCCGTTTGTGATACACGTGTTGGTGGGCTTTATGCTCCCGTTTGTGATAGGCCTCCCCCCTTTGTGATTTCTGGATTTCTTGTGTAGATTCCTAGAATTTGTGTTTCACCAATTTTCGTGATTTCCATTGATAAGTTTTATCAATATTTGTGCATTGGTGAATTTGTGTGTCATTGACTTTAGTGATTTCTGGATTTCTTGTGTAGTCTTCTGGAATTTGTGCGTCATTGACTTTTGTGATTGACATTGATATTATCGTCAATATTTATGGTATTGTGAACGAAATAAGGAGTATGACGTTTCTTTGAGTCTTGTGTAGATTTGGTGACATTGATTAATCTCATGATGATTATCAACTAAGTATATATATATATATATCACAGCTTGGCATTGTGATTATTCTGTGTTTAGTCATATCTCTTATTCTATATCGTTTCATCTGATATTTATAGTTAGACTGATCCGTTTATTATTTTCTTATTAAATAATACTCGGGTCAGACCGAGATGTTACAGGTGCTTCTGCTTGACTTCTCATCCGGGATTAACTCCTTGACTTTTGGGTTAACTACTTAGATTAGTAGTTATTTTGTTGTATACATTTGAGATATAGACTCCTTAATGTATACTTATTCTTTTGTGTAGTTCGTGTAAGTATTCTTTTGTGATATTGTGGATCTTTTTAGACCACTACTCTGATGTACACTTTCTAGTGTAATATTCATATCTTATTCCGCCTTTGTGATATGAATTGTCTGTGACTGATTTGTGTTATGCTTATTTCAATATTTGTTTTCCGAAGGATTTATATAGCCACCGTGTAGTAGCTTTGAATTTGTGTCGGTACGTCGGATTTCCTCTTGAAATAGAATGCATATTATATTATCTGACATATCGGTGCTCGCGCAAAGAAATTACATGGATGGTCGCTCCTCAACAGCCTTATTCTCCATGCTAGTCGACAGCATTCACCGTAATGTTCTTGGCTAGCGTGGGTATAGAGGTGGGGCGTCACAGCTTGGTATCAGAGCCAAACTTCGGAACAATATGGAATATTATAACAAGGATCCGCAACAATCAGTTTATTGTGTAAAGATGTCGAGATTATTTTGTGTGATTTTTCTTTCCGAGCCGATTTGCATGTCATGCGTTATTTAGGCTTTGGAATGATTTTGGGAATGGATTGGCTTAACCATTATGAAGCTCATATCCTATGTCCTGAGCGGACTATTCATCTTCGACATCCTCAATCTGTTAATCAGGTTTCTGTTATTCTTAAAGATTCAGATTCTGCTTTGGTTGCATCTTTATATTCTTTAAATCCTCGTGATGACGACGATGATGATGAGGGTGATATTATTTCTCTTATTCACGTCGTTTGTGAATTTTCCGACATATTCGAGCCCGTTTTAGGATTACCACCTAAGCGAGCAATTGAGTTCAGAATTAATCTCATTCCTGGAGCTCAACCTATCACTCGCCCACCCTATCGTATGTCCAATAAAGAAAACGAGGAGATGCGTAAACAATTATCTGAATTGGAAACGAAGCAATTTATTCGCTCTAGTTCCTCGCCTTGGGGAGCTTCAGCTATTTTTGTGAAGAAATCCGATGGTACACTTAGGCTTTGCGTTGACTACCGCAAGCTTAATGATCTTACTATCAAAAATAAATATCCATTACCTCGGATTGATGATCTATTCAATCAACTTAGTGGTGCTAGAGTCTTTTCACAATTGGACGTGGCTACCGGTTTTCATCAGCTTCGTATTGCAGAGAATAGCGTTCCTTTGACATCTTTCCGTACTCGGTATGGATCTTATGAATGGCTTGTTATGCCATTTGGGTTAACAAATGCCCCGGCTTATTTCGTTGATTTAATGAATCGAGTTTTAAAGACTTTCTCGACCGGTTTGTTCTCATCTTTATCGATGATATTCTTGTTTATTCTAAAACCGAGGAGGAGCATGAAAAACATCTTCGAGTTGTGTTGGAAACTCTTAGGAGTAATCAATTAAAGGCAAAATTTTCTAAATGCCACTTTTGGCAACCTCGTGTGAAGTTTCTCGGTCACATTATTTCCGAATCCGGAATTTCCGTGGATCCTTCAAAGATTGAAGCGATTCAAGATTGGAAGAGACCGGAGAGTGTGACAGAGATTCGCAGTTTTCTCGGATTGGCGGGCTATTACCGTCGTTTTATCAAAGACTTTTCTAAGATTTCCGTGCCTCTCACTAGCTTGACGAAGAAAGGTGTCAAATACATTTGGTCGGACAAATGTGAAGCTTCTTTTCAGAAATTAAAAGAACTTCTTTCTGATGCTCCTATTCTTGTTATTCCCGATGGGAATCAAGATTTCGTTGTTTATACCGATGCTAGTCGCATTGGTTTGGGTGCCGTTCTTATGCAAAAGGAACGCGTTATTGCTTATGCTTCTAGGCAATTAAAGCCTGCTGAGACTAGATATGCCACTCATGATTTAGAACTCGCGGCTATTGTTTTTGCTCTTCGGATTTGGCGTCACTATCTCTTAGGAGAGAAATTTGTTCTTTACACAGATCATAAGTCTTTGAAATATTTATTCTCTCAAAAGGAACTTAATTTGCGTTAACAGCGTTGGCTCGAGTTCCTTGCTCCTTATGATCTTGATATTCTTTATACTCCCGGAAAGGGTAATCGTGTCGCCGATGCTCTTAGCCGTAAACAACAAGCTGTTGTTTCTATGATGATATCCGAATGGAACGATCTCGAGATCTTATCCACTTGCGAAATTCGAGACCGTGTTTCCGATTTATGCTCATCATTTGTTTTATGTAGCCTTGAGGCTCATCCATCTCTTTTAGACCGCATTCTTGAAGCTCAAGGGTTAGATCCGGAATTGGCTCTTCTCGGCCAAAATATTAAGGATAAAATTGATATTGAAGGATTGAAAGACTTTAATATCGATTCTCGTGGCGGCATTCGGAAATTTGGTAGACTTATCGTGCCAAATGTTAGGGATCTTCGTAAAGATATTTTAGAAGATTCTCATCACTCTAAATTTACCATTCATCCCGGTAGTAGTAAAATGTACGCAGATATGAAGCGACTTTATTATTGGGAGGGAATGAAACTTGACATCGCTAACTTTGTTAAACGTTGCATGACTTGCCAACTCGTTAAGGCCGAACATCAAAGGCCCGGAGGGTTATTGCAACCTTTAGAAATTCCAGTTTGGAAGTGGGATCAAATTTCCACGGATTTTATAGATGGCCTTCCCCGTTCTCGATCGGGTTATGATAGCTTATGGGTAATTGTTGATAGACTTACTAAATCCGCCCATTTTATTCCCGTTCGGTCTAACCGAACCGTTCCTCTTTTGGCCAAAATATTTATCAAAGAAATTGTTAAATTGCATGGTGTTCCTACTTCTATTATTAGTGATCGTGATCCATTGTTTACTAGTGGATTTTGGAAGAGTCTTCAAAAAGCTTTGGGAACGAAGCTTAATTTTAGCACCGCTTATCATCCCCAGTCCGATGGACAAACTGAGCGTGTGAATCAAACTCTTGAAGATCTTCTTCGTGCTTGTGTTCTTGATTTTGGTGGAAGTTGGGAAGATCATATTTCACTTGTTGAATTTTCCTATAATAATAGCTTCCAATCTAGTATTGGTATGGCACCTTTTGAGGCACTCTATGGAAGGCCATGCCGATCTCCTTCTTGTTGGCTTGAGGCCGGTGAGAAGCTGGTTTTGGGTCCAGATTTTATTCGGGATTCTACAGAAAAGATTGATCTTATTCGTCATAGGATGAAAGAAGCCCAGAGTAGACAAAAATCCTATGCCGATAACCGGAGAAGGAAATTAGAATTTTCTGTGGGAGATCTTGTGTTCATTCGTGTTTCACCTATGAAAGGTGTTGTACGTTTCAGTCGATCGGGAAAACTAGCGCCTCGATATATTGGGCCATTTCCTATCACCGAACGTATTGGTTCCATGGCTTATCGCCTTTTATTACCGGCTCGGTTTTCTGCTATGCATGACGTGTTTCACGTTTCTCAACTTCGGAAATGTCTTCGAGATTCCGACTCCGTTTTTGAGCCCGGTGTTGCGGAAGAGATTGAAGTTTCGCCTAATTTAACTTATGAGAAACATCCTATTCGTATCATTGCTTCGGAAGTCAAACGACTTCGAAATAAAGATGTTCCGCTTGTTAAAGTTCAATGGTCTTCAAATCCTAAGGATTGTTCTTGGGAATCTAGAGAATACATCGAGCGTACACATCCGGACTTACTTTCTCGTGCTCTTTGAGGTGAACTTCTTATTTCAAACTTCTTTTGTATTGAGTATGCTTTTATGGTTGTTACTATATATATATCTTCTTCTTAAATATTGCGAGGACGCAATTTCTTTAAGGAGGGAAGTCTGTAACAACCCACATATTTATCGATTTTATATTTAAATATTTTATTTAAATATTTTATCGTTAGTCGGATTTTAGTCCGAAAAGCTACTTTTTGCATACGGTCGAATTAGGACTCGGGACCACTCCCATTGAGTTTAAAATGCCGTTTGCGACCTTTTTGAGTATAAGCTTCGATATGTTTAGAGAAAGTTGATTTTTGCTACTTTTTACTTTGGCTTTGGTTTTTGGGCTCAGCCCTATGTTAACTTATGCTCAAATCTGTGCCACTCTTCCCCACTCACCCTCATTCTCTTCTCATTTCAGTTTTTAGAGTATTAATGGTGGGAGAGATTGGAAATTAAAACTCCAAAACCCTAGTTTCCCTTGCAAATCAAATTCCTAGCTACAAACTCAAGAAGAACCATTGGTAAGCTTCTCCTCTTCTTCTCCAACTTATTCTCTTACCAATTTCAGAAATTCCTAAACCTAATTTTGGGAATGTTCTTGTTTTTGAGCTTAGATTCAAGCTCAATTGGGTTGTGTTGAAGAGAGGGTGATTCTCCATTTTCTTTCAAGCTTCTTCTTGTTTGATTTTGTGAAAAGGTGATATTTTTATCTCACATCTAGGGCTATAACTATCTTTGAATGTTAGGTATGAATTCCTAACACATATTCATGTGCATTTAATTTTGGTTTGAATTGATTTGGTGTATATTTCGAATTTTAGTGTTTTGAAATCAAAATCTATGAAAATCCTTTTATGGACATCTTAACATGTTTTGGTGACGCATCGAAGAGCCTAAAGGGTCGGGTAGTCGTTTGGCATAAACCCCTAGCGCCTTGGCTCGAATTCGGTTGCGAATTGGTTGGGTTTGCACATCTTGTGCAAAGGCAGAAAACTGCCTTAGCTCCAGTCAGTCGACTGGACCTCTTGGTCAGTCGACTGGCTGAAGCTATTAAGCAGGGTGAAGGCTCCCTACAGAGCCTTAGGGGCTCTGTTTACTGCAGTCAGTCGACTGACTCACTGAGTTCAGTCGACTGACCTACATCCCGAGAGTTTTTTGGGACTGTAATCAGTCGACTGAACTCAGTGAGTCAGTCGACTGGCCTGCTTCTATTTGTCCACAATGCCTATTTGAGCCTAGTTTTGCTTGGTATCCAATTTATATCGATTCGTTTTAATTCCTAGTTGTTGTTATCACTTATTCAACTATGATGACTTCTATTTTGGAATTTTTGGAAGTATCTACTTTGATGGATTTGTTGTCGATTTCTTTGGAATTAATTCACGTCTTCGTATGTGAATTTTGGCGATTGATTGTTTCTACAATCATTTTTGTGCTTTGTCACTTTAAAATACAAAGGTTTTCTATACTAGTAGTAAATATCAAAACTCTTTCCCCAAACGATTTCAATACTATTTTAATACCAAATTCGTTTATAAAACCGTTTTTCAATCTATTAGTATATACAAACCTTTACCTCACTCGTATGAGATATCTAATTAAACGGCTTAGTAAAACGAGTGGTATGAAACGGTTGCGTTTGCTTCGTCGGTTAATTCTTGGACTTGTTCGATTGAACCTCTTGTGACAATTTTCTAGTGGAGATTTACAGTTTGTTCGTAAATATTTAAGTTAAGCAAGTGGTTATGGGACATGAAGCTAAACTCATATATTTACTAGCTTAGTGTAATTGACACTTCTCGTTGATCATGACGATCATCTTTGTGATTTAGACTAGCAATGTGCGATGTCTCTTTGTCTGCGAGGGAGACTAAACCCCGTTTTGTGGAGTTTCGACTCAATTTGGTGGGGTAGCAACCCATGGTCTTCGGGCCGTTTGTGGAGCTTCGGCTCAATTTGTGATGGTTAGCGACCATGGAATTAGCGTTCCGTTTGTGATACACGTGTTGGTGGGCTTTATGCTCCCGTTTGTGATAGGCCTCCCCCCTTTGTGATTTCTGGATTTCTTGTGTAGATTCCTAGAATTTGTGTTTCACCAATTTTCGTGATTTCCATTGATAAGTTTTATCAATATTTGTGCATTGGTGAATTTGTGTGTCATTGACTTTAGTGATTTCTGGATTTCTTGTGTAGTCTTCTGGAATTTGTGCGTCATTGACTTTTGTGATTGACATTGATATTATCGTCAATATTTATGGTATGGTGAACGAAATAAGGAGTATGACGTTTCTTTGAGTCTTGTGTAGATTTGGTGACATTGATTAATCTCATGATGATTATCAACTAAGTATATATATATATATATATATATATATATATATATATATATATATATATATATATCACAGCTTGGCATTGTGATTATTCTGTGTTTAGTCATATCTCTTATTCTATATCGTTTCATCTGATATTTATAGTTAGACTGATCCGTTTATTATTTTCTTATTAAATAATACTCGGGTCAGACCGAGATGTTACAGGTGCTTCTGCTTGACTTCTCATCCAGGATTAACTCCTTGACTTTTGGGTTAACTACTTAGATTAGTAGTTATTTTGTTGTATACATTTGAGATATAGACTCCTTAACGTATACTTATTCTTTTGTGTAGTTCGTGTAACTATTCTTTTGTGATATTGTGGATCTTTTTAGACCACTACTCTGATGTACACTTTCTAGTGTAATATTCATATCTTATTCCGCCTTTGTGATATGAATTGTCTGTGACTGATTTGTGTTATGCTTATTTCAATATTTGTTTTCCGAAGGATTTATATAGCCACCGTGTAGTAGCTTTGAGTTTGTGTCGGTACGTCGGATTTCCTCTTGAAATAGAATGCATATTATATTATCTGACATATCGGTGCTCGCGCAAAGAAATTACATGGATGGTCGCTCCTCAACAGCCTTATTCTCCGTGCTAGTCGACAGCATTCACCGTAATGTTCTTGGCTAGCGTGGGTATAGAGGTGGGGCGTCACACATTCAGAAGTTGAATATGTAATTCAATAATTTATAATGTAAAATAATTGTTAAAGGAAAATTTAAATAATTCGAGTGGTTATAATAAATGTAAATATACTTAATATATGTGATAAGATATATTAAGTGGAATAAATTTATTAATAATTTGGAATGGAGAAAAATTAAATTTGTTGAATAAAATATGATTATAATAAATGACTATTCAAATTTATGATTTTAGAAATTGTTGATTGAGGATAATTGAATAATAAGATAGTAAATAAATAAATAGTTAAGATTAAATTTTAAATGGAAATAACTTAAGTACAATAAAATAAATTTTGTTTGAAAGAAACCTTTTTGTATTAAATATAAATAAATTGAAATTAAATCAACTTATTGAAATAATTTGAATTTAAAATCAATTATTGAATATTAATTAATTTTAATTTTAATTTATATGGTTGAACTAATTATTTTATTTTATTTTTCAACCTATTTCTTTCTGGTTGTTTTATTCTCCTACCTCGTTCCTTTTCGGGGATGAAAAGTTTGACTGGGGGAGAGTGTAACGAACCGTAAATTTTAATGGTTTTATTTATTTAATTAATTGAATTTTTGTGAAATTTTAAATAATAAACTTTGGAAATAAAAAATTTATATTTGAAATATGTCTAATTAAACATAGAAAACGGTAAATTTTCATCTGATAATATGGAAGTTTATTTTATTGTGTAGTTTTACTTCCATTTAAATCAGTAAAAATTGATGACAATAAAATGTTTTCCAAACCTGAATATTTTTATACAATAAATTTGAAAATCATCTTCTGAGTGAGACGCCACCTTTCGTTTTTCCAAATTTTGTGTGCTATTACTCCGTTCATCTTATTTTCGTCGTTTTATTAGCAATTTTGGTACCGATTATCGACTTTTGATAGGATTATTGTCCCACTAATATCTGTATACCATTTTAATCATCTTGTCATGCTGATTCCTGTGGTATATTCAATTCTGTGTTTTGGAGTCCAGAAAGTGGCGAAATCTAAGGAACGATTTTCCGTATCGGTTCTGCAATTTGGCTTTTGATTTTTTTTTGACCATTCAAATTTTCTCCATATAAACCCAACAGCCATCAACAATTATTATTTCAACCTTTCGACCTTTTCTACCCCCATAACAATTTATTATATTATCGGTTCCATTTATTTTCTTCTCTTCTTTTCATTTTCCACTGGCTTGCTCTCGCTTTCCTTTCCCAATAGCAGCCTTCTCTTTCACTTTAGAAAAAAAATAGTATATCATACAAAGTTATGAAGTCGCATAACTCATCTTCCCTGCCACCTCCCCATGCGAGCCGTTCCTCCCTTGCCTCACCTCCGGCAGCGTACCCCGCTCCACCAATCCACGTCAGTAGCTCCGAGCACCCAAAGCACAATAGCATACTGTGTCGTGCATCCCATCTTCTTTCCCCTCCTTGTCAACCTATATGCCTTCCTTGCCACTTGCCAAACCAATGACCCAAGCCCTTGCAAGTGCCGAGCTTCACATGGCCGAAGCTTCTCCCCGTCTCAACCACCTACTCCTCCAAAGCCACCATCGCAGCCACGGCCTTGCCCGCCTTCACGTCACCCCCTCTGGCCTCTATTCCTCCTCTCCTTATGTTTGACCAAGCGGACTTCCCCTCTGTAGTAATGACAGGTAAATTTATATATACTTATATATTAGTTTTATGAATGTTTATATACTAGTTAGTAGTATTAGTTTATATATATTGGGCTTTTATGTTGCTTATTTCTATATAGGTATATAAAATGTTTACGTGTAAAAGATTTTGTGTTACAGTGAAATTTTATAACTTATAATATAAAGATGTACAAATATAGGTAACTGTTTATATATAAGCTATGTTTTACATAAGTCTGTTATGTATATTTGTATGTACCTATATGCTACAACATCGGTTTATATATATATGGATATCATAATTTTAAATATATATAGATATAGTGTTATACGTATGGTTTATTTTATTTGCAATGTATGACTTTATACAAAAAAGAAACTAATGATTGATAATATATTTTATATATTACGTTAATATGATATCTATATATATGTACTATTTTATATCATTATATAGGATATGATTTCCATATATTTTTATTTTCTGTGAGCGTGTCACTTTATATTATATTTTACATAGGTATATTTGTTTGCAACTTTTATATTTATTTAGTCTGTTTTAATATATATGGTTATATGGTTATAATATATATGGTTATAATAATTTATATTATATTTTACATAGGTATATTTGGTATGTTGGGTTTCAATATATATGGTTATAATAATTTACTATATTATAGAAGCTGTTAAAGTCTTATTTTTAAGTAAGTTTAAATATACACACATTTATGATATATGAACATAGATTTTTGAATATAAGTCTATATATATATGTGGTTTCTTCTATATATATATATATATATATATATATATATATGTATGTATGTATGTATATGTATGTATGTATGTATGTATGTATGTATATGTATGTATGTATGTATGTATGTATATGTATTACAGTTAATATCTTTAAGTATCTTGATTTGTTATACCCATAGATTTAAAAAATAATGTGTGTGTATATATATTAGTGTATACATTTAATTTTATAATGATTTTGAGATGTGTATATACATATTTCGGTTTTGATACACATATATGTTATTTTGAACAGATTTTGGGTTGTAATAATATATTGTATATATATTATGAGTTTAAAACTTTACTTTGATTTTTGAGAAAGATATATATTTCAGTTTATGTTAAACTGTTAAGTTAAATGTGTTGATTGAATTATGTTCTGATTTGATTTCTGTTATCTGCTCTATCTGATGAGTTCGTGCCAATCTAGCTTTTCTTTAGAATTCGTGCATGGATTCGTAACTCATCTCACTCTCATTCGTCACTAGCCTTGAAAGGTGAGCAATCACTCACGATTACATTCTTATATTTATTAAATTATTATATTTATTAAATTTGATTTCAATTGAAACGAAAATTGAAATTTGCTGCCGTTAGTTATTTACATTGCTATATATATGATATTATCTGTATCTATTCACCTATGACATCGACACCATTATCTGTTATTTATATTGATGGTATATGTCTGTTATATTATTATCATATCTTTTATCACTCTACAAGTTTCTTGTTAGTATAGAATTCACTATGGGTTGAAATGATACATACCCGAACGATTTGTAGAATAGGAGAAAATCGTTATGGGTTGAAATGATAAACCCAATCGATTTTCATTTGAATTGAATTTGGGATTGTGGGTTGAAATGATATATACGAGTATATATTTAAATTATAGACTGAAATGATAAATATCTGTACCACTTGACCATAGGATAGAAAATTATATACAGACATCGTTGGTCTATATATATAAATATTTTGAAACTAATTTCTATGGTTTTGAAAAGAAATATACGGGTTAATAATAGTTTAATAAATACTAATTTTTAAGATATATATATATATATTTGGAAATGATTTCCAAGGTTTTGAAATTTAATTTATTTAAGAATTATACCCAAATAAATTTGATTTGAAATTTATTAAATTTGGGATTTTAAAGATATAATTTCATAATTTGATTTTTGATTAAAAGTGATTTAAGTGAACTTGGTATATATGTGAAACAGGTAAATAGGCACAAGGAAGAAGTTGCAAAAAAATTTAGTCTTTGAGACAACAAGTTTGCTTTTTAGTCTGAAGGACACTTTTTAGTGTAAATTGGAAATGATAGTTGCAACTATCATTCTGTGATTTACACTAAAAAGTGTCCTTCAGCCTAAAAAACAAACTTCTTGTCCCTGAAACTAAAGTTTTCTCTAACTTTTTCCTTGAGCCTAAAAACCCCTATATGAAATTATCGAATTTATTTAAAACTTTGAAAATATTGAAATTTAAATGGTTTGCTTGTGGAAAAACCTGTATTTGAAATCATTAAAATTTAAAATGGTTTATTGAGAAACTGAAATAAGTTGAAGTTGATGATTTGAGATTGGATTAAATTTGAATTTTGGAATTCGAGTTGATTTGGAATCGATTTGTTAAATTTGAGGAAACTATTTTATTAAATAAAGTATTTTTAAATTATATTTAAACTATTTTATATTTTACTTTATAAACTATTTTTAATACAAACTATTTTAATATACTAACTATTTTAATATAAACTATTTAAGCCTATAACTCTTTTATATAAACTATTTTACTTTATAAACTATTTTATTATATATACTATTTGAATATCTAAATTGTTTAAGTAGTGGAAGTTATGTTTTTAAAGTTATGGATTTCAAAGTATTATGTTTTGAAAGTGTTATAATTTCAAGTGTTTGGTTAACTTTGAAAGTGCTATGTTTTTGGAAATAGATATATTTGAAATGGAAATGATATCGTATTTGGTTTTGAAATGGAAATGACATCGTATTGATATGGTTTTGAAATGGAAATAATATTTTGGTTTTGAAGAATAAAGTATTTTGAAATGACTGTGGTGTTATAATAACGTTTGGTTGTTAAAGAGACCGGGATGGGAAGTTGTCATACTCTCTGCTAACTCCGAAAACCACTTTAACAACCGTGTATGCGGTGGAGATTCCAGAATGAAGTAGGATGGTGGCGACGTCCTATTGAGGTATATACATGGAGCCAACTCCCATGAGTTGGCATAAGGTGGCTAAAACAGGAGCAATCGATGGGCCAAGTGAGGTAGCTCCTCCGATCGGACACACTCCTTTGATGCTATATTCTGATTTTGTGATTTATTTGGTGACCACTTTTGATTTTTTGATTTGGGAGTGTGGATCGAAGTGGGCGGTAGTGGCTGCTATGCGTTACCACCAGTCTGGAAGTATAATTAGTATATCTACCCTGACATTTCCTAGGTGTGTCGTGTCACCTATCCATCGTGCTTTCTACGCGTTTGATTTGTGTCACGCCTATGGAGTATTCTTTGGTAGCCTCCCGATCTGGAGGTACAGTGGTACTGTATAGACTATTGGTACTATAAAATGTGTTAAGGGGGATATGGGTAATGCCTTAACGCTATTTGTAAATAGTTTACTTTACTTTAGAAATTATTATAATAGCGTATATTACTACATAATAGATAGTTTAATGGATCCTTAGAGGATGGTTATCCCGAACATCCTTTGAGTTACTTGTATTTTAGTTGTTATTTCACTTGAGTTGGATTTATTGATGCAAGAATGTTAATCCTGACTTGAGTATTTTGTATTTTGCTTTACGCTCGGGTCAGACCGAGTGACACAGCTTTTGAGACTCACCTTTGGAGTTAGAGCTTCGTTTGGAGGTCCATCTACATCTTTTCAGATGCAGTTATTCGGTTGATTCCAATGGTGTAATCTGATCTTATATTTGACTACTGTATTTGAAACTTCTATTGTATCTTATTTAACTCTGATATATATAGTAGCTTCATGAACTACTATTCAATTTGTTTCCGCTGCATATTTTATATTACTCTATATCTGTGGTTCTGTGATTTATTTATTTACTGTATATGTTGAGTTTTGCCAAATATAAATTAACAATCTGGTATTTTGAGCAATTCAAATCTGGCATGCATGGATGCGAATGGTTGAAATATCAGGATGCTACAAAGTATAGGCTTCTCCCCTTCTGTAGAGACCTCCCTCCAAGTTTCATTCCATTTAGAGCAATTTTGACTTCATTTTGCCTAAATCAATGACTGATTATAAACTAATCTAAAAGCACTAATAATCCATATCTAAGCAATACATGCAAACATATATATCATCCATAAGCATTCATTTAGCACTTACGATCCACCCAAACATGATTAGCATACAAGATTCACCCTAGATCTAGTTTTATAGGAAAATGACAATATGATTCAAAAGGGGTTACAAAACCATTCAAAATCCTTTTTAAATTCAATTATAAACATTTTTAGGGTTAAATTAGTTCAAAATAATTTATAAATGGAAATCGTATCAAAAACATCATTTTTGAACAATATGGATGAGCATAAAATAGTGAGAGATTAATAAGCATTCACCCAATATCCAAAATTACCAATCTAACCCCAAATTTGAGAATGGACACCCGAGATTACGAACCCAAAGCGGCCAAAATGAAACATCTTCAATACTTTTTACTAATTACCCTTCTAATGATGGATTTGGCTAAAATTAATAAGAAAATAAGAGGCTTTTAATGAAATTATGGTTAACGGATGTTAGGAATTGTTTTTAGGAAGTGCAAAATGAATAATACCAATCTCATCATCCCCAATAAAGTAGAATTCTTGAAATTGGTTAGTGTACCTAAGTGTGAACTTAGTTTAATTGTCTATTAATCTATCCAACAGTAAACATAACTTTAAATAGTTATATCTTGTAAATGGTTAGTCTGTTTTCCTATTATGACCACCTTACGAAAAAGAAACCGACATCTTAATCTAGTAAAAGTGGTTTCAAACCCTGATTCAATTCATATCAAAAGCTATAGGTATTATATAAGAATTTTTGGGTTCGAACTATCTGATAAAAATTATAAAGATGGAAAATGTTCCTACCAGTCATTTCTCTAAATTGTAAAGCCATACGACCTCATATGATTTAAATAATAATATTTTACAATCTTCTAATACATAAAGTACGGTCGTTGCATTATGTGATGATGAGTGTAGTTTATAACCACCGAGTAAAAGACCGAATAACACTAGGTGGTATGGGAAACTTTAATTGCTAATTGTTCGATTACTTTCTGTAAGTAAATGTCATCCATGCGGGAATGTGATATATAAGGTATTCACATAAGGTGTTGTAAGCTAAGGGTCGTAGATTCAAAGTTATAAACGTGTCGATCTATTACGAGAGCGCACCTATAATTTTGTTAGGAATAAACCATATTAGGCTAGCATCCATTGTGGTAGTATTATTGGGGGGTTGACGGTTGCATTTGTCACAAATTTTGCTATATATGGTTGAGAGTCATTACCTTGTGTCACATGGCTAGCAATTTACCATTTGAAGAACTTATAAGGTCGCAATCATTGCATTGCATAGTCATGCAGCACATTAATGCAAGATGGATACTGTTCACGATGACCGTCACGCTAACAAAAGATGTATAGGTAGCATTGAGAGTATATGAGGAAGCCACTGAAGCAGAGCTGGGATCGTATCAGTCTACCTTCTGGTTATTGATGAGATGACATAGACTTGCACTTATTCATCTTTGTAAGATTATTGAATATACAGTTGAGCACCAACATGGCTATTTCTAAGACTGAGATTCCATGAGGTAGTCAACCCCATACATGTGTATTATTTAATTATCTGCGAGATAATCTACAATATAGCTGATAGCATGCTATATTGAGTAGTTTGACATTTTTATCCATTATGTAATTAGCTGAGAGCTAATTGTGGCATGACTAACAACATGCCATATCACTACTTGGTCGATATTTATATGTTGGTTGATAATTGGATATGTGGTTGTTTCATCCATTTGGTTATGTTCCACTTGATGCATTATTTTGCTTTACATTGATATGGGTGATGATGTATGTGCATTATTTGAGATATGCCTTTGTATTTGAGATGAAATGAATGACATACCATGCTAGTCATTATCATCTATTGACATCAACATTATAGACATAGTCTGACCTATTTTTTATTTCTTCAACACTTGGATCAGTACAAGACATTTCAATTTCAAAGATAAAGTAGGCAGCTAGCTACTATATGCACTTTGGGTGGCTAGTTGCATATAAGACTATACTGCATTTATGTATTTTATAACCTTATATGCATATGTAGATGACATGATAATGGTTGTGTGATGGGTTTATGATACGTATATTTTGGAGAGAGTGGGCATTGGACTATTATTATGTAGTACTGTTTGTTATTTTTAATATTTTATGTCCCTATGTTTCTAACGTATGTTATTTGTTATTTGTTTATCACATAAATGTGTATATTGTTGTGTTTTTGATGTCTGTTTTTTATATTTTTAGATAGGTGTATATTGTTTATTGTATTTATCTCTACATTTTTAATGACTATGATATATGATATTTAAATACATTGTGTACTATTCAATCCTGGAAGTACATGCATTTATTGCTTTGTGAAGATACCAAGTACGTATAAATGTATGATTTGCGATACATATCAGTGTGTGCCAAAGGGAATATTTGCTTGTGAAAGACAAATAGCGCTACATTCTCTGCATTATTGGAGAGTATTACTCAGTAATACTCTTTGGTAATATGGGTATAGAGGTAGGGTGTCACAATTGGTATTTGAGCAAGTTCAGAACAATGCCAAGTAAAAGAGACATGATTATTGGCCTTAGATGAGACTTAGAGTACTTGTGCTTTAGTGTTGGGTGGATTTCTCATTTATACACAATGGATAATATGAGTGTACAACGATTAATGGGGGAGTCATATGGGGATGCAATTTTTATTTTTCTACTTTATTTGATATTTTTACTTCTATTGCCTTCTATGTTTGCCTCTTTATGAACTGGGAAGCTTGTCCGGTGGAGGTTGTGAAGGTAGAGGTTTTTAGCTAGTCTAATAATGTTGGCATTGATAATGTAGATTGGTCCTCTCCGTGTCTTTAAAATAGGAAAGGAGTAGCTTGGTTAGGAAAGCTTTAGGAGGCTATAGTTCGAATCTTGCACTTTGAATACATAAAAAAGATAAGTTGTGACAAAACGATTTGAGTAGAAGGATTTTGATGAATCTTGTTATAGCTAGAGTGGTGCAGTGGAAGCATTTAGGTTTCTTTTTGCTGAACACATTTTTTTATTTGGTTTGATGTGTGCTTACTGTAATAATGGTCTGAAATAAAATGTTTGCAGTCAATCTAGAGTGTAGGATTGAGTCAGAGGTATCGCTCAAAAGCTATAAGCCCACTTTAGTCTAGATGATGTCAAATATTAGAAGCCAGCAACGTCCCTAGAACTGCAAAAGATAGAAAATATTTGTAATATAAAAAATATAGTATTTTTATAAACAAACAATTAAAATATGAAGAGATAAGAAAATTAAGTCTAATGCTTGCTTGTTGGTATTTATGGTTGATTTCTGAATGTTTGGTTATTTAGTTTCTAGTGACCTATCATTAGGTTACATTTATAAACATCATTAGTATTTGTTATTAACTAACTGAACATATGTTGTGTTAAATTAAAGATCTTATATATATTGAAAAAGGTTTTAGTGGTTAACTTCGTATTAAATTTTCAGTTGAGTGCTTTATGAATTCTGGTCGACACATTTTTACACGAGCCAATAGGAATTTTTAAACACTTGAATGAGATACTTAAATGCGATATTTTGAAAATCTATAAATAGTGCATTGATAATTATAGTTATTTTATAAAAATTATAATTTATTTATGTGGTAAAAAGTGACTTGAAAATTAATATATTATTATTTTGAAGGTGATTTAGAGCAATATAATTCTACTTTCCTATGCTCAAATACTTTTTAAACAACATATGCAGCTATTGGGTATTAATAAATGGTTGAGATCAGTATGGAGACAATTTTTATATATCATCCTAGGAAATCAACACTACACCCAACAGATGAAGCAAGTTGCTAAAATTTATTGCCAAGGCAACATTTTTATTTTTGTATAAATATATGTGAATTTGAGTAAAATATAGTATGTGGTGTTACATATACATACATGTATGTATGTATGTATGTATGTATGTATGTATGTATGTATGTATGTATGTATGTATGTATGTACATATAAGTGAGTTAAGATTGTATGATGTTATTTGAATGGATAAGTCAAACATATTTATAAAAATAGATTAAGGTATGAAATGAAATTTTGAGTTTTTTTAACTAAAATAATTTTAAAATAAATAAGATATTCAAACATCTTGAATAATGAAATGATTTCTAAAAGAAACAAATTATATTTGTGAAAATGGAAGGAAAAATATTTTCATAAGGCATGGTTATATTGTTTAATATACGATGTGGATTTGGTGGATCATGAATTAAAAGTATAATCAATAACTATGAAGTGTGCTTTTAGGCAAACAAAATTTAAAATGAAATAATATTGATTAAGAAATTATTTGTAAAATCTAGAGTCATAAGTGTTTTGGAAATAATAATAATAATAATAATAAGTAAATTATATGAATAAGATATTTAAGGATAAAAGGATTATGAAGAAAATTTTATATATAGAATATTGTAGATGATTTTATAAAATATACTTTGGAAAAAAAAACTAAAAGAAGGCAATGTTATTTTATTTTGGAAAAATAATATTTGGTGGAGTTATTTGAAATTGCAAATAATTTTTCTTTAAAATGTAATATAGTGCTTATTTTATATAATTGATAAAAGTTTCAAATTGAGATGGTGTATAAATATTATGTGTGTCATTAATACACTTTTGAACTAAATTGTGTATGGCATGATTGTTTTGGAATTTGTTAAAATGAAATGTAGTATATGAAATATTGTTTTAAGTTAAAGTATAAAATATGAAAACTTAATTTTACCTTTATGGGTGTAAGTTATCATCTAAAGATCATATTGTTGTACTTCTCGATGCTTTAGAAAGAAAATCTTGAAATAATTAACCTGTACGTTGGTTTTGATCAAGTTTGTAGTTTAAAAGGAGAAAATTTGATTCATTTGAATTGTAAATAGAGTTAAGAAACTTTAAATTTAGAGTTAAAATCTGTAAATTAATCTATTTTAATTCATTCGTATGAGGGTTTAGCTTTTTGTTTGAGGGAAAGAAAGGACTGGGTTAATTCTAAGGTGGACAGAACAAGTCCAAGTAGACAATAGAATAATTTATTTTTGTTTTTGAATTCTAAAGTACGTGTTATTTATTACATTTCATTGTTGCATTGTAACGACCTGGAATTTGCGATCTCGAAAATTCCAGATAGTTAGAGAAAAGAAAAAAGAGATAGAAGAAGAACAGAAAAGAAAACACACAATCTCACATTCGCAGCGGATAAAATATAATATAAATAATAATAGTTATACCAAAGAAAACTGTATCTATCAATTTACATCGATATATTAGAGTTATAACAATTTTGACCTGAGCATTACATCAAAGTAACACCCGGGTCAGGCTGGAATCCAGCGTGAGTAAACTCATATAATTTGAAAATACTAAGTTCAAACCATAAAAGCGAACACGGGTAACTCATTCTTCTCTTCGAGTTCATTATCAGATATAGTAAATACAAATTTCACACATCAATACCTAAGTATCATTACTTAGTTTCAAAGGTCAACACTATTCCTTTCCAGCCTATTGATATTACATATAAAGAATTTTACAAGTTTCTAATCGAAGTGGTTTCGGGTATTCATTAATACCCGACTCAGGTCTCTTCAAAATCCAAGTCATATTAATCCAAGTTATTCAATGAAATACAATTCAAACCTAAAATATAGGATGTCACTGTTTTAACCCAATATATTATACCTCATAGCATCACACATCACATACCACAGATACCAACTAAACTAAGGCACACCATATCATTCCATCATTCATAAGCAGGGTTAATCAACCTTACTATCTCTAATTAACCATAATTGAATTAAATCAATTACTTTAATTGCTCTTAAATCTTGCTTATTCATTAATTACAAACCACTTAATTAATCATCTTTTAACTATCCAACTTAATTAACCCTTTTTAATTTATTATCCTTTGTCCATCCATATTAATTTCATAAATTCTTAATTTGTTACTCAAATTAATTATTTGATAACCACTTCCTTGATCGATTATCTCTAAATTAACCATACTCTTTATTTAACTAATCCTTGATTTGTTTCCTTAATCAATCCATCCTTAATTGATTTCACTAAGCAATTTACCCTTGATTACTTCCATTAAGTAATTAATTATTCACTAATTATAACTTAATTATTTCATTCAATGATTAATTATCCATAAGTAATTGCAATAATTAAATAAATTCATCCTTAATCATCCCTTAATCGTCTTCATTTATTTATTTGTCGCTCAATTAATTCTCTAAATTAGTTACCTTTATTAATTAATCGTATTAATTAATTATTCTCTAAATTGATTAACCTTTAAACACTTGGTTACCAGTCTTAAATTATTAACAAATTACCTTAATTACTTTTATTAAGCAATCTACTTCAAGTAATTCATTTCCTTTAACAAATAAATTAACTAAACTATAATTATTCATAAGTTTATTTAAACAATCAAAATAAAGTTTCTTTTCTCTTTTTATTTCCTCTTCTTTTTTTTCTTACCTTTTTATCTTGCTTCCCTTTCCCTCATTCTTTTATATTTTTATTAATTTCTATACCTTTCTACGGGCCATTCTCTTCTTATTTTTTTCTCTGGGAAAAAAAATACGGCCTTGCTAACACGTTCGGCCCAGATTAAACCAATAGCTTCCTCCTTCCTTTTTCCCACCTGCTATTTTTTCTTCTCCCACATTTTACAAACACATCTAGCTGTGCATATCACTGTGCACACGCACACCATCACCAGCCCTCAACAACCTCCGCCGATCACCCATGCAAAACTCTCTCCACCTCCAGACACGATCGGTCACCGAAGCCCTAGAAAATTCCCTCCAGTTCGACAAACATGGACGTCGAACCCCAAACCGGAAACACAGTCACCAAAAAAAAATCACCTCCCCTCGGTCGTCCTTACCACCATTCATTATCGCACTTCACCAAGAGCGTCGCCCCAACCCCTTTTCCCTTCCTTTCTGATGCACAAACTACTACCCTTCCCTACTCCTCGCCATTGCCACGCAACCCATCCTCACAACAACCCAAACCAAAACCCTAAATCGAGCTTGCCAGGCCTATCCCCACGACTAAAAATTCTCGTACTATTTTCCGAGAGTGCACCACCCTTCAAGTCGCCTCCACGTCGACTACCTTCCCACGAAATCGATCAAGCTGCCGCAATTCTTCATTTCGCCCAACTCCATTCATCTCCCTTTTTCTCGTTATACACGCAACCAAAAATCGCGAAACAATCTTTAAAATTCACCCTTACACCCAGCAATCACACTAATATAAGCAAGACATCAAAACATGATATTTGATTTTTCCCAAATTTGGGTTACTTACAGTAGATTTCACTTTCTACTGTCTATACTAGATAATACTCCACGCAATCATTTTTAAAATAAAGTAAACTTGAAATCAAACAATTTACCCTCAATCATCATAATCTAAAACTGTTGGCAATAAGAGATAGGAATTTTTGAAACTTACACACTCTTTTCTGTATATACAGAACAGAGATAAGGATGAAGCACAGGTTGGTTTCCCTCTGGTTCCACCCTTAATCCATGTTCATAATTAAGTATGTATATATTCTTCTTCCAGCATATACATCAACAAACCACTACATTCATACCCAGGCACAAGTTACAAAAGACAAGGGTTAGTTTACTCACCTGGAGAATTTTGTTGAACAAAGAACATTCTGATGATTTGAAACTTTGCAGTTGAATCTGCCTTGAATTTCTGTCCTGTTCTTGTTTGAGTTAAATATGTTTTTAGTTTGAACTAAATTTGAGTTTGCCCGTTTCTTCTTTTTTCTCTTTAGTTTTCTTATGTTTCTTGAACGAACTAAACAGAAAAATGGATATATAAATAAGGTAACAGGATGCTTAAGGGTAGGTTGTAACTAGTTAGGCTTATTCTGCTTTGATCAGATTTTTCCTTTTTCCTTCCTTTGACTAAAACAGTATTTCGGCTGAAAAGAAAAGATTTGCAAACATTTTGAATGACAAAATGTTAGGCTAAAATGATAGCAAATTAAATGCTTTGTTTCCCAAATATGTTTACATGCTATAATTATGTTTTGCTATGTATAAAGTTTTTGTATGTAAAAGTACACTTGCAGGTAGACCTAGCTTGTAAATGAAGACATTTTGTATTTAAACATTTTGTTATATTTCTTCTAATTTAAATAGTTTATACACATATGTTTTGTCAGGTTTATTTTATACTTTGGTCTTGTAAATGAAGATTTTTTTTTGTTCAAAGACATTTGTTTTATTATTTTCTTGCCTAATTCATATGCAAATGTTTCTCTTATTTTATTTTATATCTTGTACTTACAGAACTTCAACTTATGTTGTATGCATACCAAACCCACTTAATTCTTGTTTTCATTTTAATCCTTTTCGTATGTTAACTGTTAAAAATTAAGTTATATTCATAAGTTTACTTACTTATATCTATGTTTTAGCCATCAACATTTAAATTATATTCATGCTTACTTATTCATGTTTATATTTTATATTTTATATTTTAGTTATCAATATTTAAACTATATTCAATATGGTTTACTTATATTTAATATTGATAGAATTTGATTGCATTCCAAACATTATTATCTATATATTTATTTATCAGATGCTAACAAGATATGCATTTTAATTTAATTATATAAGAAAGATATTATTGTGAATATTATTAAGAGATTTTATTTTAAAATTTTCAAATCAATTTCCTTTCAAAAATACAAATCCATACAAATAAATGGCAATTATTCCAAAATTCATATTCATTTTAAAATGATAAGTTTACTTTTTTATTTAAATTAGATTATATATTTATTAAAATAATATGGCCAAAATCCAGGGTCGTCGTATTCCTCCCCCCTTTGAATCTTTTCGTCCTCGAAAGGGAACGAAACCAGATTTAATAAATTGCTTAAAATCAGATAAATTTTCTTTGATCATTTTTAAACTACTTTAAAAATCTATATAACATTTCTAAAATAGTTTTGATAAAAATATCATTTTATAACTCGATGTCTCAACAAGTCCATCCTCGTTCTTATAGAAATTCGGTCATACATTGATCAGGCGTAAGACTGAAAATCTACAAGTACTTAGCAGACCCGTATGCAACACCCAGTGAAAATACTTGAAAAATAATTTTATTGAAAATATAGAAAACATTTTTGAAAATAGAGGAATATCTTTGGTGAGAATGCTCTGGAAATCATTACCCCCATCCATGGTCCCAGTTACATTCAGGGTACGTTGCCGTCGCAGCAAAAGTCCATGTAACTGCAGGCTCTCAGCGGCCACTCGATTACGCCATGGATCCCACACGACAGATCGCAGTTATGCTCCAGGGTTACGTTGCCATCGCAGCAAAAGTCCATGTAACTGCAAGCTCTCAACGGCCTCTGATTTTCGCTGTCGAAATGAAACTTCTCCACTCCTACATAGGTCACAATCTACCGATATAAAATCAATCGCAGACTATTGGCTATCAACGGCACATATGACTTTCGCTATGGTATACTCTACTCATAATCCCCAAGAACTATTTTTGTTCGGACTCCTCACAAGATCAACTTTAGAACCCCCCCTTGGGGCTCAAGGCAGCACCACCCGGTGGTACTCCGGAGAAGTTCATTTCAAGGGAGCGCCTTTTTCCCCAGAGTCATTATCAAAACATTTATACTATACACATATAGTATCTTCAAATCATACACTTTGGATGATCTAATACAAAACTTCTTTACACAAAATGATTATCCCAAAATCGATAATTCTCAAACTAGGCTTTCAAAATTAAATATTGATTTTACCCAAAAATTAAAAGCCTTTCCAAATCCATAGGTTCCCAAAACCTTTTTCCAAAATCCTCATAAGATCCTTTGTACATATATATACACATATATAATTTTTAAAACTTTGGATCATTTCAAACCTGTATAAAACTTCTTTTATACTTCAAACATTTTCAAAAACTCTTTTCTTCTGGCAAAAGATTCAACTAGTGAAGTTTCATTTATAAAACAAAGATATTTAACTTTGTTTACTCAAAATCAAATATTCAAATTTGATTACTCTTTTTAAAATCATTTTCATTCAAATCCGTACGATGTACATATATCATCCGTACACTATACCAATCTGATCGCTCACTCGACCACACAATTTCACTTCCAAACTAGTATCGTCCACCCGACTTCCTAGTGCGGACACAGATCTGGTTTCTTGATCAGAAATCGTCATTCTCCTTGCATAGTCATAACTATGATAGAGAATATCCAGAACCAATCAACAATCCATATCCCGGTTCGCCTTCAAAAATCGAGTGGAAAATTCCAACTCGGATCGATATAACTATCTCGAAATTCTGTGCTCGAATCTGGATCAAATCATTATGCGAATAGTATAACATACGTACACCCTACGTATTTATCTTAATTGGTTATTAGCCAAATCAATTCTATTTCTATTCACATTCACTTACTCACAATTGCTTCAATCCATTTGGATTATCACCTCTATTCTTATCTCAATTGGGTATTTAACCAATAACAGTTTGAACTCCGACAACTTTATTTAGGAAATAGCTTGAAAATTTTAAAAATAGATAAGTAGTTGGAAAATAATTACTAGTTTATAAAATAGGTGTAAAATAGTTAAAAAATAGTTAAAATAATTATAGAAATTTTAGATAATTGCAAAATAATAGTAAGATAGTCATTAGTTTATAAAATAGTTAAAATATAGTAATTAGTTTATAAAACCATTGGAAAATTGTTAAACGGTTCAAAAATAATTGTAAAACAAGTATAAGATAGTTTGGCTTTTAAAAGAAAGGTTGTATATATAATAAATAGCTTGGAAAAATAGGTTTATATTAAAAAAATTATATTAAAAAATAGTCCAGAGTCAAAACTGTTCAATTCCCAATCTCTATTCCCAATCAATTCAATTTAAATTCCACTTTCATTTAAATTGAATTAACTCCAATTTAAATAACTTCAATTTCCATTGAAATTGATTCAACCCTAATTCAATTTGAATTAATTTTAGTTTCTTTCCAAATTTAACTTTATTCAACCTTGATCTTAAATTCTACTAATTCAAATAAATTTCAACTGAACTAGTTCCTATTTCAATTCATTTCAACTCCAGTTTGAATTAATCCCAATTTTCAAACTCCATTTCCACATCAAGTTGAATTATTCTTGATTTCCTCCCAAATTCAATTCAAATTCCATTTGAATTTAAAACTATTAAACTTTAATTACAATTCCAAATTATTCAAATCAATCCAATTCAAATTTTCCATTTGAATCTTATACTCATACATCTTCAATCACCATTTAAATTAATTCAAATCAAATTCAATTTGAACTATTTCAAATTTCAAATTTAAACCATCTCGAATTATATAAATTCGAGTTAATACTTCAAATGTTGATTTAATTCCCTTTAAATCAATTTTCCTTCAAAAAAATTTAGTCAATTCAATTCACAGTTCAGACCTAACATATTATACCATAAATCAAAAAATTTTAAAGGAAAATTGATTTACATCAAATTAACCTTTATTTTTACATCAATAACCCTAACCTTTAAACAATTTAATTCTGAGTCCAATTCTCAAAATTCCCATTTTAAATTATCTTTACTTAACTCATTACAAGGTTCAAGTAAGAGTATCAAACAATTTTTAATTTACAAATTCAATTACTCAAATTTTTAGTTCAAGGTGATTCCATACCCTTAATTTCAAATTAAAGTTTAATTTCCCTTTTATCTCAACAATGGATTACCATACTCCATCTCTCATTCATTTAAACAATTCCAATTCACAACTTAAATATTTTTAACAACAATAGGATGATATCATCTAATTTATTTTAAAACATCCATTCATTTTCAATTTCTAGATCTCAAAACCAACTTGAGATCATTCAAACTCCCTAATTCAAATCAACCATTTAACTTTCCAAGTTAAATCCCATTTTCATCTTGAAATTTCCAAATCAGATTGTTCATTCAAACTTATTTAACTTCCTCCGAGTTAAATTCAATCAATCCCATTTAACCTTACTCAAATTTGAATTCTCCATTTCAAATTTTCAAAATACTTTCCCACTTATAAGTTCAAAAACTTATCACTTCGGGTATCATATCTTATTCCAAATTTAAAACTCACCATTTAGAGTTTATTTCAAACCACCTTTGATATTATGCATATCCACATATATACATATTAATTTATTTTACATACCAAGTTATACTTTAATGTTTTAAACCACCTTTGGTTTTTAATTCAAAATAAATTTCTTTTAAATTTTCAAACAACTCTTATTTGAAATAGGACCATTTCATTCAATTGCATTAAATAATATTATTTATTGTTTCTTTAAATTAATTACGTCATTAATTAATTCCAATTAATCACATTCGGTAATTAACTTATTTCTTAATTACCTTCATTGAGTAATTGTCCTTTAAATTACTTACCTCTAGTTACTTCATTAAGTAACTTCCTCTTAATTTATCATTTCCAATTATTATCCATAAATTAATCTCATTAAATAAAGTTTAATTAATTACATAAATTAATTGATTATCCTTATTCTGAAACCTTTCCCAAATTCAAGATTTAATTTCAGTTTGGTTGTATTTCTATTACTTCTTAATTTAATTCAATAATTTAACAACTAATTCCTTTACTATTTGTTAGAAAGATATATTGCTTTATATATCAAAATATAATCTTATATAAAACCATTTAAAATCTTTATATAAGAAAATAACAAGTACGCTCTCTCATATATATACACTCAACTCATTCTAGGGTACGACTTACCCTATCCTTAATGAGTAATCCCACTAGAGCCAAAGTTCTCGCTTAACCTGACTCTGATACCAAATGTAACGACCAAGAATTTGCGATCCCGAAAATTCCAGATAGTTAAAGAAAAGAAGAAAGAGATAGAAGAAGAACAGAAAAGAAAACACACAATCTCACATTCGCAGTGGATAAAATATAATATCAATAATAATAGTTATACCAAAGAAAACTGTATCTATCAATTTACATCGATATATCAGAGTTATAACAATTTTACACAACATTGGATAGATACAATTTAACATGTCTCAGATATATACAATAATATAACACAGTGGTAAACACTCCATACGTTCCAGCCATCCAGCTCGCCTGCTGAGCTCCAGAACGTCCCTACTTGAAAATCTGTAATACTCGGTCTGACCCGAGCATTACATCAAAGTAACACCCGGGTCAGGCTGGAAACCAGCGTGAGTAAACTCATATAATTTGAAAATACTAAGTTCAAACCATAAAAGCGAACCCGGGTAACTCATACTTCTCTTCGAGTCCATTATCAGATATAGTCAATACAAATTTCACACATCAATTCCTAAGTATCATTACTTAGTTTCAAAGGTCAACACTATTCCTTTCCAGCCTATTGATATTACATATAAAGAATTTTTACAAGTTTCTAATCGAAGTGGTTCTGGGTATTCATTAATACCTGACTCCGGTCTCTTCGAAATCCAAGTCATATTAATCCAAGTTATTCAATGAAATACAATTCAAACCTAAAATATAGGATGTCGTTGTTTTAACCCAATATATTATACCTCATAGCATCACACATCACATACCATAGATACCAAGTAAACTAAGGCACATCATATCATTCCATCATTCATAAGCAGGGTTAATCAACCTTACCATCTGTAATTAACTATAATTGAATTAAATCAATTACTTTAATTGCTCTTAAATCTTGCTTATTCATTAATTACAAACCACTTAATTAATCATCTTTTAACTATCCAACTTAATTAACCCTTTTTAATTTATTATCCTTTGTCCATCCATATTAATTTCATAAATTCTTAATTTATTACTTAAATTAATTATTTGATAACCACTTCCTTGATCGATTATCTCTAAATTAACCATACTCTTTATTTAACTAATCCTTGATTTGTTTCCTTAATCAATCCATCCTTAATTAATTTCACTAAGCAATTTACCCTTGATTACTTCCATTAAGTAATTAATTATTCACTAATTATAACTTAATTATTTCATTCAATGATTAATTATCCATAAGTAATTACAATAATTAAATAAATTCATCCTTAATCATACCTTAATCGTCTTCATTTATTTATTTGTCGCCCAATTAATTCTCTAAATTAGTTACCTTTATTAATTTTTTTTTGGCATGGCCGACGGGGTTAATTGGTCCCCGACCAATTTATTACTCACGAAAACATAAAGTACAAATAGAAAACAAAGAAAACAGAGAAACATTAAGGAACACTCACACAAGCAATACTCAAACACACAAAGGCAGAGACACACAAACACAAACTAAGACAAAAGGAGGACTGTGCACTAGAAATGCATAAACATGTGTATACCGGGATCATGAAAAAACAGCATATCCAAGGAGCTCTTCACTTCATGCCTAATCCAAAGTTTGAATGACACAGCAGACTTACTCTTGCTAGAATCAAAAATTCTAATATTCCGTTCATTCCAAACAGCATAAATAAAGCTTTTTAAAGCCACAGTGAAAATACGCTTACACTGGTTCCTTCCCTTTGTCTTGTTTTGAATTCTGTTCCACTCAACATTGCTGTCAGGAGAAGGAGTACCTCCTTCAATGCAAGCCATGATATCATTCCATCTGCTCAGCACTATGTCACAGTTAAAGAATAAGTGATTAGCAGTCTCTTCATTGATACCGCAGAAGGGACACATCACAGCAATGCTCATGCCCTTGCTAGCCAATTTAACCCTAGTTAGTAGAGCATCCTTCAGAACCTTCCATAGTATCAAATTATGTTTCATACTACTATCTTTACTCCAAACAGTTTTCCACCAAGGCCAGCACAGATTGTCACTGTTACATTGTAATCTCTCATAAACTTCACCAACTTTAAACTCATTATTCTTTTCACCCCATACAATTCTTGCGTAGGTAGGCTGCATAGGAGTAAAGTTTTTTATCTTATCCCAAATATTTTGCAAACGCTGATTGGAAGAATTCCTGCCTCCACCCTGAAAAGTGTATAGAACATCCATAACCCTAGCAGAGAGATGAATGCCAGATTGCATTATTTCATTGTAAGTCAGTTCTCTTTTTAAAATGTACCCCTTATCAAGCCAAGGGTCTTCCCAGAAGCTAGCCTTATAGATAGGATCAGTATTCATTTGTATTAGAGGGAGGATAGTGTCCCTTAGTTTGAAAATGCACTGCCAAGTCCAGCTTAAATTTTGTGGTTTGTTCATACTCCACAAGTTTTTTCCTTTGATTACATTATTTTCAGACCAGGAAGTCCAAATGCTAGCAGTATTATTGAAATAAGTGTCAATATGTTTGGCAAAGGCAGTTTTGTTCCACTGTTTGAGATTGAAAAGACCAAGTCCTCCCTTATTTAAAGGTGCCTCGAGAGCATTGAATTTAACAGGAGTAAGATACCTGCCCACAGTCTTGCCAGTCCAAAAGAATTTCATAATTGCACTTCTGATCATTTTAATAAGCTTGAAGGGAAGAACAAACATCCTGGCCCAGTACACTTGCATAGCAAAAATGATTGATTTGATTAGAGTAAGTCTTCCTGCTTGGCTAAGCTTTCTGGTGGTCCACAAATTCATTCTAGCAGTAATTCTTTGATATAAAGGAAGACACTGAGAAATAGTAATCTTGGAAGAAGATAGAGGCAAACCAAGGTAAGAATCAGTGGCCATGCTCAGAGTTAAACCAGAGATACTGACTAATTGAGAAATTTGTTGCACACTCACACCAGCTACAGATATAGAAGATTTTTGAATATTCACTTTAAGACCTGTCATGTTGTAAAAATGATTAAGAGTATTCATAACTTCCTGCACAGTGTCAAGATCAGGAGCACAAAACAATATAAGGTCATCAGCAAACATTAGAGTAGAAATCTGAGGAGCAGCACATTTAGGGTGTAGCCTAATTCTTTTAAGTTGAATGGCATCATTAATCATTCTAGTAAGAAGCTCCATAACTAAAATAAAAATATAAGCAGAGAGAGGATCCCCTTGCCTAATACCCTGTTTGCTTCCAAAAAATCCCTTCATCACACCATTGATGTTAATGGAGAAGGTTGGAGTAGACATACATTCGTAAACCCATGCAACAAAATGTGGAGGGAAATTCATATATCCCATTATGCGAACAATACTATCCCACTGCAGCATATCAAAGGCCTTCATGATATCAAGTTTCATCATAGCTTTAGGGGCAGAGTTTTTATTATTATAGCCTTTAAGTAATTCATGAGCAAGAAGAATGTTATCAAGAATACTTCTGCCAGGCAAGAATGCAGCTTGGTTGCTAGAAATAATAGTGGGAAGGACTAATCTTAATCTAGAGGCTATAATTTTCGAGATACACTTATAAATAGTGTTACAACAGGATATAGGACGATAGTCTTTAACATGCAAAGCATTCTTGATCTTGGGCACTAAGGCAATATTAGTATAGTTAAATGTCCTAAACAGTTTGGATTTTTTGAAGAAAAGACAGATGGCTTTACAAACATCATCAGCAACTATGGGCCAGCAGGCAGTGTAGAAGCATGCATTCATTCCATCAGGTCCACCACATGAGTTAGTTTTTAAAGAGAACATAGCATCATGAATCTCAGCAGTGGTGACTTCAGAGCACAGATAATTATAGTCATTCTGAACAAGTTTAGGTAATACTTCAGAAGGAATGGAATCAATATCAGGCTTGAAATTATTAGAGTTACCAAGCAGAGATTTGAAGTAGTTTTCAAAAGCTTGTTGCACTCCTGCAGAAGTAGAATGTTGAACTTCATCTTTATCAACAACAGTAATTAAGTTCTCTTTGCTCTGATTGTTTTTAAGGCATGCATGAAAATAGGCAGTGTTCCTATCTCCTTTATCCCACCATTTAATTCTAGACTTTTGCCTCATCATCTCTTTTTCAACAGTTAATGCTTCATAGTATTGCTTGGTGAGAGCAGCTTCTGCTTCAGAAAGTTGAGAGTTATTAACATCATTCATCATTGCTTTCTGAGCTTCTCCAAGCTTCAACAGAATAGAGGCACTTAGACCATTCCCTTTACCATACTTGTTGTAAGCCCACTGCTTCAAAACAGCCTTTAAGTCCTTTAATTTTTCCTGCAAAACAAACATACTATTACCTCTTTTAGTCTTGTTCCAAACATTAGTAACAATTTGTTCAAAATCAGGTTCAAGAACCCAAGAGTTAAAAAATTTAAAATTTGATTTTCTTCTCATGTCCATAACTCTCAAGTGAATGATTTGTGGGGAATGGTCAGAGAGGATAGGAGGGGGAAGGAAATTATACAAGAGAGGCCATTGTAGAAGGGCTTTATGATTGGAAAAGGAATGATCAATTCGTGAAAATGTTCTAACACCATTTCTTCTTTTATTATTCCATGTGTATTGCATCCCAACAGAATTCACTGGGATAAGATCAGCATCCATCAGAGTTGAATTTAATGGTTGAATTTCATTTGGGGTCGGTGGGTTCCCTCCAACTCTATCAGATAGGTTTAAACAGCAGTTAAAATCACCAAAAATCAACCAAGGATGTGTATTCTGCCGCAAAGATGGGATGACTTCATGAAGAGTTTTCCTAGCATTAGCAGAGTTCGCTGCATAAACAAAGGTAATATAATAGGTAGAGTTATCATTGATATCTCGCGCATGACAATGAATCATTTGATCAGTGGATAGGAGAGAGGTTAGGTAGATGTGAAGGGGATTAAAGAGGATCATAATTCTCCCATATGGAGAATTACTTAAGTTATGAATGAGCTTCCACTCTTTATTTATGTATTCAGCAGCCTTAAGAGTAAGAGGAAGATTCAGTTTTGTTTCAAGAATAGCTAGGATTGATAAGTTGTTAGAAGCAATAAGGTGTTTGCATTGGTCAAGTTTGATTATATTATGACCCCCACGTATATTCCATGCGCCTATGGTGGACATCATCAGAGTTTGGGGGTATTAAGCATCTCTAACTTCATTTTCCTTGTTACTGCACGCTTTGATGCCAAGTAATTAGGAATAGTTGCTGATAGTGGGGTCAAATCATTATTGGAAGGTCTGTCTTTTATTGGAGATATGAGAGACTTATTGGGTAATGCTTGAGTTGAAGATTTGGGAGGTTTATAAGCCTTAGGAGGGATGATATCAGAATAATGATTGATTTGAAATTGACTGGGAGTAGTTGGATTATCAGAAAGATGAGAAGAGACATCTGTGCATGTCATTGGTATCTTGTGCATGTTATCAGCTGCAGACAAGGCATGGTGACCACCTTGATTTTGAGACATATGGATCTTCATACCATTAGATGTTGTAGCTACTTCATTTAACTTGAATTTATCCTTTTCACACTGCATGTTACCATTCCTAATAGCAGAATTGTATATTGACTGAAGTTCTTGTTGGTTTGCTTGTCTTTTTGGTTTTATTTTAACATGCTTGTTTTTGATACCACCTTGTTCTGCTAATAGTTGAATACATTCTGCTTTGCTTGGTGTTTTTTTTTCCTTTCCCTTAGTTTCTTGCTCTTCTACTTCTGTACTATTTTCATTTTCCTCTAGCATTGCATCCACATTCTCAGTGTCTTCAAGCTCCATCAGAGCATCGAATTTATTAGTTAACAATATGTCCTCAACTGTTACATCAACATTAGTTTCCAAATTATTGCCTATCCCTAATTCATTAACTTCCTCAGTCTCATCTGGAATACAGATTTCCTCCACATCTTCATCAGTTATTTCCCCTTGTTCTTTTGAAGTTTCAATAATAATATTGACATGGTCTTGCTTATTCCCTTCATCATTTTGATTTACTAGCGATCTTTTTTCCTCTACTTCAGAATACTCTTCTACCTTATCCCCCGCAGTATTAATTATGTCTTTATTCCTAATAAAATTGTCTGATTTCTTCCTTACAACTTTCTGCCATGTTCTATCATTCATATTAAGGGGAGGATTGAAGTTTCTATTCCCTTGAACCTTGTTCACTTTTGCTTCTCCAGGAGGGGGTCTATCCTTTTTGTTTCTCTCTTTGGTATTACTTGAGTTACCAGTAACAACAGCGTCACAGTTATTAGTTGCATGTCCAAACTTCTTGCATTTGATACAAACATCAGGCCTCCATTGATACTGTACATAAATTTTTTGAACCCCTCCTTCAACCAGTTTAACCAGAAATTCATGAGGGAGTTCTCTATCTGGTTTTACTTCTATCAAACATTTCGCATAACTCATTCTACTCTGTTTCTCAGTCATCTCATCCATACACAAAAGCTTGCCAAGGTGACTACTCAGCCAATTTATACCAAGAGGAGACCATGCATATAAGGGCAGATTATAGAAATGAACCCACACTGGAACAGAAGGAACAGAACCACTAATATTGCTGACTGTGGCATCATATGGCTTTATAATGAAAAGCTTGTTTTTAATAATAACTGGGTCACATTGTAGAATTTTTTCTCTATCATCATCACAAGAGAAGTTGAATAAAAATACCGTTCCATCAGATTTAACTCTTACTGACCCCTTAAGTTTCCATAATAACTTAAGTCTGTATACTACTGCAGTGTAAGAAAGAGGCTTATCCAAGAAGAAGCCAACCAGAGAGTCCTTCCATATCAAGTCACCAGCTTCTAAAACAACCTTCGGAGGCACCAGCATGTTGTTTTCATACACCGGGACCAGATCAACAGGGATGTACTTCCCCGCATTCAACGGTTTATGCTTAAAAAGGGAAGTCCATTTCTGTTGACCAAGAGTTGGATGGGACGAGTCAAAAGATGAAGATGGGTTCGAGTTGGATGCCAACAGAGTTGGAGGTGGGTCAGGAGGAACAAGTGGCAATGGAACTGGTGGAGTAGGGTCAGAGACAGCGGGACGGGGCACCAGGGGAGCCACATCACAAATGGCAGTGGTAAAAGGGAGAACAGAAGAGTTGAGGTGGACTGATGGAATAGATGGGAGAGAAAGGACGGGGTCGTTGGTGGTGAAGTTGGCAGAGTTAGGGGGAGAGGACGAGGGAAGGACAGGAAGTATGGGAATAGTACTGTTAGTAGGAGAGGAGGAATGGGATAGGACGTGGGTAGGAGAGAGAGGAACAGACATGAGAGGAATCCTGAATGAGGAATCCTGAATGATGAAAAAACTTTGGGGACAGGGAGACTATGAAAACTTTGGGGACAGGGAGACTATGTCGCCCTGACCTTTGGTTAGACTGGTTTTATAGTGCCCAGACCACTCATGCCTCATACTTTGTGGCCGCTGGGAATCGATCCGGTGCCACTACAACAAGATGTAGCCACATCCACTAAGTCGTAAACCACTGGACCACTAGTACTTGGCAAAACTTTGGGGACAGGGAGACTATGTCGCCCTGACCTTTGGTTAGACTGGTTTTATAGTGCCCAGACCACTCATGCCTCATACTTTGTGGCCGCTGGGAATCGATCCGGTGCCACTACAACAAGATGTAGCCACATCCACTAAGTCGTAAACCACTGGACCACTAGTACTTGGCAAGACTTTGGGGACAGGGAGACTATGTCGCCCTGACCTTTGGTTAGACTGGTTTTATAGTGCCCAGACCACTCATGCCTCATACTTTGTGGCCGCTGGGAATCGATCCGGTGCCACTACAACAAGATGTAGCCACATCCACTAAGTCGTAAACCACTGGACCACTAGTACTTGGCAAAACTTTGGGGACAGGGAGACTATGTCGCCCTGACCTTTGGTTAGACTGGTTTTATAGTGCCCAGACCACTCATGCCTCATACTTTGTGGCCGCTGGGAATCGATCCGGTGCCACTACAACAAGATGTAGCCACATCCACTAAGTCGTAAACCACTGGACCACTAGTACTTGGCAAAACTTTGGGGACAGGGAGACTATGTCGCCCTGACCTTTGGTTAGACTGGTTTTATAGTGCCCAGACCACTCATGCCTCATACTTTGTGGCCGCTGGGAATCGATCCGGTGCCACTACAACAAGATGTAGCCACATCCACTAAGTCGTAAACCACTGGACCACTAGTACTTGGCAAAACTTTGGGGACAGGGAGACTATGTCGCCCTGACCTTTGGTTAGACTGGTTTTATAGTGCCCAGACCACTCATGCCTCATACTTTGTGGCCGCTGGGAATCGATCCGGTGCCACTACAACAAGATGTAGCCACATCCACTAAGTCGTAAACCACTGGACCACTTAATTAATCGTATTAATTAATTATTCTCTAAATTGATTAACCTTTAAACACTTGGTTACCAGTCTTAAATTATTAACAAATTACCTTAATTACTTTTATTAAGCAATCTACTTCAAGTAATTCATTTCCTTTAACAAATAAATTAACTAAACTATAATTATTCATAAGTTTATTTAAACTATCAAAATAAAGTTTCTTTTCTCTTTTTATTTCCCCTTCTGTTTTTTCTTACCTTTTTATCTTGCTTCCCTTTCCCTCATTCTTTTATATTTTTATTAATTTCTATACCTTTCTATGGGCCATTTCCCTATTTCCTTCCGGCCCATTTTCTTCTTATTTTTTTCTCTGGAAAAAAAAATACGGCCTTGCTAACACGTTCGGCCCAAACTAAACCAATAGCTTCCTCCTTCCTTTTTCCCACCTGCTATTCTTTCTTCTCCCACATTTTACAAACACATCTAGTTGTGCATATCGCTGTGCACACGTACACCATCACCAGCCCTCAACAACCACCGTCGATCACCCACACAAAATTCTCTCCACCTCCAGACACGATCGGTCACCGAAGCCCTGGAAAAATCCCTCCGGTTCGAGAAACATGGACTTTGAACCCCAAACCGGAAACACAGTCACCAAAAAAAATCACCTCCCCTCGGTCGTCCTTGCCACCGTTCGTTAATGCACTTCACCGAGAGCATCGCCCCAACCCCTTTTCCCTTCCTTTCTGATGCGCAAACTACTACCCTTCCCTACTCCTCGCCATTTCCGCGGAACCCATCCTCACAACAACCCAAACCAAAACCCTAAATCGAGCTTGCCAGGCCTATCCCCGCGACTAAAAATTCTCGTACTATTTTCCGAGAGTGCACCTCCCTTCAAGCCGCCTCCACGCCGACTACCTTCCCACGAAATCGATCGAGCTGCCGCAATTCTCCATTTCTCCCAATTCCATTCATCTCCCCTTTTCTCGTTATACAAACAACCAAAAATCGTGAAACAATCTTTAAAATTCACCCTTACACCCAGCAATCACACTAAAATAAGAAAGACATCAAAACATGATATTTGATTTTTCCCAAATTTGGGTTACTTACATTAGATTTCACTTTCTACTGTTTATACTAGATAATACTCCACGCAATCATTTTTAAAATAAAATAAACTTGAAATCAAACAATTTCCCCTCAAACATCATAATCTAAAACGGTTTGGTATGAGAGATAGGAATTTTGAAACTTACACACTCTTTTCTGTATATACAGAACAGATATAAGGATGAAGTACATGTTGGTTTTCCTCTGGTTCCACCCTTAATCCATGTTCATAATTAAGTATGTATATATTCTTCTTCCAGCATATACATCAACAAACCACTACATTCATACCCATGCACAAGTTACAAAAGACAAGGGTTAGTTTACTCACTTGGAGAATTTTGTTGAACAAAGAACACTCTGATGATTTGAAACTCTGCAGTTGAATCTGCCTTGAATTTCTGTCCTGTTCTTGTTTGAGTTAAATATGTTTTTAGTTTGAATTAAATTTGAGTTTGCTTGTTTCTTTTTTTGTTTCTCTTTGGTTTTCTTATGTTTCTTGCACGAACTAAAACAGAAAAATGGATATATAAATAAGGTAACAGGATGCTTAAGGGTAGGTTGTAACTAGTTAGGCTTATTCTGCTTTGATCAGATTTTTCCTTTTTCCTTCCTTTGACTCAAACAGTATTTCGGCTGAAAAGAAAAGATTTGCAAACATTTTGAATGACCAAATGTTAGGCTGAAATGATAGTAAATTAAATGCTTTGTTTCCCAAATATGTTTACATGCTATAATTATGTTTTGCTATGTATAAAGTTTTTGTATGTAAAAGTACACTTGCAGGTAGACCTAGCTTGTAAATGAAGACATTTTGTATGTAAACATTTTGTTATATTTCTTCTAATTTAAATAGTTTACACACATATGTTTTGTCAGGTTTATTTTATACTTTGGTCTTTTAAATGAAGATATTTTTTCGTTCAAAGACATTTGTTTTATTATTTTCTTGCCTAATTCATATGCAAATATTTGTCTTATTTTATTTTATATCTTATACTTACAAAACTTCAACTTATGTTGTATGCATACCAAACCCACTTAATTCTTGTTTTCATTTTAATTCTATTTGTATGTTAACTGTTAAAAATTAAGTTATATTCATAAGTTTACTTACTTATATCTATATTTTAGCCATCAACATTTAAATTATATTCATGCTTACTTATTCATGTTTATATTTTATATTTTAATTATCAATATTTAAACTATATTCAATATGGTTTACTTACATTTAATATTGATAGAATTTGGTTTCATTCCAAACATTATTATCTATATATTTATTTATCAGATGCTAACAAGGTATGCATTTTAATTTAATTATATAAGAAAGATATTATTGTGAATATTATTAAGAGATTTTATTTTAAATTTTCACATCAATTTCGTTTCAAAAATACAAAACCATACAAATAAATGGCAATTATTCCAAAAGTCATATTCATTTTTAAATGATAAGTTTACTTTTATTTAAATTAGATTAAATATTTATTAAAATAATAGGGCCAAAATCCAGGGTCGTCACATTTTTGATGACTTTATGGTCTCATAGATTTATATATTTATGATTGTAATATCCTATAAATGCTCTTATATATTGCTTTATGCTGATACCAAGTACATGTAAGTGAATTGTATATGATTTAAGATACATACCAGTGCATGCCCGATGGAATATTCATGTGTGACAGCTCAATATCACCTCAATATTTTCTGCATTGTCTTACATTATTACTCGATAATACACTTCAGTAGTATGGCTAAAGAGGTGGTGTGTTACATGACTAGTGGTGACCAGTAGCCGGCCCGTCCAGAAGCCTGAAGTGTTAAAGCTCCAGGCACTTCCGTGCCGCTTTGTTTTAAAAATATTCTTTTAAAATTAAAATAAAATAAAATTTATAAATTATTAATTACATATTTTAAAATGAAGTAATAATTCTAAAAATAAAACTATTTTGCGAAAGAAATTAATTAGTTTATAGAAGAAATTTTAGTAAATCCAAAACTAACTTGAGGCTTTAAAATTTATTTATATATTGTAGTTAATTTCACAAAATTATGGAATGGGTTTGATTAATGGTAAGTTCTTAAAAGGAGATTTCAATGGCTACTATTGATAATTAGAAATAAATTATAAGGTTTAAAGGTTTCTATTTCTAGATTTAAATAAGAGGAAAATTGTTTTTTGAGTTTTAAATAATATAAGAGCTTTTGAAATAAATGAATATATTTTTCTATGAATAAAATCTCTTTCCTAACTATGTTTTATCTTATTTTCTATGTAACAAGGAGATAGAATAAATGGAGTTATAATGTCATTTGGCATGGGATGTTCAATAATATTTCCCAAGTTATTTTTTTTGACTTCTTATATAGAATTTTATGTGATGTTGAGTGGTATTTCAATCATTCAGTAAAAAATGAATAGCACCTAGTGGAATGGGATACTTGAGCAGCTATTTATTTGGTTTTCTTGACTCATTACTATTATAAAAGGAACCATATGATGTGCTCACCATGAGTTTCTATATTATTATTATGTGTGTGTGATTGGTTGTGTGCTAATTCATTAACTATGTTTATATGTTGTGTGCCTATTTAGGTTCTGTGATCTAGTTGTATTCTATTTGTCCAAATATATTAACGTCCACCCTAGTGGTTGATCGTGGAGTCACTCTTGATCCATGGAATTAGTATCATGTGTATGATTTTGTGTGCTTGTTGATAAATGTATGCTCATGTTGCTTTGAGCTAAGTATGCCTAATTGCTAAAATTTCCAAGCAATTTGTTACCACTAGGTGGTAGGATCGTAACCATGCATATCATTGACTTACGACATGTTACATCATACAGATGGACATAAGTGTCACGATGATTGGGAGTAACCTAATACTATAGGAGTGTGTTGCATACAATGACGTAGGCTCCTAGAGATGTGTTGTGTGCATGTCAGTCTTCCATTTGGATTCTGATATATAGACGTATGATGTTATATTTATCATACCTCGCTTAGACAACTATCATGTGGCTTGAGCTATTTAGCTCTAAAGATTAATCATGCACTTACCTATAGTTTGACTACGATTGGGTGCTATTTCTTTTAATAGACTCGTCTTAAGCTTACATATATTTATACTTGCTATGTGTTCTTATACTTAATGTTGTTTAGTTTGATTATTCACATTTACATCTTATTTATATAATTGGTGTGAGGTGTTATGTCGATGCTATTAGTAGGTAATTATATATGCATGGTATATGTGATGTGGTTTTATGTTGGATATATTTATGTTCATTTCTATTTCATGTTATTATACCTTGCTAGTTATAGTATCCCCAAAATCATGTACCATAGCATGGTTTGACCTATTTATGACTTTTATAATACTCGAGTAAGTCCGAAGCATTTCAGGATTTGGGACAAAGTCATCAGCTAGACCTATTTAGGCACGTTTTGAAGGCTAGTTTACACAGTAGGATTACCATTCCTTTGTGTATTTTTGTAGCTTTATTTATGTATGATGATGTCCAATAAATGGATTAGACTATGTTACGTATATTTTAGAGATAGTAGGCTCTGGACTTATTTTAAATTGACTAAGTAAGACTTATGTTTGATGATGTATATATATTTTGTTATTACGTTGATGACTCTATAATCTCAATTGTTTATTTTTTTATTATGCATTTTTGTATCCTAGAAATGCACTTATTCATTGCTTTGTGACGATACCTAGTATACATAGTTGAGTTGTAAATGATATTGTAAAAAGTACTGGTGTTAGCCTAAGCAAATACTCATACGTGATAGCCCAATGTCGCCTAATTTTCCATATTATCAGACAATATTACTCAGTAATAATCTTTGATAGTATGATATAGGGGTAGGGTGTTACAGTTTGTATCCGAATAGGTTCGGAAAAATACATGATATAGATGGCATGAGTCTTGGTGCTAGATTGGACATCAAAGTCCATGTCCCATTAGATATTAGGTCGAATTTCCCTTATATATATATGTGTGTGTGTGTGTGTGTGTGTGTGTGTAAAGTATGTATGGAATACATGATGATTATTAGGGTAGCCATCCAAGGACATATTTTTTTTGCTTTGTATGATTGATATTACTTTTGCCTCATTTTTAAATGTGAATCTCACTTTAATATAGAAGTGGGTATGACTGGTGGTCGATTTATCCAAGCTGATGTTGCACGGTCTAATGTTCTGGTAAGAAGGGTTGTACATGACTAGTGATTAGTTGATGAAGCTTGTGTAGAGCATCTAGGTATCCAGTGCTTCCACAACTCCAAATCCGCCACCTCCCTTCTTTAACTTTTTCAATGACCCTCGGTTTCTAACGGATAAAATTTATGACAAACGCTATCATATTACGCTTATGCACTAATCTAAAATGTTAAAAAAGTGGACCATTTGTTTTATAATTTAAAATCTAAAATCAATATGGACAAAAAGGAAAAAAACATCATAGCCGAATTTAAATAGAAATGTGTATATATGTAACGACTCGGATTTTGCCCGCTCGAAAATCGACATCCATACTTCAAATCGTATTCGAATGCCATAGATTCGATCGTTCAAATCCGATTCGCCGGAGCTTATAACAACATTAAGTAAATAACACAGCGGAATAAAAGAATAATACATTGATATACAGCTTTGATACAATATCTGATACAACAGATGATCCAATAGATATCAATATACATCAGAGATATGATACAATTAAAACAGCAGCGGAAAGAAAATAGATAACATCTAGCAGCGGAACAAATAACTCCAATATAGTCTTCAAGGAAGAACTCCAAAAATAACTGTAACTCCATTTCCAAGAAGCAATCCAGCAATAGCTCGAACCCCCAACAACGATGCACCAAGATAAGCAAGACTGGTGCGATCCAAAGACTGAACTAACTCCAGATAATCTGTTAAATCTAGCTATCTGAAAAAAAAACCCAACTCTAGACTGCTCGTGTAGGAAATAATGAGCACCCAAAGTTTAGGAAAGAAACAATAAACTCTGGATTAGTCGTGGGACTGGTGTGAGCAACAAAAACAGTTTATCTTTAAAACATTCAACCAAAAGATTTTCAAAGTCAATTCGCAATGCTTTTTAGAAATGAGACTACCATAAGGCCTCCCGCGCACACACACAATGCAAACGCAGAATCGGAGGAGATTTCTCCTTATGATAGTCAAAGATGCTTGATACGCATTAAAAAGAAACATTTGATATTATTACTAGTGCATAGTGTAGGAAAAATTTATTTCGAAAATAAAGATATAAATCTTAGCCAGCATAGGCATTTCGCATTTATGCCTACTATAACTACCATCCAAATAGTGTTGCGACACCATAAGTGAATGATAGGTCCTACAACTAAAACCGTACAAGATCGTATTGTTTCTTTGGATTTCCAACAAATGATCAGGCCAAGGAACTTCCCATTGCCACATGAGAATGCCTCTGGATGGACATCCCCGAGAACCAAACCGGATCTCTACTAACACAAGGCCAGGTTACTCCTAACTGAGTAACAACTGACCGAATATGCCATCCCCCGGTCCTTTGGGACCTTTATCCGAGAGCTCTCTAATCAATTCACACAATCATAAAAACAAAGTGTTTCAACATGGGTAAGTATCTGGGCTCCATACCATGATACCACCCTTTTCCATAAGGAAGTGCACATATCCTAAACGGCGCTACCCCTCATAACCTTGCTGCATCTTTCCTGTTTTGACCATTTCCGGGATGTGAGGCTCGACGAATTCACGTCCACAAAAACATACTTTATACAAAAGCCATGCTTTGGGTCAACAAATGATCAACACAATGATCACCAAGATAGATGATCAAACAAATGATCCTATCATAAATAATCAACACAATGATCATTTCAGCATCACTCAGCATGTCACATTACCAAATTGGGAATATATCGCTGATAACCGTCAACTATATAACCTCTGAGCTCGTACGTCTCAGAGAAGGGTGTTAAGCTAAAAGAATAAATTCTCCGCCACCAACAGAAATATATTTGAAAAAAATCTGCTTTATATCTCAATTTGTAATGTCAGACACACAATCCATACAAGTCTGTTCTGGGTTCGAACAGAACCGAAGGCACTTACAAAGAAGTCCTTGCAATCCGGATATCCACAATCCTGATCGGATTTCCCATCACTTATGGAATCTCTATACCAGGAGCTACCCAGTGCAGAGACAATCGATAGGTCATCTTATCGCTCTCGCAAATACCCGGTCTTCAACACCGGTCTTCAAATGCTATCCATAACGACATATCACATATTCGGAATGGGATATATGACACAAAGGTCCTCTCCCGGCTAAACCGAATAGTGAGCGAAATAGTTAAAAAAAAAACATATGAATACAGGGATTTCAATTAAGTCACAACTTAATAATTCAAAACTTTCTTTCAAATGGTTTAATCTAATTACCATTTCAATCTTTAAACAAAAAGATTCATTTTCACAACCTTTAACGGTTTAAACAATTTTCACATTTTAATCTTTTAAACAAAAGATTTATTCACAGATTTTCCAAATCAATTTCCATTTCAATTTAACTCGTTAAATCTTTAAATCAATGATTTAACTTATAGCTTTCAAAACAATTTCATTTCGATTTGATTAACTCGTTAAATCTTTAAATCAAAGATTTAACTTATAGCATTCAAAACAATTTCATTTCAATTTGATTAAACTAAATCATCAATTTAAATCTGTTAAGAATAAGCAGATTTAATTCATAGCTTTCAAAAAGAATTCATTCATAACTTAGGGAAATCATTTCTCTATTCAATCTTGAAATTTCCCTAATTAACTGGAATCTCAGTTCTTATCTAAAAGTGTTTATCATTTGAAAACAACAGTTTCATTTTGGAAATCTGATTCATTTATACGAGTTGAAATCCTTGGGTTAAATTCAAATTCCCAAAAACAATACTTAAAAGTGGTTTAATCCCTATATAACCAATATAACATCTTTTAATCCCTAATTTCAAATCTTAGAATTCAATTTCAAGTATTGAATTTAAATTTAAATCAAATTATTTAAATTCCAAAACTTAATCAAGTAATTTAAAAATAATAAATTTTATTTTGAAATTCCATTCCAAAAGCTTTTCACTTTTATTCCGATTCCATTTCCAAAACATTTGAATTTAAAAATTCAAATTTAACTATTCCAAAAATCTGCGACTTAATCGATTTCCTCGTGAAATCCATATTTGTGTGTGTATGGTGTGGTCCAGGGTTTAACACACTAGTGCAACATCATACCATCATCACAGATCAGAATACAGAAATATAGTTGATAAGCAATATAAAACTTATAACGCTCATCGTCCATTCACAGATTCACAGATAATATACAAATGCAAATAAATATACATTGTTCAATCTACAGAACAAAATATCACAAATCAGATAGGATAATCAATTCAAGGAATTTCATACAATACAATCATTCATAAGCAAGGTCAAGTATTCAATAATCATTTATAAGCAGGATTTATAAATCATTTATCCTAATTAATTCAATTTATTTCCAATAAATTACTTATGAGTTAATTTACTAATTCTAATTTATTAATCATTTGATATCAATTAATTTATCAAATACTTTAATAAATTAAATTATCCTTAATTTATCTTATTCATTAATCTAACCTTTAAACCAATTGCATAATTTATTAACCCTTTAATTCATTATTTTAAGAAATTAATTTTTTTAAATTTCTTACCATTAAGCAATCATCCCGTAACCCTAAATTATTAATTTCAAATAAATCTTTATCATTTAAATAAATTTACTTTAATAAATCTTTAATTAATATTAATAAATCTCATCCTTAATTAACCTCTATTTGATTTATTATCCTTAATTAATCATAATAAGTAATTATTTCCGATTGCTTTCATTATGTAATTTACAATTTACAATATATAATTGATTATCTAAATTAATTTATCTAATTCATTATCAAAATTAATCATATTAAGTAATACTTAATTATACTTAGTTAATCATCTTCATTAACTAATAACATTTCTTAATTACTTTTAATTAATCTCTAATTATAAATAAATCTAAATCATAAATTTATAAATTAAATAAATGAGTCTTTTAACTAATTACCATATAAATTAATGCCTTAATTGTTTCTAATATAAAATCAATTCCTTTATTAATGATTTCATTAATCATTCGAGTGTATTTTAAACTTACATTTTAAATTTAAAATTTAAATTTCTTTTCTTTTTAAAGAAAAAACTTTAAGATTCAAAGTTCTATTTGAATCTAACATAAATCTGATTTAACTTTATTCATATCTAGTTTGCAAATTCATTTAAATTTGGTTTAAATTTCAATTTGCAAACAGTTTTTAAACAAAACTGCAACTCTGTTAAACCAACCCGAGGCAACAGCATTGTACTTCGAGTCGAACCCTCTCTTGCTTTGAGTAAACACTCGAGTGACTTCAGGCAAAACCATATTTTACACGAGCTACTCCAGTACCCTCAACCCCATCTTCTTCTCCAACAAACCCTTTCCCAGATACACGATCCCACACATGCACGTGCACACTGGGTCGAAGCGCCACCGACCATCATTCTGATCACCCCCATGTCACCAGCGATCACGCATACAACCCCTTGTACTCAGATTTTCGAAATTGTCAGAGAATCAAAATAGCACCATGCCAACCATTCCTGGCACTAACATGACCAACCCAAAACAACTCGCGTCCCCACATGCCGCCACCAGAAGCTTTGCAACTCCGGTTGAAGCTTCATCGACGTCTGCTCCACCATTCCCCCAACCCACGGAGAACTCGGTCGCCTGAGGACGTTGCACGAATCGAAACTCCCATCACATATAAAACTAGGTTTAAGAAAAAGAATCGCTTGTCGTCGCTGCCATGTGCAACTGCCGACCCTCTCACCATTTTTCTCTAATACCCCGTAGCCTCCTCTATCGCCACAAGAAACCCCGACCCCCTTAGCGTCTCCGACCACCGGAAATCGCCCAAATTCCATTTTTCACTTAAGGTCGAACTGCACTTAATCCATTCATCTAAAAAATTTACATTTTGCACTAAAAATCATAACTTAGTATGAGGATTCGGTTCATAATCCTGAATTCATAAATTAAAGTGTTTAAATTTTGACAATTTGAAAGATTGTACTTAGTTCATCGATTTCCAGAGACATATACGAGTTGTTATAACTTGAGTAAATTTTTAAATCTTAACTCATAGTCAAACAAACATATTTTGTTTTGACTTCATTAGCTAAAAATGATCAGAGCAAGTGGAGTTAAATTTTTTAACTAAGTTATAACTTGTACTTTGATAACAGAGGCCATACTTCCTATTACCAGAGATATGCATACAAATTAAATATACACACAGGCCATAACACATAACCATATTAGCATATGACTTTCAAGATGACACATGCAAACCAGATTGTTCAAGCAGATCTCATGTAGAAGAATAAGTTTACTCGCATGATTTTGTAGAGAAATGAACAGAGCCTGTATTTGAATCAGGCTTTTGAAAATACAAGCTGAAAACCCTCCTTGATCTTTGGGTTGTATGTTGTTTAAACTGAGATGTTTAAATTGAATTTGTCTAGGGGTTGTTTACTCAAATCCTTGATTTACATTTGCTTTATTGTCTCAGGATTTAAGAATGCATGCAGTTAGATTGAAGAAGAATGCTTTGGTTTGCTTAGTTGTGATAATGAACTGGAATAAGGGTTTGATGCATATAAAAAGGAAGTATGCAGTATATTATTTGTACAAAAAAACATGTTAAGGATGCTTGCATTAAATGCATAAGGTATGTTGCATTAAATGCTTGAGTACCTTATGTTTTTTCAACCTTACCTATTTTTTTCTTCTTGCATTTGAATAACTCGGCTGATATGTTTTATTTGTACTTGCTTTTACTTTACTTTCTAAGCTACAGCCTTATCCTGTTATCTACTCCATACTTATCTTTTCTTTGCTTTGTTTTTGACTGAATGATTTCCAGTAAGTACACTGGTTTACATACTCATTATCTTACTTAATTATTTATATGAAGATTTTGTATGCTAGAGATATTTGCTGTTCTATGCTATTTTAAATGCATATGCAGTTTTGTTTCTAGTTTAAGTGTACTAAAGATACTTGTATAAATTCTTTTGTCTTGTTTTATATGCTTACTCTCTATTTGCCTGCATACACATCTCTTTTATTTTCTTTGTATATTATGCAAGCTTGTTTTATTTATGTAAAAATATATACTTTATATTTTTTTTATTTACATAGCTTGCTTGGTATTTGCTTTTATATACTTGTCTTTTTATTGTCCACACTTGAATATATTGTATTGTTTTGTAATTTATCTTCTAATCATATTTTCTAACATACGTATTAAATTTACAACGTATATTTTATTTTATATTTTTCTATATACACATACATATATAGTATTTAAATTCAAATCAAATATATATATATATAATTTTAAATTTACTCATATATGCTCAAATACATATATACACATATATTCTCATATATATATATACATATATGCAAATTTTCAAATCAATTTGACTTAATATATTTTCTATTTGAATCGGGGAAACTCGCATCTCTTAAATCGATAAATTTTACAATTTTAATTCAAAATTTCATTTAATTATCAATTTAAATCAAATTAAAATCTAGGGTCGTTACAAACTTCCCCCCTTAAAAAAATTTCGCCCTCGAAATTCGCAGGCACGGAAACAACACAGAGATAGACAAATTCGATCTCCTATAATTCCTCAAGGACAAGATATGGATTCCAAACTCAAGTCGGAATATCTCAGAATACATACCAATTTTTCCCTCTTCGAACTTTGGTATTCACAATAAATTGCAATAGAATTTCAAAATTTGGTTTTAAACAAAATCATTTTATTGATTTAATTCAAATTATCTTAATATTCTATTAATCAATTTAACTCAAATTAAAATTTCCAATTCATTCAAAATTTCCAATTTATATCCATTAAGGATTAAATCGAAAAGCCGATAAGAAAAGATAAAGATAAGGATTTTCTATAACAAATCGTAGAGCTACCATCATATCAAAACTTCTTCTTTCTGGAGCTGTCACGAAGCAAATCAAAAGAATCGAAATCGAATCAAAGGAAATTGATAAGAAAGTTGTTTCCACTGTTGTTACAGAGTATCGATCATTTATAGTCGTATTTCCCTGTCCCCTATCTCGTTTTCTTCTTGCACTCATACTCACTATTAGTAGATAGTAAGAGAATTTACTGAGGCATTCAAACGGATATCTTAAGGATTACTCATTCTAGGGTATACTTCACCCTATCTCTAATGAGCTACTTAATGTGTTACACTCTTGAGCTAAAGTTCAACCCTTAGCTCTGATACCAAATGTAACGACTCGGATTTTGCCCGCTCGAAAATCGACATCCATACTTCAAATCGTATTCGAATGCCATAGATTCGATCGTTCAAATCCGATTCGTCGGAGCTTATAACAACATTAAGTAAATAACACAGCGGAATAAAAGAATAATACATTGATATACAGCTTTGATACAATATCTGATACAACAGATGATCCAATAGATATCAATATACATCAGAGATATGATACAATTAAAACAGCAGCGGAAAGAAAATAGATAACATCTAGCAGCGGAACAAATAACTCCAATATAGTCTTCAAGGAAGAACTCCAAAAATAACTGTAACTCCATTTCCAAGAAGCAATCCAGCAATAGCTCGAACCCCCAACAACGATGCACCAAGATAAGCAAGACTGGTGCGATCCAAAGACTGAACTAACTCCAGATAATCTGTTAAATCTAGCTATCTGGAAAAAAAACCCAACTCTAGACTGCTCGTGTAGGAAATAATGAGCACCCAAAGTTTAGGAAAGAAACAATAAACTCTGGATTAGTCGTGGGACTGGTGTGAGCAACAAAAACAGTTTATCTTTAAAACATTCAACCAAAAGATTTTCAAAGTCAATTCGCAATGCTTTTTAGAAATGAGACTACCATAAGGCCTCCCGCACACACACACAATGCAAACGCAGAATCGGAGGAGATTTCTCCTTATGATAGTCAAAGATGCTTGATACGCATTAAAAAGAAACATTTGATATTATTACTAGTGCATAGTGTAGGAAAAATTTATTTCGAAAATAAAGATATAAATCTTAGCCAGCATAGGCATTTCGCATTTATGCCTACTATAACTACCATCCAAATAGTGTTGCGACACCATAAGTGAATGATAGGTCCTACAACTAAAACCGTACAAGATCGTATTGTTTCTTTGGATTTCCAACAAATGATCAGGCCAAGGAACTTCCCATTGCCACATGAGAATGCCTCTGGATGGACATCCCCGAGAACCAAACCGGATCTCTACTAACACAAGGCCGGGTTACTCCTAACTGAGTAACAACTGACCGAATATGCCATCCCCCGGTCCTTTGGGACCTTTATCCGAGAGCTCTCTAATCAATTCACACAATCATAAAAACAAAGTGTTTCAACATGGGTAAGTATCTGGGCTCCATACCATGATACCACCCTTTTCCAGAAGGAAGTGCACATATCCTAAACGGCGCTACCCCTCATAACCTTGCTGCATCTTTCCTGTTTTGACCATTTCCGGGATGTGAGGCTCGACGAATTCACGTCCACAAAAACATACTTTATACAAAAGCCATGCTTTGGGTCAACAAATGATCAACACAATGATCACCAAGATAGACGATCAAACAAATGATCCTATCATAAATAATCAACACAATGATCATTTCAGCATCACTCAGCATGTCACATTACCAAATTGGGAATATATCGCTGATAACCGTCAACTATATAACCTCTGAGCTCGTACGTCTCAGAGAAGGGTGTTAAGCTAAAAGAATAAATTCTCCGCCACCAACAGAAATATATTTGAAAAAAATCTGCTTTATATCTCAATTTGTAATGTCAGACACACAATCCATACAAGTCTGTTCTGGGTTCGAACAGAACCGAAGGCACTTACAAAGAAGTCCTTGCAATCCGGATATCCACAATCCTGATCGGATTTCCCATCACTTATGGAATCTCTATACCAGGAGCTACCCAGTGCAGAGACAATCGATAGGTCATCCTATCGCTCTCGCAAATACCCGGTCTTCAACACCGGTCTTCAAATGCTATCCATAACGACATATCACATATTCGGAATGGGATATATGACACAAAGGTCCTCTCCCGGCTAAACCGAATAGTGAGCGAAATAGTTAAAAAAAAACATATGAATACAGGGATTTCAATTAAGTCACAACTTTGTAATTCAAAACTTTCTTTCAAATGGTTTAATCTAATTACCATTTCAATCTTTAAACAAAAAGATTCATTTTCACAACCTTTAACGGTTTAAACAATTTTCACATTTTAATCTTTTAAACAAAAGATTTATTCACAGATTTTCCAAATCAATTTCCATTTCAATTTAACTCGTTAAATCTTTAAATCAATGATTTAACTTATAGCTTTCAAAACAATTTCATTTCGATTTGATTAACTCGTTAAATCTTTAAATCAAAGATTTAACTTATAGCATTCAAAACAATTTCATTTCAATTTGATTAAACTAAATCATCAATTTAAATCTGTTAAGAATAAGCAGATTTAATTCATAGCTTTCAAAAAGAATTCATTCATAACTTAGGGAAATCATTTCTCTATTCAATCTTGAAATTTCCCTAATTAACTGGAATCTCAGTTCTTATCTAAAAGTGTTTATCATTTGAAAACAACAGTTTCATTTTGGAAATCTGATTCATTTATACGAGTTGAAATCCTTGGGTTAAATTCAAATTCCCAAAAACAATACTTAAAAGTGGTTTAATCCCTATATAACCAATATAACATCTTTTAATCCCTAATTTCAAATCTTAGAATTCAATTTCAAGTATTGAATTTAAATTTAAATCAAATTATTTAAATTCCAAAACTTAATCAAGTAATTTAAAAATAATAAATTTTATTTTGAAATTCCATTCCAAAAGCTTTTCACTTTTATTCCGATTCCATTTCCAAAACATTTGAATTTAAAAATTCAAATTTAACTATTCCAAAAATCTGCGACTTAATCGATTTCCTCGTGAAATCCATATTTGTGTGTGTATGGTGTGGTCCAGGGTTTAACACACTAGTGCAGCATCATACCATCATCACAGATCAGAATACAGAAATATAGTTGATAAGCAATATAAAACTTATAACGCTCATCGTCCATTCACAGATTCACAGATAATATACAAATGCAAATAAATATACATTGTTCAATCTACAGAACAAAATATCACAAATCAGATAGGATAATCAATTCAAGGAATTTCATACAATACAATCATTCATAAGCAAGGTCAAGTATTCAATAATCATTTATAAGCAGGATTTATAAATCATTTATCCTAATTAATTCAATTTATTTCCAATAAATTACTTATGAGTTAATTTACTAATTCTGATTTATTAATCATTTGATATCAATTAATCTATCAAATACTTTAATAAATTAAATTATCCTTAATTTATCTTATTCATTAATCTAACCTTTAAACCAATTGCATAATTTATTAACCCTTTAATTCATTATTTTAAGAAATTATTTTTTTTAAATTTCTTACCATTAAGCAATCATCCCGTAACCCTAAATTATTAATTTCAAATAAATCTTTATCATTTAAATAAATTTACTTTAATAAATCTTTAATTAATATTAATAAATCTCATCCTTAATTAACCTCTATTTGATTTATTATCCTTAATTAATCATAATAAGTAATTATTTCCGATTGCTTTCATTATGTAATTTACAATTTACAATATATAATTGATTATCTAAATTAATTTATCTAATTCATTATCAAAATTAATCATATTAAGTAATACTTAATTATACTTAGTTAATCATCTTCATTAACTAATAATATTTCTTAATTACTTTTAATTAATCTCTAATTATAAATAAATCTAAATCATAAATTTATAAATTAAATAAATGAGTCTTTTAACTAATTACCATATAAATTAATGCCTTAATTGTTTCTAATATAAAATCAATTCCTTTATTAATGATTTCATTAATCATTCGAGTGTATTTTAAACTTACATTTTAAATTTAAAATTTAAATTTCTTTTCTTTTTAAAGAAAAAACTTTAAGATTCAAAGTTCTATTTGAATCTAACATAAATCTGATTTAACTTTATTCATATCTAGTTTGCAAATTCATTTAAATTTGGTTTAAATTTCAATTTGCAAACAGTTTTTAAACAAAACTGCAACTCTATTAAACCAACCCGAGGCAACAGCATTGTACTTCGAGTCGAACCCTCTCTTGCTTCGAGTAAACACTCGAGTGACTTCAGGCAAAACCATATTTTACACGAGCTACTCCAGTACCCTCAACCCCATCTTCTTCTCCAACAAACCCTTTCCCAGATACACGATCCCACACGTGCACGTGCACACTGGGTCGAAGCGCCACCGACCATCATTCTGATCACCCCCATGTCACCAGCGATCACGCATACAACCCCTTGTACTCAGATTTTCGAAATTGTCAGAGAATCAAAATAGCACCATGCCAACCATTCCTGGTACTAACATGACCAACCCAAAACAACTCGCGTCCCCACATGCCGCCACCAGAAGCTTTGCAACTCCGGCTGAAGCTTCATCGACGTCTGCTCCACCATTCCCCCAACCCACGGAGAACTCGGTCGCCTGAGGACGTTGCACGAATCGAAACTCCCATCACATATAAAACTAGGTTTAAGAAAAAGAATCGCTTGTCGTCGCTGCCATGTGCAACTGCCGACCCTCTCACCATTTTTCTCTAATACCCCGTAGCCTCCTCTATCGCCACAAGAAACCCCGACCCCCTTAGCGTCTCCGACCACCGGAAATCGCCCAAATTCCATTTTTCACTTAAGGTCGAACTGCACTTAATCCATTCATCTAAAAAAATTACATTTTGCACTAAAAATCATAACTTAGTATGAGGATTCAGTTCATAATCCTGAATTCATAAATTAAAGTGTTTAAATTTTGACAATTTGAAAGATTGTACTTAGTTCATCGATTTCCAGAGACATATACGAGTTGTTATAACTTGAGTAAATTTTTAAATCTTAACTCATAGTCAAACAAACATATTTTGTTTTGACTTCATTAGCTAAAAATGATCAGAGCAAGTGGAGTTAATTTTTTTAACTAAGTTATAACTTGTACTTTGATAACAGAGGCCATACTTCCTATTACCAGAGATATGCATACAAATTAAATATACACACAGGCCATAACACATAACCATATTAGCATATGACTTTCAAGATGACACATGCAAACCAGATTGTTCAAGCAGATCTCATGTAGAAGAATAAGTTTACTCACATGATTTTGCAGAGAAATGAACAGAGCCTGTATTTGAATCAGGCTTTTGAAAATACAAGCTGAAAACCCTCCTTGATCTTTGGGTTGTATGTTGTTTAAACTGAGATGTTTAAATTGAATTTGTCTAGGGGTTGTTTACTCAAATCCTTGATTTACATTTGCTTTATTGTCTCAGGATTTAAGAATGCATGCAGTTAGATTGAAGAAGAATGCTTTGGTTTGCTTAGTTGTGATAATGAACTGGAATAAGGGTTTGATGCATATAAAAAGGAAGTATGCAGTATATTATTTGTACAAAAAAACATGTGTAAGGATGCTTGCATTAAATGCATAAGGTATGTTGCATTAAATGCTTGAGTACCTTATGTTTTTTCAACCTTACCTATTTTTTTTTTTCTTGCATTTGAATAACTCGGCTGATATGTTTTATTTGTACTTGCTTTTACTTTACTTTCTAAGCTACAGCCTTATCCTGTTATCTACTCCATACTTATCTTTTCTTTGCTTTGTTTTTGACTGAATGATTTCCAGTAAGTACACTGGTTTACATACTCATTATCTTACTTAATTATTTATATGAAGATTTTGTATGCTAGAGATATTTGCTGTTCTATGCTATTTTAAATGCATATGCAGTTTTGTTTCTAGTTTAAGTGTACTAAAGATACTTGTATAAATTCTTTTGTCTTGTTTTATATGCTTACTCTCTATTTGCCTGCATACACATCTCTTTTATTTTCTTTGTATATTATGCAAGCTTGTTTTATTTATGTAAAAATATATACTTTATATTTTTTTTATTTACATAGCTTGCTTGGTATTTGCTTTTATATACTTGTCTTTTTATTGTCCACACTTGAATATATTGTATTGTTTTGTAATTTATCTTCTAATCATATTTTCTAACATACGTATTAAATTTACAACGTATATTTTATTTTATATTTTTCTATATACACATACATATATAGTATTTAAATTCAAATCAAATATATATATATATATATAATTTTAAATTTACTCATATATGCTCAAATACATATATACACATATATTCTCATATATATATACATATATGCAAATTTTCAAATCAATTTGACTTAATATATTTTCTATTTGAATCGGGGAAACTCGCATCTCTTAAATCGATAAATTTTACAATTTTAATTCAAAATTTCATTTAATTATCAATTTAAATCAAATTAAAATCTAGGGTCGTTACAATATATCTCAATAATGAATACCTATATTTCATTAAACCACACAAGGCCCAATATAATAAATAAAACACTTTTACATTTCTACACATCAATCATTATTCAATTTATAAGCAATACAATAGAAATACATAGAGAAATAATTTAAGTAAACAACCTATATATGTTTCCTAAATTCAAAACTCCTTTTCTCTCATTAGCTCCAACCTAAAAACTTCACAAATGCATGGAAGGAGCAAAATTTCAATTATATTTGGACTCTGGCTAACCCTATAAACCATGGTCATAGGCTCAAGAGCTATTACTTAGGAAAAGACGTCCTACATACCCATCTGGATTTAAGCCAATGTGCTATTATTTCCTGCTCTTCTCCAGCATCAAATACTTGTTATCACATACATTGCCTAACCATATAACCAATGCAAGTAAAAAATATCACTTTTACTAAGCCGTCACAATTGGTCATCATAAATATAGTGTAATAACAATAATGAAACGCATAGTCATTAAACATCGCACATGTTAATAATACTCAATATCAACCCTAAAAAAAAAACAAATCAATAATAACCAATATACTCACACATGTACTAATCTTCAACTATTGGTAATACATTGTCAATGCAAGTAAAAAATCAAACAAATGTGTAATAATTATCTTATAGTGGTAATAAAACGTTAATATTATCAAAAATACACTAATGTTAGCAACACAAACAACAAATAATTAAATGTGTAGTACCAATTAATAGTGATAGCATAAACATCAAATCATCAAATGCATGACAACCAATTAACATTAGTAACACAAGTAGTAACGTCATCCAAATAACCAAAACCATAATTAACTCCCTATCATCTGGTGGTAACAATGGTAGAATAACGTACACTCATCCTAATGCGATTCCATTATAATACAACAACCATGTGCGATAATCCCAATCAATAATTAATCATATATTTTACAACCATTTAATATAAGTTATTTATATCTACTATTTCGTCTTACGTATAAATAATTTTATTATTGTAGATATTTTCAGAATTTTAATTGTCTTTGGTTTGAGTTAAATAATTATTAGTTTGAAGCGAATGTCAATAGAAAGGAGTTTTGCAGTTTATAGTAGAATTTTGGTATTTTCTGAGAAAATAGTTTAAACTAACTTTCGAAAATATTAAAATTGTTTTTATTATATTATTATGTTAAAGTAAGATAATAATAATAATAATAATGGTATTTTGAAAAGTAATTTGGTAGAAATTACTATTTTTGATCAAGTTATATACAATTTGTTAAGGCAATTGAAGGAATAGAAGTATAATCAAAGATTTTGGAAGTATATCACTGTTTTTAAGAATCATTATCGTTTTGAAATAAGATAAATAGACGTGGCACTTTTATTTTATCATTCAAATTAAGAATAATAAAAATAATTTCATCCATAAATTCCATGAAATTAATTATATTATCGTTTACTCAAAGCAATACAAACTCTACAAAGATCATATTATTATTATTATTTTGCGGGAAAAACAAAATATATCAATTTGCATTAGGCTAGCCGGATTAGAGTGGTTGTTCCACTAATTACGTGTATAGAGAACTGGCGATGTTCAAATTTCATTCTCCTATTTTTTTAGCTCGAATTTTTTCATTTCTGATTTGAATTTTGAAGAGAACTGATAGGAGAAAAGGGGGACGTGACTTTCACGTGCATGGATGGGTTTTGGGTACGATGTTTTGTCGGCTAAGACTTGACTTTGACTTGACCACATATATTTATTTTATAATTCAACTAGATTACTTTACATATCATGATTTCTGTACTCCTACTAAGGCGTGCCGCTAGGTGTCTATATTGTCATACCCTTACTCCGAACGTGATGGAAAAGGTTTCGAGTCCTAATTCGATCGTATGGAGAAGATAGCTTTTTGGATCCAATTTTAATATTGAATTTTCGATGTAAATTTTAGCGCGTTTCTATCCCGTAGGATCAAACGATAACTCCAAACACTACAAAAATTGAAATTCGATAATAATATAATATTATGGATCTAGTGGAATAAGTTTTGTCAAATTCTGAGACTGTGCCTCGAAAGGCTATTTTTAAATGTTAATTTGAACAAACAATTTTAAAAATTGAACAGATCACTTTTAAATTCAATTTTAAAGCTTTTATTTTCTTCATATTTATTAATATAAATTTTACAAACCTTTAAATTATTTTTACCAAGCTTAAAACTCAAGATACAATAACTTAACCAATATTCAATTATTAAAATCAATAATTAAATTATCCAATGAATTGCTATATTTAAATTCTTAATTTATTTTATAAATAAAAACCAACTTTTTGTATTCACAAATCTATTTATAATTCGAATTCAATATTTAGAACATTTAAATATTCGAAATCAAACGACAAAAATCCAGGTCGTTACATTCCTTCCCCTTCACAAAAATTTCATCCTCGAAATTACTAAGGTAGAAAAAATGCTCCAAACCCATTAACTTATCAAAACCCACTTGGTGAAAAAACCGATGTTTCACTTTTCTAATCTTTTAGTCTTCACCAAAACAATTAGTTTTCAATTCAAATTCAAAAACCCTTAATTCAATGTCAATTTTAAATCAATTTGTCATCAACAAAAATTTTCCAAAAATTTTTAAATTTTTCTAACACCCAAAATTTCCGAAATTTTTTGACCGTCTCCCCTTTACGGAAAGCCTTTTGCAATATGATAAGAGAGATAAACATATATACATCGACCCATACGGTCAGAAAACAAAATTATAACAATATTTTATATTTCGCTGGATTTAATCCGAAAACGTACCTTATTTTAGCATTTTTAAGCGTTATTAAGCTAGCGGCTTATTTTATATGCAACTGCACGACCAAAATCTAGCCAAATGGCCTCCGGGTACCTATACTTACTCAATTCAAACACGTAAGTACCAAAACATAAAAATTCAATACATTTTACTTATTAAACAACTTAAACACATAATTTTCACAAGCAATGCATGTTAAACATATATTTATAGGCAATCATGATGTTCCAATGCCAATTTAATTACTTCCAATCAATCTACATACCATTTAATTCAATTTAAGTGATCTACAACTCACTTTTCATGGATTCATTCTATTTTTATACCAAACAACTCATATCCCGTTCCAAATTGATTTAAAAATCAATTTATTTCACTTTTATTAATTCATAGAATTTTATTTACTTTCGCTTACGTCGAACAACAATTTTTTGCGCAAATTCGATGCTATTCAATTGATAAAATAATCATTTAAGCTTTAAATTAATTCAAAATCAATTTATATTTAATTCCATTCCTTTTTAATTTGTTTGAAACCAATATAATTATATTCCATTCATATTCATATTCATTGTTTTCAAATCCATTTTATTTAGCTTGGAACATTCCTTGCTATTTTATTTAATGGCCGTCTTATAAATTTATTTGAAGCCAAGCTTCCATTAAATATTAACTTAAGTTATTTATTTCAATCATTCGAACCAACGAATTAAATTCGCTTCTATTTGTAACAAATTCCATTTCAATTTATTTAATTAGTTCATTCACTCAATCCACTTGAAATTTCTAATTCCATACTCGAATTCATTCTTGAATCTATTTAAACGATAACAGGGCCATATCATCTACATTTCAATTGAATTTGTTTAAAACTCAAACCATTTCAATTTTTATTTTACATTCAATCCAAATTCAACTCAATTTCATTCATCTTAGCTTAAGTTAAATTTTCAGTTCAATTTTATTTTTCATTTTGATTCATTCACATTCCAATTTCATTCATTTAACTAGTCTACTTTACTAATTTATTCCATTCAAATCATAATCAATTAAATTTAAATTTTATTTATTCAACTTAGCTTAAGTTGAATTCTATTTGATTTTATATCTCCCGATCGATATGATTTCCAATCCAAATTTATTTGACTTAGCTCAAGTTAAATTTTATTCTTTTAACCTACTCAAGTTTAAATTTTATTTTCAAAATTCAATTCTCTAATTTTTCTTCTTCCTTATATAGAATCATTCTCGATTTATAAGTTACAGCTTATTTCTTGATTATCTCTAAATTATTTAAATAATGAATCTAGAATTGTTAAACACCCGGTATTTATTTCAAACCATTTTGAAATCTCAAATATTCCAAATTACACTTGTTAAACTTAAACCAAACCTGGTTTTTATCCAAAACAAATTCCCCTCTGAATTTCCAGAACAAAACCTGTTCTACCCAAAATCTCCACATCCAACCACACTGGTAGTAATCCGTCGCTTAGAAACTCGAAAAAGAATAATGATGATGCTACAGTCATCACCAGGATAGTTTTCCAGCGACCGAAGTGAGGTCATTGCAATTTTCACTTCCAAAATCCATTTAAAAACATTTTCTTTGAAAACACTTCCAAGATAATAATACTATTATTCATTTCAAAATCCCTTGGAAATCATTTCTAAAAATCTCTGGGATTTAAATTTTCAAATTCGAGTTTTAATCAAGTCTTATTTCAATTGTATAATCCATACTTATACAATTTCCATTTGATTATATATATAACCATTTCAAATTTTATAATCTTATTTTGATTTTATATTATCAACCAAACACTCCAATATGCTATAATAATTTTAGATAATTATTTCCTTTATATAAAAAATAAAATTTGGGTAAAATTATTTCATTTACTTGCTTCAAAGCCATACCATGTCAGTTTATCACGTTCAAGTGTTTAGAAACTCCTATCGAATTAGCAGCGTGCCACTATTCGATCAGAATTTATATGCCACTAAATTTGTATTCACTAACAAATACGCGCTCATATCTATTAATACGCTCAAACTCATTCTAGAGTACTACTGACTCTATCTCTAATGAGTAATCCCCAACAGAGCCAAGGTTCTCGCTTAACCTTCAGCTCTGATACCAATTGTAATGAAATGACCTGACTTTCTTACCATAGAAAATCGCATCATTTTTAAGAAAGAAAGGGATAGAAAGAGAAAAGAAAGAAGAGAAGAAAGAAACAACATCAGAATCTAAACAGCGGAACGAATAAATTATGTTAATAACATAAATATTACATAGTTTACAACAATTATCAGAGTTACACAGATAGTACAACACATACTAGACAGTTATAAACATCTGTCTAGTTATACAACTCAATATAGTACAAGAAACAACTCAGAGAAATCTACACAGCGGAATACTACATATCTACACGCAGAAGCCTCCTGCTCCATTGCTCCTCCATACTTCGTCAAAGCTAACCTGAATCCCTTGGCTACCCGTAAAAATTTGAGTACCCAAGAGTTGAAGAAAACAGAAGATAAACTCTGGGTCAGACATGGATCTGGTGTGAGTAACAGGTTAAGTTTGCTTAACTTTCAAAACCTTTTGAAAAGAAAGGTATCATGTAAGACTTCCCATACATAAACATGGAAAAGTTTTTTATCTTACGCTAACCAAAACATTTGATAGGAAATCCGATGATATTATAATAGGGTCTAGGGTTTTCAAATAAATATGAAATAGCCGAAATTGTTACATTACTAAATTCCAACTACTAGCCACAAAACTGGGTAATACAATCAAAACTGTTGGCACTTATTGGATTTTGGATTCCATACAATGGCAGGGCTACTGGGGTACCGCCCGTCACAGTACGTGGCCTAGATCAACGTACCGAGGAGTACGCCCGCTCCCCTGCAACACAAGGCCGGAACCATTCCTTACTAAATAGTTCCGAACAAGACAACCCCGCGGTTGTATCTAGCAACCGCCCACACAGCCGAATATAAAGGAACCTCTAGACAGGGGTAAATCTCACTCTCCAATGGGGGATACCCACGAAGCCTTGCTGCACCTCCCATGTTTTAGCCATTCCCGGTTGATGAGGCTTGAGGCTATGATTACCTTTATAGGACATATCATCTTAGAATGCTCATCGTCCACCTGACGATGTTCTGAAAGCATTCAATCCATACAAGTTCGTTCCGGGTTCGAACGAAACCGAAGGCATTATCTCGTTACACTCATTTTGTAATCGCCCTCAGAGTTAATGACGATAACCCCTACACTCTAAATCACCATCTCGAGCCTGTAAGTACTATTTCCGTCAAACTCGTCACGGAATCATCCCCAGAGTTATACTGACGAATAGTTCTTACACCTCGAGTCTTCACAAAGCTCCACTTGGATTCACGACCTAACGTTTAATTGGAATCCATGTGGTTTTCGGATATCCAAATATGGAAACCCGATCCCAGTCTCATCGAAATCCAAAGCGTGTCTTTTAGGTCCAAGTTGTTTTAAAGTTTAAAACAATTCAATTATCTATATACACATAGATAGAAAACTCACAAATCACAATTGATAATCAACATTATCAAATAACAGGTAATCCACATTATCAATATCAAAATAGATAATCCATATATCACCATCACAATTGATAATCTATGTTATCATCACAATGCAACCAAGCATTCATACCACACAACATTACTTATCTCATTTCTGAGATCACAATCATTCAAGGCAATCAATGTCACCCATTCATACATAAGCAATGATTTATCTCATCACAATATAATTAATTTAAAATGAATTAAATTAACTATCTCCATCTCTAATTAATTTAAAGTGAATTAAATTAATTATTCCATTTTTAATTAATTTAAAATAAATTAAATTAATTACTTCACCAATATAAATCTTGCTATCTCAACCATTTAATTGACTAAAATCAATTAATCATTCATTATTAATCACTTTAATTAATCACCCTTGATTAATTACCCTTAATTACATTCATGTAATTATCCTTAATTAATTTCACAAATTAATTATTCTCAACCAAAAATAGTAATTAACCTTTAATTACTTCAATTAATTAATTAGTCATAATTAATTACATATCGTCGATTAATTAATCATAATTAATCATCTTTATTACATCATTAATTATAATAATTATGATCCTTAAATTTATTTAATTAATTATCCTCTTAAATTAATTACCTTAAGAAATTAACTCATAATATTAATCATCCCAGATTAATTACATTCAGTAATTAACTAACTTAATTACTTTATTAAACCAAATTAATTATCCCTTAATTAATTTCTTAATTAATCCCTTGATTAATTACTAAGTGATTTAAATCCAAATTACTTCATTCTTAAACATCTTCAATTAATTACAACCTGTAATTATCAATCAATTATTTAACCAAGTAATTTCCAAATCATTAACTACATAAAGTAATTATCTTTAAAACCTCAAGTGTTTAAAATTAACTAAACTTAATTAATTAAATTAAACAATCACATTTTACACAATTAATTACTTTAAGTAATTAATTTCTTAATTACTTCATTAAGTAATTACACTTAAACCATTCACAAATGATTATTATTAAATTAATTAAACTAATTAATTATTTAAAATTAACCATATTAATTAATTATTAAATAATCCTGGTTAATGACCTTCACTAACCATTCTTTAATTATTTTTCATTAAGTAATTAACTTAGATTAATTACAAATTAAATTATCTTTAATTATCCATTAATTAATGTTAATTATTTAATAAATTATCCTTGATTAAAACTTAATTACTTAATTAGTAATTATTTAATCATTAATTTAAAAATCTAATTAATGATCTTAATTATAAATTGATTAACCCTTAATCAATATTTATTAAACCTTAATCAATAATTAATTAAATTAACTAATTATTCCTTAATTACCTTATTAATTAAATTAATTTCAAAACATTAATCTTAACTTAATTTCAAGATAAAACATACCTTAATTATGTTTAAAAACAATTTATTTGAAACAAAGTACTTTTGAACTACTTTGAAGTTTCATTTCAAATATGAAATTCATAAGATTTTGAAACTAATTTACATTTCAAAATTTAATAATTTAAATTTATATTTTGTTTAAATCCTCAAATTTAAATCTTCTTTTAATTTTAAAAACTGAAATTCATATTTAAATTCCCAGATTTAAACCCCATTTTGAACTTTCTCATATTTTAACAAAAACTTTTTTAAAAAAAGTTCAAACTACTTTACCAAAATAAAGTAGTTAATTAAGTTCAATTTTTAAAACTTTTATTTTATTTAAAACTGAGATTTTAGAGTTTAAACTTAGATTCCAAAATTCAAACTTGAATTTAAAACTTTGTTTAAACTTTTTTTAACATTAAAAAGCTTCAGATAAAAAAACTAAACAACAAAATACATGATTTAAATGAAACCTGTAACAATTTTATGACCCGAGACCTATACTAATAATTTCGAGTTTCCTACCTAACTTCTCCGAGTTATTCACCCTAAAACTTCGAGAAATACTAGCAACATCTCCTGTAACCAAAACTAAACCCAAAACACTTCATCACCGTGCATATGCATGGCGACCCCGGCCACAATAGATCACCGCCGATGATCTCAACAACCCAGAGGATGACACAGCAACCCTCCATAATCATCAATTCGAACAATCATCCTCAAAATCAAAAATGACCACCCACTACAAAACCTGGACAGAAAAACGGGTTTCTGCTTCAAACCTGTCAATAGCCACCACTCGCCGCTCCAACCACCATATGATCAACCTCTCCAGCCTCGAACTCATCCACACACCAACTACCGATCCTCAAAAGATTGAAGCACTCGGTCACTTATTCAGATCAAAATGACCAATTCTTTAAAACCATGACAAACTAGGGTTTAAAAATAAATATCAAAACTGCACCTTACCCAAAGATAACCATCGCCATCCCTGATTTTTCCAACCTTCCCCTAATCCTCCTCCTTCACTCAGAAGAGCCCCGAGCTTCCTCAAGTCATAGATCACCATGATTTCCTTAAAATCCATTTTTACTTCAATAACTAACTGCAACCTTAACTATACTCTAAAAATCCAAATTCTTGATCTAAAAATCAAGTTTCAGTTAGTATTTTTTATTTATACTACTGAATTACTAAACTAACATGTTTTGGTTATGGTAAAAATCACATGCATGATGTTTTCCTGTGTTTACAGAGACAACATCCTGTATTTTAACTTACTTAAGTTTTAACTATTAACTTCAGACAGTCAAACAACTTCACTTCATAAATTTTAATTCTATCAGAAATTAGATTAAGAGATAAGGATTAAAGTACAGATTTTTAAACATGGTACAACAGATCATATATACATCATTCATACATATAATATTTGCATCACATATTTAATTATGATAACATGCAAATGCTTATTTCATCTTCAACATAAAATCATGCAACCAAAACTTAGCTTTTAAAATTTTAAAATGTTACTCACCTATTTTGGAAGAAAGCAGAGCTTTATATTTGAAAAGCTTTGAATTTTGTTGAAGATCTTACATGCAGAAACAAAATCCCAGATGCTTTTGAATTTGCAGCAGACATCAATGATTCCAGTTTCTACTTGATGAGTTTAAGGCTTCTTTTAAAATACTCAAGTTAGAAGAATGAATGCAGATGCCCCTTTTTCTTTCTAGATTGCAGAAAAATAATGCAGATTTGTTCATTTCCAAATGCATGCAGATCCATCATTTCCAGATTTATAAAAAGAATGCAGGCCTTTTTTGATAATGAGGAATTTGAATTTCATGAGAACGGGTTTGCATGTTGTATTTGTAAACTGATTTGGGTTTGTACAGGTAGTGAATATGCAGGATTTATGAATGGTTTGATATGAAGATGTTTTAAAGATACAAATTTGATTTTTGAAGAGGTGTTTAAAGTTCTCTTTTTGATTTAGGAAATGTAAAAAAACAAGTATGAATGAAATGCAAGTTTATGTAGATGTAGTTTTCAGATTTAATTAAATAAAAGAAAATTAAAACCAAAATGTGCCACTTGTAAAAAAAAATCTACATTTGTCAAATTAATAGGTTAATCTTTGAAAATTTGTTAAATAAGGCTTTAAGAGATCAACACTTGTCTTTGTAAATTAATTTACAAGTTAATATGTATATTAAACTTAATTGATTAATTAATTAGAATTTTAATATGTATATAAATTTATAAAGAGAAATAAAAACAAATCATGTTTATAAATAAAACTTATACATATAAAAATTAAAACAATTAAAATCTATACTTTGGAATTTTAAATTCAAATCAAATCCAAAATTAATTATTTAAAAATCAAGTTATGAATACAAATGAAACTTGAAATAATAATTGCCATTTTATTCAAAATTTATTTGTAAAACAATACACTATTAATAATATTTTTAGAAATGACTCGTTATTAATTAAAATCATTTTAAAAGAAATTTTGTCTTTATTAATGAATTACTTATTTTATTTAAGCTATATTTTAAAAAGAAACCAAAACGAACCCTTTCGTCAATTCATTTTAAATTTAAAACTCAAACCAAAATTATTTTAAACATTTAAACATTTTTTTACCAATTTAAAATCATATGTTTATTTATTAATAGTTTTGAAAACTTAATATTTAATTAAATTAAATTTTCCAAATTATTGTTATATATTAGAATTTTAAAACATGATTCATTTATTAAGTTTAAACCAAGATCATTTATTTAATAACTTTGAAAAGCTAATATTAAATAAATACAAATTTTCCAAATTACTACAAATATTAAAACTAGAAAATATGCTTTACTTATTAAATTTAAAACCATGCTAATCTATTATTTTTAAAAGACAAAATAACCAATTGAATATTTATTGAAGAAGATTATTAAATCAATTTGAATTACTATTAACAAAAATATCAATATCAATTTAATTTTAATACAGATTATTAAATTGTTATCGTCAAAAATTCCGGGACGTTACATGTAATGAACGGGATTTTCGACCCTCGAAAATCGACATCAATACACCCATTGTATAAAATGCTGAGCAGTCGAGTGCCGGAAAAGACAAGTTCAATGTGGCGAAGAAGAAAAAGGTAGAAGGAAAGAAAACAGAACAACACTAAATCTCATGACCATAGCGGAACAAAATATAATATATAATAATAGATTTTTGTACAAAATAATCTGTAATTAGTTATACTTATAATCATCAAAGTACAACAATTCATTTTATCAAATGGATAATTATAATGACTAGTCCTCACATGGTGGAAAATAACCAAGTCTGTGGTATACATCTAAACTCCTCTATCTCGTCTCCTGAGCTTAATAGCATTTTAACCTGAATCTGTAATACTTGCTATGACCCAAGCATTATAATAAAATAACACCCGAGTCAGTTTGGAAAACCAGCATGAGAAAACACACTCAATTTGAATTATTAGAGCTATCAAAATCCTTTGAAAACAAAGGTATCTCGTAAGACCGCGTCATACATAAACACGGCGGGTTTTTACTTTACGATAACCAAAACATTTCTATAGAAAATTCAATGATATTATAATAGAGTCTAATTACAAATAATTATTCAAATAGTTTAAATTGTTACATTAATTAGATTCTAGCATACTAGGCTCTACAAACAAAACTGTAAGCTCGTATTGGAGAATGGACTCCAACGAATGACTGGGCCGCTGGGGTATGCCCATTACAGTTTACCTCTAGAACAATGTACCGAGGACTATGCTGGGATCCTCTGCTACACAAGATCGGACTACCCGTAACGTGGATAGTCCAAATAAGATTACCCCATGGTTGGGATCAACAGCCGCACCACACAGCTGAATAAAAGGGACTCTAGATAAGGGTAACCTTACTCTACTTGGGTGCGACCCACTTAGCCGTGCTGCATCTCCCCTATTTTAGTCATTCCCCAGTTGATGAGGCTTGAGGCTAAGCGTTACATTTCCAGAACACAATTTTACTTAGAATGCTCATCGTCCTCCAGTGACGATGTTCTGATAGCATTCGTCCATACAAGTTATCCTAGGTCTGGACAAAATGAATCACCATCTTCATCATCTTTATGGTATTTATTCGTTACGTTCAAACTAGATCGAAGAGGTTTTTGGATAATTAAATCTAATCCCAGTCTCTTCGAAACGAGTAACAAAATTGGCCAAAAATTGATAGTCGGTTATTTATAAAACACCCATAAGCAAACACCAAGCCCAATTTTATAAATCTCTAAAATATTTATTCCAAAACATCTTCACCAAGATATATATTCAATATCTTTCAATATTTTTATTTTTGAAAACAAATTCAACACTTGTATACATAATAGGATATTTCTCTATTTCAATATTTAGAAATATTTTCAAATTCCATTTTTATAGCACTTAAAAAATATTTCTATTCCATACCTTATCCACTAAAATATTTCCAATAACTTCCTTCTAATTCTTAGGAGAATATTTATACGTATAGTTTCCAAAATCTTCTCAATATTTAACTTATAAATATTTCATACTTATCTTAAGTCTCCATAATTTTAATAAATTCTTCTTACAATTTTCAAACCAGTTATACTTATTTATAACCCATCCAAACATTTATAACTTCATTGATTGGACTCAAATTCCTCTCCGAAGTTATCGCATCTGACATTATAAACTTTATTAAGTCCCTATAATTCTATTTATGAGATTTCTCGTGCAAAATATCATTCTTAAATCAAACAGTTTACACATCTCGAGAGGATTTTATAAATAAATTTTCAATCATTTTAAAAACAATATATATATATATATGTATGTACATATGTATATGTGTATATATTTATATATATATAATGGCATTTTCAAAGAATAGTATTTTATTTTTATTTTAAAATATGTTTAAGTTATTATTTAAAGCATCAACATTTTAGTAAACCATCAATAACTGATTTAAAATGAAACAAATCAATTTACAAGGCTGATTATAAAAGTTAAAAAAATTCATTTAATATTAAATATTTGAAATAATCCATTTTAACTAGTTTAAAAATTCCATAGTTTTAAATAATAAAGTCGCCCTTTTGAAATGAACTTAACTTCTTAAAAATATATTCTTAAAACTTCGATAACCAATTTATCTTATAACTTCCTTCCGATTTCTCTTTGTATCGGTTTTAATTCCGATTCCCTAATCATTCCCATTTCAAAAATAGAGTCTACTATTTTTCTCAACCCTGTTTTCCATATTCTAATATAAACTCACCCTATGAATTTATATTTCTAATCATCATATGCTATTGAATTCCTTTATTTATAAACATTGTTTATAAATTTTATAACCCTTTTTTGCTTTTATTTGTTTATACAAATCTTATTTATTTACACTATTATATACATTCTTTTCTTATAAATTCCATTTACACGTCAAATATATTTCAATAATTTTTTAGCTCCTTTTTATATTTCTAGAACATCACTTATAAAATTCTCCTATATAATTCATTTTTAAAATCCCATTTAATAATTCGCACTAGTTAGGTGTAACCAAAAATCAATATTTTTTTCTAATTCAATTCTTCAAAATAACTCTAGTTCCAATATATATATATTTTTACATCAAATCCCTTTAATTTTGTAAATTTTAAAAATATATTTGTAGTATTTAAATTATCAAAATTTAGGCCAGTGCTACAATAGCGTCCAATAAATTTCAATCACTATAATAATCTATAATATATTATTCTACATAATTCATATATCATCACATAGGAAAAATAAACAATAAATTTGATGAATCCAGTTGGTGTTAGTCCGTGAGATGATGGTTTTGATGAAAACAACCTTAGAATAGATTATAAAATATAAATACTGACATTATAAGTTTAGATATATATGTATATGCAGGATTTAACCATGCAAGTACCAAGAATGAAGACTGTACAGTATAGAGATTCAAGATATCGAGATAGAAGACTCATGAGTATCAAGATTATCAAGAGTTCAAGATTTCAAGGTTAAGTATTTTTATTGGGAATTTAGTTAAAACTCATAGAAAAGCACTAGCATATTAAAATCCAATTTATTCGTGGAATGGAATCCACTTCGAGACTGTTAAAGGGATGGAACCCTAAGTAGGATAAAACCTACGAAAAATCTAGCGGAACATTGTTTTGTATCCGCTAACTTTTTATTCAAAATGATTTTTTAAAATTATATCCTGTTTTCAAAATGTTTTTCAAAACTTTCCTTTTAAAAGATTCAAAACCCTCCATCCTAATTTTAAATAATTTTAGCCTCAAAATTATCTTTAATTTCAAAGTCAAATTAATCCTGATTTTAAACTATCTTTTAATATAATATATTTAACTTTTAAATATCTATACTTAGATTTAAATATAAAATTATAGTTAAATTCTATATATATTATTCTCTATGTTTACTTATGAATTTTAACTATAGTCAAGTATATTTATAAATTTTAAAATAGTTTTAATATAAAATAAAAGTTATTTTCAAAGAAAATCAAAACGCCAAAAAATCCTTTGGGATGTCGACATGCCCAAGTACCCCATGTCGACATGGTGTCAGTTGAGTTCAAAATTTAAATTTTGAAAGAAGTGTCTATTCGCCATAACTCTTCACGAATGGACATGGCTATTGCTCTTCTATAAATAGGGGTTAGTTTCAACGAATTTTGTATAAGATTTTTTGGTTTTTCACTCCTCTTCTTCTTCCACATTTCTTAATACATATTCTTACCATTACTCTGCCGAAATCAACATTGAACCAAACTCGATTACTTCTAGTTTGATTCTCTATCACTATCTCTACAAGGTTCTCAGTGCTATTCAGAGTTATAGACTTCTTTGTAATCTATTTAGTAAGAAAATGTGTGATTGTAGCCTTGGAAATCAATCAAGAGAGAAAAGGTGTGATTGTGGCCTTGGTAAATCAATTAGGTAAACTTGTGGCCCGAAAATCAAGTATCTCTACCCAGAGGATAGAAATTCTGGAGGGTGTACCTCGTAGCCCTGAAACCGAGGGTGTAATTGTACAATTGCTTTTGAAAGGAAATCCATACTTGTGTTGCGGGACTGGATGTAGGGTAACTCCGAATCAGTATAAAATCCGGTGTGTTCTTTCCTTCACCGCTTTTATTTAATATCTGCATTTTTGTTTGTTTCTGTGATCATATCTGTATCTGTATATTGCATACATCGGGGTCTAAATTAACATAAGCTCAAAAAGATTTAGTAATTCTTTATTAACACTATTCACCCTCCTCTAGTGTTAATCCTCGCCTTAAGATCCGTAATCCGCATTTCTCATAATTGGTATCGGAGCAATGTTTTCAAAATTTCATAATCTGATTTTTGAAAAGTTTTCAAAATGGCTACCAACACTGGCACTGTTACTAATACTAGTATCCCTGTCACTAGTTCATTTGTAGAGGGCCAATCTACTGTCAAACCACCACTTTTTAATGACAGTAACTATGCATATTGGGCATGTAGGATGAAAATATATTTACAATCTATAGGATTAGACACTTGGAATATCACACAAACTGAATATTCTGAACCCACAACTAATTTTACACAGTAGACTGCTGAGCAAAAGACTGTTGCACAAAATAATTCTAAGGCATTGAATATTCTATTTTGTTCACTAGATAAAAATGAATTCAATAAAGTGTCAGTTTGCAAGTCTGCATATGAAATCTGGAAAACTTTGCAAGTTTCTCACGAAGGAACAAGCAAAGTTAAACAGACCAAAATTTCCATGCTCACAAATCAGTTTCAATTATTTAAAATGAATCCTAATGAGTCTATTTCCGATATGTATAGTAGATTTCAGGATATTGTGCATTCTCTAATATCTTTGGGAAAGGAATTTTCTGAAGAAGATCAAGTTAGAAAGATTTTAAATTCTCTAACTCCAGAATGGGATCAAAAGACACTTGCGATCGAAGAGGCAAATGACATCAGTATTTTAAAGAAAGAATAATTAATTAGAAATCTAATATCGTATGAAGTTTAAATGATTGGGAGAAGATAAAGTAAAGCATATGAAAAGAAATCAATGGCATTCAATGCATTGACCGATGGATCAGACTCAAACAGCGATAATGATGAAGAGATAGCCTTTATGACCAGAAATTTTAGGAAATTCCTGAAATACAGAAAGATGAATAATCTTAAGAGAAACAACTATAAGAATTCTGGAAATTAGAATGTAGTGCCAAATAATGACAAATGTTACAACTGTGATAAACCAGACCATTTCAAAAGAGACTGTCCGTATCCAGATAGGCAAAATTCTCCTATGAACAATGATCCAGCAAAGAAACGAAAGCGTGCATTTACTGCTACTCCAGATGACTCAGACTCGTCCTCAAGTGATGATGGTCAGAAGACAGATAATTCGAATTTGTGTTTCACAGCTATTCATGACTCCGACGAATTCAAAGAAACGGACTTAGAAAAAGGTACACATTTACAATACAATCGGTTGAAATTGCTTGCTTAGAATTAGTTGCTTGATTGTTTGATTGATTGATTTTGAATTGGTGTGTTGTTTGAATTTTAAATTTTGATTTCTATTTTTTATTATTATTTCATTATTTTATTATTATTTTTATTATTTTTTAGTAGTATAATAATATTTTCTGAAATATACTTGAAGTTTAATAATATTTTAGATATATATATAGGCATTAAAAATAATAATAATATTTATATATATATATATATTAGAGAACTTACGAAAAATCAATTCATGAAAATTCAAAGGCACATGTCGACATGGTCCCTACCATGATGTCGACATGGGTACCTGAATTTGAATTTCAAATTTTGAATTCAAATGTTTGAATTTTCCTCCATCTTTTCACTTCATTCAATTCTCTGAAAAGCTACCTTTTGACCAGAGAATATGTCCTTTAAGAATCTATTTATTCACTATCTTTTATCATATCTTTTCACTCTCATTTTCAAATTCAAACTATCTTCATAACTTCAAGCTCTCTACTCTTTACTTTAATGGCTTCTTCAAGCAACCCCTCCACCATGATAATTTTCACAAAAATCAAAGAGCAATCAGGAGGCAATAAAAGCATACATCAATTATGCTAACTATGCCAAAGTCCATCCTGGAAAATTTGCTATTTTTCAAGATTTTTCTTCTTATGAACTTGATTCTCTTTTTGCAAACAATGGAGTTCTTAGTCTTATTGATGCTTCTCAAAATGATTTTGTTTGCTATCCAAATCTTGTCAAAATTTTCTATGCTAATTTAAACCGTGGATTTTATCATGGGAATAAGGATGAAATTTGGAGTAGTGTAAAGGGCACTAGAATTGTTTTGAATTGTGATCTTTTGGGTGCCATTCTCAATTGCAAGTGTACAGGAATGGATCTTTCTAATTTTAAAATCGATGAAAATGATCGTGAGACATTTCATCACATTTTCGAAGGGATTGATAATTTTGAATTCAAAAATCAAAATTTTCGACCAAAGGCAAGAATCGTCAATCTTCTTTTACAACATACTTTGACCCCAAGATCGGGGAATTTTAACAATCCTACTTCAAAAGTTTGCAAAACTCTTTTTGCTATTTTTGGAAATTATGACATAAATTAGGCGCAAGTTATTTTGGATGAACTTCGTCCTAAAAATCTTGAAATGGGTGAGAATACTTTATACCATGGAATTTATCTCACTCGGATTTTTAACTATTTTGGAGTGGATTTCAAAGGCGAAGAATTTGTTTCTAGAAAAGTTTTCAATCATTCCAACATTTTTCTTATGTAAATTCCTTTTGTTTTTCAACCTTATGAGACCCTTGCCGAAAAGGAAGAGCGTTTGGCTCATGAGGAAATGGAAGAAGAGGAAGAGGAAGAAGAAGAAGAAGGGATGAAATGGATATTGAAGAAGAAGAAGGTGAAACCTCTTTGGAAAGCATTGACTATCCTCCTAATCCATCCACCAAAACTCTTCTCAAAAACCAAAAGACGATTGTTGAGAATCAACGGATTCTTAAAAGATCGGTTAGTAAGAAGTTGGACAAAATTTCATCCATGATGAACAAGTTCATTTCCAAAGTCAGCAAGAAACTTGGACTATCTTCATCATCATCATCCTCTAACTAGTTTTATCTGTTCGTATCTTGTTTATTTGTTTTAATTTGCTTTATTTCGAATGTTCGTGTAGTTTGTTGTGTGCTTAATCGTTGTATTATCGTAGTATGAAATGAAATTTTCTTTCTGTTATCTACCTTATCTTATCTCCAGAATAAATGTTAGTATATTATATAAATATATATATACACACACAATTATTCACCAAATCAAATTAGTCATAATTTTTTACTAACCCATGTCGACATCCCCTATATGACCATGTCGACATGTACTGGTCAGAAATGACAATTGATTTTGAATTTGAAATTTGAATAACTATCAAATGTCTATTCATTTAAAACGAATTTCTACACCTATAAATACCTGTTTCTTCCAGAATTTTTCACTGAAATTTATTTCCTATCATCTATATCCTTTATTTCTTTCACAAATTCAACTATGGCTAATCCTATTTACAATCTATCCGAAAATTTTGAAGAAACCCTTAATTCGTTCAAGAATATTCTCTCGTTTATTCTACGTAACCAGCATCACTTAGAATTGAGCCAATGCAGATGATCAAGGAACAAGAAAGGCACTTCGATGCGATACAATAGATGATCTCCTCTCTGCACAAGACGATAACGAAGCACATCCTCATGTCTCTCTCACCAATGACAATGATAATTGGGATGCTATTAAGGCAGACCCAATCTTTGGAGAAGAAGGATGGGTGGAAGTTCCACGTAACGTTTGATTTCATTACTTTGTTTGATTTGTTTGAATTGATTTGGTTTGAATTGATACTCTGTATGAATTTATTTCTTGATATTGGTTTGAAGTTTGTTGTATAAAACATATATATATATATATATATATATATATATATATATATATATATATATATATATATATACACACACACACATACATTGAAATGTATATAGTCTTTAATTAGTTATCATGATCATAAGTATAATTATTTCCTTCGTTGTATAGTTTATCAATGTAGGTACTGAAATCCAAGAATGAGGGGGAGTGAGTTTTTGTTGATGACAAAGGGGGAGAAATATAAAATAGGGTAGTTAGGCATAAATTTAGAAGGAGTTATTAGTTTTAGGGGAGTTATTAGGATAGAAGTAATATTTTATAAACAGAGGTTGTCATCATCAAAAAAGGGAAGATTGTTAGTTCGTGAGATGATGGTTTTGATGACAACAACCTTAGAATAGATTATAAAATATAAATACTAACATTATAAGTATAGATATATATGTATATGCAGGATTTAACCGTGCAGGTACCAAGAATGAAGACTGTACAATATAGAGATTCAAGGTATCGAGATAGAAGACTCATGAGTATCAAGATTATCAAGAGTTCAAGATTTCAAGGTTAAGTATTTTTATTAGGATTTTTTGTTAAAACTCATAGAAATGCACTGGCATCTTAAAATCCAATTTATTCGTGGAATGGAATCCACTTCGAGCCTGTTAAAGGGATGGAACCCTAAGTAGGATGGAACCTATGAAAAATCTAGTGGAACATTGTTTTGTGTCTGCTAACTTTTTATTCAAAATGATTTTTCAAAATTATATCCTGTTTTCAAAATGTTTTTCAAAACTTTCCTTTTAAAAGATTCAAAACTCTCTATCCTAATTTTAAATAATTTTAGCCTTAAAATTATCTTTAATTTCAAAGTCAAATTACTCCTGATTTTAAACTGTCTTTTAATATAATATATTTAACTTTTAAATATTTATACTTAGATTTAAATACAAAATTATAGTTAAATTCTATGTATATTATTCTCTATATTTACTTATGAATTTTAACTATAGTCAAGTATATTTATAAAGTTTAAAGTAGTTTTAATATAAAATAAAAGTTATTTTCAAAGAAAATCAAAACACTAAAAAATCCTTTGGGATGTCGACATGCCCAAGTACCCCATGTCGACATGGTGTCAGTTGAGTTCAAAATTTAAATTTCAAAAGAACTGTCTGTGCGCCATAACTCTTCATGAATGGACATGGTTGTTGTTCTTCTATAAATAGGGGTTAATTTCAACGAATTTTATATCAGATTTTCTGGTTTTTCACTCCTCTTATTCTTCCACATTTCTTAATACATTTTCTTACCATTACTCTGCCGAAATCAACATTGAATCAAACTCGATTACTTCTAGTTTGGTTCTCTATCACTATCTCTACAAGGTTCTCAGTGCTATTCAGAGTTATAGACTTCTTTGTAATCTATTTAGTAAGAAAAGGTGTGATTGTAGCCTTGGAAATCAATCAAGAGAGAAAAGGTGTGATTGTGGCCTTGGTAAATCAATTGGGTAAACTTGTGGCCCGGAAATCAAGTATCTCAGAAATTCTGGAGGGTGTACCTTGTAGTCTTGAAATCGAGGGTGTAATTGTACAATTGCTTTTGAAAGGAAATTCGTACTTGCGTTGCAGGGCTGGATGTAGGGTAACTCCGAACCAGTATAAAATCCGGTGTGTTCCTTCCTTTACTGCTTTATTTTATTTCTGCATCTGTGTTTGTTTCTGTGATCATATCTGCATCTGTATATGGAATACATCGGTGTCTAAATTAACATAAACTCAAAAAGATTTAGTAATTCTTTATTAACACTATTCACCCTCCTCTAGTGTTAATCCTAGCCTTAAGACCCGTAATCCGCATTTCTCATAGTTGGATCCCTCCAACCTGTTTCCCTGTATACACAAATGTTAATACAACATAAAAAATACCAATCCCACTTCGAGGGGGATATCGCGGTATATAGGGTCATCGGCTATTATGCAGGCGCATAGGGTCTCATCGGCCGAAATGTGCGGGAATATTACTCCAAATACTAATATATATACTACTATATATATATTATACATCCAACAGATCATAAATTATAAACTCAACCAAAAAATAATAATTAAAATTCATCATTTTTAAATTACTCTAGCAATCCAAATGAGTAAGATTTTACTCACCTTGATTTTTATTTGAATCGAACAACGTTCGATTTAGATTTAAAATTCCAGCTTGTAGCATATAGCCTTACGAACCTACCCATTTCTTGCAACCTTGACCTCGCAATAAATTATGAACTGTATAAAATTACGATTTAATTTTTTTATAATTAGTAAACTAGATATATACTTTTTTTCTAAGAAAAAAATAATACCTTCTTCCCCAATGAACTCAGGAATATCCACCTACAACCCAAAAGCTTGACTCACGATAGGCTGCAACCATTGACAACTCGCCGCCGACCACCTCAGTCGTTCAACCTCACGCTCGCATCCTTCTCAAACCATCGCACCGCTGCCACTCCTATACACTCATCACCACCGAAATCGAACCCTTCTCCATCTCAATGGCAAACCCTATCTTCCCCCAACCCGACGTCATCACAGTTGAGTTTGCCATCGAGGCACTGCACCCTTCATGTAACGACCAGGAATTTTCGATCCCGAAAATTTCAGATAGTTAGAGAAAAGAAAAAAAGAGATGGAAGAAGAAGAACAGAAACACCAAAGCATAATCTCACATTCGTAGCGGATAAAATATAATATCAATAGTATCAGTTTACAAAGGAAAACTATACTTGTCAAATTACACTTTCATACATCAGAGTTACAACATATACAAACACCGGACATATTCAATCAACCCGTCCCAGACAAATTACAATATCACAGCGGTATACACTCCATACTTTCCCGCCATCCAACTCGGCTCCTGAGCTCCAGATCGTTCTTACCTGAAAAACTATAATACTCGATCTGACCTGAGCATTACATACAAGTAACAGCCGGGTCAGGCTGGAAACCAGCGTGAGTAAACCCATCTAACATGGAATATAAAAGCATACAACTTATATAAACCCGGGTAACTTATATCAATTTACAACTTTACAAGTTGTTATAGACACCACTTATTTCACACATTAATATTTAAGTACCAAAACTTAGATTAAATGGTCCAATTCACTTAAATCATTCCATTCCAGCCTATTGATTTCACATATCAATCTATAAGAATCGAAGTGGTTTCGGGTATTAACTAATATCCGACTCCGGTCTCTTCGAATTCAATGTCATCTTGACCCAAGTTATTCAAGTGAATACAATTTACTTTTAAATACTGGACGTCACTTTACACAGCATTTCATCATAGATAACCACATTATCACCGTTCAACCCAACATATCATATTACAGAAACATTTCATAGCATCACGATCACATACCAGGAATAACAAATAATCCTAGGCATTAAATATCATCCAATCATCCATAAGCAAGATAAATTAGTCATACCATTTCTAATTAATTTAATTAACTACCAATAAATTAAATTAATTACTTATTTCTTATAATTCTTGCTTATTTAACATTAATTAATTATATTCAATTAATTAATCATCTCTTAATTATTCATCTTGATTAATCATTCTTTAATTGCATTAAGTAATTTGCCTTTAATAATTACATAAATTAATTATTCTCAAACCCATCACATTAATTAACCTTTAATTATCATCTTACTTAATTACCCAAATTAATTATCTGACAATCACATCGGTTAATTATCCTTTAATTAATTCACACTCATTAATTTCATTAATTAATCAATCTTTTAACTCATTATACTAAGTAATTGACCCTTAATTTCTTCCATCAAGTAATTACTATTAAATAAATCACCTTTTGTAATTACCCATTAATTACCTATCTTAATTAATGGCATTAAGTAATTACCATTATTATTATCACTGATTAATTAAGTGATTAACCTTTAATTACTAATTTAAATTAATTAATTCTTAACAATTAATCCTTAAAATTACTTACATTGAGTAATTATCATTACTTAATTATATCAAGTAATTTAGCCTTAAATAAATTGATCATCCTTTAATTAATTTCCTTAATTAATAAATCACATTAAAAAATCAATCCTTTAATTTATTATATAAACTAATTTATCTTTAATAAATAAATCAATTAATTACTCCTTTAACTAATTTAATTAACTAATTAACCATTCCTAAACAATTTATCCTTAATTTAATTCATTATTTAAAACACTTTTGAAAACATTTAGAAATTAACCTATTATAATAATTATCTTTGAACAAACAATTTTAAAAACTTTTTAAAGCTTTAAACAAAAACTTATTTTAGAATTAAATTTTCCTTAAAGCCTTGTCTATTCCTATATGTTAAAAGCTTAGGTCATCTTCCTTACCTGATAACTCGACCCATAATTCAAACCTGTAACAACAATCCCGAGAATATTCCTAAATACATCGAGTAAAACTCGAACACAAGTCCTAACATATTCTAGTTATACCCGAGTTCTCGCGAGAACACTGCACGCTCCGGCTTCGAGACAAACATCTTTCCGCTACGAACAAAACCCGGCAAAAACTCAACTCCTTCATCAACATCACACTGGAAGACAGGCTCAAAGGTCTCGTGCATGTGCACAAGACGTCGACGATCCTTCGACCACCATCGACCCTCTCTCCTAATCACTGCCGACCCCCTCAATCATTCCGACCCATCGAAAAACTTGCCGAAGCTTAAACCCAAAAATCGATATTTGACACCACCAGAAAAGAATACCCCTAACTGTATTCGCCTCGTTCCACTGCCACTGTTCACCAGAATCCACGCGTCAACGTCAGAATCTTCGCTCCGCACCCCACTATCTTATCCCCTTCCTCCGACGTCACTCGATGCAAGAACGAAGTTACGATCACCCTGAAATCAACCCCGACCCATACTCGGCTTAAAACCCTAAAAACATCTCGCCGCGCCACCACGTCTAAAGGTAACCCCTTCGACTATCCCCCCCATCGTTGAATAACAACCCATCTCCGGCCTCAACCCCGTCACCCCCGATCAACAAGTTCACCACGAAAAGATGAAAACACAAATTTCGTTCAACACACAAAATCTCATGATTTATGAACCTAAAATTCATGATTTTATTTTTAAAAATCATTATTTCAAATAACAAATCAAATTATAAACTTGAATACATGATTTACTTACATTGAGATTTTGATCTGTTTAGACTTTTTACTGTAATTCCTCATTTTATTAAAATCTGTCCTCATATCTTGCCTGAGAAAATTTCAAATCAAATACTTTATCAATTCAACCAAATTTGACTTATATTTACAGGCCTAAAAAGAATCAAGGAGAAAAAATTTGAATTTATTTAAGGTTTTAAAACCTGTTCAACTAGAACAGAGCAAAAAAAAATCTGGATTAAAGCATGCACATCCATATACTAAGATAAATATACATTCAATTTATATTATACCATCATGCAAACAAATTTATCACACTTTGCTTCAAATATTATTTTCATGCATCTAGGTTTAAATCAGATTTAAACCCTTTAAAAAGAATGGCTTACTCACCTGCATATGCTTTGAACAAAGAAGAAATTTTACTTTTGAAAAAAACTAGAAGTTGCTCTTGGGTTGTTGATCATCAGTTTTGATCTGAAAATCCTTTTGATTTCAGATTTGGGCTTACTTGAAACAGATCTACAGTTTGCCTCAGGTTTGAAATAATTCGAAGTATTGATTTCTGTTTTGATTTTTTCTTTGGTTTTGATTTAAGAAGATTACAGACTTTGGCTTTTGATTTGTGGAATATTTTTACAGGGTTTTAAACTTGAAAATATTTTCATATTATGAATTAAGGAAGTGATTACAGGTCTGGCCATTGTTTTTCTTATTTTGAATATGAAAAGGTAAGAAAAGGAAATGAAGGAATAAGGTGGAAGTTTTTATAGATTAAATTTAGGATAAATTAAAATTTAAAGAAAAAAATAAAAACAAATAATGACACTTGTCTTTACCACTCTTAATTATCAAACACTTGTTACTTATCTCCTGATTTAATTACACTTGTAACTATTCATTTTTTTATTATTTTAAAATGATTTTTAGAAGCTTTTATATTAATTTCTTAATGAATAATTTCATATCTTAATTTATAAAATAAAATTCTTTAAAAGAAAATAATATAAAACATAATATATTTTAAATAAAATCATATATAATATATTTTTAAATCCAAAATATTTTAAAATATTTATCTTTTAAATCTCAAATTCTTATCCAAATTCAAATTCAAATTCAATTCAAAATCCAATTTGAAATCAACTCAAATATATGTATATATTTAAACAATACAAATTAAATTTGTAAATAATAAAATTTATTTTTAAATCTATTTATATTTGAAAAAAATTACATTATTACTATTGTTTGAAAATAACAATTTTGCCAATTTTAAATAATTTATAAAGGAGATTATCGCATTTATTTGTTTAATCTATAGATCAGTATTTTAAATAATTAAATCAGATAATTATCCAATTATCTGTTGCCCGAAAATCCAGGTTAACAGATTCCTTCCCACTTTGAATCTTTTCATCCTCGAAAAGGAAAAAAGCCAGAATTTATTAAAATGATTATTATCAGAAAAATTACTCTTTGATAAATTTTACTATAAACTCTTTTTATTAAGAAATTTTAAAACATTTTTTAAAATATATATATATACATTGCCAAAATAGTTTTACAAAAATACTTCTTATAACTCGATGTCTCAACCAGTCCATCCTTGTTCTCACAGAAATTCAGTCATACGTTGATCAGGCATAAGACTGAAAATCTATAAGTACTTGGTAAACCTGTTTTCAACACCTTGTTGAAAATACATGGAAAATAATTTTATTGAAAATATGGAAAACATTTTTGAAAACGAGGAAATATCTTTGGTGAGAATGCTTTGGAAATCATCACCCCCATCCGTGGTCGCAGTTACATCCTGGGTTACGTTGCTATCGCAGTAAAAGTCCATGTAACTGTAGGCTCTCCACGCCCCACAATTACGCCATGGAACCCACAACAGATCGCAGTTACATTCCAGAGTTACGTTGCCATCAGGGCAAAAGTCCATGTAACTGTAAGCATCTGCGCCCTCGATTTTCACTGCCAAAAATGAAACTTCTCCACTCCCACATAGGTCACGGTCTACCGATGTAAAATCAAACGCAGACTGTTTGCTCTCAACAGTACACATGACTTTCGCTATGTTACCGTAGGTCGTAGTCTACCGATATAATATCAAATGCAGACTGTTGGCTCTCAGTGGCACACACGACTTTCGCTATGGCTTACAGTAGATCGCAGTGACATCGAGTTACACTATCATCACAGCATAACCCAAATGTCACTGTAGGCGTCAGCGCCCTCGACTTTCGCTACACACTACACATAATCCTCAAGAACTAGTTTTGTCCGGACTCCTCACAGGATCAGCTTTAGAACCCCCCTTAGGGTTCAAGGTAGTACCACCCTGTGGCACTCCTGAGAAGTTCATTTCAAGGGAGCGCCTTTTTCCCCAGAGCTATTTTCAAAACAATTTATACTATACACATATAGTATCTTCCAAATCACACACCAAGTATGAATCTCATATAAATCTCCTTTCTCAAAATCGATTATCCCAAAATCATTCATTCTCAAACTAAGCTTTCCAAATTCCAATATTGATTTTACCCAAAAATCAAAAAGCCTTTCCAAATCCAAATGTTCCAAAAACCTTTTCTCAAAATCATTCTCATAAGATACTTTATATATATATATATATATATATATATATATATAACTTTAAAAATCTTTGGATCATTTCGAACTCGTATAAATTCCCTTTTTATACTTCAAATATTTCCAAAACCATTTTCTTCTGGCAAAAAATTCAACAAGGGAAGTTTTATCATGTATATAACAAAGATACATAACTTTGTTTATTCCAAATCAAATATTCAAATTTGATTATTAACCATATTACTTACTTCCACAAAGAAAATTTCTACCACAGAAATATACAATTTCCAATTTATTTCATCGTATATTTCACAAAATATATCTTTCATTTCAAAAACCATTTCACATTTCTTATCCACAAATTCCCAGTATCAATTCATTCAAACCCATACGATGTACACATATCATCCGTACGCTATACCAATTTGATCGCTCACTCGATCACACAATTTCACTTCCGAACTAGTATTGTCCACCCGACTTCCTAATTCGGACTCAGATCTGGTTCCTTGATCAGAAACTATCATTCTCCTTGCATAGCCATAACTATGATAGAGAATATCCAGAACCAATCAACAATCCATATCCAGGTTCGCCGTCGAAAATCGAGTGGAAAATTCCAACTCGGATCGATATAATTATCTCAAAATTCTTTGCTCGAATCTGGATCAAATCACTATGCAAATAGAATAATATACGTACATCCTACGTATTTATATTTATTGATTTATTAATCAAATCAATTCCCTTTCTATTCACATCCACTTTAATTTTCATTCACTTATTCACAATTGCTTCAATCCCATTTGGATTATCACTTCAATTCTTATCTCAAGTGATTACAAATCATAAACAGTTTAAACTCTGTCCAGCTTAAATTTAGAAAATAGCTTGAAAAGTTTAAAAATAGATAAGTAGTTGAAAAATAATAATTAGTTTGTAAAATATCTGTAAAATAGTTAAATAATGATAAAATTGTTATAAAATAGTTAAATGGTTATAAAATAGTTAGAAAATTACAAAATAGTTTAAAGTAGTAATTATTTTATAAAAAGGTTGTAAAATAGTTAAATAGTTCTAATAGTAGTTGTAAAAATAAGTATAAGATAGTTTTGGGTTTTAAAAGGAAAAGTTATATAGTAAATAGTTAGGAAAATAGATTTAAAACAGTTTAAATCAAAATAATTTATTTGAAAATATCCTAGAGCCAAACTGTTCAATTCTCAATCTCCATTCCCATCAATTCAATTCAAATTTCCATTTCTATTTAAATTGATTTAATTCCAATTTGAATTGATCCCAATTCCAATCAATTGCCAATTTCCAATTAACTTTCAATTTCAATTCAAATTAAGTTAACTTCCATTCTTGTCCCAAATTCAAATCAATTTCCTATTTGAATTTGAACTCATTCAACTTTAATTACAATTCCAAATTATTTAAATCAAATTTCAATTTGAACTAATTTCAAATTCAGTCTCACTTTAAATCATCTCGAATTATATAAATTCGAGTTAAATTTCAAATGTTGGTTTAACCTTTTAAACCAGATTATCCTTTATTTTCAAAGTCTTTGAAAAAATTAAATCTTAATCCAAAATATAAAATTCTATTTTAAATTGCCTTTACTTCTCCATAAATCTATTTCTAGGTTCAAATAATAATTCAAATCCTTTTTAAACAATTTAATCTTTGAAATCCAATTTGTTACCCAATTTCAATTTTGAAACCAATCCTTAACAATTTACATTTCCAAGTTATTTAAATCTTAAATTCAAAGTGATTTCATCTCCTCAATTTCAAATTAAAGTTTAAGTTTCCCTTCTTCTTCAATAATGGATAAATTACCACAATCCATTTCTCCATTCATTTAAACAAATCCAATTCTCAATTTAAAGATTATTGATAATAATAGGACAATAATATCCAAATTATTTGAAAATATTCATCCATATTCAATTTTTCAGATCTCAAACCCATTTTGAGATCACACAAACCCCCAATTCAAATCAACCATTTAACTTTCCAAGTTAAATCTCAATTTTCTTCTTGAAATTTCCAAATCAGGTTTTTTATTCAAACTTATTTAACTTTTTCTAAGTTAAATTCAATTTAATCCCATTCAAAATTTGAATTCTCCAATTCAAATTTCAAATTTCCATCACTTAAAAGTTCAAAAACTTTTTCTTTGGGTTTCACATCTCAATCAAAATTAAAACTCAACATTTAGAGTTTTTTTCAAACCATCTTTGATATTATGTATATTCCTCATATATAGACATTATTTCCTTTACACACCAAGTTATCCTTAAATTTTAAACCACCTTTGGTTTTTAATTCAAAACAAATTTCTTTAAATCTTCAAACAACTCTTGTTTGAAATAGGACCCTTTTATTCAAATACATGAAATAATATTATTTATTATTTCTTTATCACTTTGAAACAATTTTCAAATTTTTGGACCTAGATTTAAAACTTCACAATTTAGATCATCATTTTAGGATAATAACCAAGGTTATTACAAACTGGAAATCAATTCACTATTATCTTATTCTGAAAATTCTTCTCCAAATTCAAGATTTTAATTTTAGTTTCAACCCATTTCAAACTTATCTTTATTTAATTTCAATTTGGTTGTATTTCTTTACCACTTAATTAAATTCCAATGATTTAACAACCAATTACCCTAATATTTATTAGAAAGAAATATTGCTTTATATATCAAAATATATTCTTATATAAAATCATTTAAAATCTTTATATAAGAAAATAACAAGTACGCTCTCATATATATACATATATACACTCAACTCATTCTAGGGTACCATTGACCCTATCCTTAATGAGTAATCCCACCAGAGCCAAGGTTCTTGCTTAACCTCGCTTTGATACCAAATGTAACGACCCGGAATTTTCGATCGCGAAAATTCCATATTAGAGAAAAGAAGAAAAGAGATAGAAGAAGAATAGAAATACTAAAGCATAATCTCACATTCGCAGCGGATAAAATATAATATCAATAATACCAGTTTACAAAGGAAAACTATACTTGTCAAATTTCACTTTAATACATCAGAGTTACAATATATACAAACACTGGACAGATTCAATCAACCCGCCCAGACAAACTACAATATCACAGCGGTATACACTCCATACGATCCCGCCATCCAGCTCGCCTCCTGAGCTCCAGATCGTCCTTACCTGAAAAACTGTAATACTCGGTCTGACCCGAGCATTACATCAAACTAACACCCGGGTCAGGTTGAAAACTAGCATTAGTAAACTCATCTAACATGGAATATAAAAGCATACAACTTATATAAACCCGGGTAACTCGTATCAATTTACCACTTCACAAGTTGTTATAGACACCACTTATTTCACACATTAATATTTAATTACCAAAACTTAGATTAAATGGTCCAATTCACTTAAATCATGCCATTCCAGCCCATTGACTTCACATATCAATATATAAGAATCGAAGTGGTTTCGAGTAATAACTAATATCCGACTCCGGTCTCTTCGAATTTAATGTCATCTTAACCCAAGTTATTCAAGTGAATACAATTTACTTTTAAATACTAGATGTCACTTTACACAACATTTCATCATAGATAACCACATTATCACTGTTCAACCCAACATATCATAATAGAAACATTTCATAGCATCACGGTCACATACCAGGAATAACAAATAACCTAAGGCATTAAATATCATTCAATCATCCATAAGCAAGATAAATTAGTCATACAATTTCTAATTAATTTAATTAACTACGAATAAATTAAATTAATTACTTATAACTTATAAATCTTGCTTATTTAACATTAATTAATTATATTTAATTAATTAATCATCTCTTAGTTATTCATCATGATTAATCATCCTTGATTAATCATTCTTTAAATACATTAAGTAATTTGCCTTTAATTAATTACACAAATTAATTATTCTCAAACCCATCACATCAGTTAACCTTTAATTACCATCTTACTTAATCACCCAAATTAATTATCGGACAATCACATTGGTTAATTATCCTTTAATTAATTCACACTCATTAATTTCATTAATTAATCAATCCTTTAACTCATTATACTAAGTAATTGACCCTTAATTTCTTCCATCAAGTAATTACAACTAAATAAATCACCTTTTGTAATTACCTATTAATTACCTATCTTAATTAATGGCATTAAGTAATTACCTTTATTATTATCACTGATTAATTAAGTGATTAACCTTTTATTACTAATTTAAATTAATTAATTCTTAACCATTAATCCGTAAAAATACTTACATTGAGTAATTATCATTACTTAATTACATTAAGTAATTTAGCCTTAAATAAATTGATCATCCTTTAATTATTTCCTTAATTAATAAATCACATTAATAAATCAATCCTTTAATTTATTACACAAACTAATTTATCTTTAATAAACAAATCGATTAATTACCCCCTTAACTGATTTCTTTAACTAATTAACCATTCCTAAATAATTTATCCTTAATTTAATTACATTATTTAAACACTTTTGGAAACATTTAGAAATTAACCTATTATAATAATTATCTTTGAATAAACAATTTTAAAAACTTTTTAAAACTTAAAACAAAAACTTGTTTTAGAATTAAATTTGCCTTAAAGCCTGGCCTATTCCTATATGTTAAAAGCTTTGGTCATCTTGCTTACTTAATAACTCGACACATACTTCAAACCTGTAACAACAATCCCGAGATAATTCCTAAATACATCGAGTAAAACTCGAACACAACTTCAAACATAGTTTAGTTATACCCGAGTTCTCGTGAGAACACTGCACGCTCCAGCTACGAGACAAACATCTTTCCGCTACGAACAAAACCCAAGAAAAACTCAACTCCTTCATCAACATCACACTGGAACACAGGCTCAAAGGTCTCGTGCATGTGCACAAGACGTCGACGATCCTTCGACCACCATCGACCCTCTCTCCTAATCACTGCCGACCCCCTCAATCATTCTGACCCATCGAAAAACTTGCCGAAGCTTAAACCCAAAAATCGATATTTGACACCACCAGAAAAGAATACCTCTACCTATATTCGCCTCGTTCCACTGCCACTGTTCACCAGAATCCATGGGTCAACGTCAGAATCTTCGCTCTGCACCCCACTATCTTATCCCCTTCCTCCGACATCAGCAAGAACGAAGTTGCGATTACCCTGAAATCAAGCCCGACCCATCTCGGCTTAAAACCCTAAAACCGTCTCGCCGCGCAACCACGGCTAAAGGTAACCCCTTCGACTATTTTTTCCCCCATCATCGAACAACAACCCATCTCCGGCCTCAACCCTATCACCCTCGATCAACTAGTTCACCAGCAAAAGACGAAAACACAAATTTCGTTCAACACACAAAATCTCGTGATTTATATACCTAAAATTCATGATTTTATTTTTAAAAATCATTATTTCAGATTACAAATCAGATTATAAACTTGAATACATGATTTATTTACATTGATATTTTGATCTGTTCAGACTTTTTACGATAATTCCTCATTTTATTAAAATCTGTCCTTAAATCTTGCCTGAGAACATTTTAAATCAAATACTTTATCATTTCAACCAAATTTGACTTATACTTGCAGGCCTAAAAAGAACCAAGGAGAAAATTTTTGAATTTATTTAAGGTTTTAAAACCTGTTCAACTAAAACAGAGCAAAAAAAATCTGGATTCAAGCATGCACATCCATATACTAAGATAAATATACATTCAATTTATATTATACCATCATGCAAACAAATTTATCACACTTTACTTCAGATATTAATTTCATGCATCTAGATTTAAATCAGATTTAAACCCTTTAAAAATAATGGCTTACTCACCTGCATATGCTTTGAACAGAGAAGAAATTTTACTTTTGAAAAAAACTGGAAGTTGCTCTTGGCTTGTTGATCATCAGTTTTGATCTAAAAATCCTTTTGATTTCAAATTTGAGCTTACTTGAAACGGATCTACAGTTTGCCTCAGGTTTGAAATAATTTGAAGTATTGATTTCTGTTTTGATTTCTTCTTTGGTTTTGATTTAAGAAGATTACAGACTTTGGCTTTTGATTTGTGGAATATTTTTACATGGTCTTAAACTTGAAAATGTTTTCATGTTATGAATTGAGGAAGTGATTACAGGCCTGGCCACTATTTTTCTTATTTTGAAAATGAAAAGGTAAGAAAAAGAAATGAAGGAATAAGGTGGAAGTTTTTATGAATTAAATTTAGGATAAATTAAAATTTAAAGAAAAAAAATAAAAACAAATAATGACACTTGTCTTTACCACTCTTAATTATCAAACACTTGTTACTTATCTCTTGATTTAATTACACTTGTAATTATTAATTTTTTTATTATTTTAAAATGTTTTTTAAAAGCTTTTATATTAATTTCTTAATGAATAATTTCATATCTTAATTTATAAAATAAAATCCTTTAAAAGAAAATAATATAAAACATACTATATTCTAAATAAAATCATATATAATATACTTTTAAATCCAAAATGTTTTAAAATATCTATCTTTTGAATCTCAAATTCTTATCCAAATTCAAATTCAAATTCAATTCAAAATCTAAATTGAAATCAACTCAAATATATGTATATATTTAAACAATGCAAATTAAATTTGTAAATAGTAAATTTTATTTTTAAATCTATTTATATTTGAAAAACATTACATTATTACTATTGTTTGAAAAAAAACAATTTTGCCAATTTTAAATAATTTATAAAGTAGATTATCACATTTATTTGTTTAATCTATAAATCAGTATTTTCAATTGTTAAATCAGATAATTATTCAATTATCTATTGCCCGAAAATCTAGGTTATCACATTCCGTCCCCCTTTGAATCTTTTCATCCTCGAAAAGGAACGAAGCCAGAATTTATTAAAATGATTATTTTCAGAAAAATTACTCTTTGATAAATTTTACTATAAACTCTTTTTATCAAGAAATTTTAAAACGTTTTTATATATATATATATATATATATATTGCCAAAATAGTTTTATAAAAATACTTTTTATAACTCGTTGTCTCAACCAGTCCATCTTTGTTCTCATAGTAATTCAGTCATACATTGATCAGGCGTAAGACTGAAAATCTATAAGTACTTGGTAAACCCGTTTTCAACACCTGTGAAAATACTTGGAAAATAATTTTATTGAAAATATGAAGAAGAAAAAATTGAAAACGAGGAAATATCTTTGATGAGAATGATCTCGAAATCATCACCCCCATCCACGGTCGCAGTTACATCCTAGGTTACGTTGCCATCGCATCAAAAGTCCATGTAATTGTAGGCACTTCGCGCCGCTCGATTCCGCTATGGAACCCACAACAGATCGCAGTTACATTCCAGGGTTACGTTGCCATCACAGGAAAAGTCCATGTAACTATAGGCATCAGCGCCCTCGATTTTCACGGCCAAAAATTAAACTTCTCCACTCCCACATAGGTCACAGTCTACCGATGTAAAATCAAACGCAGACTATTGGCTCTCAACGGCACACACGACTTTCGCTATGTTACCATAGGTCGCAGTCTACCGATATAAAATCAAACGCAGGCTGTTGGCTATCAGCAGCACATACGACTTTCGCTATGGTCTACAGTAGATCGCAACGACATCGAGTTACACTGTCGTCATAGCATAACACAAATGCCTCCGTAGGCATCAGCGCCCTCGACTTTCGCTACACACTACACATAATCCTCAGGAACTAGTTTTGTCCGAACTACTCGCAGGATCAACTTTAGAACCCCCCTTAGGTTTCAAGGCAGTACCACCCTGTGGCACTTATGAGAAGTTCATTTCAAGCGAGCGCCTTTTTCACCAGAGCTATCTTCAAAACAATTTATACTATACACGTATAGTGTCTTCCAAATCACACACCCAGTATGAATCTCATATAAATCTCCTTTCTCAAAATCGATTATCCCAAAATCGATAATTCTCAAACTAGGCTTTCTAAATTCCAATATTGATTTTACCCAAAAATCAAAAAGCCTTTCCAAATCCAAAGGTTCCGAAAACCTTTTCTCAAAATCATTCTCATAAGATCCTTTACACAAATATATATATATATATATATAACTTTAAAAATCTTTGGATCATTTCAAACTTGTATAAATTCCCTTTTTATACTTCAAATACTTTCAAAACCGTTTTCTTCTGGTAAAAGATTCAACAAGGGAAGTTTATCATGTATATCACAAAGATACATAACTTTTTTTTTTCCAAATCAAATATTCAAATTTGACTATTAACCATATTACTTACTTCCACAAAGAAAATTTCTACCATAGAAATATCCAATTTCCACTTTATTACATCATATATTTCACAAAATATATCTTTCATTTCACATTTCTTATCCACAAATTCCCAATATCAATTTCATTCAAACCCGTACGATGTACACATATCATCCATACGCTATACCAATTTGATCGCTTACTAGGTCACACAATTTCACTTCCGAACTAGTATTGTCCACTGGCTTCCTAGTGCGGACTTGGATATGGTTCCTTGATCAGAAACTATCATTCTCCTTGCATAGCCATAACTATGATAGAGAACATCCAGAACAAATCAGCAATCCATATCCAGGTTCGCCATCGAAAATCGAGTGGTAAATTCCAACTCAGATCGATATAATTATCTCGAAATTCTGTGCTCGAATCTGGATCAAATCACTATGCGAATATAATAATATACGTACATCCTACGTATTTATATTTATTGATTGATTAATCAAATCAATTCCTTTTCTATTCACATTCATTTTAATTTTCGTTCACTTATTCACAATTGCTTCAATCACATTTGGATTATCACTTCAATTCTTATCTCAAGTGATTACAAATCATAAACAGTTTAAACTCTGTCCAGCTTAAATTTAGAAAATAGCTTGAAAAGTTTAAAAATACTTATTAGTTTGTAAAATATCTGTAAAATAGTTAAATAATGATAAAATATTATAAAATAGTTAAATGGTTATAAAATAGTTAGAAAATTGCAAAATAGTTTAAAGTAGTAATTAGTTTATAAAACAGTTGTAAAATAGTTAAATAGTTCCAAAAGTAGTTGTAAAAATAAGTATAAGATAGTTTTGGGTTTTAAAAAGAAAAGTTATATAGTAAATAGTTAGGAAAGTAGATTTAAAACAGTTTAAATCAAAATAGTTTATTTGAAAATAGCCCAGAGCCAAACTGTTCAATTCTCAATCTCCATTCTCATCAATTCAATTCAAATTTCTATTTCCATTTAAATTGATTTAATTCCAATTTGAATTGATCCAAATTCCAATCAATTGTCAATTTCCATTTAACTTTCAGTTTCAATTCAAATTAAGTTAACTTCCATTCTTATCCCAAATTCAAATCAATTTCCTATTCAAATTTGAACTCATTCAACTTTAATTACAATTCCAAATTATTTAAATCGAATTTCAATTTGAACTAATTTCAAATTCAATCTCACTTTAAATCATCTCGAAATATATAAATTCGAGTTAAATTTCAAATGTTGGTTTAACCATTTAAACCAGATTATCCTTTATTTTCAAAGTCTTTGAACTTCTTAATCCAAAATTCAAAATTCTATTTTAAATTGCCTTTACTTCTCCATAAATCTATTTCTAGGTTCAAATAATAATTCAAATCTTTTTTAAACAATTTAATCTTTAAAATCCAATTTATTACCCAATTTCAATTTTGAAACCAATCCTTAACAATTTACATTTTCAAGTTATTTAAATCTTAAATTCAAAGTGATTTCATCTCCTTAATTTCAAATTAAAGTTTAAATTTTCCTTCTTCTTCAATAATGGATAAATTACCACAACCCATTTCTCCATTCATTTAAACAAATCCAATTCTCAGTTTAAAGATTATTGATAATAATAATAGGATAATATTATCCAAATTATTTTGAAATATTCATCCATATTCAATTTTCCAGAAGTCAAACCCATTTTGAGATCACACAAACCCCCAAATCAAATCAATCATCTAACTTTCCAAGTTAAATCTCAATTTTCATCTTGAAATTTCCAAATCAGGTTGTTCATTCAAACTTATTTAACCTTTTCTAAGTTAAATTCAATTCAATCCCAATAATCCCACTCAAAATTTGAATTCTCCAATTCAAATTTCAAATTTCCATCACCTAAAAGTTCAAAAACTTTTTTTCTTTGGATTTCACATCTCATTTCAAATTTAAAACTCAACATTTAGAGTTTATTTCAAACCATCTTTGATATTATGTATATTCCTCATATATACATATTATTTCCTTTACACACCAAGTTATCCTTAAATTTTAAACCACCTTTGGTTTTTAATTCAAAACAAATTTCTATAAATCTTCAAACAACTCTTGTTAGAAATAGGACCCCTTTATTCAAATACATTAAATAATATTATTTATTATTTCTTTATCACTTTGAAACAATTTTCAAATTTTTGGACCTAGATTTAAAACTTCGCAATTTAGATCATCATTTTAGGATAATAACCAAGGTTATTACAACTGGAAATCAATTCACTATTAACTTATTCTGAAAATTCTTCTCCAAATTCAAGATTTCAATTTCAGTTTGAATCCATTTCAAACTTATCTTTATTTAATTTAAATTTGGTTGTATTTCTTTTACCACTTAATTTAATTCCAATAATTTAACAACCAATTACCTTAATATTTATTAGAAAGAAATATTGCTTTATATATCAAAATATATTCTTATATAAAATCATTTAAAATCTTTATATAAGATAATAACAAGTACGCTCTCATACACACACACACACACACACTCAACTCATTCTAGGGTACCATTGACTCTATCCTTAATGAGTAATCCCACCAGAGCCAAGGTTCTCGCTTAACCTCGCTCTGATACCAAATGTAACGACCCGGAATTTTTGATCCCGAAAATTCCAAATAGTTAGAGAAAAGATAAAAAGAGATAGAAGAAGAAGAATAGAAATGCCAAAGCATAATCTCACATTCGCGGCGGACAGAGGAAAACTATACTTTTCAATTTACACTTTAATACATAAGAATTACAACATATACAAACACTGGACAGATTCAATCAACCTGTCCTTGACAAACTACAATATCACAATAGTATACACTCCATACGTTCCTGCCATCCAGCTCGCCTCTTGAGCTCCAGATCGTCCTAAGCTGAAAAAATGTAATACTCGGTCTGACCCGAGCATTACATCAAAGTAACACCCGGGTCAAGATGAAAACCAGCGTGAGTAAACCCATCTAACATGGAATATAAAAACATACAACTTATATAAACCCGGGTAACTTGTATCAATTTACAACTTCACAAGTTGTTATAGACACCACTTATTTCACACATCAATATTTAAGTACCAAAACTTAGATTAAATGGTCCAATTCACTTAAATCATACCATTCCAGCCTATTGATTTCACATATCAATCTATAAGAATCGAAGTGGTTTCGAGTATTAACTAATATCCGACTCCGGTCTCTTCGAATTCAATGTCATCTTGACCCAAGTTATTCAAGTGAATACAATTTACTTTTAAATACTCGATGTCACTTTACACAACATTTCATCATAAATAACCACATTATCACTGTTCAACCCAACATATCATATTACAGAAACATTTCATTGCATCACGATCACATACCAGGAATAACAGATAATCCAAGGCATTAAATATCATTCAATCATCCATAAGCAAGATAAATTAGTCATACCATTTCTAATTAATTTAACTAACTACCAATAAATTAAATTAATTACTTATTACTTATAAACCTTGCTTATTTAACATTATTTAATTATATTCAATTAATTAATCATCTCTTAGTTATTCATCTTGATTAATCATCCTTGATTAATCATTTTTTAATTACATTAAGTAATTTGCCTTTAATTAATTACACAAATTAATTATTCTCAAACCCATAACATTAATTAACCTTTAATTACCATATTGCTTAATTACCCAAATTAATTATCCGACAATCACATTGGTTAATTATCCTTTAATCAATTCACACTCATTAATTTCATTAATTAATCAATCTTTTAACTCACTATACTAAGTAATTAACCCTTAATTTCTTCCATCAAGTAATTACTATTAAATAAATCACCTTTTGTAATTACCTATCAATTACCTATCTTAATTAATGGCATTAAGTAATTACCTTTATTATTATCACTGATTAATTAAGTGATTAACCTTTAATTACTAATTTAAATTAATTAATTCTTAACAATTAATCCTTAAAATACTTACATTGAGTAATTATCATTACTCAATTACATTAAGTAATTTAGCCTTAAATAAATTGATTATCCTTTAATTAATTTCCTTAATTAATAAATTACATTAATAAATCAATCCTTTAATTTATTACACAAATTAATTTATCTTTAATAAATAAATCGATTAATTACTCCCTTAACTGATTTCATAAACTAATTAACCATTCCTAAATAATTTATCCTTAATTTAATTACATTATTTAAAACACTTTTGAAAACATTTAGAAATTAACCTATTATAATAATTATCTTTGAACAAACAATTTTAAAAACTTTTTAAAACTTAAAACAAAAACTTGTTTTAGAATTAAATTTGCCTTAAAGCCTGGTCTATTTCTATATGTTAAAAGCTTTGGTCATCTTGCTCACCTGATAACTCGACCCATACTTCAAACATGTAACAACAATCTCGAGACTATTCCTAAATACATCGAGTAAAACTCGAACACAATTCCTAACATATTCTAGTTATACCCGAGTTCTCGCAATAACACTACACGCTCCGGCTTCAAGACAAACATCTTTCTGCTAAAAACAAAACCCGAGAAAAACTCAACTCCATCAACATCACACTGGAACACAGGCACAAAGATCTCGTGCATGTGCACAAGTCATCGACGATCCTCCGACCACCATCGACCCTCTCCCGTGATCACTGTCGACCTCCTCAATCATTCCGACCCATCGAAAAACTTGCCGAAGCTTAAACCTAAAAATCGATATTTGACACCACCAGAAACGAATACCCCTACCTGTATTCGCCTCGTTCCGCCGCCAATGATCATCAGAATCCATATGTCAACGTCAGAATCTTCGCTCCGCACTCCACTATCTTATTCCCTTCAACGGCATCACTCGATGTAAGAACGAAGTCGCGATCACCCTGAAATCAACCCCGACCCATACTCGACTTTAAGCCCTAAAAACATCTCGCCATGCCACCACGGCTAAAGGTAACCCCTTCGACTATTTTTCCCCCCATCATCGAACAACAACCCATCTCCGGCCTCAACCCCGTCACCCCCGATCAACTAGTTCATCGGAAAAAGTTGAAAACTCAAATTTTGTTCAACACACAAAATCTCGTAATTTATATACCTAAAATTCATGATTTTATTTATGAAAATCATTATTTCAGATTACAAATCAAATTATAAACTTGAATGCGTGATTTATTTACATTGAGATTTTGATCTGTTCAGACTTTTTACTGTAATTCCTCATTTTATTAAAATGTCCTTAGATCTTGCCTTAGAACATTTTAAATCAAATACTTTATCATTTCAAACCAGTTTGACTTATACTTACAGGCCTAAAATGAATCAAGGAGAAAATTTTTGAATTTATTTAAGGCTTTAAAACCTTTCAACTAGAACAGAGCAAAAAAAAATTGGATTCAAGCATGCACATCCATATACTAAGATAAACATACATTCAATTTATATCATACCATCATGCAAACAAATTTATCACACTTTACTTCAGATATTAATTTCATGCATCTAGATTTAAATCAGATTTAAACCCTTTAAAAAGAATGGCTTACTCGCCTGCATATGCTTTGAACAGAGAAGAAATTTTACTTTTGAAAAAAATTAGAAGTTGCTCTTAGGTTGTTGATCATCAGTTTTGATCTGAAAATCCTTTTAATTTCAGATTTGAGCTTACTTGAAACAGATCTACAGTTTGCCTCAGGTTTGAAATAATTTGAAGTATTGATTTCTGTTATGATTTCTTCTTTGGTTTTGATTTAAGAAGATTACAGACTTTGGCTTTTGATTTATGGAATATTTTTACAGGGCTTTAAACTTGAAAATGTTTTCATGTTATGAATTGAGGAAGTGATTGCAGGTCTGGCCATTGTTTTTCTTGTTTTGAATATGAAAAGGTAATAAAAAGAAACGATGGAAGAAGGTGGAAGTTTTAATAAATTAAATTTAGGATAAATTAAAATTTAAAGAAAAAAAATAAAAACAAATAATGACACTTAGCTTTACCACTCTTAATGATCTAACACTTGTTACTTATCTCTTGATTTAATTACACCTGTAATTATTCATTTTTTTATTTTAAAATTATTTTTAAAAGCTTTTATTTTAATTTCTTAATGAATAATTTCGTATCTTAATTTATAAAATAAAATCCTTCAAAAGAAAATAATATAAAACATACTTTACTTTAAATAAAATCATGTATAATATATTTTTAAATCCAAAATGTTTTAAAATATCTATCTTTTAAATCTCAAATTCTTTTCCAAATTCAAATTCAAATTCAATTCAAAAACCAATTTGAAATCAACTCAAATATATGTATATATTTAAACAATACAAATTAAATTTGTAAATAATAAATTTTATTTTTAAATATATTTATATTTTAAAAATATTACATTATCACTATTGTTTGAAAATAACAATTTTGCCAATTTTAAATAACTTATAAAGGAGATTATCACATTTATTTGTTTAATCTATAAATCAGTATTTTCAATAGTTAAACCGGATAATTATTCAATTATCTGTTGCCCGAAAATCCGGGTTATCACACTTCACACTCCATCTAGAATCGAAGCTCATCTCTTCACGAAGATGAATACGAACCCAAAATGCCAATCTCGACTTCAATCAGACTCACGACTTCCTCTACCGTACTTCACAACATCCCAGCCCCCAACGCGATCACCATAGATTGAAACTCCTTCGAAATCGAGACCACTGAACTTGGATTGTTAATTCCCGCAGTGATTTAAGATGCAACATTTGTTTAGAGAATAGGCGATATTTTAATTTTGTTCTCCCATTTTTTAGGTTGAATTATTTCATTTCTGGTTTGAATTTTGAAGAGCACTGATAGGAGAAAAGGGGGATGCGACTTTTACGTGCAGGGTTGGGTTTTGGGTACGATGTTTTGCCGGCTAAGACTTGACTTTGACTTGACCATATAATTATTTTATAATTCTACTATCTTACTTTACATATAACGAATTTTGGAACTCCAATTGTGGCATGCTGCTAGGCGTTTATATTGTTATACCCCTATTTCGAACGCGATGGAAAAGGTTTCGAGTCGTAATTCTATCGTATGGAGAAGATAGCTTTTTGGACCAAATTTTTATATTAAATTTCTGGTGTAAATTTTAGCATGTTTCTATCCCATACGATCATAAAATAACTCCATATACTACAAAACTAGAAATTCGATAATAATACAATATTACAGATCCAATGGAACTGGTTTCGTCGAATTCCGAGAATGTGCCTTGAAAGGCTATTTTTAAATGTTAATTTGAACAAATTATTTTAAAAATTGAACGATCACTTTTAAATTCAATTTAAAGCTTTTATTATCTTCATATTTATTAATATAAATTTTACAAGCCTTTAAATTATTTTTATCAAGCTTAAAACTCAAGATACGATAATTTAACCAATAATCAATTATTACATTCAATAATTAAATTATCAAATCAATTGCTATATTTAAACTTTGAATTTATTTTATAAATAAAAATCAACTTCTTGTATTCACAAATCAATCTATAATTCAAATTCAATATTTAAAACCATTTAAATATCCGAAATTAAACAAAAAAACGGAGTCGTTACACATATCCAATATTTTAGTCATTTTCGGTTGTGAGGCTTAAGGCTACATTTTATCTTTTTAGCATAACCCATTTGGAATGCTACACTGCCCTCTAGGAAATAATGCAATGTCAGCATTCATCCATATAAGTTGTTTAAGATATGAATAAACTGAAGACACTACTTCTACAACATCCTTAGGATTAGAAGCAAAGGCCCTTGCACTTCAACGAACTCCGTCTTTGATTCCATTATCTTTAGGATGTCTTCAATTCAAATGCTTAAGCTGGTTCGAAGTGGGTTTCGAATAATTCCTTTTTATCCGATACCGGTCTCTTCGAACCGACAACCGATTATTTTCGGTAAACTCAATTCTGGTTCTTTGAAAATAAACAGACAATACATAAGAGCGGGGATCACTCCCTAACTATTTAAGTGGACTGGTCTTCTTATCAGTTATCCTAAAAGAACACAACAAGTTTATACATACAATTTAACATCACCGAAGATAACTATACCACATAATTCTCATATTTTTTCTAGATATTTCCAAAGATAAAAATTGGTCAAGATTAGATAGTCGGTTATTTGACTATCAAACAAACAAACAACTAAAGACATATTTAATTTCGTATGTAATTCACTAAGCCTTATTTAATTAATCTTCCATTAATTAACTCTCCTTCAATTATTTACAAGAAAATATTCATATACTTACCTTATCGATAAAAGTATATTCTCAAACCATTTAAGAAGGATTTCATATTTCAAATTCATATATAATGGATCAAAAACAGTATCATTCAAAACATTTTTTACTACAAACCCAAACCACTTATCCTTCAATTTCAAGTATGAAAAAAGGCTTCCACTCTACCATAATTAAGAATGATTATCTATTAATTTCATAAGCTTGATTTTCATAACTGATCTAATTCGTATATGGGTATAATACTTTATACTCCGAACATCAATCTTCGATTTCAAACTTAGACCATCCTCGGATAACAATGAATTCTTTCAAGTTGGGATATTATTACATCCCATTTTGACTTAACAACATTCTTACCTTTTAGAATAGGTAGAAGTTTCCCTACCTCGAAGTTTAATGTCAGGTATATGGTTTCAAAAATCTCTATATACTATTCATTTAAAATCTAAGTTTTACAAACCGAATTGCTTTCCAAAATCCCATGGTCTCTTTCCAATTTTATAACTTTTTTATTAAATCCTTAATTTAAAAGTAATTCTCTTTTATATAATAATTTATTAAATTTAAACACCTTTTATAAAACCATATTATTATTTAAAACGCATCATTAAGCTAATTAAATTAACTCAAACACCATCATTAAATAAATAAGTAAATTAACTTATAACACTAAACATCATTATTAAATAATTAATTAACTAAAACATCATTAATAAAATAATTAATTAACTTTAAAATATCATTATTCAAATAATTAATTAACTTTAAAAAGATCATTATCCAAATAATTAATTAACTTAAAAATATCATTATCCAAAAATTAATTAACTTTTAAAATATCATTATTAAGAACCAATAAACTTAACCATTTAAATATAGAAAACACTTTACTCAAAACATTATAAAGTTAAAGTAAATTTAAATCCATTTCTTTTTAAATTTAGGAAGAGGCTTAGCGAATGTAATGACACTTAAATAGGCTACCACATATTTTCTATTCAACATTTCAAGTCATATCACTGATATTTACATAAGCAACATGTACGTAAACAAAATCCTAGTTATCAAATCGATAGATAACACATCATTTATCCAAGTCAACTGACATATAATAAATTTCCAAATTAATTAAATAGTACAATCGGGATTTATTCTACTAAATAGATATCCAATATAATCTACACAATTTAGATACAGCAGAACGGTGTTTGAAAGCCAACCCGAGCTTTACTGTTAGGCTCCCTTCTGCTAACAGAATGTCGGTGCTGAAATGTAATTATTTAACTATGTAATTATTTTTCTACCACCATTAATCTATCATCAAACTATACTTCACTAGAATAATCAACCATTTATACTAAAGTGTTGTACTCGTCAATACGAATCTAGTGCAAGAAACCGCTAGTTAAACGGGTCTAAAATGAGTAAGTTATTCATTTTTCAAATTTAACTCCTTTAAAATAAAAATTTACTAATTTACTGCACTACACAAACTTCCCCAAACCCAAAACCCAGCCCAACTTCCACTCCACTCAAACCTAATACCCAAACACTCATCTAAATCTTTTTCTCCCATAATCTCCCCAAATCAAAATTTCCTATTTTCAAAATGCCTGGATCCAAAATCAAGTGAACGAACGTGCATGCATGCACGTGCACACCACCCTTGATCCACCAACTGCCGATTCAAGTCCACCACCAAACTCACCATCATTGTATCGACTTTTCAACACCCACGCCCTTGCATCTAACCATCCTCATCAAAATTTGACCCTCTATCACCTACCCAATTTGCATTCCTGGTAAGCAAATGATGCTCATACAACTTGCCACCATCGACGCGCATCCACCTACAGCCAATGCCGCCGCCACCATCTGAACCACCAACCTACGCCATGTCACGCTAAGCCACCTAGATGCTTCATGAGCATTATATTGGCCTCAATTGTCGCCACACAACTCCAAATGATAAACCCAAAAAAAAAAAGAACAGCACTCCAAACCCTAGATTGAGCTCTCCCATCAACTCCCACCAACATACTTTATGCGACAAATCACCCAACGTCACCTCCAGCAAAGCAGCTCCTACCCAAACCCCCTAGATAGCTAGAATTTTTATTTTGAACAAAATTAGTTCATCTCACATATACGACCATTCCAAACCACCTAAAATCGTGGGACCTACCTTAAAAATCATGATTCGTCGAGACGAATACGACTCTATACTTCGTTCTTTGATTCATGCTTGTTGAAAAACTGACATTGTTTAAGCACTTACTATAATTGACCAATATCTAACATAACAATCGATGGAATAACCCTCGACTATTTTTAAATAAACTAGATACTAATCGTAACAACTCCACATTTGAACACATTGGCTAAATTTCGACAGTTTAAAAGTCGTTAATTTTTAAAAGAAGGAGGTATTAATTTATTTTTCCGAAGAACAATGAATGAAGGAAGAAGAAGTGTTAATTCCTATGTCACATACCTATGTATATGTTTCATTAACAGTAAACATATTTTTTTTATTTCAAAGCAAAGAACGCACAAAAAGTTGATTTTAAACAATATCATAAACATGTTTTCCATATCAAATAAAAACTATAACAAATTTACAACATTTAATACGAAGATTGGGTATGTCACCTTCCCAAATTATTGGAAATGCAAAAATCAATTCTTTTTCCATGAAATCAACCTCAACACCACTACTGTAACGACCCGTAAAATTTCAAAAATTAAATTTGTTAAAGTTAATAAGTTTGGTAATTTAATATGAAAGAAAAGAAAAACTTTATAATTTAATAATGAAATGAATTGCAACCATGGAAATTTAAAACTAATTATTAACAGTTGAAATGAAATTTACAATTTAGTGAAGTAATGAAAATTGTTATATTTGGCTATAGATTAATGTAAGAAAACAAATGCAAACATTAAAATTTATGAATGGAATAATATGAAATAAATGACTGGTGAATAAAGATTGGGTATATAAGAAGGGTAACATTTGTTGTGAACAATGAAATCAAATATGTGATTAAAAGTTATAGTAATGGTGGTAAATTACTATTTAAATTGTATATTAATTTAATGTAAATGTTTTGGTTGAGTATAAATTTCGAATTTAAGTAAATAAGGGTAAGTGTTGTGTAAATATATGAATTGGTATGATTAATTGGTCTACTAAACTAAAATAAGAAATCTTTAATGTCATCAATGAGAATTAATGCAGTAACGGAAGGTTTGAATGTATAAATTAAATAGAAATGTAAATGTATTTATAAAGTAATAAATTGGTAAAAGAATGGAACTAAGGTAAATTTATTTAAATGGTTTTAAACCTTAATTAATGTGTACAATTGACAAAAATACACATTTGGGAATGTAACTTTAATACAAATTTAAGATGTAAATAGGAGTATACTAGTGTAATGGAATATAAAACTAATGTAACAAGGTATGGAGTAATAATAGGCCTAGTATAAAGATGGGAATTAAATCAAATCAAATTATTGGAATCAATTTTAATTAATTGGAATGTAATCAATAATAAATGAATTTAATGGTAAGTAACTGAAATTAATTACTATATTAATTGAAAACTAGAATGAAATGGGAATCATTAATGTAATAAAAACAAACCAATGATAATATTTCCCATAAAATGATAATTGATTCAATAGCAAGATTTAGAAATCAAATATATGGATTAATTGGGAATTTAAATTTATAATCTCTGAATTAATTGAAATTGAAATTAAACGCTGTAAATTGTGAAATGTTCAATAATAAGTTAATATGAGAATTTATTTTAAAGGATTGTAAATTACTAAATAATCCAAAGTGATAGAAATTGGAAATAACGATAATTGAATGGAAAAGTGATTTGATTTAATTTGATATTAATTTATTAAATTAATTGAAATATAGCCAGTTTGGCCACTGACTCAGATTTTGACGAAACCAGTTTCATCAGATCCGTAACGGTGAATTATTATAGGATTTCAAGTTTCGTAACGATCCGACTTGTCGTTTGACCGTACGGACTCGAAATGCCTAGAAATCAATTGAAATCAATTTGAAATAACTTGATTTTAGCATAACTTCTTCATACGATGGAATTAGGACTTAAAACCTATTCCACTGATTTTAAAATATTTTAAAACATCTAATTTGATATATTGGTTGACGCATTTTCGTTCCAGAGTCGAAACGGGCTTTTCGGGTCATTATCGTCAGTCAAATTTGGTCCATCTATTTTATTTTCAGCTTTGTCTATATATACCTTGTTATAAACCCTAGCCTACTCCTTATTCTCATTTGTCTGTACGTACATCTCCTTCTCAACTGCTCAGTCCAATGGCAGACAAACAAATTCTAGATCCACTGCAAATCAAAATATAAAACTATCCAAACAATATCATCTTTTATATGGATTCAAAGCTCTCGATGAACGCATCTCGGATCTATAATTCATTTTCCAATTTGAATCTTTCGTTGTCCAAAAATTGAAGAACGAATATCGGTCGTTTATCACGCTCCGATGAACGTCGATGGATCGTCAAATCACTGGTACTGCTGTGTAGAGGGGACCAAGGGGATGGTATCGGCATGATTCGGTTGATGATTGGATGGCTAGATTGGTCGTGATAATTCGTTAGGGTTTGGTTAACCTGATGGCGGCAATGCATTTTGAGGCGAAGATCGGTGATGATCGCGTGCCGCGTGGCATGGGGGAGCGGTGCTCGGTGATCGATGGTCACGGTGAACGTCTAGAGGGAGCGTGGTGTCGATCAGCGATGGTTGTAGTGGGTTAGGTCGGGCAACGATTTTTGGGTTTCGGTTGGGTGTTGAGGAAGAGCATACGTGGCCGCCTATGATTAGGTGATCATTTTATATTTTATTTAAATTTCAATTTCAACTCGTTCTAACTCGCATAACTTTTACACACGAGGTTCAATCCATGCATGGTTTCCTCCGCTAGGTTCGTATCGGAATTTCGAACATTTTGATTTTGGTTTGGACGAATTTGGAGACTATTTGAATTATGAGTTTAAATTGGATCTAAATTCAAAAGGTGAGCGTTTTAATCCACTCATAACTTCTAAAAAAATTTATGTTTGTTAAAATTATTTATGATGTGATTAGAAATTTATTTATGACTGTTTGGCATATTTTTAATCATCATCTCAGTTTATCTAAATTTATTAGGATAAAATAGTTATTTAATTTATCACGGAATATAAACTGCTAGTAAATACCTGATATTCATTACCTGTTCTATGTTGATGTTATTGATTGAATTGGATTATGATGTGATAGATGTTTGATGATTGATATTGGATGAATGGGTGTTGTATTTTATATTGTTATAAACTGCCAGTTGTTATGGATTTTTATTTCATTCGGGGTTGCGGTTTGAAATGATATATAACTGTATTTATATTTTAAATTACAGACTGAAATGATAAATATCTGTATCACTTGACCATAGGATAGAAAGTTATATACAGACACCGTGGTCTGTATATAAAAATATTTGAAATGATTTCTATGGTTTTGCAAAGAAGTATATGGTTTAGATAAATATTGACTTTAGATATTATATTAATGTTATTTATCCTTGATTTTAAGCTATGTATAATTTGTTTTAATATAGAATAAGCTTAATAGTAAGTTTGATTTCTATTGAAGATAATATGGTTAAGTATTTAAATTTTATTTTAATATAGAGTTTATAATGATTTAAATAAAATTAAGGTTGGGAAGATAGATTTGAAATTGATTCGAAGTTGTATTCAATGTAGAAATTTATTAAATGAAACCGATTTGGAACTTATGGAATTGGAGATTTGTAAAGGATATGATTTATAACTTGATTTTGGTTTAAGGTGAATTAAATAAATATTTCAAGTATAAATGAATTGAAGGAAACATTTAGTTATTTGTAATTTGGGTTTTATTTAAATGATAATGGATTTATTGAGCAAGTGTTTCGAAACTAAATAAAAGCAAATTTAATTTGATATATATATATATATATATATATGAAATCATCAAACTTAGTTTTGAAATTGTTGAATCCTTAAAGCTTGAAATATACTGAATTTGAAATGGTTTACTTTGTGTATCAAATCATTTTTGAAATCAATATAATTTGAAATGTTTTATTTGGAAACTGAATTGAATTGAAATTTATGAATTGAGACTTGGTTAAATCTAAATTTTTGGAATTCGAGGTGTTTTGGAATTGATTTGTGAAATTGAAGAAGCCAGTTTATTATATATAGTATTTTAATATTTAAACCATTTAAGTGGTGGAAATTACGTTTCAAAGTTATGAGTTTCAAAGTATTATGATTTGAAAGTGTTATATTTCAAGTGTTTTGATTTCGAAGTGTTATAACGTTGAAAGTGCTATGATTTTGGAAAGGATATATTTGAAATAAAATTGATATTATATTGATTTGGGTTTTAATAAAATGATATCATATTGGTTTGGTTTTTGAAATGGAAAGATATCGTATTTATATGGTTTTGAAATGGATATTATATTTTGGTTTTGAAGTATAAATTATTTTGAAATGACCGTGGTGTTATAATAACGTTTGGTTGTTGAAGAGACCAGGATCGGAAGTTGTCATACTCTTTTTCAACTCCGAAAACCACTTTAACAACCATGTATGCGGTGGAGATTCTAGAATGAAGTAGGATGGTGGCGACATTTTATTGAGGTATATACGTGGACCCGATTCCCATGAGTTAAGGTGGCTAAAACAGGAGCGATCGTCGGGCTAAGAAGGTAGCACCATTTATCAGACACACTCCTTCGATACCATTCTATTACTTTATGATTGATTGGGCCCTTTTGATTTTGGGGATGTGGCTCGAGGTGGGCGGTAGTAGCTGCTACGCATTACCACTGGTCTAGAAGCGTAATTGGTATATCTACCTTGGCATTGCCTAGTTGTGCCATGTCACTAACCCTAGAGCGACTAATACAATTTTTATTTTATACCATACCTATGGAGTGCCCTCTTACAACGCCTAGTACGAGGGAGACTACGGTACTGTATAGACGATGAGAATATAAAAGTGTGTTAAGGTGGAAAATGTAAAGCCTTAACGCTATTTTTAAATTATATTATACTTTACTGTAGACACTATTATAATAGTGTATATTACTACATAGTAAATAGTTTAACGGTACCTTAGGAGATGTGAATCCCGATCATCTCCTAAGTTACTGCACTCACGTTAGACACTGGATAGGAGATGTCAAATCCCGTAAACATCTCTGACGCCATTCCACTCATATTATTTACCATTGATTTAACTTACATAAGATCTTTTAGTTCTAACTTGAGTGTTTTGTCTTTTCAATTCGCTCTGGTCAGCCTGAGCAATTCAGGATTTGAAGACCTTATATGTGGAGGACGAAGATGAAGACTGTATTACTATTATTATTTATATTATTCCACTACATTCATACTGTTCCGCTGCATTGTTAATTATTATTCTCTGGTATGTGTAACTCTGATTCTATATTGCATTAATATAATCAAATGTTTTATAAACAGCTTCATGAACTCTTATTTGATTATTATATTTTTTCATTCCCCTGCAAGATTATGTTTTTTTTCTTTCTCTGCTTTTTCTTATTGACCCCAATAACAATCTCCTCTTCTGTATGGTTTGAGTCTGACATGTGTGGTTTATCATCGATTTAAAACGTACAAAAAGACGGGATGTTACATTTGGTATCAGAGCTTTAGTTTAGCGATAAACCTTTGCTTTGTGGGGTCTGACTCTTTACTAATAGGGTAGTAATACCCTATGATGAGTTGCTGAGTGTATATATGTGAGAGAGCGTATTTACTAGTGTTATAAAAAAAAGTTTATATATTGTGTTAATTTGTTCCGTTTTGTATATAAATTCTGGTCGGTGCATAGGACGCTATAACATCCATAGGGATTTCTAAACACTTAGTAGGACAGACCGACACAATATTTGTTTTGAATATAGGTGAATGAAATAATTTTGCGTATTACATTTTCTATATATATATATATATAATAACATTTTTATAAATGATATATATTTTGTTGTAATATAATTATTGTTTCGAAGGGAAATTTATGAAAATAGGTTGGAAATAAGATTTGAAAAAAATACAGTAAATGAAAATTGGAAATTTTAGAACTTAAGTTCCGAGATTTTTGCAAATTGCTTTCAAAGGATTTTGGAACATAATAATATCGTTTATAAGTATTTTCTGATATAAATAGTTCAATATAATTTGAAAGAATTTTTTAAAGGAACATTGGAAAGAAATAAGTTGTGTACTTCCCTCTTCGTCGTTGGAAAATAATTTCGGTGATGAGTGCACGCATCATTGACATTCATTTTCGAGTTTCTAAGTGCGAAGGTCACTATAGTAGTTTTACTGCAGATTTATTTTGATAAACAAATATAAATTTTAAATTGTTCTAAATGTAATTGGATATATAAGTTGTAAGTATATATTTATTTATTACTTCAAAATGATTTGAAATTTAACCCGGTATTTAGTTCTTAAGTTTCCGTTAATTAATAGTTTCAATTATTTTAGTGAAATGGAATCTAACTAATTAATAATTGGAACGTCTAAATGAAATAAGTTAAACTTGTGTAATTTTCAATTTGCATTCTTTAACATATATATAACTTACCAAAAGATGTAAAAAGTTGAAATGTTAATAAGAAAATATAAGGGATATTATACTAGTAAAACTTAAAGTAATGAAAGTATTAAATGAAATTCTTTAATAAATAAGAATTTGATGTGTAGATGAAATGCTACTAATTAAATATAATAGAAAGGTAAGTATTATAAATAAATGATTACAAACATAAGTTAATAAATTGATATGCTAAATAATTTAATTAAACATGAATGCTATAAATAAATGAATGTAAATAAATGAAATTATGTGATAAAGAATGAATGAATAAATATAATACAATAAAAAGAAACTGACATGACATAAATGAATGAAAATAAATATTTGCAGATAATAAATAAAAAATCTGTGAGAAATAAATGTAAATTAAAAAGAAAAACCATTATATGAATGAAAAGGAAATCAAACAACAAATGTTATGAAATGAAATTGATGAAAATTAACTTGATCTATTGTTTGGAATTGTTGTTTGTTTGGTTTATGGTGGTTTGGGCAAGGATACTTTAAAATTGTTTGGATGTATGAATAATCTATTTAGCTTCATCTAAGACTGTTGAGTAAATGGTGCACGTAGTAGTTTATTTTCCATTCTGTACAAATTAAAGTTTTAAACCCGAACAACTATTTGTTTTGTTTGCTATGGATATATGGATGGTTGATTTTATTGACTTCATATGATGATTGTATGTTGTGGTTGCAAGTGATTGTTGTTGTTTGACATTGATTTGTTTGTTAGTGGATGAAAGCACTTTAATATTTCATTTTATATAACTATTAACTTCTTTTGGATTATATAAGTGAAATACAGGTGATGGAAGCAATTGCTACTGCTTTTGGTTTCATAAAATTAAGCGTTTGTTTGCCCGACATATAGGTACGCTCTCAGATTACGGTTTTATAGCGTTATTATATTGTTTTTCCCGTTGTTGGGATATATTATTTTGAGATATTGTGATATATTGTTATATTTGATATTATTTTCTTCCGAGCCTCTCCGTACAAAGGAGACTCTCCTAAAAAATTTCAAAAATTTGGGACTTAGAAAAAATTTGAAAAATGTTTTCCAAACTTTATTAATTTGAGTACGAAAATTTAATAGTTATAAATTGGTATTTTTTATTTAAATTAATTAATTTTGTAAATTTATTTGTTTATAAAGTTAATATTTTTGAATAAGATGTATTGTTTACTTAATTCTTTATTTTCCTTTCTTTTTTCTTTTCGGGGACGAAAAGTTGAGTGGGGAAGAGTGTAACGACCCGTAAAATTTCAAAAATTGAATTTGTTAAAGTTAATAAGTTTGGTAATTTAATATTAAAGAAAAGTAAAACTTTATAATTTAATAATGAAATGAAATGCAACCATGAAAATTTAAAACTAATTATTAACAATTGAAATGAAATTTACAGTTTAGTGAAGTAATGAAAATTGTTATACTTGGCTATAGATAAATGTAAGAAAACAAATGCAAACATTAAAATTTATAAATGGAATAATATGAAATAAATGACTAGTGCATAAAGATTGGGTATATAAGAAGGGTTACATTTGTTGTGAACAATGAAATCAAAGATGTGATTAAAAGTTATAGTAACGGTGGTAAGTTACTATTTAAATTGTATATTAATTTAGTGTAAATGTTATGGTTGAGTATAAATTTTGAATCTAAGTAAATAAGGGTAAGTGCTGTGTAAATATATGAATTGATATGATTAATTGGTCTACTAAACTAAAATAGGAAATCTTTAATGTCATCAATGAGAATTAACGCAGTAACGGAAGGCGTGAATGTATAAATTAAATAGAAACGTAAATGTATTTATAAAGTAATAATTGGTAAAAGAATGGAACTAAGGTAAATTTATTTAATTGGTTTTAAACCTTAATTAATGTGTACAATTGACAAAAATACACATTTAGGAATGTAACTTTAATACAAATTTTAGATGTAAATAGGAGTATACTAGTGTAATGAAATATAAAACTAATGTAACTAGGTACGGAGTAATAATAGACCTAGTATAAAGATGGGAATTAAATCAAATCAAATTATTGGAATGAATTTTAATTAATTGGAATGTAATCTATAATAAATGAATTTAATGGTAAGTAACTGAAATTAATTACTATATTAATTGAAAACTAGGATGAAATGGGAATCATTAATGTAATAATAACAAACCAATGACAATATTTCCCATAAAATGATAACTGATTCAATAACAAGATTTAGAAATCAAATATATGGATTAATTGGGAATTTAAATTTATAATCTCTAAATTAATTGAAATTGAAACGAAACGTTGTAAATTGTGAAATGTTCAATAATAAGTTAATAAGAGAATTTGTGTTAAAGGATTGTAAATTACTAAATAGTCCAAAGTGATAGAAATTGGAAATAACGAAAACTGAATGGAAAAGTGATTTAATGTGACAACCCGCATATTTTATGATTGTATATTTAAATATTTTATTCAAATATAGCATCGTTGGTCGGATTAAAGTCCGAAAAGCTACTTTTTGCAAACAGCCGAATTAGGACTCGAGACCACTCTCATTGAGTTCAAAATAGCGTTTGCGACCTTTTTGAGTATAAACATCGATATGTTTAGAGTTGAGTAAAATTTTGACATTTTCATTTTGGGCTTTGGGTTTGGGTTTCAGCCCATTAACCCCAACTTATCAATCCAACTCCCCTCCACTCCTCTTCATTCATTCTATTATTTTCCTAACACTTCAAGCTTTAGCGAAAATGGGGGAAGAGATTGGAAACTAAAATCCTAAGCCCTAGTTTCTTTTGCAAATTCAAGTTCTAACTCCAAAATCAAAGAGAAGCTTAAGTAAGCATCCTCTTATTCTTCTCCATTGCAATCTCTTTCCAATTTCAGAAATTTCCTACAACCCAACTTAGGAAATATTTGCTTACTGATCTTAGATTGGAACTTCTAGAGTTGAAGTTGAAGAGTAGTTGATCTTCCCTTTGTTTTCAAGCTTCTCCTTCATTGATTTTGAGTTTAAAGGTGAGTTTTTGAACTCACATCTACGTCTATAGCTTTCATTGTTGTTAGGCATGAATTCCTAACATCTACTAATGTTCATTTGCTTTTGATTTGAATTAATTTGGTGAATTTTCCAATTTTGGTGTTTTGAAGTCAAAATCATTAAAATTCTATCTTGGATGTTTGGACATATTATTTGGGGTGTATCGAAGAGCCTATAACGCTGGGTTGTCGCTTGACATAAATCCCTAGTCTTCGTCGCTCGTTCGATCGCTTTCGGTTTGGATTTTTGCCCTTTTTAGGCTAGGCTGATTTTTGCCTAGCAGGAAATTTCAGCGTTTGGATTCAAATTCAGATGTCTGGTTGAGAAATCCAAACGTCTGGAATTGGTCCCTAGAGAAAGGAAAAAGGCAGAGACAAAATCCAGACGTCTGGATATCCAACTAGACATCTGATTTGTGGTTCAGACTTCTGGTTTGTAATTTCATACATCTGGGACTTTGCAGTTTTGCCTATTTGCCTTGTTTTTGAGTAAATTTCCATTATTTATCGACTTTTGTTGATTCAGTTAGTTGTTATCGCTTATTATCGACTTTGATGACTTCTTTCCTTGGATTTTTGGGAATATCCATTTTGATGGATTTGGTATCGATTTCTATGGATCAAATTCACGTATTCGTATGTGAATTTTTGGTGATTGATTGTTTCTACAATCATTTCTATGGTTTGTCACTTTAAAATGCAAAGGTTTCTATACTAGTAGTAAATATTAAAACTCTTTTATCAAAATGATTTCAACATTTACTTTCAATATAAAGCTCGCTTTCAAAACCATTTTCCAATCTATTAGTATATACAAACCTTTACCTCATTCGTTCCAGAAATCTAATTAAACGACTAAGCAAAACAAGTGGTATGAAACGCTTGCATTTACTTTGTCGGTTAATTCTTGGACTTGTTCGATTGAACTCTCGTGACATTTTTGAGTGGAAATCTACAATCTGTTTATAAATATTTAAGTTAAGCCAGTGGTTATGGGGCATGAAGCTAAACTCATATATTTACTAGCATAGTGTAATTTACACTTATTTTCGAGTGGAAGTCTACAATTTGTTCATAAATAATTAAGTTAAGCCAGTGCTTATGGGAATGAAGCCTAACTCATTTATTTACTAGCTCAGTGTAATTTACACTTGTGGATTTATGAAGATCCTTTGGTGGAGTTTCGGCTCAATTTTGTAGGTAGCGACCCATGGTCTTCGGACCGTTTTGTGGAGCTTCGGCTCAAAGGTATTCGGACCGTTTATGGAGCTTCGGCTCAAAGGTCTTCGGACTGTTTTGTGGAGCTTCGTCTCAAAGGTCTTCGGGCCGTTTTGTGGAGCTTCAGCTCAAATTTGATGGTTAGCAACCATGGAATAGTGTTCCGTTTGTGATGCACGTGTTGGTGAGTTTTCATGCTCCCTTTTAGTGACCTCCCCCTTTTTGTGATTTCTGGATTTCTAATTAATGATTTCTAGAATTTGTGTTTCACCAACTTTTACGATTGGCATTGATATGTTTGTCATTATTTGTGGTTTAGTGACTAAAATAAAGAATATGATATTCTTTTTAGTGCTTTGAGATTTCTTGAGGTATATTTGTCATAGTATAGCGTTATTGTTATCATACATTTTTGTTATATCTCTTATCTTATCTCATTTTATCTGATATTTATAGCTAGACTGATCCGTTTATTATTTTCTTATTAAATAATACTTGGGTCAGACCGAGATATTTCAGGTGCTTCGACTTGACTCCTTATCTGGGACCATCATCTGATTTTTGGCTAACTACTTTAGCATAGTAGTTTTTGTTTTTATACATTCGAGATAGAGACTCTTGATGTATACCTATTCTTTTGTCTAGAAGTTGTACCTATTCTTTTGTGATATTGTGGATCTTATTTGACCACTACTCTGATGTACACTTCTACGTGTTATATTCATATCTATTTCCGCCTTTGTGATATGGATGTATGTGACTGATTTGTGTTATGCTTATTTCTATATTTGTTTTCAAAGATCATATAGCCACTGTGTAGTAGCTTTGAGTTTGTATCGTTATGTCGGATTTCCTCTTGAAATGAAATGCATGTTATACTATCTGACATATCGGTGCTCGCACAAAGCAATTACATGGATGGTCGCTCCTCAACAGCCTTATCCTTCATGCTAGTTGATGGCATTACCTCGTACTGTCCTTGGCTAGCGTGAGTATAGAGGTGGGGTGTAACAGCTTGGTATCAGAGCCAAACTTCGAAACAATGTAGAATAATCTAGCAAGGATCATTGTCCTAAGTCTTCCTTAGGAGTCGTACCTTAGGATTTAATTCGAGTCATTGGACCCGTTCTATCCTATTTTCTTTGTGATGCCTTCTTTTATCAATCATCTTTGTTTGTTATTCATTCTGAGAATAACCATTTCCCTCTTCTTTCTTTCTTTCTTAAAGAATAAGAGATGGTTGGTTCTGGCAGTCCTAGCGCTGGTCAATCCAGTAGTCCTTCTCTGAATGGCATATTCATGTCTGCCCAACAACTTTTGGATCTTGTAAAGAATCAAAGGTTTATCTGTGCTTTGAGTAAGGACCCTGAAAAGGTTTTACCTTTGAAACTAGAAGTTCCTTTCGATCAGCTTGTAGATATCACTCTACGACTAGAAGAGGTCGATAAAGGAAGTGATAGTGATATTGGAGGTTCCTAATAGAGCCTCAATAACAACAAGAAGAGGCATATTAAGTTCAAAAGCCCTAATCCCAACAAAAAAGGGAGGCAGGAAACTTTGATAGCAAAGACTCCAATCCCTTATCGTGGAGAATGCTACAATTGTGGTTCCACGGACCATTATGTTGATAGGTGTCCGGAACCACTCTTTTGTCGTTATTACAAAAGTTCGGATCATCTTTTATCTTCTTGTCCCAAACTTCCAAGCAAAAGGGAGGGAAAGCTGAATATTGTGCAAGCGCCTAGTAGCACTTCTCTTGGTCAAGGTATTTCTCATTCGGTCCTTGATGACATTTGTTTTGTGATTATTTTGTTCGAGTTCTTTTTGATATGGGTTCATCTCATTATTTTATATCAAAAGAACTCGTTGATTCTTTTTCTTTAAATATTTTGGGCTTGATGACTTTACTGAGAATTGCTTTGAAAATATGTCAAGATTTTTTATGTGATTATTCTTTCCGGGCCTATTTGCATGTTATGCGTTACTTGGGCTTCAGAATTGATTTTTTGTGAGAGGATTGGCTTAATCATTATGAAGCCTTATCCTATGTCCCGTGTGGCCTATCTATCTTTGACATCCTCAATCTGTTATGTAGCTTTCTATTTTCCTTGATGATTTCGATTCCAGTTTGGTGGTATTATTTTATTCTCTGGACCCACTTGTTGAGGAAGATGTTATTCTCCTCATTCAAGTAGTTTGTGAAATTTTCCGGTATCTTTGAGCTTGTCTTAGGATTATCACCTAAGCAAATCTATTGAGTTGTACTAAGATCTTTTCAGTTTGCCACCAGTTTTCATTAGCTATGAGTTGCAGACGATAGTGTTCCACTACCGCATTCCGCACTCATTATGATTCTTATGAATGACTCATGATGTCATTCTAGTTGTCTAGTTTATTTCGTCCATCTTATGAATAGAGTATTCTACGAATATTTCGATGAGACCATCCTTGTATTCATTGATTTTGGATGAAAACAACACTTTGAAATTTGCAAATCTTTTTAATAAGATACATTTAAAAGTATAATTGGATTTTTTTCTTAAAAATGAGTAAAGAATATTCGTAAAGTTTTTAAGAGATATTTTTATCATATAGAGGATGATTTGTGTTGTTTTGCCCATTGAGTGCTTTAAGAATTCTGGTTGATGCGTTTGATCAACGTTATCGATAGGAATTTTCTAAATGCTATGATGAGACAATCAGACACGGTAAATTGACTTGTAATAAGTAAAATTTTATAATAAGATGATTACATAAAGTTAATTATAATTTTGAATGTTATAAGCTTTTCCAAAGAGAGGATCATTTAAAAGAACTCTTTTTCGATACTCCTATCCTTGTGGTTCCCGAAGGGAACCAAGACTTTATTGTTTGTATCGATGCTAGTTATATTGGTTTGGGTGCCGTTCTCTTGCAAAAGAGAATGTTCTACCGCTTATGCTTCTATGCAATTAAAGCCTATCGAGACTAGGTATGCCACTCATGATCTAGTGTTCGCGGCTATTGTTTTCGCTTTTAGAATTGGCATCATTATTTTTAGGAGAGAAATTCATTCTCTACACAATCATAAATCTTTGACTTATTTATTTTCTCAAAAGGAACTTAATTTGCGTCAACATCGTTGGCTCGAGTTCCTTGCATCCTATGATCTTGATATTCTTTATGCTCCCGGAAAAGGAAACCGTGTTGCCGAGTCGTAAGCAACAAGCAGTTGTTTCTATGATGATATCCGAATGGAAGGATCTCAGGACTTTATCCACTTGTGAGGTTCGAGATCGTGAATCTGGTTCATATTCATCTCTTGTTCTATGTAGCCTTGAGGCTCATCCGTCTCTTTTAGACCGCATTATTGATTCTCCTGGCGGCACTCGAAGATTTGGTAGACTTATCGTGCCAAATATTAATGATCATATCATCCTAAATTTACCATTCATCCCGGTAGTAGTAAAATGTATGTGGATATGAAGCGACTTTATTATTGAGAGGGAATGAAATCTGATATTGCTAACTTCATTAAGCATTGCATGACTTGCCAACTCATAAAGGCCGAGCATCAAAGGCCCGGTGGGTTATTGCAACCTTTGGATTTCAATTTGGAAGTGGGATCAAGTCTCCATGGACTTTATTGACGGACTTCCCCATTTTTGTTTGGGCCATGATAGCCTATAGGTGATAGTTGATAGACTTATAAAATCCGCCCATTTCACTCCCGTTCGGTCCAATCGGACCGTACCTCTTTTGGCCAAACTCTATATTAAAGAAATTGTTAAATTGCATAGAGTTCCTACTTCTATTGTTAGTGATTGTGATCCATTGTTTACTAGTGGATTTTGAAAGAGTCTTCAAAAAGCTTTGGGAACGAAGCTTAATTTTAGCACCGCTTATCATCCTTAGTCCGATGGACAAACCGAGCGTGTGAACCAAACTCTTGAGGATCTTCTTTGTTCATATGTTCTTGATTTTGGTGGAAGTTGGGAAGATCATATTTCTCTTGTTGAGTTTTCCTATAATAACAGCTTCCAATCTAGTATTGGTATGGCACCTTTCGAGGCACTCTATGGAAGGCTATGCCGATCTCCTTCTTGTTGGCTTGAGGCCGGTGAGAAGGTGGTTTTAGGTCCAGATTTTATTCGTGATTTCGCAGAAAAGATTTACATTATTCGCCATAAGATGAAAGATGCTCAGAGTAGACAAAAATCCTATGCCAATAACCGAAGAAGGAAGTTAAAATTTTCTGAGGGAGATTTGGTGTTTATTCGTGTTTCACCAATGAAGGGTGTTGTGCGTTTCAGTCGTCAGGAAAGTTAGCGCCTCGATATATTGGTCCATTACCCATCACCGAGCGCATTGATTCGGTGGCTTATCGCCTTTTATTACCGGCTCAATTTTCTACAATTCACGATGTGTTTCACGTCTCTCAACTAGGGAAATGCCTTCAAGATTCCGATTCTATTCTTGAGTCTGGTGTTGTGGAAGAAATTGAAGTTTCGCCTAATTTGACTTATGAGCAGCATCCTATTCGTGTCATTGCTTCGAAGGTCAAACGCCTTCGAAATAAAGATGTCCCGCTTGTGAAAGTTCAATGGTTCACTAATCCTAAGGATTGCTCTTGGGAATCTAGAGAATTCATCGAGCGAACACATCCGGACTTACACTCTAATGCTCCTTAGAGGTGAACTTTTTATTTTAAATTTTCTTTTGTGTTGATATGCTTTTATGGTTGTTACACTTTATTTTCTTCTTAAGCATTGTAAGGACGCAATTTCTTTAAGGAGGGGAGTCTGTAAGAACCCGCATATTTTATGATTGTTTATTTAAATATTTTATTTAAATATAGCATCGTTAGTCGGATTAAAGACTGAAAAGCTACTTTTGCAAGCAGCCGAATTAGGACTCAAGACCACACCCATTGAGTTCAAAATGGCATTTGTGACCTTTTTGAGTATAAACATCGAAATGTTTGGAGTTGAGTAAAATTTTAACATTTTAATTTAGGGCTTTGGGTTTGAGTTTCAGCCCATTAACCCCAACTTAACAACCCAACTCCACTCCACTCCTCTTCATTCATTTTATTATTTTCCTAACACTTCAAGCTTTAGCAAAAATGAGGGAAGAGATTGGAAACTAAAATCCTAAGCTCTAGTTTCTTTTGCAAATTCAAGTTCGAGCTCCAAAATCAAAGAGAAGCTTTGGTAAGCATCCTCTTCTTCTCCATCTCAATCTCTCTCCAATTTCAGAAGTTTCCTATAATCTAACTAAGGAAATATTTGCTTATTGATCTTAGATTGGAGCTTCTTGAGTCGAAGTTGAAGAGTAGTTGATCTTCCCTTTGTTTTCAAGCTTCTCCTTCATTGATTTTGAGTTTAAAGGTGAGTTTTTGAGCTCACATCTACGTCTATAGCTTTCATTGTTGTTAGGCATGAATTCCTAACATCAATTCATGTTCATTTGCTTTTGATTTGAATTGATTTGGTGAATTTTTCAATTTTTGTGTTTTGAAGTCAAAATCATTGAAAATCCTATACTGGATGTTTGGACATGTTATTTGGGGTGTATCGAAGAGCCTATAAAGCTGGGTTGTCGCTTGACATAAATCCCTAGTCTTCTTCGCTCGTCCGATCGCTTTCGGTTTGGATTTTTGCCCTTTTTGGGCAAGGCTGATTTTTGCCTAGCAGGAAATTTCAGACGTCAGAAATTTCAATTCAGACGTCTGGATTTAAATTCAAACGTCTGGTAGAGAAATCCAAACATCTGGAATTGGTCCCTGGAGAATGGAAAAAGGCAGAGACAAAATCCAAACGTCTGGAAATCCAACCAGACGTCTAATTTGTGGTTCAGACGTCTGTTTTGTAATTTCAAACGTCTGGAACTGTGCAGTTTTGCCTATTTGCCTAGTTTTTGAGTAAATTTCCATTGTTTATCGACTTTTGTTGACTCGGTTAGTTGTTATCACTTATTATCGACTTTGATGACCTCTTTCCTTGGATTTTTGGGAATATCCTTTTGATGGATTTGGTATCGATTTCTATGGATTTAATTCACGTCTTCGTATGTGAATTTTTGGTGATTGATTGTTTCTACAATCATTTCTATGGTTTGTCACTTTAAAATGCTAAGGTTTCTATACTAGTAGTTAATATTAAAACTCTTTCAGCAAAACGATTTCAACATTTACTTTCAATATGAAGCTTGCTTCCGAAACAATTTTCCAATCTATTAGTATATACAAACCTTTACCTCATTCGTTCGAGAAATCTAATTAAACGACTTAGCAAAACAAGTGTATGAAACGCTTGGTTTACTTTGTATGTTAATTCTTGGACTTGTTCGATTGAACTCTCGTGACATTTTCAAGTGGAAATCTATAATCTGTCGTAAATATTTAAGTTAAGCCAGTAGTTATGGGACATGAAGCTAAACTCATATGTTTACTAGCTTAGTGTAATTTACACTTATTTTCGAGTGGAAGTCTACAGTTTGTTTGTAAATAATTAAGTTAAGCCAGTGGTTATGGGACATGAAGCCTAACTAGTTTATTTACTAGCTCAGTGTAATTTACACTTATGGATCTATGAAGATCCTTTAGTGGAGTTTCGGCTCAATTTTGTGGGGTAGCGACCCATGGTCTTCGGACCGTTTTGTGGAGCTTCGGCTCAAAGGTCTTCGGACCGTTTATAGAGCTTCGGCTCAAAGGTCTTCGGATTGTTTTGCGGAGCTTCGGCTCAAAGGTCTTAGGGCCGTTTTGTGGAGCTTCGGCTCAAATTTGATGGTTAGCGACCACGGAATAGCTTTCCATTTGTGATGCACGTGTTGGTGAGTTTTCATGCTCCCGTTTTGTGATAGGCCTCCCTTTTTTTGTGATTTCTGGATTTCTAATTGATGATTTCTAGAATTTGTGTTTCACCAACTTTTGCGATTGGCATTGATATGTTTGTCAATATTTGTGGTTTGGTGAATAAAATAAAGAATATGACATTCTTTTTAGTGCTTTGAGATTTCTTGAGGTATTGTATGATTTTTATTATTATCTAATGTATACTTGTCACAGTATGTTATTATTGTTATCATAAGTTTTTGTTATATCTCTTATCCTATCTCATTTTATCTTATATTTATAGCTAGACTGATCCGTTGATTGTTGTCTTATTAAATAATACTCGGGCCAGACCGAGATATTTCAGGTGCTTTGACTTGACTCCTTATCTGAGATCATCATCTGATTTTTGGCTAACTACTTTAGCTTAGTAGTTTTTGTTTTTATACATTCGAGATAGAGACTCCTTGATGTATACCTATTCTTTTGTCTAGCATTTGTGCCTATTCTTTTGTGATATTGTGGATCCTATTTGACCACTACTCTGATGTACACTTCTATGTGTTATATTCATATCTATTTCCGCCTTTGTGATATGGATGTCTGTGACTGATTTGTGTTATGCTTATTTCTATATTTGTTTTCGAAGATCATATAGCCACTGTGTAGTAGCTTTGAGTTTGTATCGGTATGTCGGATTTCCTCTTGAAATGAAATTCACGTTATACAATCTGACATATCGGTGCTCGCACAAAGCAATTACACAGATGGTCGCTCCTCAACAGTCTTATTCTTCATGCTAGTTGACGGCATTACCTCATAGTGTCCTTGGCTAGCGTGAGTATAGAGGTGGGGCATCATATTTAATTTAATTTAATATTAACTTATTTAATTAACTGAAATATATCCATTTTAGCCACTGACTCGGATTTCGACGAAACTAGTTTTATCGGATCCATAACGGTGAATTATTGCAGGATTTCAAGTTTCATAACGATCAGACTTGTCATTTGATCGTACAGACTCGAAACGCCTAGAAATCAATTAAATTGAAATCAATTGAAATCAATTGAAATCAATTTGAAATAACTTGATTTTAGCATAACTTATTCATATGATGGAATTAGAACTTGAAATCTGTTCCATTGATTTTAAAATATTTTAAAACATCTAATTTGATATATTGGTTGACGCATTTTCGTTTCGGAGTTGAAACGGTCTATTCGGGTCATTATCGTTCAGTCAAATATGGTCCATCTATTATATTTTCAGCTTTGTCTATATACACCTTGTTATAAACCCTAGCCTACTCCTTATTCTCATTTGTCTATACATATATCTCCTTCTCAAGTGCTCAGTCCAATGGCAGGCAAACAAATTCTAGATCCACTACAAATCAAATTCAAATCAAAATTTAAAACTATCCAAACAATATCAAATTCTATACGGATTCGAAGCTCTGGATGAATGCATCTCAGATCTGTAGTTCATTTTCCAATTTGAACCTTTGGTTGTCCAGAAATTGAAGAACGAATATCAGCTGTTCGTCATGCTCCGATGAACGTCGATGGATCATCAAATCACTGGCACTGTTGTGTAGAGGGGACCGAGGGGATGGTATCGGCATGATTCGTTCGATGATTGGACGGCAAGATTGGACACGATAATTCATTAGGGTTTGGTTAACCCAGTGGCAGTTGTGCATTTTGAGGTGAAGATCGGTGATGATCGCGCGCCGCGTGGCATGGGGGAGCGGCGCTGGGTGATCGGTGGTCTCGGGGAACGTCTACGGGGAGCGTGGTGTCAATCGATGGCGGCTGTAATGGGTTAGGTTGGGCAAGTTTTGATTTTTGGGTTTCGGTTGGGTGTTGAGGAAGAGCATACGTGGCCGCCTGTTATTGGGTTATCGTTTTATATTTTATATTTTATTTTATTTAAATTTCAATTTCAACTCGTTCTAACTTGGATAACTTTTACACACGAGGTCAATTCATACGCGGTTTTCTCCGCTAGGTTCGTATCGGAATTACAGACAATTTGACGCTGATGTGAGCGAATTCAAAGACTATTTGAATTTTGAGTTTTAAATTCAATTTAAATTCAAAAGGTGAGTGTTTTAATACACTCACAACTTCTAAAATTTCTTATATTTGTTAAATTGATTTATGATGTGATTAGAAATTTATTTATGACCGTTTGGCATATTTTGAACCATCATCTCAGTTTATCTGAATTTATTTGGATAAAATAGTTATTTAATTTATCACTAAATATAAACTGCCAGTAAATACCTGTTATTTATTATCTGTTCTATATTGATGTTATTGATTGAACTGGATGATGATTGTGATAAATATTTGATGACTGATATTGGATGAATGGATGTATATTGTTATAAATTGCAAGTTGTTATGGATTTTTGACGCAGCGGATAAAACGGATAACAACGAAATGAAGATTTCGTGTCAAACTAATCGATGAAATGATTGGGTGAAACAATATAAATCGATGGATTAAAGATACCCAAGAGCACAAATCCATTGATCTCAAGAGATACCGGATTCTAGCTATCTCCAACACGTTGATCGCGCATGATACCGTGTTAAAAGATCTATGATTCTTCTACGTTGATCTCGCGTACGAGATTCCGTGAATCGGCTTCAAATCCGTTGATTCGAGCGCACTCGAATAACCGAAAATGGAGAAAGGAGACAACGCTTAACTTCCAATTTTAAAGGGGCATAAAGCACTCAAACAAAAGTTTATTCAAAACCAACCAACTTTACAAGTGACACGACACTGGTATTTATAGAAGTTTACAACTCACTCAACTCAACACAGCAGACCGACCTAACATTCATGCGACCCAACAAGTCAACACAGGTCGTTAACGACCTAACACATAACGACATAATGACCTAAAAACAAACGAGTTAACAATACACGACATAACAATATATACAACATACAAGCAACTTAACAATATACATACCACGCGACTTAAAATCATCAATGACCTAAGCTTCAGCGACCTAAGGATACGGCACATCTTCAGCGGCATAACTTCGTGCAACCTAGGTGAATGAACGGCTTAAGTGATGAGCGATTTAACTTCAAAGCGACCTTAAATCAGAGTGACTTAAGGAAGAACGGCAAAGAATGGCATAAAGATTTGTCAAAGAACGTTAGGTCGCGCGCGTCTTAGGACCAAGTGAGCGACCTAGAAGGATGCGGCCTCTGATAAATCTGGCGATCTAGCATAGCTCGTTGGTTGGCATAGCTCATTAGGTCGTTGATCACTTGGTCGTAGCTCGTAAACAGGCGGCATTTCCTGTATCATTGTATCGTCCTTCCTCTGATTCTTGTTAGGTCGTAAGCCGCTAGGTCGCTCGCGACTTAAGAAACCCGAGCGACCTAAAGCCATAGATCCATCATCTGAGCGACTTAAAGCATTGGGGCGACTTGTCTCATGATGCGCTGCATCATCCTTCCCCGGTTGACAAGAATTCCACCCTGAATTCACACTTTCCTCTTCTTCAAGACGCTTCTTCCCGAGATATGGAATCAAATGTTTGTCGTTAAAAACGTCGGCAGTAAGGACATCATCCGGTAATTTCAAACGATAAGCATTATCATTGATCTTCTTCAAGATTTCTACTGGACAAATCTTTCGAGCTTTCAACTTATTGTAAGTTCCAACTGAAAAATGATCTTTCGTCAATACTGCGTAAACAAAATCGCCCTCTTTGAAATTTACACTTCTTCGCTTCTTATCTTCCAGTTGCTTATACTTCTCATTTGACTTAAGCAATCGTTCATGAACAATCTTTTGGCACTCATGCAACTCATTCACGAAATCACAAGCTCATTTAACAACCCCTTTCTGAAGTGGAGCTATCGACAAATCCAACGGTCCCTTTGGCATTGTTGAATATACTATTTGAAATGGACTGAATCCAGTACTTCGTTTAACTGCATGGTTATGTGCGAATTCAGCTTGACATAACTTCACATCCTAGCTCTTCAAATTATCCTTCACAAGACATCTCAACAAGTTTTCCAAAGATCTGTTCACCACTTCCGTTTGCCCATCAGTTTGCGGATGATAGGCGCTACTAAAATTCAGTTTAGTTCCAACCATCTTCCACAGACTCAACCAAAAATGACTTAGAAAACGAGTATCCCGGTCAGAAACTATGGTTTCTGGTAGCCCATGTAGTCGATAAACCTCTTTGAAAAATAATTGAGCATCACGGACTGCATCAGCTATCTTCTTACAAGCTATGAAATGTGCCATCTTCGAAAATCTATCCACCACAACATATATAGAATCATTCCCTCGTTGAGTTTTTGGCAAACCCAAAATGAAGTCCATGTTAATATCAACCCATGGTCTAGTAGGCACGGGCAATGGTATATACAATCCTGCATTCGTAGTTGTCCCTTTGGAAACTTGACATATGTGACATCTCTCCACAAATCTTTCAACTTCTTTCCTCATGGAAGACCAAAAATATGATTGAGAAATTAACTGCAAAGTACGATCTCTTCCCACATGACCTTCTTCATGCAATTCCTTCGCAATCTTCATTCGCAAACTGCCCTCTGGTATACATAACCGGTTTCCTTTGAAAAGAAAACCATCCACCAACACATACTCATCCATCTTCCCTTTCTCAACTTCATCAATAATCTTAGCAAAGTAAGGATCTTCAACAAAAAATTCTGGCAAAACATCAAACCCCGTCACTTCAACTCTCATCGTGGTCAACAATGATTTCTTCTACTCAATGCATCTGCCATACGATTTGTAACTCCCGACTTATGCTTCACAACAAATGTAAACTGTTGCAAGTATGCGATCCATGAAGCATGCCTGGCTGCAACCTTATCCTGGCCTTGCAAATGTTTCAAGGCTTCATAATCAGTATACAACACAAACTCTTTATGAAACAAATAGTGTCTCCAATGTTTTATGGCTTGGACAATAACATAGAATTCCACGTCATAAGTATTATATCTCGTCTTTGCTCCCGAAAACTTTTCACTGAAATAAGCAATTGGACGGCACCTCTGAATTAATACTCCTCCAATTCCAACTTTAGATGCATTTGTATGTAACTCAAATAACAACTGAAAATCCGGCAAAACTAGAATTGGTGCTATCGTCAAAAGTTTCTTGATTCGCTCAAAAGCAAATCCTGCTTCCTTCGACCATGAAAACTACTTGCCTTTCATACAATCAGTAACCGGTGCCATCACGCTATTGAAATGTGGAATAAACCTTCGGTAGAATGATGCTAAACCATGAAAACTTCTAACTTCTGTTATCGTCCTGGGTTGTGGCCATTCCTTGATTGCTTCTACTTTATTCTGATCCACCTGGATACCTTCTTTGGACAATACATACCCCAAAAACAAAACACTATGCGTCATGAACACGCATTTCTTTGTTGCCGCATAAAATTGTTCCTGACGAAGTATCATCAACACTTCTCGCAAATGTAGTAGATGTTCTTCGGTGTTCCCACTATATATCAATATATCATCAAAGTATACCACCATGAACTTTCCAATGAACGATCAAAAGATTTGATTCATCACTCGCATAAAAGTACTAGGTGCATTCAAAAGACCAAACAGCATGACCAGCCACTCATACAAACCTTCCCATGTTTTGAATGATGTCTTCCATTCATCACCTGGTCGAATTCGAATCTGATGATACCCACTCTTCAGATCAATCTTTGAAAAGATAGCAGCTCCATTCAACTGATCTAACAAATCATCCAATCTAGGCATCGAAAATTTGTACCTCACGGTAATCTTGTTTAGTGCTCGACTATCCGTACACATTCTCCAGGTTCCATCCTTCTTCGGCACTAACAATGCTGGTACTGCACAAGGACTTAAACTTTCTTGTACGCGCCTTTGTTCAAGTAATTCCTCCACTTGCCTTCTCAACTCTTCATGCTCCTTTGGGCTCATTCTATAATGTGGTCTATGCGGTAACACGGCTCGCAGAACAAGATCAATCTGATGTTGTATGTCTCTCAACGGTGGTAACTCTGTTGGCAATCCTTCGGGAAATACATCTTCAAACTCCTTCAACACTGGCCTAACTTCTTCAGGAATTTCAACCGCTTCACAACTTTCACGCCCAATTAACAGAAATACTTCAGGCTCATCCTCCACTTCCTTGACAAATTCTTCAAAGATAACAGAGTCTTTAGTTCTTCAATCTCCTCAAACTTGCTTTCACTTTGTTGTCGCTGTTTAGGAACTAAAGTGATTTTGGTGCCCTCGAACATGAAACTATAGCAGTTAGTCCTCCCATCATGTTGCATAGCTATATCGTATTGCCACGGTCTCCCTAACAACAAATGACATACATCCATATCCACAACATCACACCAAATTTCATCTTTATACTTCTTTTCGATGGAAAAAGTTACATAAGCTCTTCGACCAACCTTCACTTCCCCACCTTTCTTCAACCAAGCTAATTTGTAGGGTTTGGGATGTTTCTATGTCTTTAACGCCAACTTCTTTACAGCTTCTGTAGAGATGATATTATCACAACTTCCTGCATCGATAACAAACTTGCAAACTCTTTCCAAAATAGTGCACGTTGACTGAAAAATGTTACTCCTCAACCAACTAGTCTCCTCTTCCTACTTTGGCGTCAAGCAAGATCTCCTCATCATCAAATTACATCTTTCGTCTCCCGATAATTCTTCTTCCTCCTCAACTTGTGGTGAATTTGAACATTCTACTTCTGCATCCTCATCCTGAACCTCGGCAACCATCACTCGCTTCTTAGGCTTCGGACATTCATTGCTCTTGTGACCAAACTCCTGACAGTTATAACACTTGAAATTGTTGTTGACCTTGGTCTTAGCAACTTCATTGACAACCGTTTTTCCAACAGCCTTGGAAACATTCGTATTGCTACTAGCCCCTTTCACTTGATTGTTGGAATTTGTGAACACACCACCTCCTCTTCTACCTTGCCTCTCCCGAGCTTGAGCCTTCTGGTGTGCTTCAGCAACGGTTCTTGGATCAAACATATTCACCATATCCTGAATTTGCATTCTTAATCCTCCAACAAATCTAGCTGTCAATTGTTCCTCTGTCTCCATGATATCATTTCTAGCAATTAGTTGATAAAACTCATCTGCATAATCATTTACCGACTTCGTCCCTTGTCTCAAACTCTGTAAGTGCTGATACATAAGAGACTGATAGTTATAAGGTAAGAAAGTAGCCTTCATGAACTTCTTCATCTTCTCCCATGAAACTATCTTCGACTTTCCCATCCTTTCCCGTGTAAGTTTAGTTTGTTGCCACCATGCCATAGCTCTTCCCCTCAATCGAGTAGCAACCAACTTAACTCTACGATGCTCGGGTACTTCCTTGAAGTCAAAAATTTCCTCAACATTTGATAACCAGTCCAGATATTCTTCTACTATCATTCCTCCTTTGAATTCTGGAATCTCTGTTTTCATCCCCGAGTCCCATTTACGATCATCTTCTACCTCCCGATAGTGATTTCGTACTTGGTCTCGATCTCGATAATGAACACTACCTCTATCACCATCTTCATCATAACCAAATGTACTTCGATATCGATCTCGACCATCAACATCTCTATGATCACGCATATCTCTTCTACTATGCCTTTCAGCATCACAATATGGCTCATCTCCAAACTCATATGGAGTTCTTCTCTCTTCACTTCTGTACTCATCGTATTCACTTCTCATTGAAACTGATGATTCTCTTCGATCTCGATGGGATTGTGGTGACACCCTCCTCACTTCCGAAACCGATGGCGAAACTTTGTTTCCTCCATGGTTCGAGATTGGTGACCTTCTCCTTTGACTTTGATTCATATCATTCATCGATTTCTCTAACTTCCCAATACCTTCATCAAACTTGTCATTGATACGTTGTTCTATTTGCTCAGCTTCTTGTCTACGATATACATCTTCAACGTTTTGAAAATGGTTAGCACGTCTCGGCGGCATGATTATCAAACAACAATCTTCAACCAAACTTTAACTCAAAACTGAACTTGACTTTGCTCGGCCTGCACTTAGCTTGTCTCGGCTGTAACTGCTTTAACTCTCGGCCTTGATCTACATAATTGATGCACGCCTCCACTTATAGCTCGGATCTAACTTCAACACTTCAAATCTTCTCCCAATAGGCTCGGCTTAGCTATGATTGGCTAAGTCTAGCTTTGATACCAAACTGACGCAGCGGATATAACGGATGACAACGAAATGAAGATTTCGTGTCAAACTAATCGATGAAACGATTAGGTGAAACAATACAAATCGATGGAGAAAAGATACCCAAGTGCCCAAATCCGTTGGTCTCAAGAGATACCGGATTCTAGCTATCTCCAATACGTTGATCGCGCACGATACCATGTTAAAAGATCTACGATTCTTCTACGTTGATCTCGCGCACGAGATTCCATGAATCGGCTTCAAATCCGTTGATTCGAGCGCACTCGAATAACCGAAAATGGAGAAAGGAGACAACGCTCAACTTCCAATTTTAAAGAGGCACAAAGCACTTAAACAAAAGTTTATTCAAAATCAACCAACTTTACAAGTGACACGACACTGGTATTTATAGAAGTTTACAACTCACTCAACTCAACACAACTGACCGACCTAACATTCATGCGACCCAACAAGTCAACACAGGTCGTTAACGACCTAACACATAACGACATAACGACCTAAAAACAAACGGGTTAACAATACACGACATAACAATATATACAACATACAAGCGACTTATCAATATACATACCACGCGACTTAAAATCATCAACGACCTAAGCTTCAGCGACCTAAGGATACGGCACATCTTCAGCGGCATAACTTCATGTGACCTAGGTGAATGAACGGCTTAAGTGATGAGCGACTTAACTTCAAAGCAACCTTAAATCAGAGCGACTTAAGAAAGAACGGCATAAAGATTTGTCAAAGAACGTTAGGTCGCGCGCGTCTTAGGACCAAGTGAGCGACCTAGAAGAATGCGGCCTCTGATAAATCTGGCGATCTAGCATAGCTCGTTGGTTGGCATAGCTCGTTAGGTCATTGATCACTAGGTCGTAGCTCGTAGATAGGCGACATTTCCTGTATCACTGTATCGTCCTTCCTCTGATTCTTGTTAGGCCGTAAGCCGCTAGGTCGTTCGCGACTTAAGAAACCCGAGCGACCTAAAGCCATAGATCCATCATCTGAGTGACTTAAAGCATTAGGGCGACTTGTCTCATGATGCGCTGCATCAATTTTTATTTCATTCGGGATTGCGGTTTGAAATGATATATAACCGTATTTATATTTTAAATTACGGATTGAAATGATAAATATCCGTATCACTTGACCATAGGATAGAAAGTTATATACAAACACCGTGCTCTGTATATAAAAATATTTGAAATGATTTCTATGGTTTTGCAAAGAAGTATATGATTTAGATAAATATTAACTTTAGATATTATATTAATGTTATTTATCCTTGATTTTAAGCTATGTATAATTTGTTTTAATATAGAATAAGCTTAATAATAAGTTTGATTTCTATTGAAGATAATATGGTTATGTATTTAAATTTTATTTTAATATCGAGTTTATAATGATTTAAATAAAATTAAGGTTGGGAAGATAGATTTGAAATTGATTCGAAATTGTATTTAATGTAAAAATTTATTAAATGAAACCGATTTGGAACTTATGGAATTGGAGATTTGTAAAGGATATGTTTTATAACTTGATTTTGGTTTGAGGTGAATTAAATAAATATTTCAAGCATAAACGAATTGAAGGAAACATTTAGTTATTTGTAGTTTGGATTTTATTTAAATGATAATTGATTTATTAAAGCGGTGTTTCGAAATTAAATAATAGAAAAATTAATTTGATATATATATATATATATATATATGAAATTATCAAACTTAGTTTTGAAATTGTTGAATACTTAAAGCTTGAAATATACTGAATTTGAAATGGTTTATTTTATGGATCAAATAGGTTTTGAGATCAATATAATTTGAAATGGTTTATTTGTAAACTGAATTGAATTGAAATTTATGATTTGAGATTTAGCTAGATCTAAATTTTTGGAATTGGAGTTGTTTTGGAATTGTTTTGTGAAATTGAAGAAGCTAGTTTATTATATATAGTATTTTAATATTTAAACATTTAAGTGGTGGAAATTATGTTTCAAAGTTATGAGTTTCAAAGTATTATGATTTGAAAGTGTTATATTTCAAGTGTTTTGACTTCGAAGTGTTATAACGTTGAAAGTGCTATGATTTTTGGAAAGGATATATTTGAAATAAAATTGATATTATATTGATTTGGGTTTTAATAAAATGATATCACATTGGTTTGGTTTTTGAAATGGAAATGATATCGTATTTATATGGTTTTGAAATGGATATTATATTCTGGTTTTGAAGTATAAATTATTTTGAAATGACCGTGGTGTTATAATAACGTTTGGTTGTTGAAGAGACCGGGATCGAAAGTTGTCATACTCTCTGCCAACTCTGAAAACCACTTCAACAACCGTGTATGCGGTAGAGATTCCAGATGAAGTAGGATGATGGCGACGTTCTATTAAGGTATACACGTGGACTCGACTCCCGTGAGTTAGTATAAGGTGGCTAAAACAGGCGCGATCGACGTGTTAAGAAGATAGCACCTTTTATCGGACACACTCCTTCGATACCATTCTATTACTTTTTGATTGATTGGGGCCCTTTTAAATTTGAGGGTGTGGCTCGAGGTGTGCGATAGTAGCTGCTACGCGTTACCACCGGTCCGGAAGCGTAATTGGTATATCTACCTTGGCATTTCCTAGTTGTGCCGTGTCACCTACCCTAGCGCGTCTTATACAATTTTGGTTTTGTATCATACCTATGGTGTGCCTTCTGACAATGCCCAGTATAGGGAAGATTACGGTACTGTATAAACTATGGGAATATAAAAGTGTGTTAAGGTAGAAAATGTAAAGCCTTAACGCTATTTTTAAATTATATCATACTTTACTATAGACACTATTATAACAGCGTATATTACTACATAGTAAATGGTTTAACGGATCCTTAGGAGATATGAATCCCGAGCATCTCTTAAGTTACTGCACTCACGTTAGACACTGGATACGAGATGTCAAATCTCGTAAACATCTCTGACGCCATTCCACTCATATTATTTACCGTTGATTCAACTTACATAAGATTTTTTAGTTCTAACTCGAGTGTTTTGTCTTTTCAAGTCGCTCGGGTCAACCTGAGCATTTAAGATATGAAGACCTTATCTCTAGAGGACGAAGACGAAGACTGTATTGCTATTATTATTTATATTATTCCACTACATTCATACAGTTCCGCTGCATTGTTAATTATTATTTTCTGGTATGGGTAACTCTGATTCTATATTGTATTAATATAAACAAATGTTTTATTAACAGCTTCATGAACTGTTATTTGATTATTATATTTTGTCATTCCGCTGCAAGATTCTGTTTTGTTTTTTCTTTCTCTGCTTTTTCTTATTCACCCTAATAATAATCCGCCCTTCTGTATGGTTTGAGTCTGACGTATGTGATTTATCGTCGATTTAAAACGTACAAAAAGGTGGGATGTTACAACTACATAGCTAAATTTTCAAATTTTAACAAGAAATTTAAGACATTTTTTCAAACTAAGAATGAAAGAGAAGGTGAAAAGGATGAAGTTGAGAATATAAAGATGAAAATGAAATATGAAATATGAAAAATGAAAAGAGTGTATATATGAAAGGCTAAATAAATAAATGAAAATAAAAGTAAAATAGAGATAACTAAGGCCCAAAATGCTCTTAAATCAAAATTTCTGCTCTTTCATCTTTTCTCAAGCCACTAAAGTACCAACCATTAGAAAATTTCTTGGGTTACAGAGTGATTCATGTACTTCAGTTAATTTACACACTTAGGGAATGTTTACATTTCAAATACATCATTTCATATTCAAATTTAAAATATATTTATCGTTATTAATTCTTATTATTATTTTATTTTTTTCCTTTTACATTCTTATATTTCAAAATAAAATGTTCAAACATTTAAATGTTGTTTTTAAAGTATATGCAAAGATATTACAACTTTCTATAACTTGTCATTTGATAAAAAGCTGAAAATCCAAAAAGCATGTTTCGGCCACATTTTCAGTTTTCCGTCCAACTATCTATTTATGCAAACAAAATTCAAAAATGAGTTTTCTATCATTAGTTATAAATCAAAAGTGGGTTATTTAATTATTAATAATCACTAATTGAGTGTTTAAAATAAATTAAATATTCATAAATCAGAGCGATAAAATTTCGGGTCGTTAAAAATTAAGTGGACGTTGTAAGTAAACTTAAGAGCTAATATTATTTTTATAGCAGGAAATTATATAAGCTCGGTAATATGTTTAGGATGAGCATGAATTATTAGTCTTAGGCTAATATTTAGGTCTAGGATAATTGGATTGGTTTAGAATCGGTTGGGATGCGAGGTCGGTAGAGTTACACAATGGAAGTCTTCCTTTCATCTAGAGGCTACCAACAGAGTTGTATAAGTACTACTAATATGGGACATCTCCAACTATAGGACCCATGGTGAAGGAGTGTAATGACACGTATTTTTCAATAATTAAAAATATTAAATAAAATAAGATTTTGGTATTTAATATTGTAAGTAATTTAAATTTATGATTTATTAATAGGAAAATAATTAAAATATGATTTAATAATGTTGTTTGAATGTTATTGACAACTATTTTAATTTAATTTCAATAAATTAAAATAATTGTAAAGTTAATGTTGTGATAATTGTAAATAAGGAAATAAATTAAATGTTGTATTAATAATGAAATTGTATGTTATTTTATTTAATTGGCTTTAGTATATAATGTGAATCAATTATTTGTACATAGATTTATAATATTGTTGTAAACAATAAACTTAAAAAAAATTACATGAAGGTAACAATTGCTTATTTATCATCTTATTATTTAATCCGTTGAAATTAATTTGGAAATTAATAAAATTAAATGTAATTAAATATTGTTTTAATATGAGTTAAGATGATAACTGTAGAGTAAGAATGTATTAAAAAGCGAATTAGTGTCAAATGAATTCATATTGGAATTGGATGATTGAATAATAAGATGTAAATAAAATAAATAATTTTATTGGAATTTAAATTATAATTATTGAATTTATCGCAATTGTAACTAAACGTTGTAATTAGTGCAATATTTAAATATTTAATTTGACATGGAATATTTAAATTTAATAGATTATTAATTTCTGTGTAATCAGAAATGATGAAAATTGTTAACTATTAAATTTGAATTTAAAAGGTGATTAAATTAATTTAATAATAATTTATTTAATTAATGTGAAAATAGCCATTTTGGCCACTGTCTTGGATTTTGATGAAACCGGTTTCATTGGATCCGTAATAGTGAATTATCGTAGGAGTTCAAGTTTTGTAGCGATCGGACTTGTCGTTTGATCGTGCGGGCTTGAAACGCGTAGAAATCAATTTAATAAATTCAATTGAAAAAAGCTGATTTTAAAAGCTAACTTCTGTATAAAATGGAATTTGGGTTTGAAACTGGTTCCATTGAGTTTAAAAATATCGAAAACATCTATTTCGATATATTGGATGACCTACTTCTATTTCGAATACGGAATAGGCTTTCGGGTCGTGTTATCATTCGAACCAATTCCATATGTTATTCATTCTTATCTATCTTTGTCCATATAAATAGAATTATTTTCTGAAACCCTAGCAGCCATTTCTTATTTACTGTACGTACTTTTATGTTCCTCACTTGCTTCTCTTCTCTAATGTGAGATAAACAAATTGCAATTCCAAATTTAATCAAAAATCCAAACAACTCGGAAATTCAAATAAAAAAATGAAATTGAAAGCTCTCTAGTATACGAATCAGGTCTAGGGTTCCTTTTTGGAGATAGTGCTTCAATCATCGGCAAATCATGGCTAAAGCTTCGAAATCACGAAACCCTAAATTCAAATTGTGAACTTTTGATTCGGTTGGCAATCGATCAAATTGATTTATGGGTTTTGTAGATATCATTGCGTGGAGTCGTGTGCAGGTGGTCGCATGGTATAATTTGGCATGTGGTGGTCGAAATATTTAGATTAGGGTTTCGCACCCTCCCCTATGGCGACAGCGGAGGGGTGCTTGGGGGGTCGCGACTATGCTAGTCGAAGAAGGAGAGAATGGGGAGCTCACGTATGGTGGTGGCTTGGTCGATGGTGATCGCTGGTGGCTTGCGCAGGCGGTCAAAGGTGGAGCTGCTGTGTTCATTTGTACGTTTGGCAGTTGAGCGCGTAGAAGAACGAGTTGGTGACGTGTTGCTTTTCTTTTATTTATTTAATTTTTATACTTTAATTTCTTAAATGTTCTAACCTTAATAACTTTTTCATACGAGATCAGATTCACATGGGGTTTTCTCCACTGCGATCGTATCGGAATTCCGAATATTATGGAACTGGTTTGGCTGCATTATGAGACTGCTGGAATTTTAGGTCTAATTTGGATTTTTAAATCGTCGAAAACCAAAGGTGAGTGATTTAACCCACTCACGAATGTTATATTATCTTATGTTAGTCAGATCAAATTTATGATGTGATTAGAAAGTTACTGATTATTGTTTGGTATTGTAAATTGTCATTTCAATTTAATTTGAATTTATATTGAATTTAATTGCCATTTAATTTAATATTGAATTTAAATTGCTGGTTAAATAACTGATAATGAATACCAGTTAATTGTTATGATTTATTGGTTGATTTGGACGATGATCATGATGGATGATTAACTATTGACATTTTTGGATGATTTGATGTTATGTTTATTTTATATGTTGTTATCACACTACAATTTCCATTCGTTATTGATTAGGAAAATTACTATGGGCTGAAATGACACATACCCGAATGATCTATAGATTAGAGAAATATCGTTATGGGTTGAAATGATAAACCCGAGAAATTTTATGGATTTGGACATTTTGATTCAAGATGCGGGTTGAAATGATGTACCCATAAATTTAAATTATTGCGGGTTGAAATGATATATATCTGTATCACTTGACCATATATTATTATACACGCACACCGGATTGGTTAAATTAAATAATTTTAAATCCTTAATTTTTGAATCCAGTTAAAAGATATTATGAAATAAAATTTGAGTTATATGAACCGAATTATTTCTAAAATCCAAGCTTTATAATGTTGAAGTTGAAATTGGTTTAAATGAATTTTTTAAAGAATTGGAATTGGAATTGGAATCTTAAAGTTGAATTTTGAAATATGAATGAAATTTATCAAAATTGAGTTATTATAGATGTTTGAATATTTAAAACTTTGAAATCTACTGAATTTCAAGTGGTTTAAATTTATAGTTCAAACATAGATTTGAAATCGATATAAATTGAAATGTTTTAATGAGAATTTGAATTGAAGCCTTTAGCCCTTTTAATTGAAATCGTAGAATTGCGACTGATTTAAATTGGATTTTTGGAACTTCAGTTGATTTGAATTGATTTGTGAAATTGGAAGAAACAGTTTGATTTGATACTATTTTAAAAATAAATTATTTTAATATAAAAGGTTTAAAATCTATTATTTTAAAAATTCAGATTATTTAGATTTTCAAAACTATTTACTATATAAACCATTTCCAATAATCAAACCATTTTATTTTAAAACTATTTTAAATTATTTAAAACTATTTTAAACTATTAAAACTACTTTAAACTATTTTAAAACTATTTTAAACTACTAAAATTATTTTAAACTATTAAAACTATTTTAAACTGTTCAAATTACTTTAAACTATTTTAAGCTATTCTAAACTACTTATGACCATCTAAACTATTTTCTAAAACTCAAACGGTGCAAGGTTGAATTATTTATATTTAAATCCCAATTTAAAAGCGAATATGGTTAAATGATGTTATAACCTACGTTGGAATTTGAAATTAGTTTTTCTAACGATATGGCACATTTTGAGTAAATATGATGACTTTGAAACGAGGGTTTAACCTATTTTGTGGTTATGATTTTGAAGTGAATATGATTTTGAAAGTGATATGATTTCGAAGCGAACATGATTTCTAAAGTGATATGATTTTGAAGTGAATATGGTATTTTGATATCAAATATGAAATGGTTTTGGGAATGTAAAAGAACCAACTAGTGTGAAATAAGCGTTTTGTTATTAAAGAGATCAAGATCATATATTGTCATACTCTCTGCCAATACCGAAAACCACTTTAACAACTATGAACGTGGTCGAGAAGCCAGAACGAAGTAGGATGGTTTGCTGAACGCAACTGTATAAGGCATGAACGCTGCCTTGACCACCTCTGGTCAGCTTGATATGATTAAACAGGAGCTATACCTTGCCAAATGAGGTCGCTCCTCCAATCGGACACATTTCCTTGGTACAATATTTATTACTTTGTGATTGATTTAGTGGTCACCCCTCGATTTAATTATGGGAGTGTGTTCCGAGGTGGGCGGTAGTAGCTGCTATGCGTTACCACCAGTCCAAGAGTGCAAACAGTAGAATCATACACTGGCATTGCCTCGTGTGCCTTTTCACATGCCTTATCGCGCCCACTACGAGTGTGGTTTGTGTCGTACCTATAGAGTGCTCCCTGATAGCCCACCAGTTTACGATGGAGTTTACAGCACTGTATAGACTACGATATTTGTATAAAATGTGTTAAGTGGGATATGGGTGACGCCTTAACGCTATTTTAATACTTTACGACTTATTATACTATGTATGTAGGCAGTTTAACGAATCCTTAGGAGATGGAATCCCGAACATCTCTTAAGTTATTACACGCGTGCTAGACACTGGATAGGAGACGTAAAATCCCGTAAACATCTCTGAAGTTGTTACACTCATATTTGTTTATGTTGATTTAACTTACATAAGATATTTTAGTTTTGACTTGAGTGTTTTTTTTTTCATTTCGCTCGGGTCAGCCTACGCTTTTCAATGCTGAAGACATTATTTCTGGAGGATGAAGATGGAGTTTTGGTATTATATTATTAGTATTATTCCACTGCATCATGTTGTTCCGCTGCATTATTTATTTATTCCTACTGTATGTATAACTCTGATATATTGTAAAGTGTAATTAAATGTTATTTGTAAAACAGCTTCATGAACTATTTATTTGATTATTATATTTTGTCATTTCGCTATGAGATTCTGTGTTTTGTTTTTTCCCTTTCTTTTCTCTTCTTTTCTTATTTACCCATAACAATTGTAACAACCTGCATGTTTTACGATTATGTATTTAACTTTTTTAATCTAAATATAGCATCGTTATTTGAATTTAAAGTCCGAAACGCGACTTTTTGTAAACAGTTGAATTGGACTCGAGACTGCTTCCATTGATTTTAAAATGACGTTAACAACTTTCTTAAGTATAAAAATCGACATGTTTGGAGTTGATTAGGATTTTCGTGTTATCATTTGGGCTTTGGGTTGTGTTCTAGCCCATTAACCCAATAATAGAACCCAAACTCTTCTACCAAATATCCTAACTCCTCTCCCCTTCATTCATTCTACTCATAATAATTCCTAACACACAAGCTTAAGGAAAAATAGGGGAAAGAGAGGAGATTAGAAATTTCTAATCCCTAGATTCTTAGGAAATTAAAATTCAAGTTCTGAAATCAACGAGAAGCTTAGGTAAGCATATTCTTCATCTTCTCCATCTCAATTCCTCTTCAAATCTTGATTTTTCCTATAACCAAACTTAGGAAATTCATTGCAATTGATAATAGATTGAAGATTCTAGAGGTGTTGTTGAAGAGAAATCAATCTTAGCCTGTTTTAGAGCTTCTTATTGCTATATTGAGTCTAAAAGTGAGTTCTTGAACTCACATTTATGTCTATAGCTTTCATTATTTTTAGGTATGAATTCCTAACATCTATTTCATGTTTATTTGCTTTTGATTTGAATTGATTTGGTAAATTTTCCAATTTTGGTGTTTTGAAGTCAAAATCTTTAAAGATCCTATCTTGGATGTTTAGACATGTTATGTGGGGTTTATAAAAGAGCCTATAGGGCTGGATTGTCACTTGGAATAAATCCCTAGCCTCCGTCGCTCGTCCGATCGCTTCCGAATTGATTTGGCCATCAATGGCCTAGGAAAAATATGGCCCAGAACAGTCAACCAGACGTCTAGTCGATGAATCCAGACATCTGATTAGGGCACCGGAAGAAAAAAAGTAACGGTAGAAAAAAAATCCAGAGCCAAGAACCAGACGTCTAGTTCAACCGGTCAGACGTCTGGTAGGCTTTTGGAATTAAAAAAGAAAACGGAGAAAGAAATATTAAATTTCCAAAACCCTAGGTCAGACGTGTCGAATTTTGCCTGTTTTTGAGAAGATTTCTAATTTTTATTGATTTTTGTTGATCTGGTTAGTTTTTTTCATTTATTATCAACTTTGATGACTTCTTTTCTGGATTTTTGGGAATATCCATTTGATTGGATTTGATACCGATTTTTATGCTTTTAATTCACGTCGTCGAATGTGGATTTTAAGTGATAGATTGTTTTTACAATCGTTTCTGTGTTTTGTCACTTTAAAATACAAAGGTTATTATACTAGTAGTAAATACTCAAACTCTTTCACAAAAGATGATTTCAACATTATTTTAATACAAATCTCGTTTTTAAATATGTTTTCCAATCTATTAGTATGTACAAACCTTTATCTCATTCGTATGAGGAATCCAATTAAACGACTTAGCAAAACAAGTGGTATGAAACGCTTGCGTTTACTTCGTCGGTTAATTCTTGACTTTTTCGATTGAACCCTCGGGACAATTTTCGAGTGAAAATCAACAGTTTGTTCTTAAATGTTTAAGTTAAGCTAGTGGTTATGGTACATGAAGCTAAACTCATTTATTTACTAGCTTAGCGTAATTTCCATTTCTTATTGATATATGACGATCATTTTGAGGTTTAGACTAGCGATATGCGATGTCTCTTTGTCCACATAGGGGACTGTACCCCGTTCTGTAGAGCTTCGTCTCATTTTTATAGGCTAACGACCTATGATCTTTTAACCATTTTATTGAGTTTGGTTCATCGGGCGTATCGTCGCTATACAACGTCGTAGTTCCAGCTTATTTGAGTTTCAGGTTCATCGGGTGTATCGCTGTACTACGTCTTTGTTCCGTCTTATTTGAGTATTAGGTTCATCGGGCGTATCGCTGTACTACGTCGTTGTTCCTGTTTACTTGAGTTTTGGGTTCAGTAGATGTATCGCTGTACTACATCGTTGTTCCGGATTATTTGAGTTTCAGATTCCTCGGGTGTATCGTTGTACTACGCCGTAGCACCAACTCTAGGGTTAGTGACCCATGGGATAGCATCTCGTTTATGATACACGTGTTGGTGAGTTTTCTTGCTCCCGTTTGTGATAAGCCTCCCCCATTTTTGTGTTTTCTGGATTCTAGTTATTGATTTCTAGAAATTATGTTTCACCTATTTTTGTGATTTGCATTGATAAGCTCTATCCATATTTGTGGTTTGGTGAATCAAACTAAAGAATTTGACAGTTCCTTTTGGTGTTTGCAAAAATTTAAGATATTGTATGATTTTTGTTGTTATCGTATATGTTTGTTATATACCTTATCCCATCTCATCTTATATGATATTTATAGCTAGACTGATACGTTTATTATTTTCCTTCTTAAATAACACCCGGGTCAGACCGAGGTATTTCAGATGCTTCCACTTGACTTCTTAGCAGGGACTTGCTTCTGACTTTTGGCTAACTACTTTAGCTTAGTAGTTTTTTGTTTTTATACATTCAAGATAGAGACTCCTTGATGTATACATATTCTTTTGTCTAGCACTTGTACCTATTCTTTTTTGATGTAGTGGATCTTGTATGACTACTACTTTAATGTTCACTTCTATGTGTTATATTCATATATTTTTCCGCCTTAGTGATGTGAATATCTGTGACTGATTTATGTTATGCTTATTTTTTATTTTTTTCGAAGGCTACATAGCCACTATGTAGTAGCTTTGAGTTTGCATTTGATATGTCAGATTTCCTCTTGAAATTAAATGCATGACATACTATCTGACATATCGGTACTCGCACAAAGCAATTACACAAACGGTCGCTCCTCAACAGCCTTATTCTTCGTACTAATTGACGGCACTACCCAGTAGTGTCCTTGGTTAGTGTGAGTATAGAGGTAGGGTGTCACAGCTTGGTATCAGAGCCAAACTTCAGAACAATATAGAATAATTTAGCAAGGATCATTGTCCCAAGTCTCTCTTAGGAATCATGCCTTAGGATTTAATTCGACTCTTAGGAACCATTCTATCCTATTTTCTTTTATGATGCCTTGTTTTACCAATCAAGCTTATTTGAATTCACTCTGAGAATAACCTTTTTCCTCTTCGTTCTTTCTTTCTTTCTTAAAGAAGAAAAGATGGTTAGACCTGGTAGTCATAGTTCCGGTCAATCCAGTGGTCCTCCTTTGGAAGGCGTATTCATGCCTGTCCAACAACTTTTGGATCTTGTAAAGAATCAAAGGTTTATATGTGCTTTGAATAAGAACCCCAAAATGGTTTTACCTTTGAAATTAGAAGTGCCTTTCAACCAGCTTGTAGATATCACTCTTCGGCTTGAAGAGGCCGATAAAGGAAGTGATAGTGATGTTGGAGGTGCCAAAAAGAGCCGCAATAACAACAAGAAGAGGCATATTAAGTTTAAAAGCCCTAATCCCAACATAAAAGGGAAGCAAGCAACTTCGGTAGCAAAGACTCCTACCTCTGATCGTGGAGTATGCTATAATTGTAGTTCTAAGGACCACTATGCAAATAAGTGTCCAAGGCCCCTTACTTGTCGCTATTACAAAAGTTTGGATCATCTTATATCTTTATATCCTAGACTTTAATGCAAGAAAGAAGGAAAGTTGAATGTTGTGCAAGCCTCTAGTAACACTTCTCTTGGTTAAGGTATTCCTCATTTTGTTCTTAATGGCATATTATTTTTTGATCATCCTATTCGAGTTCTTTTTTATACGGGTGCATCTCACACTTTTATATCAAAAGAACTTGTTGATACTTTGTCTTTAAATTTAATGGGCTTGATGACTTCACTGAGAATTACGAATCCGGTTGGTGGATCCGCAACACTCAATTTACTTTGTAAAGATGTCAAATTATTTTATGTGATTATGCTTTTCGAGCCGATTTTGCGATACTTAGGTTTTGGAATGATTTTGGAAATGGATTGGCTTAACTGTTATGAATCCCACATCCTATATCCCAAAAGGACTATCCATCTTCGACGTCCTCAATCTATTAAGAAGATTTCTATTATTATTAAAGATTCAGATTCCAAATCGGTAGCATCCTTATATTCTCTAAATCCACATGATTACGATAATGATGATGAGGAAGATGTCATTTTCCTTATTCACGTTGTTTGTGAATTTCCCGATATATTTAAGCCCGTTTTAGGATTACCCCCTAAACAAGCAATTGAGTTCAGAATTAATCTAATCCTTGGAGCTCTACCTATCATTCGTCCTCCTTATCGTATGTCCATTAAGGAAAATGAGGAGATGCGTAAACAATTATCTGAATTGGAAGGAAAACAGTTTATTCTTTCTAGTTCCTCTCCTTGGGAAGCTTCATCTATCTTTGTGAAGAAATCTGATGGTACACTTAGGCTTTGTCTTGGCTACCACAAGCTTAATGATCTCACCATAAATAATAAATATCCCTTACCCCAGATTAATGATCTATTCGATCAAGTTTGTGGTGCTAGAGTATTTTCACGGTTAGACTTAGCAACCAGTTTTCATCAGCTCCGAATTGCAGATGATAGCATTCCTTTGACATCGTTCCATACTCGTTATGGATCTTATGAATGGCTTGTTATGCCATTTGGTTTAATGAATGCTCTAGCTTATTTCATTGACCTTATGAATCAAGGACTTCTTTGATCAATTTGTTCTCATATTTATAGATTATATTCTTGTTTATTCTAAAACCGAGGAAGAGCATGAAAAAATCTTTGGGTTGTGTTGGAAACTCTTAGGAACAATCAATTGAAAGCAAAATTTTACAAGTGCCACTTTTGGAAATCTCGTGTGAAATTTTTAGGACATATTATTTCTAAATCCATAATTTCCATGGATCCTTCAAAATTTGAAGCGATTCAAAATTGGAAGAGACAGGAGAGTGTGATGGAAATTCGCAGCTTTCTTGGATTGGCAGGCTATTATGGTTGGTTCATAAAAGACTTTTCTAAAATTTCCGAGCCACTTACTAGTTTGATAAAGAAGGGAGTTAAGTAGATTTGGTTAGACAAATGTGAAGCTGCTTTTCAAAAATTAAAAGAAATCCTTTCTGATGCTCCTATTCTTGTGATTCCTGAAGGGAACCAAAACTTGATGGTTTATACGATGCTAGTCGTATTTGTTTGGGAGCCGTTCTCATGCAAAGGGAATGTGTTATCGCTTATGCTTCTAGGCAATTAAAGCATGCCGAGACTAGATATGCCGCTCATGATCTAGAGCTAGCAGCCATTGTTTTCGCCCTTAGAATTTGGTGTCGTTATTTTTTGGGAAAGAAATTTGTTCTCTACACCGATCATAAATCTTTGAATTATTTGTTGTCTCAAATGGAACATAATTTGCATCGACAACGTTGGCTCGAATTCCTTACATCTTATGATCTTGGCATTCTCTATACTCCCGAAAAGGGAAATTGTGTTGTCGATGCCCATAGTCGTAAGTAACAAGCGGTATTTTCCATGATGATATCCGAATGGAATGATCTCGAGACTTTGTCCACTTGTGAGATTCGAGATCACAAATCTGATTCATGTTCATATCTTGTTTTATGTAGCCTTAAGGCTCATCCTTCTCTTTTAGACTGCATTCTTGAAGCTCAAAAGCATGATCCTGAATTAGCTCATCTTAGCCAAAGTTGTCAGGATAGAAATATTAATGGTTTCAAAGACTTTGAAATCGATGCTCGTGGTGGCATTTGAAAATTTGGTAAACATATTGTGCCAAATATTAGTGATCTTCGTAAAGACATTTTAGAAGATTTTCATCGTTCTAAATTTACCATTCATCCCAGTAGTAGTAAAATGCATATGGACATGAAACGACTTTACTATTGGAATGGGATGAAATCTAATATTGATAATTTTGTTAAGCATTGCATGACTTGCCAACTCGTTAACACTGAGCATCAAAGGCCCGGTGGGTTATTGCGACCTTTGGACATTCCAGTATGGAATGGGATCAAGTCACCATGGACTTTATTGACGGTCTTCCCCGTTCTCGTTTGGGTAATGATAGTTTATGGGTGATCATAGATAGACTTACAAAATCCGCCCATTTTATTCCCGTTCAGTCCAATCAGACTGTATCTCTTTTGGCCAAACTTCATGTTAAAGAAATTGTAAAATTGCATGGAGTTCCTTCTTATATCGTTAGTGATCGTGATCCATTATTTACTAGTAGTGTTTGGAAAGGTCTTCAAAAGGCTTTGGGAACAAAGCTTAATTTTAGCGCCGCTTATCATCCTCAGTCCGATGGACAAACAGAGCGTGTGAATCAAACTCTTGAAGATCTTCTTCATGCATGTGTTCTTAATTTTGGTGGAAGTTGGGAAGATCATATTTCTCTTGTTGAGTTTTCATACAATAATAGCTTCCAATCTAGTAGTTGTATGGCACCTTTCGAGGCACTCTATGAAAGGCCATACCGATCTCCTTCGTGTTAGCTTGAGGCCGGTGAGAAGCTGGTATTAGGTCCTGATTTTATTTGTGATTCCATAGAAAAGATTGATTTTATTCATCATAGGTTGAGAGAAGCTTAAAGTAGACAAAAATCCTATGCCAATAACCAAAGAAGAAAATTAGAATTTTCTGTTGGAATTTGGTGTTCATTCGTGTTTCACCTATGAAGGGTGTTGTGCATTTCAGTCGTTCGAGAATATTAGCACCTCGATATATTAGCCCATTTTCCATCACCGAACGTATCGGTTCCATATCTTATCCCCTTTTATTACCGGCTCAATTTTCTTCTATTCATGACGTATTCCATGTTTCTCAACTATGGCAATGCCTTAGAGATTCCAATTCTATTCTTGACCTCGGTGTTATTGAAGAAATTAAGGTTTCACCTAATTTGACTTATGAGAAACATCCTATTCGTATCATTGCTACAGAGGTTAAACGCCTTCGTAATAAAGATGTTCCGCTTATGAAAGTTCAATGGTCCTCAAATCCTAAGGATTGTTCAAGGGAATCCAGAGAATTCATCGAACGAACACATCCGAACTTACTCTCTCATGTTCCTTTAGGTGAACTTCTCATTTCAAAATTTTCTTTTGTGTTGTTGTTCCTTAGAGCGGTTGTTACTCTTTATTTTGTTCTTAAGTATTGCAATGACGCAATTTCTTTAAAGAGGGAAGTTTGTAACAACCCGCATGTTTTACGATTATATATTTAAATATAGCATCGTTATTTGAATTTAAAGTCCAAAATATGACTTTTTGTAAACAGTCGAATTTGGACTCGAAACCACTTCCATTTTAAAACGACATTTACAACTTGCTTAAATATAAACATCGATATATTTGGAGTTGATTAGGATTTTGGTATTTTCACTTGGGCTTTGGGTTGTTTTCTAGCCCATTAACCCAATAATAGAAATCTTCTGCCAAATACCCTAACTCCTCTGTCCTTCGTTCATTCTACTCATAATAATCCTAACACTCAAGCTAAAGGAAAAATAGGGGAAAGAGGGAAGATTAGAAATTCCAAAGCCCTAGTTCTTAGGAAATTCAAGTTTTAAAATCAAGAAGAAACTTAGGTAAGCATCCTCTTCATCTTCTCCATCTCAGTTCCTCTTCAATTCTTGATTTTTCCTACAACCTAACTTAGGAAATTCATTGCAATTGATAATAGATTGAAGATTCTAGAGGTGTTGTTGAAGAGAAATAGATCTTAACTTGTTTTAGAGCTTCTCATTTTTATATTTGAGTTTAAAGGTGAGTTCTTGAACTCACAAATATCTATGGCTTTCACTATTGTTAGGTATGAATTCCTAACATCTATTTCATGTTTATTTGTGTTTGTGCCGTCACAAACCCCAAAATCCGTGAAAGCACCAGTGTTTACACGCAGATCAACAATATTCACACACATATCTCAGATCTAGATAATGTAGAGAGTAAAAGTGAAGAAATAATCAAATTAAAAAAGAAGAAAGCAGGAAAGAACACAAGATTTATAGTGGTTCGGCAATCTGACCTACGTTCACTTTGAATCAATCCTTTTTATTGTTTTGGTACTGTAGTTACAATTGCAAGCCTTTAGTATCAATTACAAATATGGCAGAGCTTCAGCGTCATAGAAGGAGAAGAAGATCGCTTTTTAGTTTCCATAGGACTCCTATTTAAGGTATAGATCCAAAAATACCTACCCCAACACCTCGAATACCTCTTTTCTTACGCAAGTAGACCCACCAGACCGATCCAAAGCGATTTGGGATCGATGCGTGTTTAATTCGTATCAATCCGAAAGTGGCCTAGTTGAGTCGAAATTGAGCTTGAACATTTTAGGTTGTAAGCTTCTAAGAAAATTTGGTGGCATTTGGACTTGTAGATTATCCGTTATGACCGGTGCAAGTTTGTGTTCATGGGCTAACCGTCACGTTCGCATCGATCTCTCGCTCCATATTCTACTCTCTTCATATCGATACAATTCGCATCGATGACATGTCTCAAAGATCCACCTTTCGTGTCATTCGATCGTGTCGTCCACTTATATGCATCCCATTCGTATCCATCGGCATGCGCTATTTGTATCCATCGGCATGTGATATTCGTATCCATCGGTTGTTCCCTTGTTCGTATCCATCAACGCCTTTGTTTGCATCCATCAACCAATCCCCCTTCGTACCCATGTCGTTCGTATCGATCCAAGCTATTATTACGGATCAATACAAACATGACCGATATGAACTCTACCTTCGTATCTGTCCTGATCGATACGAAGTCTTCGATTCGAAGTGTGCATCTATTTCCATCTCGATCGATACAAACTACCACTGATCCAAAGCCTTGTGTGCTATCCACATTCGCATCCATCTGTTGATATCCCTCGATCCATATGAACCGTATCGATACAAATGACATCCATCGATCCGAAGTAACCCACGTTGATCGATACAAATAGTTTCGATTCGAACCATATCGATACGAAGGTATCGATGTGAACCATTTATCATCAATATTGATCCATCCATATCTCGAGCATACAAACTTCGATTGACCTGAAATTTGAAACGTAGCCTCTCCTTGTTCACCATTCCTAATCGATCCCATCTTGATTGGAGATCGATCAAATTTTGATGATATCGGTCATAATCTTATTTCCAGTCGATCTCTAATCCTTATATGCATCCTTTCCGGCCAATTTATTGGTATCTCGGCCTAGATTAAAAGGGGGGTAACATTTTCCCTCCAAAACATGCCTTGTGGTAAGAAGGCATGTTTTGAATAGCTCTGAATCCGACATGTGAAGTCCATATTCCAGTAACCAAATCCTTAGCCAATTTTTAATCCATTTGAACCCGACAACCAAGTTCTTATCCATCCATATCCAATAACCGAATCCAGGACCTCTTAGGTTCAATATCCAAATTCATAACCTCTCTGGGTCCTTGCCAGGTGTAGTCCACACTCGACGACCTGTATTAAAGAACACCTTGGTGTTCTTGGTTTAGTGTCCCTGAACGCTGAGTAGTACCATGGCGTAAGTCCTAAGCTGAATCCTGGTTACTCCGGACCCATTCCGAGCATAGTCCATACTCTTCGACCTGAAATAGTTACCGATAGATATTATAGGGACTAAGTCCAAGGCTGAATCTTGGTCTCTCCGGACCCTTGTCGAGCATAATCCATACTCGACGACCTGAATAAGCCAATTCGCCATGTTTGGACGAAGAGACTTACCCTTTACCAGGCATAATCCATACTCGACGACCATTTACCAAAAATCGGATAAAAATCCAATCCAAAATCCAGATCAAATCAGAAAACCAAAAATCCATACCAGAAATCCAAACCAATATCCAAACCAGAAAACAAGCATCCAAACTAAAGTCCAAACCAAAAAGAAAACAAAACCAGAAATTCAAACCAAACTCCGAAACCATACTAGAAAAAAGAAATGTCCAAAACAAAAGGAAAAAACAGATTTCACAAAATATAGTGTCACGGTTCATCATCATCTCAAAGCATGCCTAGGGGCTATCTCTGCCCCCTACACGAGTAAGTGACTTGGCTGTTCACCCAGAGTTTGCTACTTATTCCATATCATTCCCATCAGTTGATAACCAATCGGCCATTATTCCTGGACCTCGTGCCATTGCCATTTAAGGTAGATGGTCGCTGCTCCTGTTCCATCGCAGCATTCTGAGCTACTATATATTATTGCAACTGACCACTCCTTACAGGCTTCTCGATTATATCCTTTAGATGTCTGCAGCCATTGGTATCATGTCCGTCCAAATCATGGAAGAGACAGTGTCCTCCTGATGCCCTTTCACATTCCGAGGGTTCTCTTCTTGCTGCCTTCAATAGGGAAGGCGATCCCAAGTCTCCTTGAATATCCGTTCTAACGGCTCGTTCAATCTTGTGTAGGTGGAAAATTTCGGCTCTCTCCATCCCTTCCTAGCTTTTCCCGTTTCGTTATCCAGCTTCCTCTTTTCATTATCTTTATCTTTACCCAAGCTTTCGTCGGATGGTTCTCCATCCTCGGCCGCGTTCACTTCCTTCAACTTCATATCTGACATGTATCCTCCTGTCGAAGGAATCTCACGACTTCGTAAAAGAATTCCCCGAGATCCATTTGTAGGTCCCGTACCTATGGCACTTTGAAATCCGAATCATCTCTGACGCCTGACACTGCTTTCATTAAAACCATTGATGGATCCCACCGATCTACCGAAGCAACCGCTGCATTGAATCGAGTTAAGAAATCCCTAAGCGATTCTCCTGGCCTTTGTTCTACCAACGTTAACGTCATTACATTCTTCATCCTTGTGATATGAACCCGAAACTTCTTTAGAAACCTGTCCAGCAATTCTGTCCATGTCCTAATAGATCCCTCTTCTAACTGCCTGAACCACATAGAAGCTATATCCATCAAGTACAGGGGTAAACATCGGGCCATAACTTCCTCCAATGCCCCCAGCACTTCCATGTGTCTCGTGTACCTCATCAAATTATCAGTAGGTTCAACGTTGCCATTGTATATCTCCAGAGTAGGTAGCTTGAACTCTGATGGGTTCCGAACCATTCTGATGTCACGGGTAAACGGACCCTCGTTTACTCCTTCCAGATCTCTGTTTGCTAAACCTCCGCGCATAGTTCACTTGATAGTCTCAGCCAATCCAGCATTGTCCACCAAGGGTTGCACCACGAGTCCCCGAGGGAATTTTGGTACATACTCTTCATCAAGCACTTTTGTGCTTCTACCAGCATCTTGTTATGTGGTGTCACCTAGAATTCCTCCATGAATCGGTCCATCGTTGGTGTTCCCCCGAGCCTGGATCCATCCAGATTAACAGTTGTTCTCTGATTAGGGGTTGCGCCCTGTTGAGCTGCTCTATCTGATTGCTTATTGAGTCCTTCTATTCCATCTCCATGGATCTTAGCTCCAGCAGCTCCAGCTATTCCTGCATGTCCAAACTGTCTGAGAAAGTTCTGCATCATTTCCTCATGTCTCTTCAATAATTCTTCCTGCATAGCTCTCATCATCATCTCCATTTCATCTCTGGGGATGAAAGCTAAGGTCTGATTTGCTTTTGAGGAAGCCTCCTGACTCCTTCCATGATGACTCCTTTCTGGTAATGTCCTTCTAGCTGATTTCCTAACCGTGGTCCCTTTTAGATCCGATTCTTTAGCTTTCCAAATCTGAACTTCGAGTCTGGTATAACGGGTGCTAGTCTTCTCAGTGAAAGCACCAAAGTTTTAAGCTAAAATTGGTCACAAACCCCAAAAGCCATGAAAGCACCAGTGTTTACACACTGGTCCACAATACTCACACACAGATCTCAGATCTAAATAGTGTACAGAGTAAAAGTGAAGAAACAATAAAATTAAAAAAGAAGAAAGCAGGAAAAGAACAAAAGGTTTATAGTGGTTCGACAATCTGGCCTACGTCTACTTTGAATCAATCCTTTTTATTGCTTTGATACTGTAGTTACAATTACAAGCCATTGGTATCAATTACAAAGATGGCAGAGCTTCAGCGTCATAGAAGGAGAAGAAGATCCCTTTTTAGTTGCCATAGGAATCCTATTTATAGGTGTAGATCCGAAAATATCCGCCCCAAAACCTGGAATACCTCTTCTCTTGCGCAAGTGGGCCTACCAGACCGATCCAGAGCGATTTGGGATCGATGCGTGTTTAATTCATATCGATCCGAAAGTGGCCCAATCGAGTTGAAATTGAATATTAACATTCTTTAGGTTTTACGTAAGCTTCTATGAAAATTTGGTGGCATTTGGACTTGTAGATTGTCCATTATGATCGATGCAAGTTTGTGTTCACAGGCTAGCCGTCGCGTTCGCATCGATCTCCCACTCCTTATTCTACTCCCTTCGTATCGATACAGTACGCATCGATGACGTGTCTCAAAGATCCAGGAAAGATCCACCATTCATGTCGTTTGATCGAGTCATCCACTTATTTGCATCCCATTTGTATCCATCGGCATGCGCTGTTCGTATCCATCGGCATGCGATGCTCATATCCATCGGCATGCGATGTTCGTATCCATCGGTATGCGTTGTTCGTATCCATCGGTTGTTCCTTTGTTCATATCCATCGACTGTACCTTTGTTTGCATCCATTAACCAATCCCCCTTCGTACCTAGGTTGTTCGTATCGATCCAAGCTGTTGTTATGGATCGATATGAACAAGACTAATACGAACTCTACCTTCGTATCCGTCTTGACAGATATGAAGTCTTCGATTCGAAGCGTGCAGCTATTTCTATCCCATTCTATGCATACTACCACCGATCCAAAGCCATGTGTGCTATCAACATTCACATCCATCTACTGACGCCCCTCGATCCATACGTACCGTATCGATATGAACGACATCCATCGATCCGAAGTAACCCATGTTGATCAATATGAATAGTATCGATTCGAACCATATCGATACGAAGATATCGATGCAAATCATTTCTCACCAATATTGATCCATCCACATCTCGAGCATACGAACTTCGATTGACCTGAAATTTGTAACGTAGCCTCTCCTAGCCTTGTTTATCACTCCCAGTCGATCCCGTCTTGATTGGAGCTCGATCAAATATTGACAATATCGATCATAATCTTATTTCGAGTCGATATCCAATCCTGATATCCACCCTTTCCAGCCAATTTGTTGATATCCCGGCCTTGACTAAAAGGGGGTAAAGATTTGCTTTTAATTTGAATTGCTTTGGTGAATTTTTCAATTTTGGTATTTTGAAGTCAAAATCTTTAAAGATCCTATCTTAGATGTTTGGAAATGTTATTTGGGGTATATCAAAGAGCCTATAAGGTTGGGTTGTCGCTTGGCATAAGTCCCTAGCCTCCATCGCTCGTCTGATTGCTTCTAAATTAATTTCTCCATCAACGGCCTAGGCAAACTGTTGCCCAGAACAGGCAATCAAACATCTGGTCGAGGAATCCAGATTCCTGGTTAGGGCATTAGAAGAAAAAAAGTAATGGTTGAAAAAAATAAAATCCAGAGCCAAGAACCAGACATCTGGTTCAATTGGTCAGACATTTGGTAAGCTTATGGAATTAAAAATGTAAAAGGAGAAAGAAATTTTAAATTTCCAGAACTCCATGTCAGACGTCTGGCCTGACCAACCAAACGTCTGGTCTAGTTGAATTTTGCCTATTTTGCCTATTTTTGAGTGGATTCGCAATTTTTATCGATTTTCGTTGATCCTGTTAGTTATTGTCATTTATTGTCGACTTTGATGGCCTCTTTTCTAGATTTTTGGGAATATCCATTTGATTGGATTTGATATTATTTTTACGCTTTTAATTCACATTGTCGAATATGAATTTTTGGTGATAGGTTGCTTTTTACAATCGTTCTGTGTTTTGTCGCTTTAAAATACAAACGTTTTTATACTAGTATTAAATACTCAAATTCTTTCGCAAAAGATGATTCCAATATTACTTTTAATACAAAGCTCGTTTTTAAATCCATTTTCAATCTATTAGTATATACAAACTTTTACCCCATTCATATGAAAAATCTAATTAAATGACTTAGCAAAACAAGTGGTATGAAACGCTTGCATTTACTTCATCGGTTAATTCTTGACTTGTTCGATTCACCCCTCGTGACAATTTTCGAGTGGAAATCTACCATTTATTCGTAAATATTTAAGTTAAGTCAGTGGTTATCGGACATAAAGCTAAACTAATTTATTTACTAGCTTAGTGTAATTTACACTTCCTATTGATCTATGGCGGTCATTTTGAGGTTTAGACTAGCGATATGCGATGTCTCTTTATCCGCGCGGGGGACTGTACCCCATTCTGTAGAGCTTCGTCTCATTTTATGGGCAAACGACCCATGGTCTTTAAACCATTTTATTGAGTTCGGTTCATCGGGCGTATCACTGTACTACGTCGTTGTTCCGGGTTATTCGAGTTTCGGGTCATCGGACATATTGTTATACGTCGTTGTTCTGACTTATTTGAGTATCTCGTTCATTGGGTGTACATCTGTACTACGTCGTTGTCTCGGTTTATTTGAGTTTTAAGTTCATCGGGCGTATCACTGTACTACGTCGTTGTTCACGATTATTCGAGTTTCAGGTTCCTCGGGCGTATCGTTGTACTACGTCGTGGCACCGACTCTAGGTGTTAGCGACCCATGGGATAGCATCTCATTTATGATACATATGTTGGTGAGTTTTCATGCTCCCGTTTTTGATAGGCCTCCCCCTTGTGTTTTATAGATTCTAGTTATTGATTTCTAGAAATTGTGTTTCACCAATGTGATTTGCATTGATAAGCTTTATCATATTTGTGGTTTGGTAAATAAAAATAAAGAATGTGACAATTCTTTTTGGTGTTTGAGAAAATTTGAGATATTGTATGGTTTTTGTTGTTATCATATATGTTTGTCATATTTCTTATCCTATCTCATCTTATATGATATTTATAGCTAGACCGATCTGTTTATTATTTTCCTTCTTAAATAATACTCGGGTCAAACCGAGGTGTTTCAGGTGCTTCCACTTGACTTCTTGGCAGGGACTAGCTTCTGACTTTTGGTTAACCACTTTAGCTTGGTAGTTTTTGGTTTTTATACATTCGAGGTAGACACTCCTTGATGTATACATATTCTTTTGTCTAGCACTTGTACCTATCCTTTTATGATGTAGTGGATCTTTTATGACCACTATTTTAATGTTCATTTCTATGTGTTATATTCATATCTGTTTCCACCTTAGTGATATGAATATCTGTGACTGATTTATGTTATGCTTATTTATATTTGTTTCCGTAGGCCACATAGCCACTGTGTAGTAGCTTTGAGTTTGTATCTGATATGTCAGATTTCCTCTTGAAATTAAATGCATGACGTACTATCAAAGACATCGGCGCTGGCACAAAGCAATTACATAGATGGTCGCTCCTCAATAGTTTTATTCTTCGTACTAATTGACGACATTGCCCAGTAATGTCCTTGGTTAGTGTGAGTATAGATGTGGGGCATCACAACAATCCACCCTTTTGAATGGTCTGAGTTTGACATGTGCGGTTTATTGTTGATTTAAACCATCCAAGAAGGTGGGTCGTTACAAGGGATATATGTTCGCGTATAGGTGTGGGAAAATATACCCAGGGGTTCGCCTCGAATCTGAAGTATTAAATGACTCAGTGCCTTTAGGTATGTAATGGGTTTACTTTGCGGTGGAAGGTATTAAATGGTTGCTCAGTCTGCCTCCTCCCTATATAAGAGGTCTTAAAGAACCTATGATGGCACATAATAGGGAAATGGGGTCTGCTTCGTACCTACTAAGAGGTATTAAGTAGCCGGGATATGTATTTTCCTTGACTTACACTGGGTAAGTCTAAACGGGATTTCGGTTGTAGGATGTCGGCGGACTATGTCGGTGTTATTGGTAAACTAGTATTTAATAGTAGGGCTGGCATATAGGCTTTGGCTCCAACGGTCCTACATGACTGTTAGCAAAGACTTGGGTTATACCCTAATGGATTCGCCTCCTACTAGTGTGGAATCTATATGGGATACGCAAAGACCACAAAGTTTAATTGATTATTTGTCTGTTGGAGGTGGGCTAGTCAACTCTTGGATAAGTCTTTAAGATACGTTAGTAATACAGCAAATTAAATTATAGAGGTGTATCTATAGGTCATCGGTCTTTGTAGCTAAGGATTGGTTAACTAGTGATTACATTACGGAGGGCTCACTTCGGGGTTGAGGTATTAAATGGTTGTTCAGTATGCGTACTCCCTATTTAAGAAGTATTAAGTGGCTGGGGTTTTCTTTTGGGTAATACAGCATATGTGTGTGTGTATATGTATATATAGTAATACCTTTGGGAAAGGTTGGACATATCGTACGCGCAAATAGAATTAAACGGATAAGCCATGAATAAAGAAAATAATACTTAAATAGAAATCATTCGTCATAAATTAGTGTTGTGGATAAAGTATGTAATTTATTAGTCACCAGAACGTTGTTCTAACCCCCTTCTCATTACAACCCGCAAGATAGATTTAGAGGGACAAGCTACTAGTACAAGACAGGAATGATAGATGAAGAAGTCTTCTCATTCATGCTTAGCACTGGCAAGGCGACTAGATATCCAAAGAATAAAATTGATTACAAGGTAGTAGCCTTAGTCAGTAAATATATTCTATTATATATTTCTATTCTTCTATGAGTTTATGATAGCTCTTCGGTATACTTATGTTTATTACAGGTTACCAAACCAACTATCCATACCCTAATGGACTTGGGACTCGATTTAGTTGAAATTCAAGTCCATTAAGGTGTGGATTGTTACAATTTTATCACATAACATATCATATAAGGATTTTTATTTAATATACTTAAATTAATTATTTAACTAATATATCATAATATAACAAATATATTGTAGAAAATAAACACCTTTACTGCGAACAAGATTGCTTATAGAGTTGGATAAATATAACAAATTACATAATTGTCCATATGGCATACTCCTATCTCTCTCACACTTAAATTCACCTGTTATCATTTTTTTCCACTAAGTCATGGGAAGCTAGTAATAGCTCCTTGTTGATCTAGGAGTCATAATATATGCGTCGGTGAGAAGGGACTTCTACTTCGATGGGTATCACTAGTTCAGTTCCGTTTGCCAATACGAATGGATTATGTCCATTCACAAATTGTTGGGTCACCCAATAATTACAGTGTTAACTCATTAACCTAATTTCTCTTTGCTTATTTCAAATTATTCTTGATGATGGATCTGATGATCTCAATCCCCGCCTCATTCTGTCCATTCTTCTATGGATGTACTACATTTGAGAAGTTCTATTTAATTCGATATTGAGAACAGAATTCATAAGTCATTATACTTAAAAATTGAGTTACTATATCCATGATGATCTTCAGTGGCACTCCAAACTTACACAAAATGTTCTTGAATACAATGTAGACGACTTTCATTGAAGTGATTGTGGTTAAGGATTCGCCTCAACCCGTTTTGTAAAGTGATCCACTACAGCAATGGCGTGCTTAGCTCCTCTTCGGTCCATTGGTAACACTAATTATAATGATTCCCCAACCTGCAAATAGCCACGGGCTAACCATTTGCGTATGTTCATTGGATGTGGCACTATGTTTGTCCGAAAATCTTAGATATTTGTCACATTTCCTTAAATACTCAAGCAAATTTGGTTAACAGTTGGCTTTGTAGTGAAGTATCATCTTTGCCATACTTTTCCTCCCACTGTAATCACCTTAGCCTCCTTCATGATCATCCTTAAGGATATTATCCACTCTATCCTTGTCAACACACCTTAACCAGGGGCAGAGAATCCTCTCTTGGATAAGACTCCATTTTGTGTAGTGTAATGTGGTACATTACGCAAGAGTTTTCGCTTTTCGTTCCAACTATTTGGAAGAGTTGCCTTTGTTAAATAATATTTAAATGGAGTCATCCAGAACTCCTTCTCCTTGATTCTACGCATTTAAAGCCCAGCTTTAGCCTTTCTTATAGGAATCAGGCTAGTCTACAAAGGGTGAAATGGGTAGATTTCAAAAAGTTCCCTGTTTGAATCATAGTGTGCCTATGATTTCTTATGTGTTATAGTATATCTAATCTAGTTTTAAATAAAATCATTTTTTATTAATTTTTTATACTTGTTAATTAATCTTGTTAACATTTCAACTAAATGTATAATTTGAGAAAGCATCATTTATGCATTCAAACACATACAAGAACACGAACAATTTGACATAAACATGTGTATAACTATAACTACACATTGTATATGCATGCATATTATACTTACATACATGTAACAAACTCACACACAAATCGGGAATGTAAATGCCTAATTATATACATATGTTTGAATACACTACAATATATGTATATGGTATGTATAACACTGATAACCATATATATAGTTTATGCATGTATATACATATGCTACTTATATGTTGTGTATGTGTGTGTATATTTATAAGTATGAAAACAATTCACATAAAACTGATATTTCAAAATAAGAGTAAATTTGAAGGGTAAAGATGGAGAGGAAAATTATGTTACAATTAAATCTAATCAAATCTGAATTAAAAAAGAAATAACATTTAGTGAAATCCCACTTTACTTTTCTACTTAAATCACCAATTTAACAATTAATTTAATACTATATCAATTCCAAACTTAATTATAACAAAAACCCAAACCCTTAAAATTGTAAATTTGAAAGTGCAACCAATCAATATAAAGAAGAAAAATAATAATTTAACTTACTATCCCTAATGACATAATTGGATCGAAAACATAATACTTATATTTATATACACAAATAAATGTAATAAACTATGATGTAATTTTAAAACATAAAATTGAAGAATTTGAAACAAATCAATCAAACAAAAGATTTAATTTAATTGTTGGTTTACAACTAAAAAAAATGAAGATGAATTTATGATATACACACACCCTCACTCATTTTCATAATTATGTCTACTAAAAATAGATCCATGTTTAAAGGGAATAAACTTTAGCAACAACAATAATTCATTGAAACATAATAGACCTATAATAACACACGATATTATATCCAACAAGCAAAAGGTTTTGTTTTAGTTCTCAAATGAACTAAAAAATAAATTATTTGGTTAGAAGAATAACTAACTACTTTAACGATAAAAAATTAATAACAAATCAATTTGATAATAATTAATCATTTCAGATCCAATTAAAATACCAACGTTCAAATAAAACTATACACAAATAAAATACACAGAAGAATTTTAAAATAGATCCAAATAAGTGGCTATAATATACATATATGTGAAAAACTAAACATCGTGAATAAATTATATATATAAGAAGAACATACCACAAAATCTTACCTTTTGTCATACCTTAATTTATGGCTTCTCCCTAAATTTCCAAGTGAATTAGCATCCCACCTTGCAAGAGAAGGATGAACTATCTTTGTTTTAATTTAATTTCATGTTTACTTGAATTTTCTTTGAGTTATTTTTTTGAAGGGAAAATTTCGGCCATGCTAGTGGAGAGAAGAAAGAAAAGTTTCTGTGGAGGAAGAATGAATCAAGAAGTTTATTTTAATGGGATAAAAGGGACCCTTCTTGTTCTCTTCTTTCAACTTCTTATCTAATTCCCTTTTAAATTGCAATTAACTAATCACTTTATTCTCTCAACCTATAGCTGGCCCTAGTTTTCTCAAATGATGGGTAAAGCCCCTATGTAATTATTTCATTATTTATACCTAATTGAAAAGTATACTAATATTGCATATAGATATATTCAAATATAACTTTTATACATGCATTTAAATAATTACCAACAAAATTAAAAACTTAAAATAAATTGACAATGATTAATATTTCATAAATATTTATTAGTTTAATCAATTCATAACATTTTACAATTAATTAAATTATGTGATTTTTGGAGAAATCACAAAAGTAGTTGTGTGACTTGGGGTTGTGAATTTTGATAGTGATTAATATTGAATGATTCAAATATCAACATTTACATGCCACTTTAGCTAGTATGTCATTTTCTCATGACTTAGGGGTGTGAATGCAGTATCAACGAATGCATCGATATTCTTTCTCAAAATATCTTGATTGGGAATATTTAACATGGCATGTTATTTTATATTGTGATAATTTTCCATCGATTACAACTTCTAGTAATTATTATTACATAAAATATCATTTAAGGATTATATTCAATATACGTTAACATAATTAGTGTTGCGTCAAAATTAGCGACCAACGCCCACTTGCATGAAAGCACCAATATCCAGTCATAGATCTCAGATAGTATCTTATGTAGAGAATATAATATGAAGAAAAAACAAATTAAAAATGAAAGCAGGTAAAAAGGGACAAGATTTTATAGTGGTTTGGCAAACTCTGGCCTATATCCACTCAAGAATAATCCTTTTTATTATACTGTAGTTTTTTTTACAATTACAATCCAAAATTCAAGAATAAAATTGGTAGAGTGTTTCCTAGGTTGAAGATAAAAAAAGCAAAAAGAAAATCCTTTTTCTAACAGCATGTGTTGTATTTACAAGGGAAGAATTGCACGGATCAGGCTGAAATTTCGGTAGAAGGTTCGAGAGAACAAGAAGAGGCCACCTAAAAATTTACAGGCCCATCAGGGCCCACAATAGGGATTGGTGCTGATCCCTATTAGTGTGTCCAAATGGGCTGCAACGACCCAGAATTTAGTCGCTATTTAAATGAATAATTAATTATATTTTAAATAATTAATAAATAGATGTTTATTAACAAATAAAACTATTTTTAATAATAATTAATGATAATAAAATGCTTTTCAAAAATTGTTGACCAAAATATTTAGATTATAGAGAAATAGAAAATGTAATTGGAGATTATTTTTTGAAATATCGATTTTTCATGTTTAAAAGTGATTCAAAAGGTTATAACACTGTGTTAAACATGCAAACACATTACAAACAACTTTAACATGTTGTGCACATGTACATATGCATATACACATTTGCACATTTAAACATATTAACATATAAAATCTTATTTAATAAAAGTAAATACACACACACACACATATATATATATATACATACATATAAAAATACACTTTTTCAACATAAATACACAGAGACATAGCATTAATAGTTGAAACCAAAGGAGGGTAGTAAGTGAAGTAACTGGGCTAGTCCGTAGCGGAGGAAATGGGCGAATTTCAAAAAAGTTAGCCATTTTGGATCTTTAATGGGCCTATGAAGTCTAAATATACTTAGAACTTTTCTAAGTTTCTTTTAAATAAAATCAATATTTTATTTAATTTTATAAATAAAGTTTTGCTTTAATTTAATGTTCATGTAAATTAGAGTATATCAAATATATTTTTATGCACATATTTGTATGTAACGGTAACTTTTTAAATTTATTTAGAGAAGGAAACTTTTCATTTCCTATCTCTTATATTATTCAACTAATGACAGGGCATAAATTTATTTAGAGAAGGATACTTCTCATTTCCTTCCCCTTAACTTATTCAGTTAATGATAGAGCATAAATTTATTTAGAGAATGAAACCTTTCATTTCCTTCTCTTAACTTATTCAATTAATGAAGGGGCACATTTTTTGTATGGAGAGAGAAAACTTTCATTTCTCTCCCTTTAATTAAATTGATTGATCATATGCATGTCATTAATAAGCAACATATATATGGCATAAATGTAAGTATAAACAAATATATATATATATATATAGTGTAAATTCTGTAAGTGTGACATATGAAACAAAATTAACTGGATAGCTAATCACATAAAGGAAAAATGGGAAATAAACAAAGGTTAAGAACGATGATTGAATCAATTTTCCATTTCATAAACTTAATTAATGCAGCATATAAATGAAAATTTATAGGCATCATAATATAAGGATATAAACAGTCGAAAATACATGTATTTATATATTATTGTCTTATTTAAATTGTTTCCTCCTTTTGGAAAGAAATCAAATCATACTTTGATAATATGAAATGCATGTAACAAATTTTATATATGCAAACATACATATAAAATTAATCATGCGTATATAAGATTAAACCAAATCTTTCTGCTTAATAAAAATAAAAGATTTATAGCAATAAATTCAAAAATAGGTTTATTGTCAAACCATTAATTGTATGTATGTAATTCAATAAAATATCTCTAATTAATACAAATTAGAGACTATAGTAATCAAATTAAAATTTAAAATTATTGCCAAAACATCTTCATTTTTTAAAATTTCCAAAACAATACAACAATACAACCACAAAATACATATGTTAACGTTCAAATCTAAAACTACATTTTGGTGTATATGACTTAAAACATGAATCTTCAATAAAACACTGTAGTATTCATAAACAAATTTTAGCTTAATTTGTTAAAGTACAATCTGATCAAAACAATATGAACATACAAACTTTTAGATCTAAAGGGTTATACTTTGAATTGAATGTTTACAATATAGATCTATAATAAACATTGTATTCAAACGTATATAAATTTTAATTTTAATTTAACAAAATAAGAACCCAATTGATAAATTGAACATACAAAATTTCTGATCTAAAAATTAGACTTTAAACTGAACGTTTAGAACATAGTTCCAAAACAAAACATTATACTTAAACGTATACAAATATTAGTTTTGGTTTATTAAATAAAACACTAATTGATTCATTCAACAAATAATCTTCAACTTAAATGAGGCAGTTATATGTACATAAAAAATATAATAATTAGATTTTTCTTTCAACAAAAATCATATCAAATATCATTATCTATTAAAGAAAAACATATATACCTTATTACCCAAAACCTTGAAGTACATCTTGAAAATGGACTCCTCTTATGATGTTGTCTAGAAGTCACGCCTTGAATGATAATATCTCCTCAGATCTTCAAGATCCTCATCCTATCCTTACAAGAGATGGATGAACCACTTTTATTTTATTTATTTTTGACGTTTTCGTATAAAGTTGAAAAAATTTTGGAAATTTTTTTTATTTTCTACCATGAAAATTTATATGGAGAGAAAGAAACAGGCTGAATAAGAAAGAATGAATTGTATGTATAGAATGAATTAGAGAATATGTTTTATTTGAAAGAATGAAACTTTTCTCATTCTTTGATTAAAACTTCCCTAATTAATTCCCTTAATTGTCTCTCTCTCCAATCCTTTCTTTACAAATATGTCATCAAGTCATAAAATTTCCATAAATCTTGTGTTTGTGCTTAAATTGGTCACAAACCTCGAATGTCGTGAAAGCACGAGTGTTCACAGACAAATCCTCAATATCCAATCAAAGATTACAGATGTAGATAATCTAGAGAGTAAAAATGAAGAAATAACAGGTTTAAAATGAAAGAAAGTAAGAAAAGATGTGAGATTTATAGTGGTTCGGCTATCTCCGGCCTACGTGCACCTTGAATTAATCCTTTTATTCATTTTACTGTAATTACTGTTACAAGACTTTGAAATAATGAAAAAATGACAGAGTTTAGCCTAAAAAGGAAGAAGAAGATCCCTCTTTAGTTGCCATGGAGTTGCTACTTATAGGAGTAGACCAGGAAAAAAATCTGCCCAAAACTCGAAATACCTTTTCTTATGCCAAGGTAGGCCCACCAGATCGATCTGGGGTCGCTTGGGATCGATCTTAATCGATCCAATTACAATTCTTATCGATCCAAAAATAGTCCAATTGAGTTAAGATCAATCATGGAGGTTCTTGAGTGCATAAGCAAGCTTCTGTGAAAATTCCATAGCATTTGGATTTGTAGAATGAGAGTTATGATCGGTCCAAATTCGTTTATGTCAATGCAGGCTGGAACCTTCATATAGATCAAGATCTGTATGCATCATACTTTGTATCCATATACTGTATCCATGCTTTTTGTATCCATGCCTTTCTTGTCCATGCCTTTCGCATCAATTCGGGTTGGGCATTCCATCTTGTATCGGTTGATACGAATATGATTAATATGAATTGTGCCTCCAAATCCATCCAATGCCACCTTCTTTCATATCCATTAGCTACATGTCCATACCCTTTACCCATGTCCTTCATATCCATCCATCATCCCTCCTTTGTATCAATCCATGCCACATTCGTATCGATCCCTTGCTTGCCTGCTACCTTTCATATCCATGCAAGTCCTGCTCCCTTCATATCGATCCGAGTTTCGAACGATATGAAGCGTGCCGCCATGTCTCTGCCATGTCCATCCAATCAATGCACATTGCATCGATACGAAACCTATCGATCCAAAGTACGTAGCCATGTCCATCCCTGATCGATACGAAAGTATCGATACGAACCTACTTCCCATTGTAACCACCCGAAATCCACGCTCGAAAATCGACATCTATACTTCACTCATATTCGAATGCCGCAGATTCGAACGTCAAACTCCAGCTCGGATGGAGCTTATAACACATTAAGTACAACAACACAGCGGAAGAAAAAAATGAATAATATCATCGATATACAACAGTTGATACAATATGATACAATCGAATATCAATACAAATATCAAAGATAGATAAAAGTGGAAGACGCAGCAGCAGCAGTGGAAAAAAAATAACTCCAATGCCAAAGCTCCAAAGACTCTAAAAGCTAGAACCACCAACATGCTTTTCGAACGCGAAGCGAGAAACTCCCATCACATTGTGTTAAGCAAGGTCAGTCCAAAATGAAACAAATGCGATCACTAAATCCAAAGGCTTCGAAGATTTCCAAAAGCTACCAAACCCGAGACTGAAAGCTACCGAATATACATCTACTAGCTGATTATCTGAAAATCTAACTCTAGACTGCCTGTGTGGAAAATTTGTGGGCACATAGAGTTTATGAAAGGAACAATAAACTCCAGGTCAGTCATGGGACTAGTGTGAGCAAACAAAAACAGTTTTTTTGAATAAAATCAAACAAAAGAATCTAAAAATAAATTCACAATGCTTTTTGGAAAATGAAACTACCATAAGGCCTTCCGCCGCACACACAATGCAAATGCAGAATTGGAGAAGATTTCTCCTTATGATAGTCAACATGCTTGATACGTAAAATTCTTTTGATATTATTATTGGTGCATAGTGCAGAAAACCTTTCGAAAGTACAATATCAATCTTAGCCAGCATAGACATTTCGTACTATGCCTACTATAGCTACCATCTAAACAGTGGGTCACCATCATAAGAAAATGGCAAGTTCTATAACTAAAACCTACAAGGCGTGTATTAGTGATTGAATTTTTAACAAATGGTCAGGCAAAGGGACTTCCTGAGCCACATGGTTACGCCTCTGAAGATATGCCTCGAGAACTTAACCAGCTCTCTGCAAACACAAGGCCGGGTTACCCCTATAACTAGGTAACTATTGACACGAGTATGTCATCCCCCGGTCGTAACCAACCTTTATCCGAGCACTCGACACCAACAACCACAAAGTAATAAATTTGTAGTAACCACATAGGTTAAATATCTGGGCTCCATACCATGATACCACCTCTATCCTGAAGGAAATGGACATACCCTCAGAGGGCGCTACCCCCAAATAACCTTGCCGCATCTTTCCTGTTTCGACCATTTTCGGGTTGTCAGGTCCGACGAGGTCACGTCTACAAAGCAACTCTTTACACAAAAGCCATGCTTCGATCAGCACATGATCAGCAGCACTTCGTATGCCACGTTACCAAATTGAGACTGTATCACTAGTAACCATCAACTACATAACCTCTGAGCTCGTACGTCTCAGAGAAAGGTGTTAAGCTAAGAGAATAAATTCTTCGCCACCAAACAGAAATGTATTTGATAGAAGCCAGCTTTACATCTCAAAGCCTAATGTCAAACACACATCCATAAGTATAGTTAATTAATCATCTGATTAATTGAAACCATATTAATTACTAACCCAAGTTAATTAATATTAATTAATTACAAATTATTTTAATCAATTAACCTTTAATTATTTATTAATTAATCTTTAATAATAAATTAATCATCCTTAATTAATAAATAAGACAACCTTTAATCATTAAATAATTAACCACTAATTATTTAATTATTCTTTAATTAATTAATCACATTAATTAGTTAACCCTTAATTAATTATCATTTAATTAATTATCCTTAATTAGTTACAAATTAGTTAACCTTAATTAATTAATTAATTATCCTCAAATTAATTACCTTAATTAATTAATTACATAAAGTAAATATCCTTTAATCACTTGATTAATCAACTATAAATCATTAATTAATTACTTTTAATTAAGTAATTCTCTTTAAGTAATTAATCACCTTAATTAATCAATTCTTCCTTAATCACTTTCATTAATTAATTATTCCTTAATCACTTAAAAGATAAACTATTTATCTTTATTATTTTTAATTATCATTTAATCTGTATTTAATAACCCTTTGGAAATATATCATCATCAATACATTAATTCACTTAAAATCTTCAAGTTAGATTAAGGATAATAAAACATTTCATTTTTCCCAATTATTCACTTAATTGAAAAATTAAGTTTATAAACTTTAGAACCAAAAGTATATAGATTAAAACACTGTTAACTTAATAAATTTGAAATAATTTATTTTTAAACATTTTCCTTTAAACAAATTCTTAAACTTAATTAAACATTCATTATATAAAATAATTAAGTAAGAAATTGTTTAACTTTCAAAACCTTGTTTAATTTAAAAAAAAAACTGTAAAACTACAAACCGAGACGAACTCATGTTTAACCCAAGCCTTATTTCAAGTTTCTCTTCAAAACCCCCGAGTATAAATTTTTCTTCAAGTTATTCTTATGACATCCCCGAGACTTGCTTCGAGTTACCCCTCCTCCTTTCCATTTTTACTTTGTTTATTTTTTAAAAAAAATTTAAAAACTTGTTAACACGCTAAACTACTATGAACTCACCTGAGCTAACTGCTCAATTTCTCGAATCCGACTTCGAGACAATCACCTCCTTTTCCAAACTTAACCTCAATGACATCTCCTGACACCGTGCACGTGCACGATCAGAATGGCTTCCTTCGATCAATTATGACGCCATCCGCAAGTCACAGGTGATCTTCCCAAAGCATCCAATCACGCAGAATTTGGGTATGATCTCAAAATCAAATTCGAACCCATAAGAACCCCACCTAGAAAAATTCGATTGTCAACAACCACCACATGCTGAACCTTCTGACCACCAGAGATCCTGCCATTCATATTAGAGACGCATCACGTCCTCCTCGCAACATTCCCCCACCTACGATCGCTTCAAGTTCGCCCATGGAAATGCAACCATTTATTTTCCGACCATGACAAAAACTGGGTTAGAAACCCTAAATTTTGGTCATACTATCGCCTCAATGATTTATAAATCCAGCAACTATTTTTCCGATAAACTACATCACCAAAACCCCCTTGATATCAAACCCGAGGCTCAATTACACGTTGATCATCGGGAATTGTCCATTTTTACAATTCCGTTCAACCCAACTTACCTCGACAATCCCGTACTTAAAAATCAAGATATTCGTACCAAAATTCATTATTTGATAATAATAATAATCTGTGGAATCCAAATACGAAATTTAGTTTATTGATTTTTCGGATAAAATTGTTCATTTATGTAATTTCCAATTTTTAAAAATACTTATTAAATAAATATACATGAAACCATTTTTAAAATTAGTATTACATCATTACAATCACCTTTCGTTTAAAGGTCGAACCCTGAAATCATTTAGATCGGATGATCTGATTTTTTTTCTTTTGAACAAGTTTTCAATTCTTGTTAATATATCAACAAAGATATATATTCATGTATGCATAGTTACATATATATACATATCCATACCTATTCAAACATATTTCACAACTTTACTCAAAATTAATCACATGCAAACCAGATTATATATATGTAAAGGTTGAATAGTTTGCTCACCTTGACTTTTGAAAGAACAGAGCAACAGGTTGGAGCCTAAAGTTGATAATGATACTTGATACTGATTTGCATTTTGATCTGTTACTTGATTCTTATTGCAAATTGAGTTTGAACCTGATCTTGATGCTTCTCAGGAATCAGTTGAAGCTTTTGAATTATTGGTGTTTAAGATGCTTCAGTTTTATAGCTTCCAGGCTTTGGTTTACAAGCTTGAAGATTTTGTTTCTGGTTTTTTTCATTTTCCATGTTTCATTCTTTTCTGTTTTGATTTTCTTCTTTGATCAGGTTTGAGTTTGTTTTGATTCAGCTTGCTTTTGATTTGTTTGAAATTGAAACATATTTTTTTTCTTTTTTTTGTTCTCAGGTTTTGAACAGAGAAGATGAGAAGTAAAGAAATATGAAATCTAGTTTCTTTAATTTATGTTATTTGTATTTTTTTTAAACCAAAGACTTTCTGTTTACAATATATATATATATATATATATATATATTATAAATAGAATATATTTTAATTAGCTTTGAAATATAAAATTTTACCAATTAAATATTTATAAAAGAAGATTATTAAACTAATTTATTAGTTTTCAAAAGAATGAACTTGCCAATTTGAATGATTATAAAAGAAAATTATCAAGCCAATTTAATTATTAATAAAAAAGATAAACATTATATACATTGAAATATGGTACATAAACATATATATATAAACTTAAATAATTAAATAAAAAGAAAATTGTAAACACTTGTAAACATTTAAGTTAGCTTTTAACATTTGTAAAACTTTTTAACAAGTGTAAGCTAAGTAAAAAGCATGATAACAAATGGAAATAATCTTTCTTTGTTAATTAAAAACTTATAAATTATAAAATATTAAGGAGAAATCTGGTATTCATTTCTCAGTTCAAATCTTTTTCTTTCCTAAAACTCTTTCTTCTCATCTTCTAAACTAAAGCCTGAAACCAAAAACAAAACTGAAAACTTAAAGCAAATATTACTGGATCAGACAACAAGCGAAACACATTTCAAATTCAACTCAAAAATAATCTATAGAAATCAACTCAACGATTCAGAATCAAATTCATATCAAGTGTAACAATTCCTGATCGAAGAAATTAAAGCTTGGAATAAGAATCTACTCCTCTGTTCTTTTATAAGGTGAGTAAAATTTTACTTTAAAAACAGTTTAAATTTTTGTGACTAAACTAGCTGCATGTGATGAAAATTTGAAGAAATAATAGTATACAATGATTACTTGAATGTTGAGGTTGTCAATGTATGTACAAACATTTGATTTGTTTGAGATAATCATGTGCATGTATATATCTGTTCTGTTGTTCTTCACAGGCTTAAGAACAGCCTTTTAAAAATTCATATCTTCTCATAGATTTGACTTTAGGCTTGAATTCCTAAATGAAAACTGTTCCTAACTATATAATATCAATTCTAAAAATGGTTTCAGAATTCTACATTTAGAAATTAATTCAAATTAGGAAATTACAATGGAAAATCAATTTTGGTCAAAATATCAACATCTAAGATTTTGAATTTGGATTTTATAATGTGATGTGTTGTGGAAAATGATGAATTTAAATAGTAAAACCATGATTTCTAGTGTAGTATTCATCGAGATATTTGGAAATGATCAGATTTTAGTAAACGTCGAATTCAGACGATTGATAGGATGTTAGTCGTTGTCGAAGGAAGCTCGTAGGAGGAGGATCATAGGAAAAATAGTTTGGAATTTTTTTGGTGATCGGAGTTTCTGGGCAAAGGTGGACTAGGATTTTCGTGAAGTTTTTGGACGATGGGGTTACTAAGGCTTTTGCGACGCCGATAGTTAGCCGAAGGCAACCGCTTGTGGGGGAAAGGTTCGTCGGAGTTTGGCATGGCTTAAGGTGGATTGGCGGGTGATTCTGAGGTCGGAGGCGACGGCAATGGGTGGTTTCTGATCAAGGATTGGGTTCGATTTTCTGATCAGATAATTCGATTTTGACTAGGTGACGTTTTTGTGGTTTTGGGTGATAGTGTGGTTTTTCATGGTCGTCGGCAGCTTGGTGAAGGCCGGAGGGATGGTCGGCATCGCGTAAATTGTCGTGCATCGTGCATGCATGCACGTTGTGTCATGAGAAGCTTGGATGTGCTTTGAGTTTGGGTTCTCGGGGATGAGCTTGGGTAAGTTGGGTTTCAACTCGAAGTAGATGAAGTTTGTGTGATTCTCGTGTTTTGCTCGGGATTTTGTTGGTTAATCTTGGGTTTGCTTTTGATTAAGTAAACAAGTTTAAATTCCAAGTTTTAAAATTTTGAAATCATATCCGGGTTTTAAGTTTTGAAGAAAACATTGCCAGGTTTAAATCTTAAGAAAAAATTAACTTTTCAAGTTTAAAAGAAATCAAGTTTAAACTTTAAAAGCAAAGTAAAAACAAGTTTAAAAGTTTTGGAAATGCTTAGTTTTCAAAGAGAAATGTTTAACAAGTTTTAAAATATATATTAAATTAGATAAATTTTAAAAAATATGTTAATTGGGTTTTCAAAAATAACTATGTATTAAAAATTATTAAATAACTTTGAAAGATTTTCAAAGATTTAAAGTGTTAAATTAGATGTTTACATTGTTTTCAATTATAATTGATTTCTAAATGTTTTATTTTAAATAAGATTTAACGATATAATTAAGTAATCAATTATAATAAAGAGTTTATCTTTAAGTAATTAAGATTTTGATTAATCAAAGTTAATTAATTTGTGAAGATAATAAAGGTTAATCAATTATTGTTAAGGATTAAAGAATAGTTAGTTAATGTAAATAATTTATTGATAAGTAAGAGTTTAATTAAGATAAATGATTTTTCTTAATTAATTGAGGTCTTTTAAATATAAGGAGTTAAGTAATTATTCAATTAAAACTAAAGACAATTTATTAGTTTGGTTAATTAAAGATAATCACATATGAATTAATTAAGTATGGTTAGTTAATGAAGTAATCAGTGAATAATTGATGAATGTAATTAAGGGAAAAATCGTTAACTAGTGATTAAGTGATAATTAATTAATGTAATTAACTAAATTAATTAATTAGTTTAATTAATTAAGATAATCACTTAATGTAAATAATTAAGTATAATTACTCAGTGAAGTAATTAAGGGGTAATTAAGGGATGTAATTAGTTAAAGGGAAATTACTTAATGGAGGTAATTAAGTGGAAGTAATTAAGTATTAAGTACTTGGTGTAATTAATTAAGAATTAATTAATTAGTAAAATTAATAAAAGAGTTAATTAATTAAAGTAATTAATTAAAGGGTTAGTTAATTTCTGTATGTGATTAATCAAAGTTGACTAATGAATATGATTAATTAAAGATTGATTATTAAATTAATTAAAAGAATAATTAATTAATAGAGTAATTAGAGGACCATTAATTAATATAATTAATGGAAATAATTAAGGTTGATTAATGTGATTAATTAAAGGATAATTAATCAATATAAGTGATTATAGAATAATTAATTAATGAAATAAATTAAGGGTCAATGTAATTAATTATAGTTAATTAATAGTAATCAAGGGATTAATAAGATTGGTTTAAGGATAATTAATTTGTGCAATTAATTTAAAGGTTAATTACTTAACGTAATTAAAGGATAATTAATCAAGGATGATTAATTAACATGATAATTAATTATTTGGGTTGTAATTAATTAGTGTTAAGTAAGAAGGATGTAAAAGTAATTTAAGTAATTAATTTAATTTATTGGTGGTTAATTAAATTAATTAGAGATGGTATGGCTAAATTATCTTGCTTACGGATGATTAAATGATATTGAATGCCTTGGATTATGTATCTTTAATATGTGATATGGGTTGCTTTGTGATATGAGATGCCTTGGTTGAATTGTGATAATATGGATTATCTATTTATGATAATGTGAATTATCTATCTGTGTGAATATAGATAATAAATTGAATTGTTTAAACTTAAACAACTTGGACATTAATGTGAGAAATGCGGATTACGGATCTTATGGCTAGAATTAACACTAGAGGATGGTGAATAGTGTTTACAAAGAAGTACTAAATCTTTTTAAGTTTATGTTAATTTGAACACAGATGTATGCAATATTCAGACACAGATATGATCACAGAAACAAACATAGATGCAGAAATAAAGTAAAAGCAGTAAAGGAAAGAACACACCGAATTTTATACTGGTTCGGAGTTACGCTACATCCAGCCCCGCATACAAGTACAGATTTCCTTTCAAAAGCAATTGTACAATTACACCCTCGATTTCAAGGCAGCGAGGTACACCCTCCAGAATCACAATACTGTGGGTAGAGATACTTGATTTCCCGGGCAACAAGTTCACCCAATTGATTTCCCAAGGCTACAATCACACCTTATCTCGCTTGATTGATTTCCAAGGCTACAATCACACCTTTTCTTGCTAAGTTTATTACGAAATGCCTATAACTCTGAATAGCACTGAGGATCTTGTTGAGATAGTGATAGAGAATCAAACCAGAAATGATCTAGTTAGATTCAATGTTGATTTCGGCAGAGTAATGGTAAGAAAATGTATATAGAAATGTGGAAGAAGAAGAGGAGTGAAAAAGGATAAAAACTGAATTGAAATTCGTTGAAACCAACCCCTGTTTATAGAGGAACAAGAGCCATGTCCATTCGTGAAGAGTTATGACGAATAGACACTTCTTTTGAAATTTAAATTTTGAACTCAACTGACACTATGTCGACATGGGGTATATGGGCTTCTCGACATCCCAAAGCAATTTTTGATGTTTTGTTTTTCTTTGAAAATAACTTTTATAAAACTATTTTAAACTTTTATAAATATACTTAAATATAGTTGAAATACATAAATAAATATATATAATAATATTTTGGTATATATAAAATTTTACTATAATTTTATATTTAAATCTAAGTATATAAATATTAAAAAATTAAATATAATTTTATTTTAAAAGATAGTTTAAAACCAAGGATAATTTGATTTTGAAATTCAAGATTATTTTGAGGCTAAAAGTATTTGAAATCAGGATAGATGTTTTTGATTCTTTTAAAAGGAAGGTTTTGGAATCATTTTGAAAACAATATATAATTTTGAAAAATCATTTTGAATAAAAAGTTAGCGGATACAAAATAATGTTCCCATAGATTTTTCGTAGGTTCCATCCTACTTAGGGTTCCATCCCTTTAACAGGCTCGAAGTGGATTCCATTCCACGAATAAATTGGATTTTAAGATGTCGGTGCTTTTCTAGGAGTTTTAACAAAATTCCTAACTGAAAAATAAGCTACTTGAACTCTTGATTATCTTGATACTCATGAGTCTTCAATCTTGATATCTTGAATCTTTATATTGTGTAGTCTTCATTCTTGGTACCTGCATGGTTAAATCCTGCATATACATATGTATCTAAACTCATAATGTTAGTATTTATATTTTATATTTTATTCTAAGGTTGTTGTCATCAAAACCATCATCTCACGGACTAATAATCTCCCCCTTTTTGATGATGACAACCTTTGATTATAAAATATTACTTCTATCCTAATAACTCCCCCTTAATCTATGCCTAACTATTCCATTTTATACTTCTCCCCCTTTGTCATCAACAAAAAAACCATCTCCAAACTATATAAACCCCCCCCCCCCCTCATTCTTGGACTAAAATACCTGCATTAATAAACTTATACAATGGAATATAGAATTAAGAGATAATTATATTGATAGACACAATAATGAATTAAAGATTATATACATATCAATGTATAATTATACATGTTTTGTACAACAAACATCATTCCTCACTAAATATCAATCAATATCAAACCAAGCCAAAGCAAACGAAATCAAATCAATCAAAGCGAACAATTCAAACAAAGCAACCAAATAAAATCAAACGTTATGAGGAACTTCCAACTATCCTTCTTCTCCAAAGATAGGGTCTGCTTTAATGGCATCCCAATTTTCATTGTCATTGGTGAGAGAGACAGGAGGATGTGCTTCGTTATCATCCTTGTGCAGGGAGGAAATTATCCATCGTATCGCATCGAGATGCCTTTCTTGCTCCTTGATCATCTGCATTTGACTCAATTCTAAGTGTCGCTGGTTACGAAGAATGAACGAGAGAATACTCTTGAATGAAATAAGAGTTTCTTTAAGATTCTCAGATAAGTTATGAATTGGATTAGCCATATTTGAAATTGTGAGAAGAATGAGAGATAGAGAAGATAAGAAATAATACTTAGTGATGAATTCTGGAAGAGATAGGTATTTATAGGTGTAGAAATTCGGTTGAAATGAATAGACATGTGGTAGTTATTCAAATTTCAAATTCGAAATGAATTGTCATTTCTGACCAGTACATGTCGACATGGTCATAGGGGGTATGTCGACATGGTGTAGTGAAATTTGATGATTTATTTTGATTTTGTGAATAATTGTGTGTGTGTGTGTCTATATATATATATATATATATATATATATATATATATATATATATATAATATACTAACATTTATTCTGGAGATAAGATAGGCTAGATAACAGAAAATAAATTCCATTCATTTCATACTAAGACGATGCAACCATTAATCATAAAGAACTACACGAACATTCAAACCAAAATAAACTAAAACAAGTACAACAAGATATGAAAAGGTAGAACTAATTAGAGGATGATGATGATGAAGAAAGTCTAAGTTTCTTACTGACTTTGGAAATGAACTTGTTCATCTTGGATGAAATTTTGTCCAACTTCTTGCTAATTGATTGTTTAAGAATCCGTTGATTCTCAACAATTGTCTTTTGGTTTTTGAGAAGGGATTTGTTGGATGGATTAGGAGGATAGTCGATGCTTTCCAAAGAGGTTTCACCTTCTTCTTCTTCTTCAATTTCCATTTCATCCCCTTCTTCTTCCTCTTCCTTTTCCTCTTCCTCTTCTTCCATTTCCCCATGAGCCAAACGCTCTTCCTTTTCGAAAGAGTCTCATAAGGTTGAAAAAAAAGTGGAATTTTCATAAGTGAAATGTTGGAATGATTGAAATTTTTTCTAGAAACAAATTCTTTGCCTTTGAAATCCACTCCAAAATAGTTAAAAATTCGAGTGAGATAAATTCCATGATACAAAATGTTCTCACCCATTTCAAGATTTTTAGGACGAAGTTCATCCAAAATAACTTGCACCCAATTAATGTCATAATTTCCAAAAATAGCAAAAAGTGCTTTGCAAACTTTTGAAGTAGAATTGTTAAAATTCCCCGATCTTGGGGTCAAAGTATGTTGCAAAAGAAGATTGACAATTCTTGCTTTTGGTCGAAAGTTTCGATTTTTAAATTCAAAATCATTATTTCCTTCAAAAATGTGATAAAATGTCTCACGGTCATTTTCATCGATTTTAAAACTAGAAAGATCCATTCCCGTACTCTTTCAATTGAGAATGGTACCCAAAAGATTACAATTCAAAACAATTCTAGTGCCTTTGACACTACTCCAAATTTCATCCTCATTTCCATTATAAAATTCACAGTTTAAATTAGCATAGAAAATTTTGACAAGATTTGGATAGCAAACAAAATCATTTTGAGAAGCATCAACAAGACTAAGAATTTGATTGTTTGCAAAAAGAGAATCAATTTCATAAGAAGAAAAATCTTGAAAGATAGCAAACTTTTCGGGATGGACTTTGGCATAATTAGCATAATTAATGTATGCTTTTATTGCCTCCGGATCATTGAAGAGTTGATCTTTTATCTTTCTGAAAATTCTCATGGTAGAGGGGTTGCTTGAAGAAGCCATTAAAGTAGAGAGTAGAGAGCTTGAAGTTTTGAAGAGAGAGTTTGAATTTGAAAATGAGAGTGAAAAGATATGATAAAGGATAGTGAAAAATAGATTCTCAAAAGACATGTTCTCTGGTCAAAAGATGTTTTTTCAGAGAATTGAATGAAGTGAAAAGGTGGAGGGAAATTTAACCATTTGAATTCAAATTTTGAATTTTGAATTCTGGTACCCATGTCGACATCATGGTAGGGACCATGTCGACATGTGCCTATGAATTTCTATGATTTATTTTTCCTAAGTACTCTAATATATATATATATATATATATATATATATATGTATATGTATATATATATGTATATATACTTATTATATTTAATGTATATATATCTGGAATATTATTAAAATTATAGTATTTTCAATATATTATTATACTATGAAAATAATAAAAATAATAAAATAATAGTAAAATTCTAAAATTCAAATAACACACCAATTCAAAATAAATCAATCAAGCAATCAAGCATCTAATTCAAAGCATGCAATTTCAACCAATTATATTATAAATGTGTACCTATTCCTGAGTCCATTTCTTTGAATTCGTCAAAGTCGTGAACTGCCGTGAAACACAAGTTTGAATTATCTGTCTTCTGATCATCATCACCTAAGGACGAATCTGAGTCATCTAGAGTAGCAGTAAATGCACGCTTCCGTTTCTTTGCTGGATCATTGTTCATAGGAGATTTTGCTTATCTGGATAAGGACAGTCTCTTTTGATATGGCATGGTTCATCACAGTTGAAACATTTGACATTATTTGGCATTACATTATGATTTCCAGAGTTCTTATAGTTGTTTCTCTTAAGATTATTCATCTTTCTGTGTTTCAGGAATTTCCTAAAATTTCTGGTCATAAAGGCTATCTCTTCATCATTATCACTGTTTGATTCTGATCCATTGGTCAATGCACCGAATGCCATTGATTTCTTTTCAGATGCTTTGCTTTCTCTTCTCCGGATCATTTGAACTTCAAATGACATTAGATTTCCAATTAATTTTTCTATCTTTAAGGTACTAATGTCGTTTGCCTCTTCGATCGCAAGTGTCTTTTGATCCCATTCGGGAGTAAGAGAATTTAAAAAATTTCTGACTTGATCTTCTTTAGAAAATTCCTTTCCAAGGATATTAAAGAATGCACAATCCTGAAATCTACTATACATATCTGAAATAGACTCATTAGGATTCATTTTAAATAATTGAAACTGATTTGTGAGCATGAAATTTTGGTCTGTTTAACTTTGCTTGTTCCTTCGTGAGTTACTTGCAAAGTTTTCCAGATTTCATATGTAGACTTACAAACTGACACTCTATTAAATTCATTTCTATCTAGTGAACAAAACAGAATATTCATTGCTTTAGAATTATTTTGTGCAACAGTCTTTTTCTCAGCGGTCCACTGTGAAAAAACAGTTATGGGTTCAGAATATTCAGTTTGTGTGATATTCCAAGTGTCTAATCCTATAGATTGTAAATATATTTTCATCCTACATGCCCAATATGCATAGTTACTGCCATTAAAAAGTGATGGTCTGACAGTAGACTGACCTTCTACAAATGAACTAGTGACAGGAATACTAGTGTTAGTAACAGTACCAGTGTTGGTAGCAATTTTGAAAACTTTTTCAAAAATTAGATTATGAAACTTTGAAAACCTTGCTCTGATACCAAATGTGAGAAATGCGGATTACGGATCTTAAAGCTAGAATTAACACTAGAAGGGGGTGAATAGTGTTTATAAAGAATTACTAAATCTTTTTATGTTTACGTTAATTTGAACACAGATGTATGCAATATTCAGACACAGATATGATCACAGAAACAAACACAGATGTAGAAATAAAGTAAAACGCAGAAAAGGAAAGAACATACCGGATTTTATACTAGTTCGGAGTTACCTTACATCCAGTCCCACACACAAGTATGGATTTCCTTTTAAAAGCAATTGTACAATTACACCCTCGATTTCAAGACAACGAGGTACACCCTCCAGAATCACAATCCTCTGGGTAGAGATATTTGATTTCCCAGGCAACAAGTTCACCCAATTGATTTCTCAAGGCTACAATAACACCTTATCTCGCTTGACTGATTTCCAAGGCTACAATCACACCTTTTCTCGCTAAGTTGATTACAAAAAGCCTATAACTCTGAATAGCACTGAGGATCTTGTTGAGATAGTGATAGAGAATCAAACCAGAAATGATCTAGTTAGATTCAATGTTGATTTCGGCAGAGTAATGGTAAGAAAATGTATATAGAAATGTGGAAGAAGAAGAGGAGTGAAAAAAGATAAAAACTGAATTGAAATTCGTTGAAACCAACCCCTGTTTATAGAGGAACAAGAGTCATGTCCATTCGTGAAGAGTTATGACGAATAGACACTTCTTTTGAAATTTAAATTTTGAACTCAAGTGACACTATGTTGACATGGGGTACTTGGGCATGTCGACATCCCAAAGGAATTTTTGATGTTTTGTTTTTCTTTGAAAATAACTTTTATCTTATTTTAAAACTATTTTAAACTTTTATAAATATACTTAAATATAGTTGAAATACATAAATAAATATATATAGAATAATATTTTGGTATACATAAAATTTTACTATAATTTTATATTTAAAACTAAGTATATAAATATTAAAAAATTAAATATACTTCTATTTTAAAAGATAGTTTAAAACCAAGAATAATTTGATTTTGAAATTCAAGATTATTTTGAGGCTAAGAGTATTTGAAATCGGGATAGACGTTTTTGATTCTTTTAAAAGGAAGGTTTTGAAATCATTTTGAAAACAAGATATAATTTTTAAAAATCATTTTGAATAAAAAGTTAGCGGATACAAAATAATGTTCCACTAGATTTTTCGTAGGTTCCATCCTGCTTAGGGTTCCATCCCTCTAACAGGCTCGAAGTCCATTCCACGAATAAATTGGATTTTAAGATGTCGGTGCTTTTCTAGGAGTTTTAACAAAATTCCTAATTAAAAAATAAATTACTTGAACTCTTGATAATCTTGATACTCATGAGTCTTCAATCTTGATATCTTGAATCTTTATGTACAGTCTTCATTCTTGGTACCTGCATGGTTAAATCCTGTATATACATATATATATATATATATATACATACTTATAATGTTAGTATTTATATCTAATAATTTATTCTAAGGTTGTTGTCATCAAAACCATCATCTCACGGACTAACAATTAAGATGGCGTTTTGGATTTCGGTGAGACCGGGATCGGATTTTCAAATTTGGATATCCGAAAATCACATCGATTCAAATTAAACGATAGGTCGTGAAATCTCTAGTGAACTTCAAGATGATGATTCAGAGTACAACGGCTATTGTCTTTAACTCTGAGGGTGATTCAAAATGAGTGTAACAAGATAGTGCCTTCGGTTTCGTTCGAACCCGGAACGAACTTGTATGGATTGAATGCTTTCATAACATCGTCATTGGAGGACAATGAGCATTCTTAGATAGATGTGTTCTATAAAGGTAATCGTAGCCTCAAGCCTCATCAACAGGGAATGGCTAAAACAGGGGAGGTGCAGCAAGGTTAAGTGGGTAGTACCCAAGTAGGACGAGATTTTCCCCTGTCTAGAGGTCCCTTTTTATTCGGCTTAGTGTATGGTTGGTCATGCCAACTGCGGGGTCATCTTGTTCAGGATTATCCAATAAGGGATGGTTCCGGCCTTGTGTTGCAGAGGATCAGGAGGGATCCTCGATACGGTGATTTAGGCCCCGTACTGTGATAGACGGTACCCCAGTAGCCCTGCCATTGTATGGAATCCAATCTCCAGTAAGTGTCGTACGTTTTGATTGTGCCCAACTATGTTGGAACGTGAGATGTAAACATTCCAGTTATTTCTGTATTTTACTTGAAAACCCTAGACCCTATTATAATATAACTGGATTTTCTATCAAATGCTTTGGTTATCGTAAGATAAAAACTTTTTCATGTTTATGTGTGGGAAGTCTTACGAGATACCTTTCTTTTCAAAGGATTTTCTAAAGTTAAGCAACTTTAACCCGTTTACTCACACCAGACCCATGTTTGACCCGGAGTTTATTTTCTGTTTTATTAAGCTCTTCGGTACTCAAATTTTTATGAGTAGCCAAGAGATTCAGGTTTTCTTTTGATGAGTTTCTGGAGGTGATATGGAGCAGGAGGCTTCGGTGTATGTTGATATATAGTGGTTCCGATGTGTTGGTCTATGTGATGATGTCTTGAATGAAACTTTTATTGTACAATGGACAGGTGTTTATAACTGTCTAGTTTGTGATGTATAAGCTGTATAACTCTGACGTATATGATACTGTGTAATATCTTATGTGATGTAATATATTTTATTCCTTACACTGTAAGATTCTGTTATTGTTTAGTTCTTTCTTTCTATCATTTCTCTTTTATATCCCTTTCTTTCTTAATAATGACGCGTCTTTCTATGGAATGAAAGGCTGGTTATTACACCTATGAATATTGATCCATCCATATCTTGAGCACACGAACTCCGATTGACCTGAAATTTAAAATGTATCCTTACCTAGCCTTATTTATCATTCCCAACTGATCCCACCTTGATTAGAGCTTGGACCAACTTCGATGGTTTCGATCATAGCCTTGTTTCCAATCGATCTCCAATCCTGATATCCATCCATTTTAACCAATTTATTGATATCCCGGCCTTGTCCAAAAGGCAGGGTAACATTTGCCCCCCAAAACATGCCTTTTGTAGGAAGGTGTGTTTTGAATAGCTTTAATCCCGACATCCAAAGTCCATGTTCCACCCATAGCCATATCATTCGATATGTAATCTAATCCATTATCAAGCCATTCCATCCAAGTGTCATAGCCATATCCTTATCCAAATCCACGGCATTTCTAAGTCGATATCCGGTTTTGAATCCAATAACCAAATCCTTAGACAATTCCATATCCATCCAAACCCTACAACCGAGTTCTAATACATCCATATCTAGAATCCAATAATCAAATCCATGACCTCTCTGGGTCGCTTTATCCATGTCCAGGACCTTTCCGAGTTCAAATCCAAAGTCGGGATCTCTCCGAGTCCTTTTATCCAAATCTGAGACCTCTCCAGGTCCATATCCAAATCCGGGACCTCGCCGGGTCATTTTATCATACTCCGTCCTCGACTCTCCGGTCCAGGACTTATTTGTGGGGTATCTTTCTCCGGCCTTGGTCCCTAGTCGAGGACTTTATACTCTCCGGTCATGACTCTCCGATCAAGGACTTATATATTCTCCGGCCCTGACTCTCTGGTCGAGGACTTGCATTTCCAGGTTCTCGATTAGCATAATCTATACTTGACGACCTGAAATACCAAAAACCAGACGAAAATCTAACCAAAATCCAATTCGAAATCTAGATCAAACCATAAATCCATATCAAAAATCCAAACTAAAATCCAAACTGAAAGGCAAGCATCCAAACCAAAATCCAAACCAGAAAATCAACAAAACCAAGAGTTCAAACCAAACTTCAAGATCAAACCAGAGAAAAGAAAATATCCAAACTAGAAAGAAAACGAAGATTTCACAAACTAGAGCATCATGGTTTATCATCATCTCAGAGCATGCCTAGGGGTCATCTCCATCCCCGTACATGAGTAAGTGACTTAGCCATCTGCCCAGATCTTGCTACTTATTCCATACCATCAAGAGATGACAACCTATGCCCTTAAGCCGTTCTAACTCCGATTGGCGGCAGATGATAGTTGTTCCTATTTCATCACCGCTATTAGTTTCTAAACAAAGCCATCCAAATCCATGCCTTTAGTTCCATAGGAAGATGCGCCAATCCATTATCCTTGGTTGGGTTTTGCACTCGCCTGATCTAGTCCATATTCAGGCCTGCTAATTTCCACTCCAAGTCCTGGATTCCAATTTCCCGTTGTTCCTGCATCCATAGGTTGTTTTCGATCATCATTCCCATCCTGCCCCCGAGTCCACTAGGAAATTCCAAATCATCCTCTGCCAAACGTGCATCTAAGTTTTGTTCCATGCCAAGATCTATAGCTCTATCCAATATTCATCATGCTTGCTCTTTTCCTGAATCTGATCCTGGATCTCTTCCTCCATTCTCGGTGCTTCAGCTCCGTGGATCCGACCTCCTGCAGTTTCGTGGCTCCTTCTAGATCCTATCCTTTATCTTTCTAAGTATGGACTCCAAATCTGGCATAGCGGCTGCTATTCCCTCTTAGGGAAAGAACTAAAGTGTTTGCATCAAAATTGGTCACCAACACCGAATGTCGTGAAAGCGCCAGTGTGAAACAAATCCTCAATATCCAATCATAGGTTATAGATTAGATAACGTGGAAAGAAAAAATAAAGAAATAACAAGTTTAAAACGAAAGAAAGTAAGAACAGACACGAGATATATAGTGGTTCGGCTATCTCCGGCCGGCCTCCAGTTTGAATTAATCCTTTTATTCATTTTATACTGTGATTACAGATACAAGCCTTTGAAATCAATAACCAAAATGACAGAGTTTTGCCTAAAAATGAAGAAGAAGATCCCACTTTAGTTGCCATGGAGTTGCTATTTATAGGAGTAGATCTAGAAAAATCTGCTCCCGAACTCGAAATACCTTTTCTTATGCGTAGGTGGGCCCACCAGATCGATCTAGGATCGTTTGGGATCGATTCTAATCGATCCATGTATAATTCGTATCGATCCAAAATGGTCCAATTGAGTTTAGATCGATCACGGATGTTCTTGAGTGCATAAGCAAGCTTCTTTGAAAATTCCATAGCATTTGCACTTGTAGAATGAGAATTATGATCGATCCAAATTCGTCTTTGTCAATGCAGGCTGGAACCTTCGCATCGATCAAGATCCGTATTCATCATACTTCATATCCATACCCTATATCTATGCTTTTCATATCCATGCCTTTCGTGCCCATGCCTTTCATTTCGATCCGAGTTTGGCATTCCATCTTGACCGCTTCGTATCGATCGACAAGAATACGATCGATGCGAATTATGCCTTCGAATCCATCCAAAGCTACCGCCTTTCATATCCATCAGCTTGCGTCCATCAGCTACATGTCCATACCCTATATCCATGTCCTTCATACTCATCCATTAACCCTCCTTCATATCTATCCATACCACACTCGTATCGATCCTTTGCCTATTGCCTTTTGTATCCATGCAAGTCATGCTTCCTTCGTATCAATCCGAGCTTTGATCGATACTAAGTGTGCCGCCATATCCCTTCCATGTCCATCCTATCGATGCACAAAACATCGATACGGAACCTATCGATCCGAAGTACGTGGCCATGTCCATCCTTGATCGATACGAAAGTATCGATACGAACCTACTTCCCATTAATATTGATCCATCCATATCTTGAGCATACGAACTCCGATTGACCTGAAATTTGAAATGTTGCCTCACCTAACCTTGTTTATCGTTCCCAAACGATCCCACCTTGATTGGAGCTTGGTCCAATTTTGATAGTATTGATCATAGCCTTATTACCAATTGATCTCAAATCTCGATATCCATCCTTTTTAGCCAATTTATTAATATTCTGGCCTTGTTCAAAAGGTAGGGTAACATCATGTCATTAAATGACATAAATTTTCTATATACCATTTCATGCAATTATCTATAAATTACATCAATATCGTATATCAATGCACACAAATATAACTTTTATAAAAGCATTAAAATAATTGCAAAAACTTTCAGACATCAAATAAATAATAACTAGTATTTCTCAAATATCAATTAATTTAATCAATGTAAAACATGTTCTGAATTAATTAATCATGTGGTTTTTCAAAGAATCCATCATTACGATTATGAAACTCAAAGGTGTAGATTCAACCAGTGATTAATATCGAACTATTCGAATATTAACATTCACATGTCACTTAGCAGGTGGTGTGACATTTTGGCCGAATTTATCGCTTACACATCTTTTGGTAAAATCCAATTCTACATATTATAAGCGGTAACTAATAGTGATAATTATTTACACAAATTCCCTACGTCAAAACTATATCACTATGGATTCATGGAATTTGGTAACAGTCAAAATTCCAATATCATCCACATTCAACTTTATAGTCCAAACACAAAGTCCTTGATTCAATAATAACAATTCTTATTAACCGTAATGCTCTGGCCAGAGATTTTGACTTTGAGTTGACTTTAGTTGACCATGACACTAACTTTCTATAACCGAGGAGACGAATTCTCTCTTGAATAGTGTTTCACTTCCAATGCTTCCACTTGACCATACTATAGTCATTCGATGGATGTCATGCCATTATTTAACTATAATCATAGAGGAGATTCCACATTGAAGATCAAAAGTATTCTCAAGTCGAGAGAACTGTTTAAATTAGTCACATCAATATTCTCTATTTAACCTTAGTGATATTACCAACATTAAAATATCGAGTGATTCATTCCATAGTTATCCAACAACTATCAGTACAAAACCCCTTGGTGCCCCCCAACAGTCATAAGTAATACACTGCCCAACATTTGAAGAGCGTTACATATTCTAATCCTAACGGATACAACGATATCCAGTCTCGATGCATCTTGACTAAAACATTTAAAATGGTACATTTGTTTCATTGTGAAAAATTGCTCACGGTTACAACACTTTGTAACTACTATCACAAAACATACCATTTATGGATTTTCTATTAAATATACTTTCGGTTGAATTAATTAATTAATATAACCACATTATATCAAGTATATAATCAAAAGAAAATACCTTTATTTCGAACAAGTTTGGTCAACGAGCTAGATATTTGTAACAAATTACATAATTGCCCCTCGGGCATACCCCTAACTCTATCAGTAACAATGGTTTTTAAGGGGAGGAGGAAGTATGGTAATGTAGGCATACTTATATTTAAATATAAGTCACTTGTTATTATTTTAATCAAATCCTAAGCCTATATATACCCCTTTATCATCATGTTTTTCATTTTACAAACCTCCTCCTTCATTTCAAAATCTTAAGAGCTTAAGAAAAGTTGTCATGGCCTCCTCTTCATAAATTCTAAAACATGAAAAAATCTTTTGGCTAAATCTCCTCTTTTATTCACAAAATCACTTCTACATCTCCTACAACACATCCTCTTCCAAAATACAACACTCCATCCACCAAAACACTCCATGGATGAGCTAAATCTCCGCATGGTCTTGCCCAACAAGGCCTAGGCCGAGCCCAAACCCACTTGGTCAAGCCCAATTTAAGTGTCCAAGCATCCAAATTTTAATATTTGTAAAGTTTCTAAAGCGTTTTCAAGTTTTGGCAAAAGTTCGCTTTGATTTAGAAAATTTTCGGTGAGTAAAACTAATACTTTTGGAAAAGAAAATAGCTTGTTTTAATGATCTATATGCAGTGAAATTATAGTGTTTATCGTGTTGGAATATCATGTTATTGGATGATATATGTTTGCAAGTTGATTGCATTACAAGAAATTTTATTTTTGGTGGCGTACAAATAACGCAACCAAAACTTATGGTAGCGTTTTGAAAAACGCCGTAATAAAGCCCGCAACTACTGATTTTTACATTTATTTCAACGCCACTATAGATCCTTTTATCGCAGCATTTCTCAAATGCCACCATAAATCTTTTTGTAGCGTTTTAAAAACGCCACCAAAAGGTTTTTTGTCGCTGCCAATAGAGTTTCCAATTTTACCCCTGGTTTACGGTTGCGTTTACTCAACGCTCCTATATGTATTTCTGTAGCATTTTTGAAACACTACTAAAAGTTATGGATCATTTTGCACCATTTATTGATGCTATTATTTCCCGTTGATGGTCTATTTTGTTTCTACTATGTCAATCAACAATCACCTACATAATCATCATTCAAATAATTAAAAAGAACATATTAATTATATAATCAAATAAGATATCCATAACCATTCTAATATAACAGTTTTTTGATAAAATAACCAAACTCACATACAATGACCATTCGTATACAAATTTACACACCTAGTACTAATAAAATGTTATACCAAACTGGTGCTAATAAAATGCTTGATTACCCATAATTCTTTTTTTGCATGCACAAGTGAAAGCTAGCACCGTAAAAGTCCAACCTTGCTCTCTTTGGAAATCCAATGCATGCACAAGTGAAAGCACAACATATAGTCAAACAATTATGTAATTTATAGGATTTTAAATCTAATATCAAATATCTACAGCATTGTACAAGTATATCATGTTATAAATAATGTCATATAAATAATCAAAGTTATAAACGAAATGAAATAAATAAAGTCCAATCTTACGGTTATATATAAAATGTTGTTAAATTAGTTATATTATTATTATTTATAAAATTTAGTTAACTTAAACTTAGTTAATTTTATAAAACTTTTTTAATTTTAACAAAGCCTAGTTAATTTTTATTAACTTGGTTAACTTAATTTATTATTATTGTTCTTCAAACTCGGTTAACTTAATTATATTATTATTATAATTACAAACTTAGTTAAATTTTATAAAGTAAGTTAATTTATCATCATCATCGTTATTTATAAATCTTTGTTAAATTATTTATATTATTCATATTTATAAAATTTAGTTAACTTAAACTTAGTTAATTTTAACAAAACTTAGCTGATTTTTATTAACTTGGTTAACATAGTTAATTTATTATTATTACTACTAAAACTAGGTTAATTTAATTATATTTTTATTATTATAAATTTAGTTAATTTTTATAAACATAGTTAATTCATCATCATCATAATCATTGTTATTATTTATAAAACTTTGTTAAATTAGTTATATTATTACTTATAAAATTTAGTTAGCTTAAACTTAACTAATTTTATCAAACTTGTTTAATTTTAACAAAACTTAGTTAATTTTTATTAACTTGGTTAATTTTTATTAACTTGGTTATTTTAATTAAATTTGTATTATTATTTTTATTATTACTAGAAAACAAGGTTAATTTAATTGTATTATTATTATTAGTATTATTGTTAGTAATATAAACTTGGTTAATTTTATAAACTTTGTTAATTCATCATCGTTGTCATCATTATTGTTTATAAAAATTTGTTATTAGTTATAGTATTATTATTTATAAAATTTAATTAACATAAACTTAATTATATTATTATTATTATTAACAATCGACTACAACATCATTCATAAAATCGCAATATACTCCATGACATCTACCACTTCAATCTATACACTTCACACATACATCATTCCACTACCACTAGCACACAGCAGCTTCACTTCCCCACTTCCGATACAAACCAAACAACCATTCACCAATCAACATTCAAAAACCATACAAATTTCTTATTCCAGCCTATTCGTGAGGTGCCTATTCTAGCCTCGACCATTCTCATTTCCTCTTCCAACGACTAATATTCATCACTGCCACACCTAATACTAACCGATGTCAATACTACAAGCCCCTGCCACACTTTCACCATCACTGCCACTCTCAAATCATTGTCGTGTTATCGTGCCTTTGAAGTTCCTTGTTTGTGCATTTGGTTGTCATCTCCAGCTTATACAAGTGAGTTATTCTCACCAAACAGTATTCATACTTATATGACTAGTAAATTGATCACATTTGAATCTGTAAAATATATCACCATATTATATATGCTATGTTATGATCATATGATATTCACCCATGCTTATTTACATGTTATATCATCTGTTACTGTTATTTAATGCTATTCTGTTATTTATATCAGTTTATCACACTGCAAGTTCCTGTAGATTAGAATCACCATGGGTTGAAATGATACATACCCGAACGGACTTTAGAATAGGAAAAAATCATTATGGGCTGAAATGATATGCCTGAACGATTTTTAATTATTTCATTTTACTTAGGACTGTGGATTTGAAATGATAAAACTCGGGTTTTCTTTGTAAATTACGGATTGAAATGATATATTATCTGTATCACTTTACCTAGGCTAGAAAATGATATATAAACACGTGGTTAATATATATATTTCTAAATTTTTTAAAGTATTTTAGAAATGTAAATATTATAATATTTTGATTTGTACTTAATTAAAAATGATTTTTGTAATGTATTATTGATTTTCTAAAAATTTATAAGTGAATAAATTAATGGTAAAGTAGAAATTTGAAATATAAGTTATTTTGAAAATCTTGATTTGGTTATAAATGGAATTTAAATTAAGTAGGAAAATATAATAAATAAATATAAAATTTGATTTAAAATGAATTTAAATGATTTTTGTAAAGTGTTAATGATTTTTGAATAAGTTAAATAAATAAATGAATGTTTAAGTTGAATTTTGAAATATAACTTAGATTGGAAATTTATGAATTTTGTTTAAAAATGAATTTTGAGTTAAATAAGTAAAATGAAAAATAAGTTATATTAGGAATTTAAACCTAGTGTTAAGTTAAAGATTTAATTATAAAGAATTTAAATGGAATGTTGAATTATATAAGTAAATTATTATTAATTGATTTTTGAATGAAAATTTAACTTTATAAAATCATGAATATATGGGTATTTAAATGAATGTTTTAAAAATGAAAATATATGATTATATAAGTTTAAAATGATTTAAATAAAAATTTAATTGTTTGTGAAATTATATTGAATATTTGGAATTTAATTAATAGCATTTTTGAAATGTTATTATTTCTAATGTAAAGAATATTACAGCATTTGTAAATGTTGTAGTTGATAGAAATGAACTAAAATGGCTAAACTGAATTAAGGGACATTATATCACTTTGTAAGTGCTATAGTTGCCGAAATTAACTAATTTTATTTGAACTAAATTAAACCAGTTACATCATTTTACATGCTGTCTTTTCCTAATTGAATTGTTTTTAACATAACTTTCCGTAGCATTTTCTAAGTGCTACGAAAGTTGAATTTTCACTGTTTTGGTAAATTTAAGTGAATAAATGAACTTTGAAAAGATTTAAAATTTTGAAAATTTAATAATTTAATTATTAAATATAATAACTTCATTTAATGATTTAAAATGAAGTAATTTGTTTTGAAATATAAACTGTTTTGAAATATAAACTATTTTGAAATGTGTGTTGAAATGGTATTTTTAAATAAAAATGAATATGGTTGGGAAAATCTGATATTTTGATATTTTGAAATGGATTTTTGAATGATATTGAAATTTGAAATGATATTTGATTTCGAAGTATAAATTACTATTTTGAAATTTTAACCACGGATGTATTTAATTTATAGTTAACTGATCCTTAGAGGATGGACGATCCCAAGCATCATTTAAGTTATTGTACATTACTACTATAGTTCACTTGAGTTGGTTTACATTATATAAGTATATATGTCTTGACTCGAGTGTTTTGTGTTTTACTTTACGCTCGGGTCAGCCTGAGTATTTACAGCTTAGCTTTTGATTTCTTTTCTGGAGCTAGGAATTGCTGGAGAATATGCTTGTCTAGTTATCTATTCCCTTTCAATTTCCGTTGTTCTATTTCAGTTCTGGTATTGTATCTGAGATTTCTATTGTATATGTTTTCAGACTGATATTATGTATTATGTTTTGAGAGTTTGTTATAGTAGCTTCATGAACTACTATGGTATTTTAATTTCCATTGCGAGTTATTCTGATATTTCTGTGTCGGTGATTCTGTGATTGTATTTCATTTGCTCCAAATTTATTTACAATGCAGTATTTTGAGCAATTCAAGTCTGGCATGTGTGGATGCGAATGGCTGAAAATATCGGGTTGTTACATTTGGTATCAGAGCTTTGGTTTTATGCAAACCCTAGCCTGTGGAGCAAAAACTCGTTTGAGATAGGGTAGAAATACCCTAGAATGAGTGAAATCAATCTCAGAGTCATTTCCCTGTGAGAGAACATATTTTCGAAGTATAAAATAATTTCCAAATGATTTTTAAAGGAGTTTCAAAGATTATTTTGTTATAATTTTTTTTCTTATTTTGAAACCAAGATTTTCTAAACTTCATTCCTTCTGTATCCACCTTGTTAGAAATCTCTTGGTTAGGATTCTTATCGATTAGGATCCCTTGAACTTTGGAACGCTCCCACTTGTTCTGAAATCCAGTCTTGTCTTACCTATTTTATCCTTTTAATTTTGGGGCATTCCATAACTCCACTTTGGAATGACCTCTATAAAGATCGGTGATTTCGAAAATCTTTGAATGATTTGTAAAGGGGTGAAACTCCTTTATAATTGGCATTGATTAACCGGAGATTTCTATATCCTCGGTTTACGATGCTATCTACCTACTGCTATATCTGGATTCTATCTCTGGCGATCGAATGTTAACTTGCCTTAGATTTTCTAATTGATTATATTCCTGAAGTCTCGGTGGACCGGTCATGGTCACCCATGATTTGTATATGCTTATCCATCTTCTATTTGGTAATAAAATTATCTTATCTTCGTTGGAGTTTATCTTCGAACCAAAATTCTATTTGATTAGAGTTCCTCTAAATTTGGATCTCTGTTTGTTTGAAATCTATCCTTGTATTATTCTTTGGAAATTTGTGTTTGGTTGTATTTTTGAAATTGTGCATACATCAAAATTATTATTTTGATAAGGATGACCACTTTTTATATAAAAGTGAAATGTTTTCGATAAGAATTATGTACCTTTTAAAAATGAAAATTCGAAATTTCGAAAGGGTTTGAAATTTTGAAATTTATAAGAAATTGATTCATATAAAATGATTTATAACTGAAGGGTTTTGAATTTGAATTTTGAGGAATCAAACACCAGTGTTTTGAAATTGGTTTTAAGATTTAGGAAAATATATAATAATAATATGATTTAAAGATATTTTCTGAATAAAAAATGTTTAAAATGTATTCGAATGGATTCCAATTATTTCGAAGATATTTCAAAGAATTTTCAAGAAAATAAAAGTCCAGAACCCACTTATGTCGTTGGAAAATAATTTCGGTGATGAATGCATGCATCATCGACATTGATTTTCGAGTTTCTGATTGGGGGAGAGGCCACTCTAGTAACTTTGCTATGCGAGTGATTTTGTGAAACCAGATTTTTGAAGTATGGTTTGATATTTGAAATATATATATATATATATATATATATATATATATATATATATATATTTGAAATGATTTAAGTAAGCCGGTGCGCGGTCCTCGAGATTCAGATTTGTTTTGATATAACCTTATCTTTTGGAATTGGTTTACTGATTTGTTGGTGATTTCCAACCCTTAGATTGAAAATATGATTTCTTCGACTATTTTGAAGGTTCGAGCACTTCCAAATCAAGGTTAACTTTTCAAAGCTAAGAAATTTTGAAAGGTATAGGGTATTTGATAAAGAATATAAGTTTAGTTTTGTATGATTAAAGTATAAAGTAATATGATTTATATAAGTTTGAAACTATTTGTTGAGTGAAATAAATAAGACTATTTTGAATTATACTGGTATAAAATATAGATTTGAAATATTTTTAATAAAGTATATATATATATAGAATAATAATCTTTCCAATGGTAAATTGGATTTTTCATATAGAAATAAATAGTTTGAAGGTTTTAAAAAAAGATATGGTTTTAAACTTAGTAACCACTTTAGATATTTTGATGATTGAAATGGTTTGGAAATGATTTAATCTTTATTTTGATAAAGAATGTGAATTTGAAATGATAATTGATTTTGATAAATGAATATTTGAAGTTTATATTTGTATGAAAGGATATTTAGTTTACTAGTAATTTGAGTTTATTTAAAAATGATGGATTTATGAAATGAATATTCCAAAACTAAGTAATAATGAAGTAAAATTTGACATATATGAAATTATAAAATTTAGTTTTGGAATATGGTATATTTAGGCTTTCAAATATATTAAAGATTGAATAGTTTATTTTATGGATCAAATATTTATTTGAAATGGTTTTGTTGGAAAACTAAATTGAATTGAAACTAAAGGTTTGAACTGAATTAAAATTTGGAAATTTTAGATTTGGGTTTAATTGAATAAATTTGTGAATGTAAAGAATTAAAGGAACGTTTTATGATTTCAAATGTTTCGAAAGGTTATGATTTTCAAAGTGTAATGACTTCAAGTATTTTGGTTTCGAAAGATTTATAACTTTGAAAGTATTATGATTTTTGAAAGTGAATATATGTTTGAAATGGAAATGAATTTGTTTGACATAAATTTTGTTGATTTGAAAATTTGGATTATTTTCTAAATCTGTTGTTTTAAGAAACTTTGGAACTGAATATATGTAATTAGGAAGAAATGATTTGGCGAAATCATATATGATTTTGAAACTAAATTGATATTGAAATGGTTTGAAATTAAGAACCTTGTTTATTTAAATACTTTGATTTGGGAGTTATCGAACTTATATAAAATTGATTTGTGTAAGTATGAAGTGATTTGAAAACTGTTGATTTGCAAAGGTGCTTAACTTGTAAATTGAAATCTTATACAATCGAAGTCTATATAAGTGTGATTTGAAAACTATTGATTTTTAAAGGTACTCAACTTGTAAATTGAAACCTTATATAATCGAATTCTATATAAGTATGATTTGATATACTATTGATTTGGAAAGTATTCGATTTGAAATGGAATCTTATATATAATTGACTTTATATAAGTATGATATTTGAAACGTACTATATGATACATATTTTTGAAATAAAGATATGGAAAGTGCCTTTTGCTTGATATCCGCTTTGTGGCCACACTGTGGATTCATTCTATCGAAATTATTCTCTTTGATTTGGGTTTTTCGGATATGATACTCGAGTGTCCATCGAATTCCATGGCGATCTCCATAGTCTTACGAGCGTGGCTGCATTGCGTAATTCACAGAGGCTGCGAGAGCCTAAGGGGACGGATGTTTTCTGCGGGATCCAAGCGTAACCATTATGTATCTGTGATCTATTGGGTCGCTTGGTAGCGTAAACTATAGGGGCTGCGAGAGCCTAAGGGTACGGATGTTTCCTGGGGGATCCAATTGCGATACTACCAGTCTTCATGGCGTAATCGCAGGGCTGCGGTAGTCAACCTACGGGTACGGATGTTTCTTGGGGGATCCAAGTGTAACCATTGTGTATCCGCGATCCATGATCGACATGTTTGGTTTGTTTGATTTGTTTGGATTGTACTTTCCATATCTATTGTTTTAAAAGATTTTCCAGTATTATCACTGGGTATTGAAACAAGTTTACCAAGTACCTAGAGAATTCTAGCTTTGCACCTGATCAACGCATTGCCAGAGTCTATAGGAACGAAAGTAAACTTGTTAAGACATCGAGTTATAAAAGTATTTTGATAAAGTATAATATAATGGATATTTTGATCATTTATTTTACTTTTCTAAATAATTTAAAATGTTTTAAATATTGTTTACTTCGAACTATCAAATTTGAATCAAATGGCTATTCATCATATTATAAAATGTATATCATAAAATGTTTAAAATGTTATAAAAAAAATTAAATTGAAATTTATATGGTTTTAAAATAATGGTTCATCCTTGTCTTTTAACCTATTTTCCCTTCTAGCTATTTCTACCTACTTCCTCTTCGAGGGTCCTTTCCGAATTGTGGAAAGAATTGGTTCTTTGGCTTACCGTTTGGATTTGCCCAAGAAGCATTCTAGGGTGCATGATGTATTCCACGTCTCACATCTTCCCTGGTATCTTCTTGACCTATCTATTTTGTTCAGCCTTCTGCTCTTGATGGTTGGGATATTGAGCCTAATCTGACTGTCGAGAGTAAGCCACTTCGTATTGTCGATAGAGGTACGAAGCAGCTAAGTAGGAAATCTGTTAGTCTGGTCAAAGTACTATGTAAGTACTAATGATCGAGAATGTACCTGGGAGACGGAGGAAAGCATACGTGCTTCGAATCCGGAATTGTTTTTTTCAGGTACTATTTTCTTTTTCTATCTTGCTTTTCCTTATTTTCCTTGTTCGTTCTTTTCGAGGATGAAAAGATTTGAGTGGGGGAGAGTGTACAACCCAGTATTTTGTGATTATTTTAATTGTTTATTTTAATTATTTAAATTGAAAATCCTGATTTAAAAACATTATTTTATTTATTAAAATGAATAAATTTTGTTATTTTAAAATTATATTTTGATTTTGTGTGAATTAAAATTTCAAACCTGAATAAATAGTATATTTTCAGAAAATGTGGATTTTGGTCAAATTGGTCAAACTTTGACTTTTAAATTTAAAATTAAATATTTGAATTTTTGAATTTTATCTTTTATTATTAAAATAAATTTAATTTCAAGAATACTGCTTTTTCTTTCGTTGAAATCCGATTTATATTGTGAAAGTTATGTTTTTTACAATATTATATGTAAATTGATTTATTTAGTAAAATTGTCTATTTTAATTTATATAAATAATATTTTTATTTGTCAAATTATGTTCTAATATGTGTTATATGACATGTTAGGTATATATTTTATTTTAAAACATATTTTAAAGTAATGTTACAATTTTTTCAAAGTTTATTGAATTATTTCAATTTTTAAAGCCTGGTTTCCAATTTTTAGCTATTTTCTTAATTTAATTGTATTTTTTTAAAATTTATTTATTTATTTTTATGCATTCATTATTTTTTGTGTTTTTATCTTTATTTATATGTATTTTAAATGTATTTAAAATTTCAAAAAAAATTATGGAAATTTGAAAGGTTTTTGACCCTTAATATGCATGTCTTTTCATATTCAAACTTACCTTTTCAATTCAATCACTGCATCCATTCAATTACTGACCATACCACCTTCTTTCAGCTGACTTCTCCTCAGTTTCTCACGTGAATAAAACTTTCTCAAAATCTCAAAAAGTTCGGCCGTCACCTGAAGAAAATTTTTGGTAAAACATTCATTTCTTTTTACATTTTCTACTTGATTTTGTTGATTTTTGCACATGCATTCATCTCTTATGTTCGGCCCCTCCTTACTCCAGCACTTTAGCCGCCTCCACCACCATCTACACCAGCCATCATCCCCTCCTTCCACTGACCTTCCATGGCCGATACCCTCCAAGTTGATGATCCACCAAAATTTTGAAGAAAACTCCACTTTAAAACTCCATAGCCGAACTCCCCTTGTCTCCACCACTCCAATCATGCTTTGGTCGACCCATACACCACCGCCAGCAGCCACAACCTGAGCCTAGGACCTCTGTAACACCTATAGTTGACCTTCCCAGATCTGACCTTGTCCATCCATGCTTGGCCGAGACCTTAAATGGCAACAAAACCTACTTGTGTTGCCTTGTTTTGTAAATTCATGCACACATACCCTTTATCTCCTTTATATTGTTATGGCCGACCCCTGTTGGACCTCAGCCTGATCCAAACCTGATCCAAATACATCCCATTACAGTGCTTTTCCAGTCCATAGCTGAAGCATAAATCGTTGAATGCAAGTGCAAAAGCATTAGCTTTGTGTTACATGTTTATCTCTAGCATTGTTTTGTAATGGTTTGGTTTGTAATTCATGTTTGTAGTTGTTTTGTTTGATATTGAACAAGGCAATTAGCTTTGGCACTCCCACTCCCAAATCATTGTTGTGTTATCATGCCTTTGAAGTTCCTTGTTTGTGCATTTGGTTGTCATCTCCAGCTTATACAAGTGAGTTATTCTCACCAGACGGTATTTATACTTATATGACTAGTAAACCGATCACATTTGAATCTGTAAAATATATCACCATGTTATATCTGCTATGTTATGAACATATGATATTCACCCATGCTTATTTACCTGTTATATCATCTGTTATTGTTATTTAATGCTATTCTGTTATTTATATCAGTTTATCACACTGCAAGTTCCCTGTAGATTAGAATCACCATGGGTTGAAATGATACATACCCGAACGGACTTTAGAATAGGGAAAAATCGTTATGAGCTGAAATGATAGGCCTGAACGATTTTTAATTATTTCATTTTACTTGGGACTGCGGGTTTGAAATGATAAAACCTGGGTTTTCTTTGTAAATTACGGATTGAAATGATATATTATCAGCATCACTTTGCCTAGGCTAGAAAATGATATACAAACCCGTGGTTAAAATATATTTTTCTAAAATTTTAAAGTATTTTAGAAATGTAAATATTATAATATTTTGATTTAAACTTAATTAAAAATGATTTTTGTAATGTATTATTAATTTTCTAAAAATTTGTAAGTGAATAAATTAATGGTAAAATAGAAATTTGAAATATAAGTTATTTTGGAAATCTTGATTTGGTTATAAATGGAATTTAAACTAAGTAGGAAAATATGATAAATAAATATAAAATTTGACTTAAAATGAATTTAAATGATTTTTGTAAAGTGTTAATGACTTTAAATAAGTTAAAAGTTCAAATAAATGAATATTTAAGTTGAATTTTGAAATATAACTTAGATTGAAAATTTGTGAATTTTGTTTAAAAATGAATTTTAAGTTAAATAAATAAAATAAAAAATAAGTTATATTTGGAAATTTAAAATTAAGTGTTAAGTTAAAAATTTAATTATAAAGAATTGAAATGGAATGTTGAATTATATAAGTAAATTATTATTAGTTGATTTTTGAATGAAAATTTAACTTTATAAAATCATGAATATAAGGGTATTTAAATGAATGTTTTAAAAATGAAAATATATGAGTGCATAAGTTTAAAATGATTTAAATAAAAAATTAATTATTTGTGAAATTATATTGAATATTTGGAATTTAATTAACAGTGTTTTTGAAATGTTATTATTTCTAATGTAAAGAATATTACAGCATTTGTAAATGATGTAGTTGATAGAAATGAACTAAATGGCTAAATTGAATTAAGGGTTATTATAGCACTTTATAAGTGCTATAGTTGCTGAAATTAACTAAGGTTTTATTTGAACTAAATTGAACCTATTACAGCATTTTACATGCTGTCTTTTACTAATTGAATTGTTTTTAAACATAACTTTCCATAGCATTTTCTAAGTGCTACGAAAGTTGAATTTTCACTGTTTTGATAAATTTAAGTGAATAAATGAACTTTGAAAAGATTTAAAATTTTGAAAATTTAATAATTTAATTATTAAATATAATATATTCATTTTAATGATTTAAAATGAAGTAATTTGTTTTGAAATATATACTAGTTTGAAACGTGTGTTGAAATGGTATTTTTAAATAAAAATGAATATGGTTGGGAAAATATGATATTTTGAAATTTTGAAATGGATTTTTGAATGATATTGAAATTTAAAATGATATTTGATTTTGAAGTATAAATTACTATTTTGAAATTTTAACCACGGATGTATTTAATTTATAGTTAACTGATCCTTAAAGGATGGACGATCCCAAGCATCCTTTAAGTTATTGTACATTACTACTACAGTTCACTTGAGTTGGTTTACATTATATAAGTATATATGTCCTGACTCGAGTGTTTTGTGTTTTACTTTACGCTCGGGTCAGCCTGAGTATTTACAGCTTAGCTTTGGATTTCTTTTCTAGAGCTAGGAATCACTGGAGATTCTGCTTGTCTAGTTATCTATTCCCTTTCAATTTCCGTTGTTCTATTTCAGCTTTGGTATTTATAAACTTCTACGTATTTGAGATTTCTATTGTATATGTTTTCAGACTGATATTATGAATTATGCTTTGAGAGTTTGTTATAGTAGCTTCATGAACTACTGTGGTATTTTAATTTCCGTTGCGAGTTATTCTGATATTTCTGTGTCTGTGATTCTATGATTGTATTTCATTTTCTCCAAATTTATTTACAATGCGGTATTATGAGCAATTCAAGTCTGGCATGTGTGGATGCGAATGGATGAAAATATCGGGTTGTTACACCACACATAGTCAATAACATATTAATCCCTAATCACCACACTTACATTAATTCTATGTCAAACCATCCCCTTCAACTGCCACCACATACATATCACAGCCCCTCCATACCAAAAAAACCTCTTTCATACATGCATACCTCTGCTCCATCATCCACCATTGACTGCTGCAACATATCACTGACACAATCTCCCCATCCAAACAAATCATACAACTTGCCTTTTCCCACTCACCTTGACAGATCACCAAACTGCTGCAGGATCAACCATCGACTAAACTGATCCCCTGCCACTTCCAACTTTGTTGCCACCTCCACTTCATCAACTTCCATTATTTACTTTTATTTCAACTTTCTTCTGTATCACCAGAACCACCACCAACTCTGCCTTGCTTCGACCATCACAGCAGCAATTCGAGCTTCAACAGCCACCTGCCTCTGCCTCACAACAACATCTTCCACCGCCCAACTGTCAAACATATCCACGAACCCATCCACGACCATCATAACACTCCATTCGCCTATTCTCCTTGAACTCCCTGAACTGCTCCATTTGCCATACTCCAATAACTAATTGCCACCAAGATTACTCCCTCTAAGACCATGCACAAGTTTGTATCTGAATACTCATTGTTTCTCTCTTTCAATCCATCATACTATGATTTATGTTGAATTTTGTAAATGTTTCAAAACAAAAAAATTGTTCATATGGTCTATGGCTAATAATATGTAAATGATCTATACAATCCCAGTTCCAAGGGCACTAGAAACTTAAATATTAATAAAATAAAGTACGACATAATTAAGTACATAACCATGCCTATAATTGCGCCTATTCATTACTAACAGCTTTTGTGGTAGGAAGTGGTAGCTCGGGTATAGAGATTGGTTATGCTCTTTTCTCTTTCGATGCCAAAACTTCAATTGTAATTCAAAGATCTGAAAACTAAACGCATGATTCAAACATGATAGATTAGAACCCACACGCATACATGAAGAAAAACTTAAAATGAATTATAAGCCATTGGTTTGTACCATGGAAGTTTTATAATTAAGAACTCCTTTTCCTTTTTTGATACAATTTTCAATCCTTTTAAATGTTCCATTTTATTACTTTTACATGTTCCTACTATAGATATTTGCATGGGAAAAAATGCTAGTGGCTTTCAGATTTAACTTGCAGTTCGAACTGGGTGCGCATCCTAGTTAGAGTGTCGAGATTTTGAATTCAACCACAAAATGGTAATTACTTTAACAACTTCAACACCTTCTTGATGTCAAATTAGTAAGTTAAAATAGATTTTAGCTGCAAATTACAATGACACGGTAGTTACTTTGATGACTAATTTATTACTCTATCAATGACATGGTAATTTATGGTAAGAACAGCATTGTGCAGTCTATAAGCAATGTATCAAGCATAAATATAGTACAGCCAAATTTTGTTTGAAAAGAAACGTTAGTTTTGGTTCTGAAATTTCTACAGTTGGTGGATTGAAATTTTGAATAAATAATATTATATATGAGAAAACTTATACAAAAAAAGTCATTAAGCATAGGGGTAGGCGCGGGTTGGTTTGGTGCAGATTGAAGTCCAAACCGCTTCTGCACCGCATCAAACGGTTAATCAAAAATACAAACCATTATACTAATCCTTTAAACGGTTCGGTTTCGGTCTGGTTTGAATGTAATACGGTTCGGTTTTGGTCCGGTCCGATTTGAACCCATATTAAATATAAAATAAAAGAATTACTTCCATCAACAATCAATTTACAAAGGCAACCGTGTGAAACTTTTATATTTAAAGGTTAAAACACATAATGTTATACTGAAATGAAAGATTAGTTCTTAATTGTATGAATATTTCAATTTGACATTTACCTACAAATGAGATTTTTTGGTAGATTAATCAAACAACAACATTAATCAATTCATAATCATTAAGGACTATAATAATGTTATAATTAGCATTTATTCACAAAAAGAATAAGATGAAAAATATTATACCAAACTATAACTCCTTCCTTTATATCAGCGATTATTATTAATATAACAACAACATATGCTAAAAATAGAATGTACATCGTTAGAATCTAAAATAAGATAGGAGTTGCTTATATTTTTATCATAAGATTACTAATATAAATTTTCGGTTCGGTCCGGTTTAATATTGTTAGTTCAATTGTACAAACCGCAACTGAACTGTATCGATGCGGGTCGGTCCGGTTTGGGGTATCAGCTTTGGTTAGAAGATTCGATGCGGGTTTTCGCACCGCTTTTGCGGGCCGGTGCAGGCGGTTTTCGTATAGCGGTGCGGTTTATGCCCACCCCTAATTAAGCATATGAGCTTTCTCCAATAGTTACATTTCTTGTAAAATAGGATTAGTTACAGGCTTATATTATTACCTATGATATCGACGCTTCATTATGAAGTTAAAGACCATAGATTTAAATGCACATATTGTACTCAAATTCAAAAATATTGCATCAAAAAAGCTTATATATTTAAAAATGGGTAATCCATATTTCATAAAATGGAAATAGTAATTGAAAACACATTGTTCTATTTTAGAAAAAAAAGAAAAGAAAATATATCTCAAATGTGATTGGGCGAGTTTAAAGTCTAAAGTAAAATACAAATGACGTGTAGTTTTGTATCACCCTCTTTTTTTGCAAAGATTTGTTGGATGTTTATTATCTTTACACTACAGTCTCCAATATTTCATTCTAATTCTGAAGACTTTTCTTAAACATTGTATATAAACCAAATGAGTTGATATAGAATCCTATATCATCAATTTGGTAATTAGCAGAAGTTCGGTATATTACTGCCGTGGTCATCATGAAAATTTGTTCATTACTTTTGATTTGAGATAAAAATTAAAATTTATATAGGCATGTAAACATAAACATTGGAAGGGAAAAACATACCAGTAACATTTAGTCTTGTTGGGTAAGCTGAAAGACGATTGTACTTGGTCATGAACATATGTGACTTCATCAATGGAGGAACAATAAGGAAAAAATGTAAAGGTACCTTTTAGTAATACTGGTAAGCCATTGTCCACTATAGGTTTAACAGCATAAGAGATAAATAAGCAGACTTTCTGCTAAGCCGAGCGTCCATTGCACTATTGATGGCTAATGCTGTTAAATCAACATAAAAATCTTTTGAAACTCTTTTACAATGAAGTAATGTAATAAAAAAGTTGGACAAACATGTTCTTCAAGGTAAGTTGCTAAAAAAACAAGAAAAAGCAGTTGAGTACTGTGAATATATCAATAAGGCTCAGAATATTAGGAAAATAGTACATTCTTATAGCTTAGCTCAGCAATATAATCCTATAAAGCCTTTTTTGCTATATAATACACAAACTATGATTATAAAATGAATACCCAGAAAGACACTTTCAAAAGAAGAAAAATATAAAAAAAGTGCAAGGTTATATGGTATATGATACATTTTAGTGTATCATTGTAAGTAACAGTGTTCAGGGTATTGCGGTGAACGTCAAAATTTTAAGTTTGTTATTTTAGCATATTAATTTTTCTTCCAAAGCAATTTAAACGTGGAATAACACAAATGAGTAGGAAACACAAAAAACACACATACGAATATAACAATTGATATAAACCTTTAGTGCCTCGATGGAGATTTCTCCAAGTTGTGGGAAGCACCGAGGATGCCCACTCATTGCTTTTCCTGTTCAACCTAAGAGGAAATTAAAACATCATTTAAAAATAATGAATACAATTAACTATACATATATTTCCACTGGAACATAAGTTAAAGATGCATGTCTAAACGTACAAAAAAAAATCACTGGTTTGATGGAAAAAAAATCTTATTTGTAAATATATATGATTATATTAAAAAAAATTAGTTGTAACTACATCATGCAAAACAAGCAAAAATACTTATGCACATAACCGCATAGATTTATGCATATTGATTTCAAAATGCAATTGCTAGCTAGCATTATGACCAATTCACTATAGTAGTATACTATAATATAATAAGCAAATAAGCTAATCACAAACAATAGAGTTAGGTTCTGTAAGATCTATACTCTAGTTTCTTTTTTTGAAAAGATTAATCGCATGCTTTTAAGAAATGCCACAGACAAAGCACCCAATCTTATATTAGTAAAGAAAAATGAACTAAATTCAGTAAAATTTCAACTCAGAACAATGAATAACTATTATCGAATAGAACAAGGAAACTAAAACTCAACAGATAGCAAAACTTCTTATACAACAAGTGAAGATAAATGGGATGCTTCTAGGAACTACATATACCTTTAAGTTGAGCATCAATATCATCACGGTTGGTCGTAAGAGAAAAATAAGTTCTAAGATTTATCATGGATACACAAATCGTATTGAAAACGAAATCAATAAAAAAATTACATCGAGACAAAGAGAGTAATAAACAACGAAGGGAGAAGCATTCATGGGTGGCAGTCGATGGACGAAGGAACAACCAATGAATTTGGATTTATGATTTAGGTATGCTTATTTTAGAGAGAAAGTAAAATAAATATTAAGCGGTAAATGAAAATAAAAGAGGGATGAAGTGCTTTTGTGCGGCCACAAAAAAAAATTAAGTCCCACCTTAAATTTTTGTTCCCTCCATTGGTTAGACTTAGATAAACACTATTCTGTAAAATATTGGTTGCACTTAAATAACTTTTTGATTGCACTTTATAAAAAATGCCATAGATAAATGCAACCAAAAATGCTTTTTCTTATAGTGTTGTTTGGTATAGATTTGTGATTTGGATAATATGTTGACATGTTTGGATATGTATATGGATACGGATATGTGAGAATGGTTTATGATATGATGGTGGTATTGTTTATGGAACAAAAACAAGTATGTTGTGAAATGGCTGTAAAAACTAGTGCCTTAAAAAGTCGCAAAGGACTTGAGATCCAATATGAAAACGAAAGCTCTTTTTCTAGCTTTAGATTTTAGAAAATGTTTTCCAAGTTTCTTGTAACAACCCTGGTTGGAGATTACCGCTAGTATTAAGTCATAATTATAGTTATGATTCAATATTAGATTCATTAATTAAATTAATGGGGAGAAAATGAGGATAATATTGTTGTTAGGGATAGAACAATATTATGTGAGTTAATCTTAGGAGAATAAAATAAAATGAGATTTATTTCAATTTTATGATTTGAAATAAATTTAGGAAGAAAGAAAATGAAAAGGGGAATATATATTTTGGGGTTGTGTAATACATATATGGGAATGGAATAAAAAATATATAATATCTCTTTGTTTCATGACTTTTGAATAGAGATTTGTGCCTATATTCCATTAGCATGCACAATTTGGCAATAATATATGTGATGTCTAAATTACATTTTTTTTTATACACCAGGAAAAGTGTTGAATAAATAATTAATCATGTTATAAATGATATATAATGGGGATAAATATTTTGGGGAGTTAAAAATAAAACATTCCCCCATAATAAAATGAGATAACCCATTTTATTTGACAAAATATGTCCATATTTACATTAGTTGGATAAATAGTGTAAATTTGCCATAAATAGGGAATAAATGGTAAATATATAATAAAACTTGGTAAAATATAATTTTATTCTTTTTATTTGATTCCTTGTGTTTTAACGAATCCAACGCATTTTATTTCGTTGAATTCGGATATAAAATGTGTAAAATATGAGAGAAATAGCATTATATACATAATAAAAACATAAATTAGAATTTTTGGCTAAGTATGTTTTTGGGCTGAAGTGTTGATCCATTAGCCCATAAAGAAGTTTCTGGTGAGGAAAATAGCGTACGTACAATTTCCTTCTCCTATCTCCTCCTCCTGTTAGTAACAGAAGCTCAAAAGAAAAATCAATGGCAACCTCAAACCCTTGCTAAATCTTAGTTAATTCCACACGAAATTAAGAGATTCTCTCATCTAAAAATTAAATTCAGGTAATCTCCTAACCAATCTCCATCTTAAATCCGGGAAAAATCTTAGTTTCAGTTACTATTGTTGTTTTAATGGGTTTTCTCCTTTGCATGTTCATTTTTTCAGCAACTATAGGTACTGCCTAGGCCATTGCTAGCTTGAAGATCTCATCTTGCAGCCAATTTCACCCCTTTTTGCCGCAAAAGGTAAGTTAGCAAACTTACAGCAACTGTAAATAAGAAATTTCGCTGCCATAAAGCAAAAACCTTTTGAATTCTATGCTTGAATATACGTACAGTATATTCAATTTGTTTGTGCTTTGTTGCTGAAAATAGCATATTTTGTTTTGGCTATATCTCCCTCATCCGGTGTCGGATTGAGGCAATCTTGGTGTCATTTTGAAGGTCTATGTGTCTAGTTTAATCATGCAAATTTTCATTGTGTTCAGAAATGGTTTGATCAGTGAAATCAGTTGTCGAAGTGGCTGGATCGAGTGATTTCAATTCTGATTCTGTTTTCATTTTGTGCAAACCTGAGTTAGTATTTTGCACATAACTTTTGCGTTTCTTATCCAAATCCATTAATTTTTGAAGTTTTGGAAACTGCAGAAAGAATGTGACAACTTTTATTTGTATCACTTTCGATAATTCGTTGATTAAAATGTTGAAAAACCTCTTGCAAACTCGATGTCCTGTTGTTGTTGAAAACTCAGTGTTTTGTGCAGACCTGAGTTAGTATTTTGTGCATAACTTTTGCGTTTCTTATCCAAATCCTATAATTTTTATAGTTCTGGAAACTACAGGAAGATTGTGACAAATTTCATTTGTATCACTTTCTGAAATTTTGAGATTAAAGGGTCGAAATAGCTGATGCAAGATCGCTGTCCTGAGCACTTGCATGTAGCCTTGGGTGTTGTATTTGCTTTGGTTGATTAGTTTTTTTTTATGATGATTTTTTTTTGTTCTTTCTCTTTTACATGATTTGCTAATTGTTGAGATTAGATGATTAAACCATTGGATAAAGAAATCATATATGGTTGGGGATTTGAGGATTTTTCTTATTTTCTAAGATTTTATAATTTATTAAAAACTCTGAAAATAAGCCGTTTTCTCTCTAAAATCTTTTCTATAAATTGCTGGAAATTGTTTTAAAATCATGTTTTCTCATGAAAAATATTATATGTATAATTTTACTTATTTTTACTATATATATATATATATAAATACTTTCGGACGTATAAGAAAATAAATTAAACGATTTAGTAAATCCGCGAGGAATGGGACTCGTGCATTCACTTAATCGGTTAATTATGGACTTGTACGATCGAAACGACATTGAGAAATCTTTTTGATTTCCTCCTTGGGATTTACCACTTTGTGGTCTGGGATAAAGTGTTATATTAGTCTTTTAGACTAATAACTTTAGTCTAATATTTCGTATTCGAGAGCATATACGACATGGGACTATTTTGGGAAAAACATTATTGCCGATGATATGAGGCAATTGTTTTATATGAGATTTTCTTAGATTTATAATTTTATGGAATTTTCCACTTGTCAATGAGATTAGACATGTTAGGTATTTTATGCCTTACGCCAATGACATGAGGCAATTCTTTGAGATTTTGATGCTTTTGTTAGTGTGGCATCGACTAGCGGCTAGAAAACCGCTGAGTGAGGACGTACGGTATGGGACGTACGTAACCACTTTTCGGGTTACTATCCGAGAGTTTCTGACACATTCTGGGAATTACTAGTGCTATGACCTTTGGGTCATCTAAGAATCTGGGAATCTGAGAATCTGGGAAATTAAGAATCTGGGAAAGGGTGACTTCGGTCGCCTTAAAGAGTCATGTGGGTACCTAACTATATTACTAGCACTAGTCTGAGAACTTTAGCACGTGCAACATGCTTTAGCATGTAATTATTGGCCAATCTGAGATTTATTTTATGAGTTAAGAGAATTTTGATTTCACCATATTTTGATATGTTTACTTAGCCTTATAGAGATGAATAAGGCGAAATATGAGTTCTTGAGGATTTTGGTGATTTCAATTTTATGGTTTTATACTTGGGTTTCATTTACTACTTTGAGAAGTTTATTTATTCATGTATCATATTTGGATGTTTTCTTTATATGCATGAATCCCCTAGTATTAACCCAAGTAAGTGTAGAATTATACCATTCTTAGAGATAGATAATTCTTGATATCAACCTTAGTCATTCTTATCAATTATTGGCCCCTTGATGTATGTTTCCCTTATACCTTATCGTATTTCCTTTCTAACGATAAGATTCAGTTGCCTGACCCGTGTGTTTATCACTCGGGTCAGACCGAGTTGCAGGTTAGGTCGGATGACTATCCTTTATGCTTGGATCCGTTTTGCTATCTTTTGTGGGCTCATGACTATGGACTTGGATATCTCCACTTTTGATGGATCTTTTATTTATCACTTCATGTATATATTCTTTTATGGGATGATGTTGTATTACATTATGTGGTGAATGGTATTACATCAGATGTTTGGTTTTGTATCAGTATACATATTATCTGTGGCTGTTGTTTCTGTGACATGTTATGATGTTATTGAGCTTTGTTCTGAATAGACCCGTTAGCCGTGTAGTATCGTATTAGTTAATCACTGAGTATGTCGACTCCTTGAGATTCGCGAAAAAAATGGTAAGCATCGACATTCTTAGTCATTAGCTAGTGCATTACTATTCGGTCGCCCTTAACCAGCCATATTCTCTGCATTAGTAGACGGAATTACTCGTTAATTCTCTTTACTAATGTGGGTCTCGGGGTGGGGCGTCACAGCTTGGTATCAGAGCTAGCTTTCAGAACAAAATAGAATAAATACAGAACAGCAGACGCTAAGAACCATACATCTAGTGTAACACCTTTATGCATCTCATCCCTTAGAAGTGGCCAAACCTAGTCATGTCCTTATCCTTTCAATTCCTTCGGGGTAGATAGGAGGGAATACGTCTAGGAATGTTAAATATTATTCCGTAGTATTCCTTACCTACTGCATTTTTATTGCGATATATATGTCTACCCTGTGAATAATCTTTTCTTATCTTATCTTTCAGCTATGTCTGGTAGAGGTAGAGGTCGCACTTCGGCAGCAGGACCGTCCAGTGGTTCTCGACCTGAAGGCATTTATATGACTACCGATCAGATTCGAGAGCTTCTTGGGAGCACACAACCTCCCGCTCCTATCCCATCTTCATCTCCTCGCCAATCTGTATTCGCACGTCTATGCAGTGATTTCACTCATCTCGGAGGCAAGCCATTCAAAGGCTCCGAGTCAGTTCTTGATGTGCATGCTTGGCTTCGCATTTGCGAGCGTGTGTTTCTTCGTATGGACTTATCTGATCATTATCGAGTTCTTGTGGCATCTAGTATGCTACAAGAGCGTGCTCTTGACTGGTACGAGCTTCTTATAGCTGAGGTGGATGAGACTACCCTCACATGGCAGCAGTTTCGAGATAGATTTGAGCTTAAGTTTATTCCCGCTTCTGAGAAGGCTCATCTCACTTGTCGCTTTATTGAGTTGAAGCAAGGCAAGTCATCGGTATCTGATTATGTCTCCTCCTTCGAGTCTCTATCTAAGTATGGGTTGGAATTCATTGATACTCCATACAAGAAAAATCTTAAGTTCGTATCTGGACTTAAGAAATATTTGAAGAAAGCTTTGATGCTCCAACTCAAGTTATCTTTTGAAGAATTAGTTGATGCAGCTCTCAATCTCGAGACAGTGGAGAATGAGAAAGAGAGTGATGACGAAGGTGGTCCTCTGTCCAATCCTAAAAAGAAGAAGTTTCCTTTCCGCAAGTCTCGATTTCCGCATTCCAAGAAGAAGAAACAAGGTGGATCGTCTTCTTCTCAATCTCAAGCTCCTTCTCAGCCTAAGCCTTTCGCATGCTACAACTGCGGTTCTCCTAACCATCCAGCCCGTGAATGTCCAAAGCCTAAGAAGTGCAATTATTGCAAGGCCGAAGGACATATGGCTTTCTCTTGTCCTAAGAAGAACAAAGGTTCTCGTCCGGGAAATCTGAATATTGCAGCAGCTTCTAGTGATGCATCTCAGCCGAAAGGTATATTTCCTTCTGTTCTTGAAGGTTCCATTCTATTTCATGATCGATCGATTAGAGTGCTCTTTGATACGGGTGCGTCACACTCATTCGTATCAAAGGAACTTGTGGATGCTTGTTCTTTAGATGTTTCTTGTTTGCTTACTTCTTTGCGGATTTCAAATCCTATTGGGGGGTCTGCAACCCTTAGCTTATATTGTGATGATGTTGAGGTTATGCTTTGTGGGTTTTCTTTCCATGCGAATCTGCACGTGATTCCATCGCTTGGTTTTGATATGATCCTTGGTATGGACTGGCTAGTTCGATACGATGCCAGGATTATTTGTTCAGAAAGAGTCATTTATCTTCGACATCCAGATTCCTCTTCTCAGTTATCCCTAGTTCTCCGGGATACCGATGTTGATTCCTTAGCATCTTTGCATGCTCTTGATTCGCGAGACAGTGATGATGATGTGTCTCGTATTCCGATTGTTTGTGACTTCGCTGATGTTTTTGAGCCTGTTTCGGGTTTGCCACCCAAGCGGGCCATAGAGTTTCTTATTGACCTCATCCCTGGTGCGCAACCCGTTAGTCGTCCTCCCACGAGGATGTCTACTAAGGAGAATGAGGAACTTAAGAAGCAACTCATTGAGCTCGAAGCTAAACACTTCATTCGATCTAGTTCTTCACCGTGGGGTGCCGCGGTGGTATTCGTGAGGAAGTCCGATGGTACTCTTAGGCTCTGCGTCGACTATCGCAAGCTTAATGAGTTAACCATCAAGAATCGCTATCCCTTGCCTCGTATTGATGACATGTTCGATCAGTTGAGTGGTGCAAAGGTCTTTTCTCAGTTGGACCTAGCCACGGGTTTTCATCAGCTTCGTGTTGCGGAAGATAGCATTCCACTTACAGCTTTCCGCACTCGATATGGTTCATATGAGTGGCTCGTCATGCCATTCGGATTGACGAATGCTCCTGCTTTCTTTGTTGATCTCATGAATCAAGTATTCAGGGAATATCTCGATAAGTTCGTCCTTGTATTCATCGATGACATCTTAGTTTATTCTAGATCCGAAGAAGATCATGCTCGACATCTTAGAATTGTCTTGAGTACTCTCCGCAAGCATCAACTCAAGGCAAAGCTTTCTAAATGTCACTTCTGGGAGAAGCAAGTGAAATTCTTAGGTCATATTGTATCTTCCAATGGCATCTCAGTCGATCCGTCTAAGATTGAGGCTATTCAGAATTGGAAGAGGCCTGAGAATGTTCATGAGATTCGTAGCTTTCTGGGTTTAGCGGGTTATTATCGCCGTTTCATTAAGGATTTCTCTCGTATCGCTCTTCCTCTTACTAGTCTTACTAGGAAGGGTGTTCGTTATATTTGGTCTGATAAGTGTGAGACTTCCTTCCGGAGATTGAAGGAACTTCTTACTCATGCTCCCGTGCTTGTAGTTCCTGAGGGGAATCAGGATCTCATCGTCTATACCGATGCCAGCCTTAGTGGTCTTGGTGCGGTTCTTATGCAGAAGGATCGGGTTGTTGCCTACGCTTCAAGGCAATTACGTCCGAATGAGATTCGGTACGCTACCCATGACTTAGAGCTTGCAGCTATCGTCTTCGCTTTGAAGATGTGGCGTCATTTTCTTTTGGGAGAGCACTTCATTCTTTACACCGATCATAAGTCTCTCAAGTATCTCTTTTCGCAGAAAGATCTTAATATGAGGCAACAGCGATGGTTAGAGTTTCTCGCCTCATATGACTTTGATATCGAGTATACCCCTGGCAAGGGTAATCGTGTAGCTGATGCGCTTAGCCGCAAGCATTCGGCAGTTGTTTCCATGATGTTAGCCGAATGGGATGTTCTTGAGACCTTATCCAGCTTCGACATTCGTGATCGAGCACCGTCATCTGATTCACCGGTCTTATTATTCAGTATGGTGGCTCGACCTTCTCTCCTTGATCGTATCTCTGAGGCCCAGAGACGTGATGCTTATATTATGCGCCTCATTCAGTCTTGCTCATCTGAGTCCCGTAATGAGGATTTGCGGGATTATTCGATTGATTCTCATGGTTGCCTTCGTCTGAGGAACCGTATAATTGTTCCATCTGATTCAGCACTTAGGCGTGACATACTTGATGATTGTCATCGCTCTAAGTATACCATCCATCCGGGTAGCAGTAAAATGTATGCGGATATGCATCGTCTTTATTATTGGGATGGTATGAAGCGTGATGTTGCGAGATATGTGAGCCAGTGTCCTACCTGTCAGCTTGTTAAGGCCGAGCATCAGCGGCCATCCGGTCTTCTTCAGCCTCTTGAGGTTCCACAGTGGAAGTGGGACCAAGTATCGATGGACTTCGTTGACGGCCTACCTCGTTCGAGGTCGGGTCATTCTAGCATTTGGGTTATTGTGGATCGTCTTACTAAATCCGCCCATTTCATCCCTATTAAATCTAATAGGAATGCTCCTCTTTTAGCGAAGCTTTATATTAAGGAAATTGTTCGATTACATGGTGTTCCTTCTTCGATAGTTTGTGATCGTGATCCGTTGTTCACTAGTCACTTCTGGACAAGCTTTCAGCAAGCTTTGGGAACAAAGCTAAATATCTCTACAGCTTATCATCCCCAGTCTGATGGTCAGACTGAGAGGGTGAATCGTGTGCTTGAAGACCTCCTCCGTGCGTGTATTCTTGATTTCGGTGGCTCTTGGGAAGATCACGTTCCATTGGTTGAATTCTCTTATAATAATAGCTTCCAATCCAGTATCGGTATGGCACCCTTTGAGGCTCTTTATGGTAGACCGTGCCGTTCGCCTTCTTGTTGGTTAGAATCGGGCGAGAAGTTCATTCTCGGTCCTGATTCGATTCGTGAGTCTTCTGAGAAGATATCTTTGATTAGACAGCGGATGAAAGAGGCACAGAATCGTCAGAAATCCTACGCGGACAACCGTAGGAAGCCTCTAGAATTCGCAGTGGGTGATCATGTATTCCTTCGTGTATCCCCTATGAAGGGAGTAATGCGCTTTAGCTCCACTGGGAAATTGGCTCCTCGCTTTATAGGACCATTTCCGATTATTGAGCGCATTGGTCCTGTAGCATATCGATTGTCCCTGCCATCTCATTTATCGGGTATTCATGATGTCTTCCACGTTTCTCAGCTTCGGAAATGTATTCGAGATTCAGATTCAGTCATTGATCCTTCCGAGCAGCTTGAGCTTGAGATTTCACCGAGTTTATCCACTTCTCAGCAGCCTATTCGCGTTCTTGATTCGGAGGTGAAACGCCTTCGAAGCAAGAACGTTTCTCTTGTTAAGATTCAATGGTCGGAGAATCCGAAAGATTGCACTTGGGAAACCAGAGAATATATCGAGCATTCTTTTCCGGGTTTTCTTTCTTCATTTGACATCGGTGAGAACTTTCTTTCTCAAGCCTTTTCTTGTTTCTTTTGAGTGAATTATTGCATTGTTATGGGTTTTTCCTTTAGAAATTGCGTGGACGTAATTTTGTTAAGAGGGGAAGTCTGTAACAACCCTGGTTGGAGATTACCGCTAGTATTAAGCCATAATTATAGTTATGATTCAATATTAGATTCATTAATTAAATTAATGGGGAGAAAATGAGGATAATATTGTTGTTAGGGATAGAACAATATTATGTGAGTTAATCTTAGGAGAATAAAATAAAATGAGATTTATTTCAATTTTATGATTTGAAATAAATTTAGGAAGAAAGAAAATGAAAAGGGGAATATATATTTTGGGGTTGTGTAATACATATATGGGAATGGAATAAAAAATATATAATATCTCTTTGTTTCATGACTTTTGAATAGAGATTTGTGCCTATATTCCATTAGCATGCACAATTTGGCAATAATATATGTGATGTCTAAATTACATTTTTTTTTATACACCAGGAAAAGTGTTGAATAAATAATTAATCATGTTATAAATGATATATAATGGGGATAAATATTTTGGGGAGTTAAAAATAAAACATTCCCCCATAATAAAATGAGATAACCCATTTTATTTGACAAAATATGTCCATATTTACATTAGTTGGATAAATAGTGTAAATTTGCCATAAATAGGGAATAAATGGTAAATATATAATAAAACTTGGTAAAATATAATTTTATTCTTTTTATTTGATTCCTTGTGTTTTAACGAATCCAACGCATTTTATTTCGTTGAATTCGGATATAAAATGTGTAAAATATGAGAGAAATAGCATTATATACATAATAAAAACATAAATTAGAATTTTTGGCTAAGTATGTTTTTGGGCTGAAGTGTTGATCCATTAGCCCATAAAGAAGTTTCTGGTGAGGAAAATAGCGTACGTACAATTTCCTTCTCCTATCTCCTCCTCCTGTTAGTAACAGAAGCTCAAAAGAAAAATCAATGGCAACCTCAAACCCTTGCTAAATCTTAGTTAATTCCACACGAAATTAAGAGATTCTCTCATCTAAAAATTAAATTCAGGTAATCTCCTAACCAATCTCCATCTTAAATCCGGGAAAAATCTTAGTTTCAGTTACTATTGTTGTTTTAATGGGTTTTCTCCTTTGCATGTTCATTTTTTCAGCAACTATAGGTACTGCCTAGGCCATTGCTAGCTTGAAGATCTCATCTTGCAGCCAATTTCACCCCTTTTTGCCGCAAAAGGTAAGTTAGCAAACTTACAGCAACTGTAAATAAGAAATTTCGCTGCCATAAAGCAAAAACCTTTTGAATTCTATGCTTGAATATACGTACAGTATATTCAATTTGTTTGTGCTTTGTTGCTGAAAATAGCATATTTTGTTTTGGCTATATCTCCCTCATCCGGTGTCGGATTGAGGCAATCTTGGTGTCATTTTGAAGGTCTATGTGTCTAGTTTAATCATGCAAATTTTCATTGTGTTCAGAAATGGTTTGATCAGTGAAATCAGTTGTCGAAGTGGCTGGATCGAGTGATTTCAATTCTGATTCTGTTTTCGTTTTGTGCAAACCCGAGTTAGTATTTTGCACATAACTTTTGCGTTTCTTATCCAAATCCATTAATTTTTGAAGTTTTGGAAACTGCAGAAAGAATGTGACAACTTTTATTTGTATCACTTTCGATAATTCGTTGATTAAAATGTTGAAAAACCTCTTGCAAACTCGATGTCCTGTTGTTGAAAACTCAGTGTTTTGTGCAGACCTGAGTTAGTATTTTGTGCATAACTTTTGCGTTTCTTATCCAAATCCTATAATTTTTATAGTTCTGGAAACTACAGGAAGATTGTGACAAATTTCATTTGTATCACTTTCTGAAATTTTGAGATTAAAGGGTCGAAATAGCTGATGCAAGATCGCTGTCCTGAGCACTTGCATGTAGCCTTGGGTGTTGTATTTGCTTTGGTTGATTAGTTTTTTTTTATGATGATTTTTTTTGTTCTTTCTCTTTTACATGATTTGCTAATTGTTGAGATTAGATGATTAAACCATTGGATAAAGAAATCATATATGGTTGGGGATTTGAGGATTTTTCTTATTTTCTAAGATTTTATAATTTATTAAAAACTCTGAAAATAAGCCGTTTTCTCTCTAAAATCTTTTCTATAAATTGCTGGAAATTGTTTTAAAATCATGTTTTCTCATGAAAAATATTATATGTATAATTTTACTTATTTTTACTATATATATATATATATATATAAATACTTTCGGACGTATAAGAAAATAAATTAAACGATTTAGTAAATCCGCGAGGAATGGGACTCGTGCATTCACTTAATCGGTTAATTATGGACTTGTACGATCGAAACGACATTGAGAAATCTTTTTGATTTCCTCCGTGGGATTTACCACTTTGTGGTCTGGGATAAAGTGTTATATTAGTCTTTTAGACTAATAACTTTAGTCTAATATTTCGTATTCGAGAGCATATACGACATGGGACTATTTTGGGAAAAACATTATTGCCGATGATATGAGGCAATTGTTTTATATGAGATTTTCTTAGATTTATAATTTTATGGAATTTTCCACTTGTCAATGAGATTAGACATGTTAGGTATTTTATGCCTTACGCCAATGACATGAGGCAATTCTTTGAGATTTTGATGCTTTTGTTAGTGTGGCATCGACTAGCGGCTAGAAAACCGCTGAGTGAGGACGTACGGTATGGGACGTACGTAACCACTTTTCGGGTTACTATCCGAGAGTTTCTGACACATTCTGGGAATTACTAGTGCTATGACCTTTGGGTCATCTGAGAATCTGGGAATCTGAGAATCTGGGAAATTAAGAATCTGGGAAAGGGTGACTTCGGTCGCCTTAAAGAGTCATGTGGGTACCTAACTATATTACTAGCACTAGTCTGAGAACTTTAGCACGTGCAACATGCTTTAGCATGTAATTATTGGCCAATCTGAGATTTATTTTATGAGTTAAGAGAATTTTGATTTCACCATATTTTGATATGTTTACTTAGCCTTATAGAGATGAATAAGGCGAAATATGAGTTCTTGAGGATTTTGGTGATTTCAATTTTATGGTTTTATACTTGGGTTTCATTTACTACTTTGAGAAGTTTATTTATTCATGTATCATATTTGGATGTTTTCTTTATATGCATGAATCCCCTAGTATTAACCCAAGTAAGTGTAGAATTATACCATTCTTAGAGATAGATAATTCTTGATATCAACCTTAGTCATTCTTATCAATTATTGGCCCCTTGATGTATGTTTCCCTTATACCTTATCGTATTTCCTTTCTAACGATAAGATTCAGTTGCCTGACCCGTGTGTTTATCACTCGGGTCAGACCGAGTTGCAGGTTAGGTTGGATGACTATCCTTTATGCTTGGATCCGTTTTGCTATCTTTTGTGGGCTCATGACTATGGACTTGGATATCTCCACTTTTGATGGATCTTTTATTTATCACTTCATGTATATATTCTTTTATGGGATGATGTTGTATTACATTATGTGGTGAATGGTATTACATCAGATGTTTGGTTTTGTATCAGTATACATATTATCTGTGGCTGTTGTTTCTGTGACATGTTATGATGTTATTGAGCTTTGTTCTGAATAGACCCGTTAGCCGTGTAGTATCGTATTAGTTAATCACTGAGTATGTCGACTCCTTGAGATTCGCGAAAAAAATGGTAAGCATCGACATTCTTAGTCATTAGCTAGTGCATTACTATTCGGTCGCCCTTAACCAGCCCTATTCTCTGCATTAGTAGACGGAATTACTCGTTAATTCTCTTTACTAATGTGGGTCTCGGGGTGGGGCGTCACATTTCTATCTTTTTTTTAAGTTTTCAAAACCTTTAAAATTATGTTTTCAAGTATGTTATATCAAGAGTTAAAGTGAAGTTTTGGCCTATAAATCAATTCTAGCGAACTGCGCTTGTAGCGATACTCGTTATAAATGTAGTTTGGAAAATTTCGCGATTTCAGGTTTTAAGGCGGTTTTTTGGATTGTTTTTGAAAACTTATTTCAATTCAATTAAGTAAGTCAAAAGTCTAAGTTTTAATTACTTAATATTTATTTATTGAAATTATTTAATTTATTGACTAGGGTAATTAATATTTAATTAATTAATTAAGTGAATAGGTTAAGTAATTGGAGTATAAGAAATTATTAACTAAGTAAATTATTTTTAATTAATTAAGCTTTAAATAATGATTAATTAGGATAAAAGAAAATTAATTTTTAATCAAGTTTATTTCTTTAATTAAGTATTTAATTAGAGTAAATTATTTAATTAATTATTTAATTAGAATTACTTATTTAATTAATTAATTATTTAATTAGAGTTAATTAATTAATTATTGTTTAATAAAAGGTTAATTACCCATTTAACTTTGGTTTAATTTTTAAATAAATGTTATTTAATTAAAGTACAATTAAGGTTTAACTTAAAATAAAATTTGGACTATTAATGATTTAATTTTGATTAAATTAAAGATTTATTAAGGTTTAATTGAGTTTTAAACTTATGATTTAATTAAAGTTTATTTATTTTAAGGTTTCTTTTAAAACCCTACCGGTTATTTATTTTTAACCAATTTTCTTTGTTTAAGTGAATTGTTTGAAACCAAGAATCTCTTGTCCATACTATAACGTTGACTCATTTTATTGAAAGTAATTCGGTTTGTACTTATCACAAATACCGCTTCAGGAACGTGATGAATATAAGGGGGTCAATTTCGATAAGCTCGTCATGAAAATATAAGCATATGGAATATGTCCATATGTAAATCTATACTTCCTGATAATGGGATAGTCCATTATAAACAACTTGTCCCTTTAAAATTATCGAACGCTGGATTGGAGAGACCGAGATCAGATATTAGTTGTTATCCAAAAACCACTTCGAACTAACGTAAACGTTTGAATTGGAAATAGTAAAAGCAAACTCCAAAGTGATGTCTTTGAAGTGCAATGGCCAGTTACTACTAACCCTAAGGGTGGTTCCAAAACGAATGTAGTGGAAATAGTACATTCAGTTCGTTCATCTCCTGTACAACATGTATGGATGAACGTTGGCATTGTGTCAACATCTGGAAGGCAATGTTCGCATTCTAAGTTGCAATGCTATATTAAAGGTAAACGTAGCCTCAGACCCCATCAACTGGAAATGACCAAAATAGGGTATACAATAGAGCTATTTGGGTCGCTCTGATGAGGATATGTCATTACCATATCTGGAATCGATTATTTTACCCATTTTGTACACTCTGGTACGGTTGCTAATCCCAACCATGGTGGTGATGTATTCGGTGCTATTGATCTAGGGGTAGGCCGGTTCTATGTAGCAGGGGTATAAGATGTTATTATCAGACCCCAGGTATATTTTATCGAGAGGTGCATCTTTAGAATGTAGTTCCTTACCTTGTCATGTATGGAATCCATTCTCCAATAAGTGCCATATGAAATTAGTTGTGCCCAAATGTCTTGAAATGTGAGATGCAAGCATTTTAGCTATGTTATATTTTACTTGGAAACCATAAACATTATTATAATATTATTGGATTTCTATATAAAGTGTTTGGGTTATCGTAAAGTAAAAACCCATCCATGTTTATATGAGGCATAGTCTTACGAGATACCTTTGATTTTCAAATTATTTTGTAAAAGTAAGAATTAAGTAGTTTGAGTTTACTCACACTAGACCCAAACCTATGTCTGACCTTGAGTTTTATTTTCTTTTTCTAAAACTCTTGTGTACTCAAATTTGTATGAGTAGTCAAGTGATCCAGTTTTCTTACGGAAGCATTTTGAATGAGCTGGAGTAGGTGGCTTCACTGTAGCTAATTATATTTTATTTCCATCATGTTTATGTATGATCTATGTATTTTGTGATGGACAGGTAGTTATTATTGTCAAGTTGAGATTGTAATGTAATGACTCCAATGTATTATTGTTATAGGGATGACTATGTAATATCTTATGTTACCTATTATATGTTATTCTGTTTTTTGGTGAGATTCTGTCATTGTGTAGTTTCTTCTTGTATTTCTTTTTCTTCTACCCTTAATGGCTCGTCTTTCGGTGTAAGATAGGCGGTCGTTACATTGTAGTATCAGAGCTAGGTTGAGCGAACACTTAGGCTTTGGGTTAGGGTCAACTTCAAGTGTGTGTACTTGTTATTTTTATTTGTATGTATATATATATAGACACACACACAAATAGATAGATCTGCTTGATAGGTTTGATTAGTACCCTTCTGTTAAGATTTATCTCGTCTAAGTATTCTAAGAATTATCTTACTATATCTAGGTAGTAAGACATGAATAACAGAGGCAGAAGAGGTAGGGGAGCAGGTAGCACTAGAACTACAAATGGTCGAACCTCAAATTCTGGAGGAGTTCGGATTACCGAAGAGGTAGCGCCAGGGCAGCCGAGAGTGAATTTTGCAAACTTATGCAAGGATTACACTAACCTCGGAGGGAAACCATTTAAGGGGACTGAGTCTACCATGGAAGTGCAAGCTTGACTGCAATCTTGTGAGAAGATTTTTAAAGGTCTTAGTTTATCCGATGAACAGAAAAGTTCTTAGCAGCATGGAACTACAAAAGGGAACATTAACTTGGTGGGACTACCTTACTGCAAATGCTTCTGAGGAAGAACTATCGTAGGTCTGATTTAAAGAGGTTTTGAGGATCAATTCTTGCCAACAGTAAGAAGGACCAGGATGTATCGAAACTTTATGGTTTTGAAGCAAGAGGATCTATCTATAGCAGAGTTTGAGACAAAGTTCAACGAGTTATCTTGCTTAATGAGATTTTTGTTTTGGGTATGAAAGAAGAGTACCATGAGAAAATGACTGCTCACATTAGGGGCACTTTTGTGGACTTAGTTGATATGGCTTTGAGGTACAAGGCTTTTGAAAAAGAGGAAGCCTGCTCCAACAACACCTAGTGGAAATACCAATGGAAATGGTTCTAACAAGAGAAAGTTCAATCCTAACTGGAAGAATCCAGGAAACGCAAAGCCCGGCGGTGGAGCTCAAGGAAGTCGTTTTAAGGATCTTGTTTGCCACAAGTGTCAACAGAAGGGCCACATCACAAAGTTTTGCAAGAATTCTGGAATTCAGCAGCAGCAGCAGCAAAGTAGACTTATCTCTCCTATGGTTTAGAAGACTCTCTGTTTTAATTGCCATCAGCCTAGGCATATGGTAAATTACTGCCCACTTATGAAGAAGGTGCAGCAGCCCAAGGTGTACACCATTAAGAATGAACCGTTGGCTTCAATGGAAGTGAAGGGGAAAGGCATCCTTGAAGGTACCTTACTGATTAATGGAATTTTTGTTCAAGCATTATTTGATACTTTCGCCTCCCATAGTTTTATCTCTTGTGAATCAGTAGGTAAATTTCATTCTATTCTTTGTGTTGTAGAAAACCATATGTGTGTGTCTAACCCCATAGGCGGGGTAACCCATTTGAGTATGATTTGTAAGAATGTGCAAATTTTCTACCTTTCCCATCACTTTTCTTGCAATCCATATGTCTCAGACTTTAAAGGATTTGACTTATTCTTGGTGTGAACTAGTTATCAAGGTATGGAGTCATCTTAAAGTGTAATAACAGAATTGTATCTTTAGTGACTGATATGGGAAGGAAAGCTAAGGTATCATGTAAGGAACCCGGTATTCGTATGTGTAGTTTCATATATGCCCTTGAAATAGCCCAAGATAGTTTAGGGTCTGTTGAAGTTGTTAGGGATTTTCCAGATGTATTCGAAGAGGTTAAAGTTTATCTCTGCACAGTGAGATAGAGTTTCGCATTGTTTTGGTCCCTGATGCAAGGCCTGTGGTTCAACCTAAGAAAAGGATGGCTCCGAGGGAGAGAGAGGAGTTGGTAAGTCAAACCCAGGACCTATTAAGCAGAGGTTTGATTAGACCCAATCGTTCGAGTTGGGGGTCTGCTGTAGTATTTGCGGCTAATTCTGATGGATCTTTAAGGTTGTGCGTGGACTATAGGGCGTTGAATAAGTTGACCATTAGGAAAAAGTATCCCTTATCCCGCATCGATGATCTTTTTGATCAACTTCATGGAGCTATGGTATTTTTTCAGATGGATTAGCTACTGGATTCCATCAGTGGCTGCTAAAGATAGTATATCCTTAACTACTTTTAGAGGCCTTGACTACTTCTTTAAGTGGTTGGTTATGCCTTTCGGGTTGACCAATGCATCTGCATATTTTGTAGATCTCATGATCTGTGTTTTCCGAGATGTTCTTAATAAGTTTGTCTTAGTTTTCATCGATGACATCGATATCTACTCCAAATCTGAGGAGGAACATAAACTGCATTTGGAAGTGGTGTTGGAGACATTGAGGAGACATGTCCTGAAAGCGAAATTTTCTAAATGCCATTTTTGGAAATCGAAGGTAAGATTCATATGATATATCATGACAGGAGAAGGTATTACAGTTGATCCAGTGAAGGTGGAAGTTATTCAGATGGAAACAACTGCGGACTCCTACCAAGGTACGTAGTTTCTTAGCTTTGGCTGGCTACTATAGGAGGTTTATTCAAGATTATTTGAAGATTTCCTCCCTTTTAACTAAGATAACAAAGAAGGAGGAGAAGTTTGAATGGGCCTTAAAAGTGATGTGGCATTTCTAGCATGGTTGTTCCAGATTAGTGGGTTCACGGTATACATTGATGCATGTGGAGTGAGACTTGGTGTTGTTTTGATGCAGCATGGTAGGGTGATTACGTATGCAAGAAGGCAGTCACAAGAAGAACTATGCTACGCATGACCTGGAGTTGCTAGTTGTTGTCTTTGCGTTAAAAATGTTGAGTCACTACTTGCTGGGTAAGGATCCTTCTATTCCTCTTAGTTTCTTTCTAATCTTTAGAGATTTTAGAAGGAAATTTTCTTTCTTTAATTAGGTGAAAAATTCGAGCTCTTCAGGGATCATGAATCCATGAAGTACCACTTTACTCGGAATGATCAGAACTTGAGGAAACAGAGGTGGGTAGAGTTTCTAGCATCTTATGACTTGGATATACTTTATACGTCAGGAAAGGCTAATGTGGTGGCGGATGCCTTAAGCAGGAATGTCTTTTTGACTCTTTTGGAAGTTACCCCAATACTTCAGGAAAGAATTATGAGAAATCAAAGGAAGGATGAGATATTGGAAGGGTTAATTCAAGGATTGAGGAGGGTAGATGTTCGGATTTTGAGATGGATGGTCTGGGTGCTTTAAGGATGAATGGATGATTGTATGTTCCAGATGTGGATGGGTTGAGGCGGGAAGTTCTGTCAAAATTCCACAAGTCTTATTCATCCAGGGGTTCATAAGATGTATAAAGACGTGAAGAGAGTATTTTGGTGATCGGGAATAAAGAAGGACATTTCTGCCTTTGTTAGCAGGTGTTCGTGCTATCAGCAAATCAAAGGCGATTAATTAGAAGACAGCCAGATTATTACAGCCCTTGGGAATACCCAATTGAAAATGGAAAATGACACCAATGGATTTTATAGATGGTTTGCCTAGAACGATAAAAGGAAATGAAGGAGTATGGGTTATCGTGGATGGGCTAACGAAGAGCATACATTTTCTTCCGGTAATACCAACAAGGACCTCTCCTTCTTTAGCTGAAAATTTTGTAAGGGAGATAGTCAGGTTGCATGGAGTTCCAACGAGTATTGTAAGTGATCGAGACCCCGTATTTACTAGTCAATTTGTGGAAGCATTGCAAACAACCCTTGGAACAAAGTTGAGCTAAAGCACAGCATATCGTCTCAAAACAGACGGACAGACGGAGCGGGTAAACTGAATTCTAGAGGATCTCTTGAGGGCGTGCATTCTGGATTTTGGTGGATCATAGGAGGATCATTTACATTAGATTGAGTTATCCTACAATAGTAGTTTCCAAGAAAGTTTTGGTATGGCACCTTATGATGCCCTATATGGAAGATCATGCAAGTCACCAGCATGTTGGGTTGAGACGAGAGATAGATTAGCTTTTGGGATGGACATGATCCGAGAGGCTGCAGAGAAAGATGCAATGATTAAGAAAAGAATGAAGGAAGCCCAGGATTGCCAAAAGAGTTATGTGGATAGGAGGCGAAGAGATTTGGAATTCATAGTTGGAGACTTGGTATTCTTAAAAGTTTCACCAATAAGTGGGGCTGTTAGATTTGGAAAGGATGGGAAGTTAGCTCCAAGGTATGTTGAACCCTTATGTATTCTTGAGAAGATTGAATCGCTAGCTTATAAGGGTGAGTTACCAAAGAGATTGGCGCTAGTTCATAATGTGTTCCACGTGTCTCATTTAAGAAAATATATTCATTACCCATATTTGATTGTGGAGTCATCGTTTCAAGAGGAATTAGAAATAGACCCGAACCTGACAGTGATTGGACGTCCAATGTATGTTTTGGATCAAAATGAAAAGAGGTTCTGTAAAAAGGTGGTGCAACTAGTTAAGATTTAGTGGAGCGAGAATTCTAGAGACAGCACTTGAGAAACGGTGGATCGTATGAGAGAAGCCTTTCCCGAGTTGATGTTAGAATAGTTAGTTGATTGTCCATTGTACGTATAGTGTGTGTATGTTTTCTATCGATGTGTAGCACATGTCTTTGTATATGCTAATGATACTAATATATAGTTTTTGCGTGGTTTAGATTATCCCCTTGATTGCTAATTTTGGGACGAAATTCTTTTAAAGGGGGAAAGTGTAACGACCCATAATTTAATTGCTATTTAAATGAATATTCAATTATATTTTAAATAATTATTAAACGGATTTTTATTAACAATAAAACTATTTTAAATAATAATTGATGACAATAAAATGGTTTTCGAAAATTGTTTACCAAAATATATAGTTTATAGAGAAATAAAAAATGTGACCGGATATTTTCGAAATATCGATTTTTCATCGGTTAAAAGTTATTCAAAAGATTATAACACTATGTTAAAAACACATACACTCATTACAAACTACTTTAACATGTTGTGTACATGTACATATGCATGTACACATTTGCACACTTAAACATATTAACATATAAGATCTTATTTAATAAAAGTTAGTGTATATATACATATAAAAATACACTTTTTTAACACAAGTACACTAGAGACATGGCAGAGTAGTTGAAAGAAAGGGGGTAGTATGAACGTTTTTGAAGGGGAGGAGGAGCTATGGCTATGCATGCATACTTATATTTAAATATAAATCACTTACTATTATTTTAATCAAATCCTAAGCCTATATATACCTTTTTATCTTGATTTTTTTCATTTTATAAACCTCCTTCTTCATTTCAAAATCCTTAGAGCTTAAGAAAAGTATCCATGGCCTTCTCTTCATAAATTCTAAAACAAGAAAAATTACTTCTTTTGGCTAAAATCTCCTCTTTTATTCACAAAATCACTTCTACATCTCCTACAACACCTCCTCTTCCAAATTACAATACTCCATCCACCAAGACACACTATGGCCGAGCCAAATCTCCACATGGTCGTGCCCAACAAGTCCTAGTCTGAGCCCAATTCAAGTGTCCAAGCATCTAAAGTTTCATATTTGCAAAGTTTCTAAAGCATTTTCAAGTTCCGGCAAAAAGTTTGCTTTGATTTAGAAAATTTTCGGTGAGTAAAACTAATATTTTTGAAAAAAAACACCTTGTTTTAATGATCTATATGTTGTGAAATTATAGTGTTTATCGTGTTGGAATATTATGTTATTTGGATGATATATGATTGCAAGTTGGTTGTTTGGTATATATTTGTGATTTAGATAATATGTTAATATATTTGTTTTTGTATATGGATATGTGAGATTGGTTTATGATATGATGATGGTATTTTTTTGAGACAAAACTAAGTATGTTGTGAAATGGTTGCGAAAACTAGTGCCTTAAAAAGTCGCAAAGGACTTGAGATCCAATTTGAAAATGAATGCTCTTTTTCTAGCTTTGGATTTTTGAAAATGTTTTCCAAGATTCTAACTTTTTTTTAAGTTTTAAAAACCTTTACAATTGAGTTTTCAAGTATGTTATAGCTGGAGTTAAAGTGAACTTTTCGCCTGGAAATCAATTCTAGCGATCTGCGCTTATAGCGATAGTCGCTATGGATGCAGTTCAGGAAATTTTACGATTTCTAGTTTTAAGGTGATTTATTTTGGATTGTCTTTGAAAACTCATTTCAAATCAATTAAGTCAAAAGTCTAAGTTTTAATTATTTAATAATTTATTTATTTAACTTATTAATTAGGGTACTTATTATTTAATTATTAATCAAATTAATTAGGTTAAGTGATTAGAGTTTAAGAAATTATCAACTAAGTAAATTATTTTTAATTAAGTAAGCTTTAAATAATGATTAATTAATATAAAAGAAAATTAATTTTACTTAATCAAATTTATTTTCTTTAATTAACTATTTAGTTAGAGTTAATTATTTAATTAATTATTGTTTAATAAAAGGTTAATTACCCATTTAACTATGGTTTAATTTCATAAATAAATGTTATTTAATTAAAGTATAATTAAGGTTTAATTATAAATAAAATTTGAATTATTAATAATTTAATATTTATTAAATCAAAAGATTTATTATGTTTTAATTGAGTTTTAAACTTATGATTTAATTAAAATTTATTTATTTTAAGGTTTCTTTTAAAACCCTATCGGTTATTTATTTTTAACCAATTTTTTTATTTAAGTGAATTGTTTTAAACCAAGGATCTCTTGTCCATGCTGTTAAGTAGCCAAATGAATTAAAGTTGTTATAATAAAACGTTGACTCGTTTTATTAAAAGTAAGTTGCTTGTGCTTATCACAAATACCGCACTTCGGGAACGTGATGAATACAAGGGGGTTAATTTCAATAAGCGGGTCATGATAATCTAAGCATATGGAACATATGTCCATATGTAAATCATTACACCCGGATAGTAGGATTGTCCACTATAAACAACTTGGCCCTTTAAAATTATCGAACATTAGTTTAGAGAGATCGGGATCAGATATTAGTTGTTATCCAAAAACCACTTTGAACTAACGTAAACGTTTGAATTGTAAATAGTAAAGGCAAAGTCCAAAGTGGAGACTTTGAAGTGCAAGGGCTAGTTGCTACTAACCTTGAGGGTGATTCCAAAATAGATGTAGTGGAAATAGTACCTTCGGTTCGTTCATCTCCTTAATGACTTTTATGGATGAATGCTAACATTGTGTCAACATCTGGAAGGCAATGTTAGCATCCTAAGTGGCAATGCTATATTAAAGGTAAATATAGCCTGAAGCCTCATCAACCGAAAATGACCAAAACAAGGTATGCAACAAGGCTATATAGGTCACTCCTATGGGGGTATGCTATCACCATATCTAGAATCGATTAGTTAACCTATTGTTCCGCTATGGTTGTTGATCCTAACTGTGTTGGTGATGTACTCGTTGCTACTAGTCAAGTGGTAGGCCAGTTCTATGTAGTAGGGTACAAGATGTTCTTGTCAGACCTTAGGTATATTTATCTAGAAGTTCATATTCGTAAGGTAGTTCCTTACCTGGTCATGTATGGAATCCATTCGCCAATAAGTGCCATACAGAATTATTGTGTCCAAATATATTAAAATGTCAGATGCAAGCATTTCATCTATGTTCTATTTTACTTGAAAACTCTAGACATTATTATAATATCATTGGATTTCTATATAAAGTGTTTGGGTTATCGTAAGGATAAAACCCGTTCGTGTTTATGTATGGCGTGGTCTTACAAGATACCTTTGATTTTCAAATTATTTTATAAAAGTAAGAATTAAGTTGTTTGAGTTTACTCACACCAGACCCATGTCCGACTCAGAGTTTTATTTTATTTTCCTAAACCTCTTGGTTACTCAAATCTGTATGAGTAGCCAAGTTATCCAAGTTTCTTACGGAAGCATTTTGAATGAGCTAGAGTAGGTGGCTTCACCGTAGCTAATTATATTTTATTTCCGCTGTGTTTCTTATGATCTATGTATTTTGTGATCGACGGGTAGTTATAACTGTCCAGTTGAGATTATATTATTGTTATGGGGGTGGCTATGTAATATTTTATGTTACATATTATTTATTATTATGATTCGTGGTGAGACTCTGTGATTGTGTTGTTTCTTCTTATCTTTCTTTTTCTTTTACCCTTAGTGGCTCATCTTTTCATGTAAAATAGGTAGTTGTTACATGGGCTTCGATCCCTATGAGGGGTGCCCCTTGATGTTAGCTACTTACTTCCTAAATTTCATGCAATTCTGACATACTATTTGTAAGATATCGCATTTTTCGTGAAATAGTGTTGCTTGAATTCTAATTTCTGCCAACCCCTCTTAAGGGAGTTATGACGATCCCTCCAACTTCCTCCGATTGGAATGAGATCCCTAGGTGGTGTTCCACATGTTGTGGTAAACTTGTGCTCTAAGTTTCTTGTTGATAGCATGTATAGATTTTGAGTTATTGACCGATCGTCACTGGAAAATTGAGTTTACTTGATCCCTTTTATACTGATCTCTCCTATATTGATCCCTCCTTTATCGATCCCTTATATACCACTCTTTTTATACCAATCCCTTTTTGTAGGTGAAGTTATTTTCCAATAACTTGAGCATACAGACCCTAAATGACTTGAAATTTGAAATATAGCCTCATGGGCCCTTCCTTATCACTCCATATCGATCTCAACCATTCGAGACAATAACCAGGGATATGTACCAATCCCTTAGGGGAGTTTAGTTCCATACTTAGCCATTTTTTGAGTGCATCCATTTGAATCCATCTGAATATTGTGCATAGCTTTTAATATAACCAATCTCCAATCTAAGTAATCACCTCTTCGAACATCCTATCGTGCTGATTAAAAAATCCATTGGGTTAAATCCGGCCTTGCCAAAAATGGTTTAACACTTAGTTATATCATAATATAATAAAATATATAATAGAAATTAAACACCTCTGTTATGAACCAGATTGATCGCAGAGTTAGATATATGTAACAAATTAAATAATTACCCATGAGGCATACCCCTAACTCTACTAACCTCCCACTTGCACTTGGGTTAGTTATGGAATCCTATTCCTATTCCTCCAATCAACATTCTCCTAACCAACTGGGTTAATCCCTTTGGTGAATAGATATGCTATATTGTTTTAACTATCTACTATATCAATCAATGCTCTCTCGCGAAAATAAACTGCCTTTATCATATGAAACTTTAAATAGTATATTTCTTGACTTCTATTGAGCTTTAGTTTCTTTTGCGATGTGTCGTAGCATGGTTATCATATAACAATATCAGAGGATTATCAACATTTGGAATGATCCCTAGCTTTGTTATAAATTGGTGCATACACACACACACACACTTCTTTTATTGTTGCACTTATTCAAGGTGATACATAGCATATTTATTGAATTAGTCATAACCTCTTGTTTAGAACATTTCCAGCTTAAAGTTGCTTTACTAGATTGATCATGAATTTACGATTGACATAGTATACTTGAAATCACTTATGAAGTTCGAATTTGAATAATCCTTCACAAAGAGTTTGTTGGTTCCATAAACAATGCTCTAGCATTTCTCAAATACTCGAGAATGCTCTTAACTACCATTTAGCAATCTTAATTTGGATTTGATATTTGGTCAATTTACCAATTACATAAGCAAATTGTGATATAGTATACAACATAATGTATAAGATATTTCGTATTGCTTATGCATAAAGAATCTATCTTATATGCTCCACATTAAACATTTTAATATGGTGTCTATGTATACTGTTCGAGACAATCCTAACATCCTTACTTGTGATTTTAGAATATTTTAGTACAGCTTTTATATTCTATCTTACATTACATGCTTCCACTGTATTTTAACCCAAAATTAAATTATTTGATTCTTTGTTAAGATATGTGCTCAACCCTATGCTTGTCGAATGATACTATCGTATTAGTTCTTGGATCATATCTGAAAACTCACATCCGCTTTCATTGACATCAAGACACTTTGATTGTTATGTGCAAACATTCTATTCAAAATCATTATTTAGAATTTTGTTTCAACATAAAATCCCAAAACTCAAAATCAAACTGGGTGATAATTTTACTAGCTAAATCCCAATTAACTTAATCACATTAAAAGTTGAATCTGTTACATTAACTTCAACAATTTAAATTCATAATGTTATTCTAATCAATGTTGCTTACTATATTCCAACTGCGTTGGTCTTCCTTTTGAAGATACGCCAACGGCCGATGGTTCATATCCCTCCGAGTGCAACTATGAAAATCATATTTTGATAATGTGCTTGGAATCTTTTTCAAATTCAAGCAACATGTCATATGGTAGAGTTTATACTCTTCATGGATTATTGACAATCGAGGAGATCGTGATCAATAAGGATCCTTTTCTTGACATTGAAAAGAAACTCATAGTTCTCTATAGTGTGAAAGAATCGTTATTGGACATTCTAATGAGTCGTATTTGTTTTAGGCTTGGTCAACTTTATTTCATCTTATATAATCATTTTCTATGTTAGAGTCTTTGGATGTATATAAGTCCATTATAATACCACTAACTACTGAAAGAAATTCCTTTACCGTGAATGTGTTTATTCTTGAAACAACAATTGTCTCTCATTACAATGAAATAGGCTTCCATAAACATTTTATGAATTGTCTTTTATTCGTATGTAAAAACTGATATAGTTTTAAGTTTATCAAAACTTATGTTCATAACATAAATCAGATAACCATACTTCTTTTATCTTTTTAAGATTAGGGTTCCATCTTAATTTATATCACATATGAATGTGATCTTACAAACTTTGCTTTAGATGAAATTATATTTAACATGTGTACATACTCTTAAGTACACATCCTAATAGGAAGAAATTAACTCAACTTCATTTATTATCAATTGTTCTTTGTTCAACAAAGTTTGGTTACTCCTTATTGATACTTCATTATGTATCAATATTCAATTTTAGATACTTTTCAAACCCTTTTTAATACACTCACATATTCGATCAAATTGAAATTTTATTTTCTTTCGACGTTATTTTTTTATACTTCCATTTTACGTTCAACAAACTTATTACTTGCTCAATGGTAATTCATCCATGAATTTAACAAAGTAAGTTGATCCATTTTGATACATTAGACTTTGAACTGCATACATCTGCATGTATCAATCCAAAGAGTTCATTGACTCTTTTATCTCTCCCACTAAATATGTGCTTCATCTTAATCTTTTAAGATACAATTCCTCGATACCATATGATTCATAATAATATGATTATGAATTATTTCTCAAAACTTTGGCTTAGTCCATTATTCAAAAATAATTATAACAATTTCTAATACTTTTGTATTTTGCAATGCATCATTTTTGCTATAAATACCATTATTATAGACTTATTTTATAATGAATATTCATAGTATTCGTATCAAAATAAAAATATATCAATTTTAAGTCAATATTGAAAATAGCTATTATTTCATGAATAATATTTTGTATATTTATGAAAACCATTTTCGTAATTTGATGTGTCCATTAAGAATAATTTATGGTATGCTTCCACTATTTTTTTCATTACTACGATAGCATACGAAATACGAAGCTCTATTCAATCACTTATTACAGAATTATATTGCATACATTGTAACCAATTTATAGCCGAGAGTCCAGATCGAATATCTTGAACTTGAAGAAATAGCTTTCACATCAAATAATTTTCTGTATGAAAATACATTTGGAATAGAAATCATATTTCTCGGTATATTATCTTTTAGTATTTTAAACAATTCTCGTGTTCAATGTCCCTATATGAAGCAAAGGTGACCATTCACTCTTTGCATCCCAACTATGCCTAAGTTACATTCACTTTCATACATTCCCTTTCTTTTTCAAATGGTCTAACCATTCAAAAGAAACCTTTGCAACAAGATTTTAATGAACTCTTTAAAATAGGAATTCTGTCACCTTTAACATTAACGATATCGAAAAAGTTGCACTTTAGGTAAACTAATCAAAATAACATTTCAATAATCGAATTCCTACATCTTGTAGCCCTTGGTTTAGTGCTACATCTAAAACTACAAGATTCTCATTGTAATCAATCATATAGAATACACGATCTCGCCTTATGGTTTATTTGTCTTTTCTAAATGAACTAATTTCATCGATACTTTCCGAATGGTGACTATTCATTATATAATATTTACACATGATCATACCTATGTAGTTAGAGCCTCGTTAAAGCCCCACAAAATCCCCGCTATAGCACATAACAATCTTCGACCGATATGCTATTTCAATTTAGCACCGTTAAACAGTAGATCCGCTTTAAGCTTCGCTATTTTCCACTACATCCATTAAATCAAGGTTTTTTAGCACTCTCTTTAGCAATATTAATATACAAATGCTGATTTTACTAGTTCTCGTTCAAACCAAATCAATAATTTGAGGTACAGACATGATTTTAAGGCATAATGCTCAATATAAGATCGAATCTATTATAATCACCAAATCTACTTTGCATAAATTATGATATTTTTGGTTTTTTTACATAAGATTAAACAATATTTCTTTTTCCTGCACAAATAATGTGAAGATAAGAATAAATTAACTTTAAATTTTGGTTTTATATATAATAAAGCTTTTTACACCTCTGTTATTTTTCACTATATCCCCGCTTTATCTTCGATATAACTTCTTGCTCCTCCACCATTATAATTGCTAAATGCTTTAACTGCACAGGATTGATCATCTATCAAATATATATTCTTATATTGCTTAAGAGCTAAAAACTCGTAGAAAACTATACACGGTCTAGTATAAGGAAACACTTAAGTGATTGAGGAACGAATGTTTTGGTTGTTGTATAAGTTGGCTCTTGCATGGGCTTGAAGGGACGGGATGCCAAAAGATTTATTGGTAAATATATTTTATATTTCTAAGTCAAGCTTCATTCAGTTTATTTGATATTTTTAACCTATAAACATTTTACCAATTATAATGGTTGCAAAATTTTATCTAACATATTATTTTAAATTTACATAACATATATTCTTATAACATTAGAAAGGTTACATGTGTTCATTTTATTTTTCTAATAAGGCCCCTGCTATATTTTTATGTTTCCAATAATTCTTAGAAAAACATAGAAATCTTTCGATTTCCTCAGAGAGTGTAAGGATTTGCATGCCTTGGGATTCTAATCTCAAGTTTGCTCAATAAATCATAGACCCGTTTTAATTGATAACCCTTTATTGGTTGTATCATATACAACTCATAACCATGGTATTTGGCCTAATCTCAACCTTGACCTTGACTTTTCTCGAAAAATTGGAATAGATTATTCACTAGCATCTACCATTTTGTGACGGCCTAAGTATAATGAACATACCTTGAGTTTTCTCAACAAACACATGCATGTATCTTACCTCATTTAGAAATACATTGATAATATTATACATATTTGCAGCTAAAGCGCTTAACGATTCTATTGTGGTGGAGGTGCAAAAATTTAAAGCGGAGATATAGTGGAAAATAGCGAAGGTGAAAAAAGCTTTATTATATAAAAAAACCTAAACATTTAAAGTTAATTTATTCTAATTTTCACATCATTTTTGTTGGAAAAGGAAATATTGTATAATCTTATATGACAAAACCGAAGAATATATTGATTTATGCAGACTAGATTTTGTGACTACGATAGGTTTCAAACTTATATTGAGCACTTATGCCTTAAAATTGGGTCCTTAGCCTAACTTTGTGTTCGAACCAAAATTGATACAAATGCCAAGAAAAGTAAGTAGTAGCCACTAAATGAAGAAAGTAAATGAAAAATAGAGGATATCCGATAGAAAATAAGCACACAGAAATTTATAGTGGTTCGGCAATCTTGGCTTATATATAGATGAACGATTTTATTACTTTTGTACTTGTTTTTGTGATTACAAGAAAGTAGGATCGGAATAGATCATTGAATACCAGAGAGTAACAGTGTAATAGCTGCGTCAAGATCCTAAGAATGAACCATACCTTCTGTATTTATAGGGGTAGACGACCAGATATCTTGTTGATATTTCTCCCATAGAATCTCCTCATGAATACGAAGTCCTCCAAAATATATCAGCTCCAAATACCCTATAGTTAGGGATCGGTCCAGTGGCCTAAGGAAACGAAAGAATCAGTTACATTTTTCATATACTCTCCTCTTATAGATAGGACTAACAAAGAATAGAGTTCTTTTTGTATCACTTGACTTGCCCTTTTTTGATCGATTTCTTTTTCTTAATTTTTTCCTTTGTTTTAAGTTTCCGATAAGATACTTATTAAGTTGGGTCCTAGGTCTTGTAGAAATTGCAAAATATTTCCTCTGTTCAAACACTTTGTAAAAAGAAAGTAAAAATTCCTTTGGTTAGGGGATCAGTACTGATCCCTATGAATAATAGTATGTGATCTACGACTTCTTATGTTGGCTCCTCTTGATGTTGGCTTTGAGTTTCTAATGTTTTTTTGCATAATCGTCTAGGTGTTTTTATCCAAGCGATGGATCTATAGAAGGTTGAATTGTTGCTATAGACCGTATATGGAGATTGCCAATATGACGCACAGGAATTCTAATACAACACTTGAATCGGGCTCTATGTAGATAGAGAAGAGTACTATAGGAATGGAGGCCACTGTGGGTGTACCCCTAAGGATCAGTACTAATTCCTATATAGGGTGGAATATCGATCCACACTTAGTTTATTCTAGGGTATTGCACTTCTAAGCTTGTTTGACTGTCATCTTATGCTCTTGTCTGTGCTTGGTTTCTGGACCCTAGGATCATCTCTCTGGACTGCTTGCCTTTATAATTATCATGTTTAACTTATCCAGTCAATCTGAATATAGCCCAACTAAAATACTGGATAACACTTTGTTGATTTCGTTTACAAGAGAACTAGTCCAATCGACCTTTGTATATTAATGTTGCTTAAACAGGTGCTAAAAAGCCTTGATTTAGCAGGTGTAACGGAAAATAGCGGGGCTTAAAGCGGATCTACTGTTTAATAGCGTTAAACTGAAATAGCATAGCGGTCGAAGAATGCTTTGTGCTATAGTAGATATTTTGCGGGGTTTTAACGGGGCTTTAACTACACAGCTATACATAACATCCCAAGCTTGAGATTGCTCAACTAAAGAATATGCAAGTAATCGGTCGATATATAAATAGTAGAGGAAAAACCTATATTATAGATTAGTATCTTTAATATAATTTCAATGATATCGACTTAAGCAATAATGTATTTCTTTATGAAATACTCTTGCAATTCAAGTGTCGGACACATTTAATCACGGTATACATACCGTACACATATATATGTGTTTTAATCAATTAAATTTTAGTTATTTTTTACTTTATTTAATTATATTCATTAAATTTTAAATTACAAAATAATTATTTAACTAATCAAATCAATTTTGAAGATTATGAATGCACTTATAATTTTTATAAAATTTCCCTTTTTGTGTTTTAAACTTAACATTTAAATTTAAAATACATTTTAAGTTGCAAATCTCAATTTAGGCTTTTACTATTAAGGCAGCCTTTTAGACCAACTCCACCCACCCAGCTAGATAGCTAGGGAGGGGAGAATACTTGATTATTCAACCTCAAACTTAGATGCTACTTTTCTAGACATCCATCAGATTAGGAGGCTAATAAGTTAGCCCTAAAGGTGTTATTTTGACCACATAAACCATTTGGGCTCTGATGCTATTTGTAGGGACTGGGTTGGTATGCAGTGGGTTAAATGAGTAGATTTTAAATAAAAACACTATTTGGATCGTAGTGAGCCTATAAAATCCAATGGGTTATTTTAGATCCAATCCATTTTTGAATAAAATCATATTTTATTTTATTTCATTTTATATATTTATTAATTAATCATGTTAACTTTCAACTAAATATATAATTTGGGAATGCATCATGCATACATTCAAACATACAAGAACAAGAACATGAACTTAATGTACAATTTAGGGAATCATAGATGTGGTTGTGTGACTCGAAGGTGTGAATTCAATCAGCAATTAATATTAAACAATTAAAATCAACACTCACTTGTCACTTTAGCTAGTGGTAAGAAAGTTTCTGTCGAATTTATCGCTTACAGGTTTTTTTGATAAATCCAATTCCATAACCATTTAAGCGGTATCTTTAGCAATTATAATTTAACCACATTCTTTTCATTAACACTTTATCACTTTATAGTTTATGGAACTTGATTTTAGTCAAAATTCCAGTGTCATCCTTATTCAACTTGGTTCATAAACAAAGTCATAGATTCAATAATAACATTTATTGTTAACCATAATACTCTGGCCAGATATTCTGACCGTAAGTTGACTACAATTGATCATAACACTAACCTCATACAACCGAGAAGACAATTTTTCTATTGAATAGTGTTTCACTTTCAATGCTTCAACTTAGATCCAACTATAGTTTCTTGATAGATCGTCACGCCATGATTTAACTACAAAGTGAATTATCTACACTGAAGTTCCACTATATTCTTAAGTTGAGGGAATTGTATAACATTGTCACATTGAAATTTCCCGTTTGACCTAGTTGTTAACCAACAAGAAACTCTCGGATAAGGTTATCCAATAATCATGACTATGTAACCCCTTGGAACCCCAGCGGCTATGAATAATACATTGCCCGACATTTGGATTTTGGAGAAAATCACGCACTCTGGTCTCAATGGATATATCAATATCCTTTCTCGAAATGTCTTGATAAGTAACATTAAAATTAGTATGTTGTTTCATATTCTGATAAATTTCACATGATTAACTCCATGTAATTATTATCATATAACATATCATTTAAGGATTTTCTATTTAACATGCTTTAAATTAATTACTTCATTAATTATATCATAATATAGCAAAGTATATTACAAAAATTAACAACCTCTATTATAAACAAGAGTGGTCCAAGTTGGTTATATTTAACAAATTATATAAATACCTCTATGGCATACCCCTAACTCTATCATCCTAATGTCTAGTTAAATCACTTAGCACAATTCGATCATTAAATGGTAGATCTACTTAAATCCTCGCTATATTCTACAACATCTGCTAAATCGAGGGATCTCAGTACCCGATCTAGAAGGTTAAATATAAAAAGGTTAATTTGACTAGTTATTTTATAAACCAAATCAAAAAAATTATGGTATAAGTTTAATTTTAAGTCCTAAGTGCTCAACATAAATTAAAACTCTATTCTATTGACCATATATGGATTGTATGGATCGGGAAATTCTCTGGTTTTATTATATAGAAGAAAACATTATTTCACTTTTCTACACAAACGATGTGGGATTAACAATAATCAACTTTTAAGATTTAATTTATCCCCAATAAATATTTTTACCCCTCCGCTATTTTCCATGTATCCCCTCTGTAGCTTTTGGCACTTCACCCATTAGGCGCTTTGACTACATATCCTTGGCCTCTAAGACATTGTAAGTGTCCATTACGTTAATACTTATGATTTCAGCACCTCTACTGGAACAATTTTTAATAGCTACGCTTACCCAGAGCTCGCAAATATGGATAATGAATCTGGACTTGTATTCTCCTCTCTTGGGATGTGCGTTATTATGTAGTGCTCAATTATCCAATAGTTCAAAACACCTATGATAACCCGGATTTTCGGGCATTAGATAATTGGATAATTATCTGATTTAACTTTATACTGATTTACAGATTAAACAAAAAAATGTGATAATCTCCTTTATAAATTATTTAGAATTGGCAAAATTGTTATTTTCAAACAATAATAATTTTGTGATGTTTTTAAATATAGATATAAATAGATTTTAAAATAGAATTATTATTTACAAATTTAATTTGTGTTGTTTATATATATACATATATTTGAATTGATTTCAAATTGGATTTTAAATTGAAATTGAAATTGAATTTGGATTTGGATTTAAATTTGGAATCTAAAAGATAATTATTTTAAAATAATTTGTGTTTAATGATATATGTATAAGATTTTTTATTAGTATATGATTTGTTTTATAATACTTTCTTTAAAGAATCTTATTTATATAAATTAAAAAATATACTTATTAATTAGGAAATTTAATATAAAGGCTTTTAAATCATTTTAAAATTTATTAAGCATGCATTATTACAAGTGTTAGTTTATTTATCTTTTAATAACATGTGTAAGGAGATAAATATTGGTAGATGACAAATGTTAATAAGTTTTACAAGTGTCACTTTTTAATTTTAATTTTCTTTTATTTTTAATAATCATAAATTAAGCCTATATATTCATCTATTTCTTCTCTTCATCTCCTTTTCCTATCTCATTTTCAAAACACAAAGAAACTCAAGCCTGTAACAAATATACAAACTAGAAAAGCACAAAAGCCTATAACACAAATTATCAAACCAGAGGAATTAAAACAGCAATTTCAAGCTAGAGATTAAATCAAGCAACAACAAAAGGATTTCCGGCAACAAGCTTTCAGGGATCAAAAAAATTCAAGTTTCAAAGTTTCAAACTGTTTTTAAGCTCTTTGTACATCAATACAGGTGAGTAAACATATATTTAAAAGCTTAATTTGGTTGAATATTGTAATGCATCTGTTAATTCTATAAAGTAAGGATGTAGGTATGGATTTCATGGCTGATTTTAAACAGGATTTAGCTTAATTTGTAATATGTGTGTGTGTGTGTGTGTTATATATTCAACCCTGCTCAGAAACCACAAACTCAAGAACAACTAAAAATTCAAGTTCTCCTTATGCAATTGTTTTTAGGCTTTGATTCCTAAATGAAAAATGTTGATAACAATGTAATATCAAGTCTAAAAATGGTTTCCAGAATTTTAATTTAGTAATTAATTCGAAAATGAGAAATAACGGTAAAAAATTTGTACAAGTCAAAAATCTATGATTATGATTTCATGTTTGAATTTCATGAATGGATTTGTGTTAGAAAATGATGAATTTTGGTAGTGATGTCTAGATTTTTAGGCATGAGATTGATGAGTTATCTCGACTAGAACGAATTATGGTTTATCGTCGAATTCCGACGATCGGTGAGATGATCGTCGATGAGATTAATATAGGAGGTAGCAGATAGACTGGTGGTTACGGGAAAATAGCCGGAGGGTTCAACGATCATCGTGGCGGCAACGTGATGGAGTTGTAGGGTTTTATAGCCGGTTGGGTTCGTCCTTGATTTCAAGTCGATTCCTTCGACTATGGTGAATCGGACTTGGTCAAAGTGGATGGAATAGAAGCGTAGGTCGACGGTGAGTCTCTAGACAGGAGGTCGGGGTTTCTGCTGATCGATGAAGGCATCGCGAGGCAATTTTGGGTGGTCAATCTAGTTCCAGTGGGTTGCGTGGTACTTATTTTTAATTGTGAGTATTGAATTGGATTTCTTGGCACTAGAAGCGATTGGGTAGGTCAACGCTGGTTTGCTGATGGTAGCGGCAGTGGTCGGAGATGCCCCGACCATGTGTGCACGTGTACGGTTATCAGATATGTCAAAAGGGTTGTTGGGTGTTGTGGAGCTTCGGGGAAGATGAAGACTTTCTCGTAATCGAACTCGGGTTGTTTTCGAAAGGAAGAAGGTTGGTTCGAGGTTGCTTATGTATTAGTTGCTCGAAGTAACTTTGGATTGTTCTCGGGATGTTGTTTTTATAATTTTGAAGTATGGTAGATAAGTATTATCAGGTTCAAGCAAGATGACCAAGATTTAAAATATATAGAAATAAACAAAGTTCAAGGCAAAGTAAATTTTAGAAAAACAAGTTTTTCAAAGTTTTAAATGTTTAAAGGTTGTTTCTTTAAAATAATTACAAAATAGGTTAAATTCTAAATATTTCAAAAGTGATTAATTAATGAAATCAAATCAAGGATTAATTATTTAAGGATGGTTAAATGGTTAATCTAATCAGCTAAAGGAGTAATTAATCAATTTATTAAGATAACTAATTAATTGGTTAATTAAATTGTGTAATTAATTTTTAGGATTGATTTACTAATGTGGTAAATTATTTAGGTAATTAAAAGATGATTAATTTATTAAAAGTTGAATTACTTAATATAATTAATTAATGATAATCACTTAATAATTAAATTATAATTTCTCAATGTCATTAATTAAGGAGGGTAATTAATGGTTAATTGCTAAATGTGATTTATTTAATGATAATTACTTGATAGAAGTAATTAAGAATTAATTACTTAGTGAAATTAATTAAAGGATTGATTAATTAAGGTAATTAATTAAAAGGTTGGTTAATTAATTAATGAGATTAATTAAAGGATAATTAATCAAAGGAAGTGATTATAGTATAATTAATTAATGTAATTAATTAAGGGTTAAAGTAATCAATTAATTAAGATGGTAATTAAGGGTTAATTAGTGTGATTGGTTTAAGGATAATTAATTTATGTAATTAATTAAGGGATAATTACTTAATGTAATTAAAGTATACTTAATCAAGGATGATTAATTAAGATGATAATTAAAGGATCATTAATTGATTGATTGTAATAAATTAATTAATGTTAAGTAAGCAGGATTAAAAGTGATTAAAGGAATTGATTTAATTTATTTAAATTAATTGGAATAGTGTGACTAATTAATATCGCTTATGAATAATCGAATGATATTGCATGCTTTGGATTACTTGATATTTTTGATAAGTGATGCTATGTGATATGGTATGATTGGACTGAACTTAGATAATATGGTTTTTCTATCGGTAATGAATGGCTATGTAAATATGTAATTCTGGATATATATGGAATTGTTTAAAACTTAAACTGCTTTGTTTTAAGATGATTTTGGATTCATAGAGACCGGGGTCGGGTATCGGTACATACCCGAAACCACTTCGATTGGTAATCTAAAATAGTTCCTTATGAAATTGAAGGCTGAAATGGAATAAATAATGTAAACTTGGTCATTTAATCTGAGTAATGATACTTAGATGATTATAGGATGTGAATTTGACTATGGCAAGTTATAACTTGTAGTGAAGTACGAGTTACCCCGGGTTTTAAATAAGTTTATTGTTTTAGTATTCCATGTTAGATGGGTTTACTCACGCTGGTTTCCAGCCTAATCCGTTGTAATGCTCGGGTCAGACCGAGTATTACAGATTTTCAGGTGAGGACGTTCTGGAGATCAGGAGGAGAGCTAGATGGCAGGAGCATATGGAGTTTTCGCTGTGTATATTATTGTTGTATATCTTGGAAAGTTGATTTTAACTATCCAGTGTTTGTGTAATGGTTGTAACTCTGATGTATTAATGTAAATAAACAAATACATTTTTCCTTTATATAACTGCTATTATTTGATATTATATTTTATCCGCTGTGAATGTGAGATTCTGTGCTTTGTTTTCTGTCCTTCTTCTATCTCTTTTCTTCTTTTCCCTAACAATCTAGAATTTTCGAGATCGAAAATTTCGGGTCATTACATTTGGTATCAGAGCTGAAGGTTAAGCGAGAACCTTGGCTCTGGTGGTTTACTCATTAAGGATAGGTTTAGTAGTACCCTAGAATGATTTGAGAGAGAGTGTGTGTGTGTGTATGAGAGCGTACTTGTTATTTTCTTATATAATGATTTTAAATGGTTTTAAAAATAAATGATTTTTATAAAAGGTTATATTTTGATATATAAAGCAAATAATTTTCCAATTATTATACATAAAGATAATTGGTTGTTAGTTAATGGAATTGAATAAGAATTTAACAACATAAACTAGAAATGGATTTAAACCAGAGTATGGAATGGTTATTGTGTCAAATAATAGGAATGTTATTTCTAGTAAAAAGAAAATGTTTTAAGGAAAATAAACTTAGTTGAGTATAACTTGAAATTATAATGGATTTAAATAATGGAGTTTTAAAACCTAAGTCTAGAAATATTTGAGTTGTTTCAAAATGATTTAAAGGAATTATAGATAATATTATTTAGTATATTTTTGATTGTGATCTTATTTTAAAATAAGAAGTTGTTTGAAAGCTTTAAATAAATCTATTTTGAATTAAAACCAAAGGTGGTTTAAAATTTAAAGTATAGCCTGGTGGGCTAAGAAATAAATATGTATATGTGTGGATACATAATACCAAAGATGATTTGAAATAAACTCTAAGGTGTTGAGTTTTGATTTCCTGAAGTGTGCTTTAAAAACCCTAAGTGAAATGAGTTTTTGAACTTATAATAAGAAAGAATATTGATGGAAAATTGAAATTAGAGGTGGAAATTCAAAATTGAGTATGGTTAATGGGATTAAAATGAATTTAACTTAGAAGAAGTAAAATAAGTTTGGAATGAACAACCTGAATTTGAAATTTCTAGATGAAATTGGGACTTAACTTAGGGGAAGTTAAATGGTTGATTTGAATTGGGGGTTTGTGTGATCTCAAAATGGGTTTAAGATCTGGAAATTGGAGATGGATGGATGTTTTAAAATAATTTGGATAATATTATCCTATTGTTATTAATAATCTTTAAACTGTGAATTGGATTTGTTTAAATGAATGAAGAAATGGATTATGGTAATATATCCATTATTGAGATAAAAGGGAAATTAAACTTTAATTTGAAATTAAGGATATGGAATCACTTTGAACTTAAGATTTGAATGTTAAGAATTGAATTTGTAAATTAAAATTGTTTAAAAATTGGTTTCAAAGTTGGAAGATAAAATTGGGTAATAAATTGAATTTTAAAGATAAAATTGTTTTGAAATCTTATTTAAACTTTGAAATAAGTTTAGTAAAGATAATTTAAAATGGAATTTTGAAATTTGGACTCAGAATTAAATTGTTTAAAGATTTAGACTGTTGATTTAAAAATAAAGGTTAATTTGATTTAAGGGATTAAATCAACATTTAAAATTTCACCTGAATTTATATAATTCGAGATGGTTTAAAGTTGAGATTTAAATTGCATTAGTTTAAATCGAATTTGATTTGAATTAATTAGAATTGTGATTGAAGATGGATAAGTTTAAAATTCAAGTGGAAAATTTGAATTGGATTAATTTGAAATGAAATTGAAGATTCAATAAGTTTAGATTCAAATGGGAAATTGATTTGAATTTGGGATGGGAATGGAAGTAAATTTAATTTGAATTAAAATTGAAAATTAATTGGAAATTGGCAACTGATTGGAATTTGAGATTGGGAATTGAACAGTTTGACTCTGGACTATTTTCAAATAAATTATTTTAATATAACTGTTTTTAAATCTATTTTTCTTAGCTATTTACTATACAGCCTTTCTTTTTAAAACCTAAAACTATCTTGTACTTATTTTACAACTATTTTTGGAACTATTTAACAATTTTACAACTGTTTTATAAACTAATTACTGTTTTTCAACTATTTTATAACTATTTACTATTTACAACTATTTTGCAATTATCTAACTATTTTATGACTATTTTACAATTACTTAACTACTTTACAGCTATTTAACAAATTAATAATTATTTTTCAACTACTTATCTATTTTAATTCTTCAAGTTATTTTCTAAATTTAAGTTGGACAAAGTTCAAACTGTTTATGATTAATTACCAATTAAAATAAGGATTAAAGTGATAATCCAAATGGAATTGAAACAATTGTGAATAAGTGGATAGAAATTAAATTGAATGTGAATAGAAAGGAGATTGATTTGGCTAATAATCAATAGAGATAAATACGTAGGGTGATGTATATTGTTCTATTCGCAAAATGGTTTGATTCAGATTCGAGCACAGAATTTCGAGATAATATATCGACCTAAGTTGAGATTTTTCACTCGATTTTCGACGGCGAACCTGGATATGGATTTTTGATTGGTTCTGGAAGTTCTCTATCATAGTTATGACTATGCAAGGAGAATGACGGTTTCTGATCAAGAAACCAGATCTGAGTCCGCACTAGAAAATCGGATGGACGATACTAGTTCGGAAGAGAAATTGTGTGATCGAGTGAGCGATCAGATTGATATAGCATACGGATGATATGTGTATACGTGTTTGAATGAAATTGATATTGAAAATTTTGTGGATAAGAAATGTAAAATGGTTTTTGTAATGAAGAGTATATTTTGTGAAATATGTGACGAAGTAAAATGGAAATTGGATATTTCTATGATTAAAGGTTCACTTTATGAAGAAAAGTAATGAGTAATCAAAATTTAATATTTGATTTGGAATAAACAAAGTTATGTATCTTTGTCATATATATGATGTTTGCACAAAAAATGGGCAAACACCTCCAAGTCGTATAATTTAGTCGGTTTTGTGTTGTTCTTAGCGATTTGGGTGATTTATGCAAATATGTGAAAAGCAGGGACTAAATTGTAAAAGACACACGGATTTATAGTGGTTCGACCGGAATGTGCCTACGTCCACTTTATCTCGGTACGCCTTGGTCCGGAGATGGTTGGAGTGGCTTTGGTTCGGTAGTGGTTGGTCCGGTAGTGATGAGTGGAGAGATGGGTTTTGGTCCGGTGGGACTTGATCCGGTGGTGAGTGGAGTGAGGGGTTGGTTCGGTGGTGAGTGGAGAGAGGGGTTGGTTTGGTGGGACTTGGTCCGGTAGGTTTTGGTTCGGTGGAGAGTGGTGAGGCAGGGCCTTGGTTCGATAGTGGGTGGTTCGGTAGGGCCTTCCTCCTTCTGGTTCGGTAGGTTTTGGTTCGGTGGAGAGTGGTGAGGCAGGGCCTTGGTTCGATAGTGGGTGGTTCGGTAGGGCCTTCCTCCTTCTGGTTCGGCGATGCCTTCTTTCTTCGGTTCGGTGGTGGTGGAAACGCACCCAACATTTGCCCCCCAAAGTGGGGCATATGCCAGCATATGTCGTGCTTTGTTTTACGCCATTCAACTTGGACACTCTCATTCGGTCCCGGGCGCCGAACCAATTGGTCCGGTCGTTTATATTTGCCTATAAGTATGGGCTCAACGTCCTCGTTATTCCTTACTGTTTGAAAGTACCGATCCAAATTTTCAACTGCCGAACCAGGTGAGGTTCCCCTCCACCGAATGAACCTTACGCTAGAGCTACCGAATGAGTCCGGGGGCATGAGTGCCGAATGAACCTTCGCCTCGCACTGCCGAATGAACTTTGGAGTGTGAGTGCCGAATGGATTTTAGCCTCGGACTGCCGAATGAATTTGGGAAGTACGAGTGTTGAATGGACTTTAGTTTCGAATTACCGATCGTGCTTTTATGTTTTGAATTATGAACGATATTCCAGGCCGTATGCACTTGCTTGTTTATTTCTCCACATTCCTTGTTCTAACAGTATGTTTTTCTCGTGTTGGAGATAATGTCTCATAAAGTAGAAACTCGCTCTGATAAAAAGAAATCCAAAGACACAGGAGAGCCCCCCATAGTGCCCCCGGTTCGGGTAGAACGTCATGGACCAACCCCGAGATCGTTAGTAGATGGGTACGGCCCTCAGCAGCTCTTGAACTCAACGCCTGACTTCTTTCCCAGCTCCCTTAAAGACGAGCAGCTTGACATTATATCTAGACCCTTCGGGATTGACAGAGCGCACATGATGTTGCCGGGGGAGGGAGTGATGCCGTATAACCCCCTGAAGGATATTTTGCTTATAGTTGGTACCATTGCATGTGCGGGGCCATTCCTTCGATCAACGCCTGGATAGTCAGTTTCATCACCTACTTGAAGGTGGACCCTTTCCATCTTCAGCCTAACTCTTATGCCATCTTGGTGAGTCTATTTATTATCTTCCAGAGAAAGTACGGGCGTCCCCCTTCCAACCGGGAGATTCGGTACCTGTACAACTTGAGAGGCTACAAGAAGGGGTCTCCATACATCAGCTTGGAGTCGGCCGTGTCTTTCAAGCCAGTCCTGGACTTGTATTCTAAATTTAGCATGTTCAATAAGGAATGGTTCTTTGTCAAAGATGACTCTGTTTCTTTCCACCGCTTCACCTCTGGCTGTAAGTTGAATCTTATTTATAATTTATGTTCTGACCACAATTCCCCTCCTTATGTGTTTTATTTCTTGCTAGCGACAGGTGGCTTTGCGGTTGTAGAGAGCGATCGCCTAGTTCAGATGGCTGTGGAGATAGAAGCCATTCTGGAAAGGGAGAGGGAAGCCTCTTACTTGATCAGGAATGCTACTCTTCTAGAGTTCAACTTGATTTTGCCACGCCAGTCTGTGGTCAAGCAAAGAGACACGGTTGAGGAGAAGGCTGCCAAAGTTAAAGGAGAGGCTACAGCGAAGAGCAGCAAGAGGAAACCCTTCTCAAAACATCCAGTCACCGTGGGGAAGAAACTTAAGAAGTCCGATAGACCCTCCCCCAGCACATGTCCAAATGTTCTAGAGGAGGAAGATGTGGAGGAGGAAAGAGGCAAGGACGAAGGAGGTGAGGCGGAGAGTGGAAGTGATGGGGAAGGTGATGGTGATGGCCATGGTGATGATGGAAAGGGTGGAAGTGGCACTGGGACTCTGTCTTCTGAGCAGGCAGGCGAGATCCAGAAGTGGACAAATGATGCTTTCCGCCTAGCTTTTGAGGGGTTGGAGGAAGGATCGGCCTTGGTGAATAAGCCAAAGAAGGCTGACAAGGCCGGGACTGGTGTCGATTCATCTTCTAAGAGCATTTCAGCTAAGGCAACTCCTGCGATTCAAGGTGAATTTTTGACTCCTGACGACTCCATTTATGATAAGGATTTAGGAATATTTTATGGCCAGCTTCCGTCCTGGAATGAGATCCAGGATTTATTGCAGTATCCTACTCCACCCCAGGATTTGTATAACAAAAGCGTCTTTTTACTCTTCTTAACTTGATACGTTTCTTGAATTATAGCTCAATGTATGCTTGTAACACTTGGTTTTTATTTCAGGAGCGGGCGAAGCGGTCAAGACATCAGATGTTCGGCACCGTCTTGAACAATACAAACTCCTCAAATCTTATACTAAACTGAAGCCTCCGACTGACCGCCCCGGAGACGTAGTCGGCTACCGTCCTCTTCTTGGGGTCATCGAAGAGGATATCCAAAAGAAGAAGAGGAGCCGTTCCTTGTTCGAACCCTCACCTGGTCCTCAGCCCCCAACTCAACCTCTTCAGGGTACCACGGAGGAGAATATTGAGTTTATACCTTCTCCGCACCCGTCTGAAAACCCTACTGTTACCCCCAATAGATCATCCCGGATTGGCTCGTAATCCGTTTGCGGGTCATCCGGATCTAGATCCAGGCCCTCATGATATTTCCTTCGACGAGGCTACTGGTGAGCATCTTCTCCCTCGTAATCCTATGGTAAGGGTGCTTGATGAGGCTAAGTCCCTGGACCTTTATTTTCTTACCACCCGGGTTGTAACTTTGGGGGACAAAGCTAAGGCAAACATCGACCAAGTTGCTGAGGAGACCAGGAAGCTGATGGGGCATCATGCCCGACTGGTCAAGGCTGGGGAAGAAATCGGGAGCGCCAACATTCGATTGCGGTTAATGGTTTCCGACCAGGCCAAACAACTCGCTGATCAGGCCATCCAGATCTCTCAACATGAAGCCGCCTCTAGGCAATTAAAGAGAACCATGGAAGAGGCCAGCAGGGCAGAGTTACGGAAAATGGAGGCCACATGTAAGGAACGGATTGATATGGCCATTGCAACGGTGGATGAGGTTCGAAAAGCGGATCTCGAGCGGGTAGATGAGTTATCCGGGAAGCTTGAAGCCGCAGAGCTTGTTCAAACCAAGCTGAAGGAGGAAATGGAGGCGATGAGGAAATCTTTTCAGGCTGACCGCTCGCGATACCGATCGGAGAGGGATGCTGCTGTTGCAAAGATGTTGGCTGCTGAGGTCCGAATAGGGGAGTTCGAGGAGAACGAGAGGATAATGGATAAGATGCTTCAGGATATGTACTTTCGCACTTGGAAACAGGGCAACTTATCCTGGATGGATGATTATCCCCAAGTCATGGCCAGGATTTATATTAGGGCCGTGGAGGAGGCTAAGGCCGAAGCAGATAAGGAGGGTGGCGTGGCCTTCAGGATGGACGTGGTCACGGCTCAGTTCACCAAGGAGGAGAAAGTGGCGGTGAAGGAGGGTATGCGGCTGCTTACTGTTGAGGAGGTAGGTGTGCAGTTAGAGGATGATGATCAAAGAGAAGATGCTGGTAAGTCTCCCCTCTTAGTCTTTTTGTAACTTGATTGCCTATTGCTCATAACTATTAATGGGTTCTTTCCTGAATTGGACAGGCGGGACTTCTGAAGCACCAACTACCTCTGGTCAACACGTTGAAAGCTCTGACCCGGCAGTTAAGTAGATCTCGAAAGGCCAGTAGAATAGAGGTGAAGCTCTGATGCAGCCGACTCCTTGACTTGACCGGGACATCTTTTGGTTTACTTGACATTGTTGTTTATGTTAGTCCCAAAAACAATAATGTAACTGTAATTATATTATTTGTAATGAACGACTTTATTCTTGGCATGTAATTTTTAACTTAAGCTGATTCTGTTATATTTAAATGCTTTCGTTATTTTGGTGTGTTGCATAAGAAATGCAGCTATGCATATGCCTGTGATTCAATTGTGTTTGATGTCAAGTTCTTGCTTAAAATATAATTTCGCATCTTACAATGTTATTGTGATGTGTGACTAAATTATAGCTACGCCTTCATAGACAAAGGAAGAGAGTACCGCCCTTCGTGTTTTAGTTGTAGATGGTAGCTTTGAATGTCTTGTGTGACTGAGTATGGAATGCAGCTGAGTGTCCTGTCATCCAGTTGTGAGTTCCTATCCCCATTTGCGGGTGTCTCCTATTTTGTGCCCTGTACTTTAGGGATCGTTATATAGGATAGGAGGAAAGTTTTTAAATAAAATAGGATTATAAGAAATAGGAAAACTTCCAATCACGGAAGGCCTTCGATGCGCTTGAGTTCGTGGCAAACGGGTTTTGTTGTCACTTTCCCTAGCTGTGGTTAGAGACATTTGTCACCTATCTTACGCCTCCGCGGGGAGTTTTCTTTTTTACCACAGCCGTACTTAAGACACATCGGAGCCGAGATCACGCACACGGTAACTACCCGGGCCATTATGGCCCGTAATCGTGGGTATTATTCGATTTACCATGGCCGGCTAGCGTGGGTGCCGATTGTCAACCGTGAACTACCTCTGGTTGGCCACACCTTATGTTGGGGCTTAAAGTAGGTTCACAGTTGTCGGCGAGCCGAACGCCGTAATGAGCTGCCTCGACTATAGTCGGCCTTCTCGGTGGGTTATAATCGGCTCATTACAGTTGGCTTTAAGGGCTGATCGCGGGCAATGAGTTAACCTGCAGCAGAGGGATGCTGGAGCAAAAGTGTCTCATTGGCGAGGGCATAGATTCGTATAGTACCTGTTAGGTCTTGTCCAGGGGAGGTCGCATTGTGATGTGTCTTGAATGGAAATGCCATTACACAGGATTTTGTTCAATAGAAAAGGATAAAGTTAACAAGCAGCCAAGATATAAAGGAACAAGTTAAAAAAGAGACAAGTTTTTAAAGTGATTCGACATGAAAATGCCTACGTCCACTGATTCTCTTTGTTAATTCACTTCATATGGCAGTACAAGTTAAGAAAAGTATCGACGAAGGTGTTGGATTTTCCATGCCCTCTGGAACCCCTCTCCGTCCACTGTTGACAAAATATAAGCTTCGTTGTGGAGATCTTTATGAATTACATATGGTCCGTCCCAGATTGGATCCAGTGCAACGGGGCGTGGGAAAATTCGTTTGAGGACAAGATCTCCTTCTTGTAAGTTACGATGCTTGACTTTGGAGTTGTATTGCGCCGCCACTTTTTGCTTGTGAGCTGCTGCTTTGAGTGCTGCATCGTTTCTCCTCTCTTCAATTAGATCCAAAGACATGTGAAGGAGTTCTTCGTTCTCTTCTGGGTTATAGTGGATCCTGCGGTGGGAAGGTACTACAGTTTCGACTGGGAGCATGGCCTCCGATCCGTATGCCAAAGAGAAAGGGGTATGTCATGTTGATGTTCTGAATGATGTGCGGTAAGCCCAAAGTGCCGTAGGAAGTTCATCCACCCAAGAGCCTTTCGATTTTTCAAGCTTCTTTTTTATTAGAGGTTTGAGAATTTTGTTGACAGCTTCGACTTGTCCGTTTTCCTGGGGCTAAGCCACAGATGAGAAGCTTTTGCGAATTCCGTGCTTTTGGCACTAGTCGGCAAACTCTTCGTTGTCAAACTAAAGTCCATTGTCCGATATGATTTTGAGTGGAACCCCGTACCTGCATAGGACATTTTTGATCAAGAAGTTAATAACTTTTGCCGAAGATATTTTATTTAGAGGTTCTGCTTCCACCTATTTGATGAAATAGTCAACTTCCACTATAGCATATTTGGCTCCGCCTCGACCCACTGGCAGTTCGCCAATCAAGTCAATTCTCCATACCGCAAAGGGCCAAGGGCTGGTCATTTGAGTAATATCATTTGTTGGTAGACGAGGAATCTTGGCAAATTTCTGACATCTGCACATTTTTTAACAAAGTCTAAGGCGTCTTTGTTTAAGGTGGGCCAGAAATATCCATATCAGAGTATTTTCTTTGCCAGAGTCTTCCCTCCAGTGTGATCCCCGCAGCTTCCTTAGTGGATGTTGGATAAGATTTCCTTAGCTTCCCTTCCAGCGACACATCTTAATAAGGGGTTAGAGAAGCCACGCCGATAGAGGATGCCTTCTTGTATTGCATAGGGAGAAGCTTTCCTCAAGACTTTCCTGACTTCGTTACGCTCGCTGGGCAGTGTGCCATCTTGTAAGAATTTTCGGATGGGAGTCATCTAAGTTTCTTCTTCAATTGCAGCTACCAGATTCACTTGCTCGAAACTCGGGGTTAGTTGCATTGAGATGGCTACTGTTTTGGAAATGGTACCGTCTTTCGTGCAAGCTTGCTTTGCTAGCTCGTCGGCCTCTTGGTTCTCTTCTCGAGGGATGTGTTTGATTAAATAGTGATCCAATTGGTCGAGTAGCAGCTTGGTCTTCTTTAGATATGCTGTGAGTCGTTCTCCTCGAGTCTGAAATTCTCCTAGTATTTGGTTTACAATAAGTTGAGAATCACTATGAAGACATAAAGAACTGACTTCAATCTCTAAGGCAAGTTCTAATCCAGCTATTACTGCTTTGTATTCTGCATCGTTGTTGGTGGAAACGAATTCCAATCTTAGAGCATAGTGTAGATTCCTTCCCCTGGGAGTGATTATTACAACACCTGCCCCCGAGCCTTATTAGTTTGAAGCTCCATCTACAAAGAGATTCCACTCGATGTCTTTTGCTATTTCAGATTGCTCCTTACCTTCTTTGGTAGTAAATTCGGTAATGAAATCGGCCATGGCTTGTCCCTTAATGGCGGTGCGGGGATGGTAGGTGATATCATATTGACTTAGTTCAATGCACCATTTAAGTAGTCGTCCAGAAGTGTCAAGACGATGGAGTACCTGCCTTAGCGGTTGATCGGTCAGAACTCTGATGGAATGAGATTGGAAATAGTGTCGCAGTTTTCGTGACGTGATTAGTAAACAGTATGCTAGCTTCTCAAGTTTAGGATATCTGGCTTCTGCCCCTGTTAACCTCTCGCTTACAAAGTATACTGGCCGTTGCGCACGGTTGTCTTCTCTCACCAAAGCGGCGCTTAGAGCATGAGATGACACAGTAAGGTATAGGTATAGCTCTTTGCCTTCGTTTGGAGTTGAGAGTACTGGTGGTCTCTGGAGGTGTTCGATTAGGTTAAGAAAGGCCGTTAAGCATTCGTCAATCCACTCGAACTTTCCTTTGTCTTTCTTTAGAGCCTCGAAGAAGGGGACGCACTTGTCAGTCGCTTTAGAGATGAATCTGCTTAGGACGGCCACCTTCCCATTTAGGCTTTGCATTTCTTTTCGAGTGGAAGGTATCCTGATATATTTCAGAGCTCGAACTTATTCGAGGCTTGCTTCAATTCCTCTGGCATGGACGATGAATCCCAAGAACTTTCCTGACGATACTCCGAATGAGCACTTTAGAGGATTCAGCTTCATTCCATATTAGCGAAGTACTTGAAACATCTCGCCCAGGTGGCTCACGTGATCGTTGGCTTTCCTCGATTTTACTAGCGTGTCATCCACATAAACCTCCATAGTTCGTCCTATCAGTCCCGCAAACATCTTGTTGATGAGGTGCTGATAGGTAGCCCCGGCGTTATTGAGTCCAAAAGGCATTACTCGATAGCAGTACAATCCCCAGTCAGTGATGAAACTAGTGTGGTCTTGATCGGGGGCGTGCATAGGAATTTGGTTATATCCTGAGTATGCGTCCATAAAAGATAGGAGTTCGTGCCCGGCGGTGCTGTCCACAAGCTGATCGATTTGGGGGAGTGGGGAGCAATCCTTCGGGCAAGTGTCATTTAAGTTGGAGAAGTCAATGCATGTTCGCCACTTCCCATTAGCCTTCTTTACTAGTACCGGGTTACCGATCCACTCTGGGTAGATGGCTTCTCGTATGAAGTTGTTGGCAAGTAGGTTCTTTACTTCTTCATCGAGGGCCGCTGATCGCTCTTCCCCCATACTTCTCTTTTTCTGCTTTACTGGCGCCATGGTAGGATCGATGTTTAGTACGTGGCATGCCACGTATGGGGAGATTCCAGTCATGTCAGCGTGCGTCCATGCAAATACATCTAGGTTATGGCGGAGAAAACCAATGAGTTGATCCCTCAATTCTGCTCTTAGATGAGATCCGATTTTCAATAGCCTACTTGAGTCGTGTTTGTCTACAGATACAAATTCCATAGCCTCTGCAGGCTCGGCGGCGGCCTCCTCCTCTTTGTCCCTGGGGTCCAATTCATTGAAAGGATCAATGGTATATCGAAGAGGAGGGGCTTTCTTTAGTTGCTATGCTTCCAAGTTTTTCATACAGAGAGGAGTCTCTGTATTCTTCCCTCTATCCTTCCTGCGATTATTGCAAAGTTCAGTTACATAGCTATCTCGAGCAGCGTCTTGATCTCCCTCAACTTCCCCTATTCCATTGTCTGTTGGAAATTTCATCTTCAGGCACCACGGGGCCAAGACAATTTGGAAGTCAGACAAGGCTGGTCTTCCTAAAAAGGCGTTGTAGGCCGAGTGGTTATCTATCAGCACAAATTTTTGTTTCCGCACAATGGAGTGGGGGTGACTTCCTATTTCAACAAAAAGGTCCAATTGCCCGAGGGGAATCTTCGCGTCTCCAGTGAAACCGTGTAACGGTTTGTTGCAGGGCGGCACATCCTTCATTGACAGCCTCATTCTGTCGAAAGCATGCTTGAATAGGATATTTACTGAGCTTCCAGTGTCTACTAGAATTCGTAAGACTTCGGCTGGGCCGAACCGGGCAGAGATGACCATAAGATCCACGTGAGGGTACTGCCTTCCTTCAAGGTCACGCCTATTGAATGTAACGTTATCATTCTCTTTTCGCTTCGGGTGGCGTTCTTCCATAACAAAATTAACGTAGCCTTCATTGTTTGTAAGTGACTTTCCGTATGTTTCCATCTCTATCCGGCTTCTGTCGGCGGTGTGTGGTCCTCCCGATACGGTATAGACCACTATCTTCTCATGGCTAGGGCCGCCGGTGTTGCGATTTCCCCCTTCTGTTTCTGGAAGAGGTAGCCTTGGGTTTTCTTCATTGGGGTCCTGTTCTAACCTTTTACATAGCGTTCCAGTCTCTTCCTTCTTATGTGTTCTTCAATTAAGCCCCGGAGATGATGGCATTCATTGGTATCATGCCCATGAGATTCATGGAAGCGGCAGAACTTTTCAGACTTAATTGCGTTATCTGATTCCTTCTTGTATGGAGGGCGTCTGTATTTAACTTCATCTTGGGTGGCCAGGAAGATGTTTTCGATTGTCTCATTCAAAGGAGTGTAAGTGTCAAACCTCGATCCTGGCCGATATAGATGTTTTTCTCCCTTCTTCCCCCCAGCATTGTCTCTAGAGTCATTTCTTCGAACGTCCTTTGCTACAGCAGATGTGTCGCCATGAGCTGCTTCGGTTTGTTGTCATGTCTGTCTTTCAGTGGCAGCGTCTTCTAGTCTCATATATCTTCCGGCTTCATGGAAGAAATCGGGTAAGGTAGCTGGTTTTTCTTTCGTTAATCTTCTAGCAAACTTAGTATCCGGATGCACGCCACTGCAGAGGGCCATTAAGATAAATTTCTCATCATCATCTTGGACTGCGGCCGTTGCAGCATTGAACCGGGTTAGATATTGCTGCACTGTCTCTCTAGGCTTCTGTTTGATATTAGATAGGGAATAAGCATCCTCGGGTTGTTCCACATGAATGCGAAACTGGCTGATGAACTTTTCTTTCAACATTTCCCATGAGCTGATGGATCCTTGGTGTAGGTGGCAGAACCAGGAGGTAGCTAGATCTGCCAAGAATAGTGGAAAGCATTTGCACAATACTCCTTCTGTGGCTCCACTCATGAGCATATGATGCGTGTACCTCTGCAAGTGTACAACGGGGTCAGAGATTCCCTTGTAAGGTTCCATTGTTGGCATTTTCCATTCTCGAGGGGTGATGGCAATTTCGATATTGCGGGTGAAAGGGCTGGTTATCCTAGCGTCTATCCCTCAATCTCTGTGATCCCGTTGGACGCACTCTCTGAACAATCGCGCCATCCTTTCATCAGAATTTGGAGAAGATAGAAATGAGTTTGGTTCTTCTCTGCGGGATTGATTCTGTCCAGATGATCTGTAGGGGTGGTATCGTCTATCACTCCTAATATTTTCCAGTGGCTGCCTCTGGTCTTCTGGGAGCATGCTAGGGTCGGCTACAGTTGGCCTTTGCCTTGATCTTCCCCTGCTGGGTTCTGTTCTGAGCACTTCCTCGGGTCCAACTTTGGGTTGGACTCTAGCTCGGCCCCGTTCATTAGTGTTTCCATGGCTAGGTAGCATGACACGCTCAGCCACCGTCGACCCTCGCCTGGTACCTCCCCCGTTGGGTTTGGTTCCAACTGTTTCCTCGGGTCGGAGTTCAGGCTGAGTTCGAGCTCGGCTCCTATCATTGTTGTTTCTGTTGTTAGCTTCTTCGAAGAAGAAAGATCTTTGTCGCCTTCCAGATCCTCCAGTCTGGGACTCATCCCACGATTCAGTGTTGCGGTTGGATTCTTCAGCATCCCTTAAGCGTGACATGAGTTGGTCCACCAAGGCTTCTTGTTGGGATGTGAAGCGGTTAGTCACTTCAGCCACAACCCTGTCTAGATCTGCCCTAGTAATTGCTGTTGGTTGTTCCGTGGCAGGGGCTGTCGGATTTGCCTGATTTCCATTTCATACTGCTGTTGGAACGGGACGGTTTTCTTGATCTGTGATTACTGGATTTGGAACGCTGCTAGTTGCGATGTTCTTTCCTTTGCTAACATATTTCTTCTGCCTGGGAGGCATGTCTTCCAAGCAATGAGGGATGCTGTCGGGAAGAAGGTTAAGTGGGAGAAGCTGAAGCTTCTAGCTCGAGTTGTCAGTGAAAGCACCAAAAATGTTTGGCAAAAAATGGGCAAACGCCTCCAAGTCGTATAATTTAGTCGATTTTGTGTTGTTCTTAGCGATTTGGGTGATTTATGCAAATATGTAAAAAGCAGGGACTAAACTGTAAATGACACACAGATTTATAGTGGTTCGACCAGAATGTGCCTACGTCCACTTTATATGTTATTCTCCTTTATTGTTCAGATTACAAGTACAAAGCTTTGACTACAAGTATATGAAAATTGTTTTAAAGTTCTCTCCGTGCTTGAGCTCTCAAACTTGTCTGCCATTGTTGTACCCCTATCCCTCTATTTATAGAGGAGGCTGGGGGTAGGGGTCTTGGATGTATATAGCTGTTGGTGGGCCTGGGCTGATGTGATCTAGCCTGGCAACGTTGGTTCAGTACGCCTTGGTCCGGAGATGGTTGGAGTGGCTTTGGTTCGGTAGTGGTTGGTCCGGTTGTGGTGATTGGAGAGATGGGTTTTGGTTCGGTGGGACTTGATCCGGTGGTGAGTGGAGAGAGGGGTTGGTTCGGTGGTGAGTGGAGAGAGGGGTTGGTTCGGTGGGACTTGGTCCGGTAGGTTTTGGTTCGGTGGAGAGTGGTGAGGCAGGGCCTTGGTTCGATAGTGGGTGGTTCGGTAAGGCCTTCCTCCTTCTGGTTCGGTAGGTTTTGGTTCGGTGGAGAGTGGTGAGGCAGGGCCTTGGTTCGATAGTGGGTGTTTCGGTAGGGCCTTCCTCCTTCTGGTTCGGTAGGTTTTGGTTCGGTGGACAGTGGTGAGGCAGGGCCTTGGTTCGATAGTGGGTGGTTCGATAGGGCCTTCCTCCTTCTGGTTCGGCGATGCCTTCTTTCTTCGGTTCGGTGGTGGTGGAAACGCACCCAACATATGATAAAACTCCCCTTGTTGAATCTATAGCCAAAAGAAAAGGTTTTTGAAAGTATTTATAGTATAAAAAAGGACTTTATACAAGTATGAAATGATCTAAAGATTTTTCAAGGTTATATATCTATATATATATATATATAAAGGATCTTATGAGAATGATTTTGGAGAAAAAGTTTTTAGAACCTATGTATTTTGGAATGGATTTTGATTTTTGGGTAAAATCAATTATGGAATTTGGAAAACCTAGTTTGAGAATTATCGATTTTGGTATAATCAATTTTGAGAAAAGGAGATTTATATGGGATTCATACTAGGTGTATGATTTGGAAATACTATATGTGTATAGTATAAAGTGTTTTGAGAATGGCTTTGGGGAAAAAGGCGCTCCATTGAAATGAACTTCTTAGGAGTACCATAGGTTGGTACTGCCTTGAGCCCCAAGGGGGAGGCTCTAAAGTGGATCCTGTGAGGAAGTCCGGACAAACTGAAGTTCCTGAGGATTATTGGGTAGCGAAAGTCGAGGGCGCTGATGCCTACAGAGGCATTTGGGTTATGATGTGTCGACAATGTATCTAGATATCGCTGCGATCTACTGTGGACCATAGCGGAAATCGTGTGGAGGTGAGTGTCAATAGTCTACGCTTGATTTTGCCGGGATGGCAACTTAACATCGGTAGACTATGATCTATGGTCGAGTGGAGAAGTTTCATTCTTTTGGCAGCGAAATTCAAGGGCACTGATGCCTACAGTTATATGGGTTTTTGCTGTGATAGCAACATAACCCCAAATGTAGCTACAATCTGTAGTAGGTTCCATGGTGTAATTGAGGGGCGCGGAGTGCCTACAGTTATCTATTGATTTTGCCGGGATAGCAACGTTACCATTGGGTTAACTGGGACCATGGATGGAGGCGATGATTTCCAGAGCATTCTGCAAAGATGTTTCCTCTATTTTCAAAAAAAAATGTTTTTTATATTTTCAACAAAATATTTTCTAAGTATTTTCACTGGATGTTGAAAACGGTTTTCCGAGTACTTATAGATTTTCAGTCTTACGCCTGATCAACATATGAACGAATTTCTGTGAGAACGAGGATGGACTGGTGGTGACAGCGAGTTATAAAAAAATATTTTTATAAAGCCATTTTGGATAATATTATAAAGATTTTTAAAAAAAGTGTTTTAAAAATGAAAAAGTTGATTTATCTTATTTTAAGTATTTAATAAATTCTGGCTTCGTTCCTTTTCAAGGACGAAAAGATTCAAAGGGAGAAGGAATGTGATAACCCGGATATTCGGGCATCGGATAATTGGATAATTATCTGATTTAGCTATTATACCGGTTTATAGATTGAATAAATAAATGTGATAATCTCCTTTATAAATTATTTAGAATTGGCAAAAAATTTATTTTCAAACAATAATAATTTTGTGATGTTTTTAAATATAGATATAAATAGATTTTAAAATAGAATTATTATTTACAAATTTAATTTGCGTTCTTTATATGCATACATATATTTGAATTGATTTCAAATTGGATTTAAATTGAAATTGAAATTGAATTTGAATTTGGATTCAAATTTGAAATCTAAAAGATAATTATTTAAAAATATTTTGGGTTTAAAAATATACGTATAAGAATTTTTATTAGTATATAATTTGTTTTATAATAATTTCTTTAAAGAATCTTATTCGTATAAATTAAGAAATATACTTATTAATTAGGAAATTTGATATAAAGGCTTTTAAATAATTTTAAAATTTATTAAACATGCATTATTACAAGTGTTAGATTATTAATCTCTTAATAACATGTGTAAGGAGATAAATATTGGTAGATGACAAATGTTAACAAGTTTTACAAGTGTCACTTTTTAATTTTAATTTTCTTTTCTTTTTAATAATCATAAATTAAGCCCATATATTCAACTATTTTTTCTCTTCATCTCCTTTTCCTATCTTATTTTCAAAACACAAAGAAACTCAAGCCTGTAACAAATATACAAACCAGAAAAGCACAAAAGCCTGTAACATAAATTTTCAAACCAGAGGAACTAAAACAGCAATTTCAATCTAGAGATTAAATCAAGCAACAACAAAAGCATTTCCTGTAACAAGCTTTCAGGGATCAAAACAATTCAAGTTTCAAAGTTTCAAACTGATTTTAACCTCTCCGTACATCAACACAGGTGAGTAAACATATATTTAAAAGCTTAATTTGGTTAAATATTTTAATGCATGTGTTAATTCTGTAATGTAAGGATGTAGGTATGGATTTCATGGCTGATTTTAAACAGGATTTAGCTTAATTTGTAATATATATATGTGTGTTATATATTCAACCCTGCTCAGAAACCACAGACTCAAGAACAACTAAAAATTCAAATTCTCCTTATGCAATTGTTTTTAGGCATTGATTCCTAAATGAAAAATGTTGATAACAATGTAATATCAAGTCTAAAAATGGTTTCCAGTATTTTAATTTAGTAATTAATTCAAAAATGAGAAATAACAGTAAAAATTTTATACAAGTCAAAAATCTATGATTATGATTTCATGTTTGAATTTCATGAACGGATTCGTGTTAGAAAATGATGAATTTTGACAGTGATATCTAGATTTTTAGGCGTGAGATTGACGAGTTATCTCGAGTTGAACGAATTATGGTTTATCGTCGAATTCCGACGATCGGTGAGATGATCGTCGACGAGATTAATACAGGAGGTAGCGGGTAGACTGGTGGTTGCGGGAAAAATGGCCGGAGGGTTCAACGATCATCGTGGCGACGACATGATGGAGTTGTAGGGTTTTATAGCCGGTTAGGTTCGTCCTTGATTTCGAGTTGATTCTGTTAGAAATGCGGATTACGGATCTTAAGGCTAAGATAAACACTAAAGGAAGGGTGAATAGTGTTTAAAGAAATTATTAAAAAAATTGATTTTTTGTTAATTTAAACACAAATGTATGCAATATTCAGACACAGTTACGATCACAGAATCAAACACGGATGTAGAAATAAAGTAAAAGCAGTAAAGGAAAGAACACACCAGATTTTATACTGGTTCGGAGTTACCCTACATCCAGTCCCGCACACAAGTACGGATTTCCTTTCAAAAGCAATCTTTATAATTACACCCTCAATTTCAAGGCTACGAGGTACACCCTCCAGATTCACAATCCTCTTGGTAGAGATACTTGATTTCACGGGCAACGAGTTCACCCAATTGATTTCCAGGGCTACAATCACACCTTTTCTCACTTGATTGATTTCCAAGGCTACAATCACACCTTTTCTCACAGAAATGATTACAAAGAAGCCTATAACTCTGAATAGCACTGAGGATCTTGTTGAGATAGTGATAGAGAATCAAACCAGAAATGATCTAGTTAGATTCAATGTTGATTTCGGTAGATTAATGGTAAGAATATGTATAAAAAAATGTGGAAGAAGAATAGGAGTGAAAACCAGAAAAATATGATTAGAAATTCATTGAAAACAGCTCTTATTTATAGAAGAACAACAGCCATATCCATTCGTGAAGGGATATGATGAATAGACACTTCTTTTGAAATTCAAATTTTTGAAATCAACTGACACTATGTCGATAAGGGTAACTTGGGTATGTTGACATCTCAAAGGAATTTTTAGTGCTTTGTTTTTCTTTAAAAATAACTTTTATCTTATAATAAAACTATTTTAAACTTTTATAAATATACTTAACTATAGTTAAAATACATAAATAAATATAGAGAATAATATTTTACTATATATAAAATTTTACTATAATTTTATATTTAAATCTAAGTACAAATATTAAAAGTTAAATATATTATTATTAAAAGATAGTTTAAAACTAAGGATAATTTGATTTTGAAGATAAAGATTATTTTACGGCTAAAAATATTTAAAATCAGGATAGATGTTTTTTATTCTTTTAAAAGGAAGGTTTTGAAAACATTTTTAAAACAAGATATAATTTTGTAAAATCATTTTGAATAAAAGGTTAGCGGATACAAAACGATGTTCCACTAGATTTTTCGTAGGTTTCATCCTACTTAGAGTTCCATCCCTTTAACAGGCTCGAAGTGGATTCCATTCCACGAATAAATTGGATTTTAAGATGCCAGTGCTTTTCTAGGAGTTTTAACAAAATTCCTAATTAAATTACTTATTCTTGAAATCTTGAACTCTTGATAATCTTGATATTCTTGATACTCATGAGTCTTCAATCTTGATATCTTGAATCTTTATATTGTACAGTCTTCATTCTTGGTACCTGCATGGTTAAATCCTGCATATACATATATTTATAAACTACAATGTTAGTATTTATATTTTATAATCTTATTCTACGGTTGTTGTCATCAAAACCATCATCTCAAGGACTAACAATTTCCCCCTTTTTGATGATGACAACCTCTGTTTATAAAATATTACTTCTATCCTTATAACTCCCCCTAAAACTATAACTCCCCCTTCATTTATGCCTAACTATCCTATTTTATATTTCTCCCCCTTTTTCATCAGCAAAAACTAACTCCAAACTATATAATCTCCAAACTACATAACTCCCTCTTAATCTAATACTCTATGACATGTGATTATAATGATAGTGTTATCATAAATAATCAACACTTAACTCTAAAACTTAAAACTTAGTCCTAAACTACTAACTATCCTAACTAAGCATCCATATAATAATACTTTTAATAGAACACATATAAGAACACGAACTATTTATTAATTATATAGATATATTTACATTTTCGTAGATAACGTAAGAAAGAACATACAACAATAGGAAAAAGAGAAAAGAAACTAATGAATGTCTTTGAAAATGGGAGATCTATGAATCGAATAATTTCGATAGTGGAAACAAAAATTTCCGCGTTGTTCGACAAGATTTCCATCTTTGTCAAAGCACACTTCGCCAACACAAACGACTTTGTTGTCTTCTTCAACGTGCTCTTCTTCTATGAAGGCTTCTTATTCTTCTTCCTCGCTGCCCTCTTGCACTTGATCTTCTGAAGAATCTTCGTCAATCAAGATTGGGTTAGCATGATTATCCATTAGAAATTTTTGCAAATTCCTAAGGATTTTTGCATGCCTCTCTTGTTCTTTCGCCATTCTAAGTTGCACCACTTGAATTTCAGTCAACAATTGCAGTGCATCCTTCAGAGAATCCTCCATTTTTGTCACTCGAGCGAGCGTAGTTCGTTGAAATGGTCCAAAGGTAGGAGAAGGGAATGAAAAGGTTGGATTTTTATTTGATTTGGAAGAGGAGGCCATGGTTTAATTTATTTTGAAAGTTGGAACGGAGAGAGAACAGAGAGAATGATCAAAATTTCGAAAATAAGAAGAGTATATTACCAATTATTTGAATTTTGGTGGGAAAATTTTCAAAAATAAAAAATCGTTATATGTCGACATAGGTTGGGGGGTATGTCGACATGGTCCTTGAAATTTTTACTATTTGATTTATTTTGATTAAATTTTTAATTATACTTTGTTATTTATATTTTTATATTTTAGTTATTGAACAAATTCCTAGTTCTCTTCTTAATTTAGTAAATATAGATTCATTTAAGGGTTTTGTTAATATATCAGCAATTTGATTCTCAGAATTAATATAATCTAGAGTAATTACTTCCTTATTTATATTATCTCTGAGAAAATGATGTCTTATATCAGTATGTTTAGTTCGAGCATGTTGAGTAGTATTTTTGGATAAATTTATCGCACTAGTATTGTCACAATAAATTGGTGATTTTGAGATATTTAAACCATGATCTTTTAAAATTTGTTGCATATATATTACTTGAGAACATGCAGAAATATATTCTGCTTCGGTTGTTGATAAAGAGACTGTGTTTTACTAAACCGGGAAATCAGAGAATGCCCCAAAAAGTACAAGTTCCACTTGTACTTTTTCGATCTGATTTACAACCAGCATAATCAGCATCATAGTAAGATATTAAGTCAAAAGAATCATTTTTAGGGTAAAATAAGCCATAATCAGAGGTGTGTTTAACATATCTTATGATACGTTTTACGGCTTTTAAGTGGGTCTCTTTAGGTTGGGATTGATATCTTGCACAGAGACAAACAGTATGCATGATATCAGGTCTACTAGCAGTGATATAGAGTAGTGATCCAATAATTCCTCTATATAATTTTTGATCTACATCTTTCGAGAGATCTTCTTTACTAAGGTACTCATTGGTTGCCATGGGATTGGGTTTTCCACTCGCAATGGTCAAACCAAATTTACTAATTAGGTCTTTGGCATATTTTTCTTGACTAATAAAGATACCATTATCTAATTGTTTTATTTGTAATCCTAAAAAGAAGTTTAATTCACCCATATGACTCATCTCAAACTCTTTTGTCATTATTTTATAAAATTCTTTATTCATTTCAAAATTACTTGATCCAAAAATGATATCATCTACGTAAACTTGTACTAGTTGAATATTATTTTTATTTCTTTTAATAAAAAGAGTATTATCTACTTTACCAATTTCAAATTTTGACTGTAATAAGTAAGATCATAGTCTATCATACCAGGCTCTAGGAGCTTGTTTTAGACCATATAGAGCTTTTTTAAGTTTGTAAACATGATTTGGTAATTTTTCATTTTCAAAAAGTGATGGTTGTTCAACATATACTTTCTCTTTTACAATTCCACTAAAAAGGTACTTTTAACATCCATTTGAAATAATTTGAAATTATTATGATTTGCGAAAGCAAGTAGAATCCTAATAGCTTCTAATCTTGCTATGGGAATAAAGGTTTCATCAAAATCTATTCCTTCTTCTTGACAATAACCTTGAGAGACTAACCGAGCTTTATTTCTAACAACCTCTCCTTGTTCATTCATTTTATTTTTATAAACCCATTTAGTTCCAATTATAGTTTTATTTTCAGGTCTAGGAACAAGTTCCCAAACATCATTTCTAGTGGATTGATTTAATTCTTCTTGCGTAGAACAAAATCCATGAATCATCGGTTGATGCTTCTTTTGGATTTTTGGATTCAATAGTTGATATAAAGGCTACATTACTCATTTGACTTAGTTGATTTCTAGTTTTAACAAAAGATTGCATATCTCCTAGTATATTTTGTATAGGATGATCTTTTAAAAATTTAATCCTTTTATTAGGATGATTAATTTCATTATTAGTTTCAGCTAACTCTTGATTTTGAGTGATTAAATCCTCTTCATCATTTGAATTTTCAAAAATTTTGAGAGTTTCATCGAATGAAACATGCATTGTTTCTTTGATGGTATTAGTTTTTAAATTAAACACTCGATATGCTTTACTTCTATTAGAATATTCGATAAAGATACCTTTGTCAGATTTAGGATCAAATTTATCTAAGTTACCTTTTGTATTTAAAATAAACATTTACTTCCAAAAATTATAAAATAAGATACCTTTGGTTTCTTTGAGTGAAGAAGTTCATCAGATGTCTTATCACTTAAAGGTCTAATTAAAATTCTATTTAAAATATAACATGCGGTAGCAACTGCTTCTACTTCTGCCCAAAAATACTTTGGTAATTTACTATCTAAAAGCATAGTTTAAAACTAAGGATAATTTGATTTTGAAGATATAGATTATTTTGAGGGTAAAAATATTTAAAATCAGGATAGATGTTTTTGATTCTTTTAAAAGGAAGCTTTTGAAAAAAAGATATAATTTTGTAAAATCATTTTGAATAAAAGGTTAGCAGATACAAAACGATGTTCCACTAGATTTTTCGTAGGTTCCATCCTACTTAGGGTTCCATCCCTTTAACAGGCTCGAAGTGGATTCCATTCCACGAATAAATTGAATTTTAAGATGTCAGTGCTTTTCTAGGAGTTTTAACAAAATTCCTAATTAAATTACTTATTCTTGAAATCTTTAACTCTTGATAATCTTGATATTCTTGATACTCATGAGTCTTCAATCTCGATGTCTTGAATCTCTATAATGTATAGTCTTCATTCTTGGTACCTGCATGGTTAACTCCTTCATATACATATATTTATAAACTATAATGTTAGTATTTATATTTTATAATCTTATTCTAAGATTGTTGTCATCAAAACCATCACCTTAAGGACTACCAGATTCCTCGGACAATGTTGCATCAGACTTGGCCAAAGTGGATGGAATAGAAGCGTAGGTCGACGGTGAGTCTCTAGACAGGAGGTCAAGGTTTCTACTGATCGATGGAGGAGTCGCGAGGCAATTTTGGGTGGTCGATTTAGTTCCAGTGGGTTGTGTGGTACTCGTTTTTAATTGTGAGTATTAAATCGGATTACTTGGCACTGGAAGCGATTGGGTAGGTCAATGATGAGTTGTTGATGGTAGCGGCGGTGGTCGGATATGCCCCGACCATGTGTGCACGTGTACGGTTATCAGATACGTCAAAGGGGTTGCTGGGTGTTATGGAGCTTCGGGAAAGACGAAGACTTTCTCGTAATCGAACTCGAGTTGTTTTCGAAAGGAAGAAGATTGGTTCGAGGTTGCTTATGTATTAGCTGGGGCGTTGCTCAAAGTAACTTTGGATTGTTATCGAGTTGTTGTTTTTATAATTTTGAAGTATGGTAGGTAAGTGTTATCAGGTTCAAGCAAGTTGACCAAGATTTAAAATATATAGAAATAAACAAAGTTCAAGGCAAAGTAAATTTTAGAAAAACAAGTTTTTCAAAATTTTAAATGTTTAAAGATTATTTGTTTAAAATAATTACAAAATAGGTTAATTTCTAAATATTTCAAAAGTGATTAATTAATTAAATCAAATCAAGAAATAATTTTTTAAGGATGGTTAAATGGTTAATCTAATCAGTTAAGGGAGTAATTAATCAATTTATTAAGATAACTAATTAATTGGTTAATTAAATTGTGTAATCAATTTTAAGGATTGATTTATCAATGTGGTAAATTATTTAGGTAATTAAAAGATTATTAATTTAATAAAAGTTGAATTACTTAATGTAATTAATTAATGATAATCACTTAATAATTAAAGTATAATTGCATAATGTCATTAATTAAGGAGGGTAATTAATAGGTAATTACTAAATGTGATTTATTTAATGATAATTACTTAATGGAAGTAATTAAGGATTAATTACTTAGTGAAATTAATTAAAGGATTGATTAATTAAGGTAATTAATTAAAAGGTTGGTTAATTAATTAATGAGATTAATTAAAGGATAATTAATCAAAGGAAGTGATTACAGTATAATTAATTAATGTAATAATTAAGGGTTAAAGTACTTAATTAATTAAGATGGTAATTAAGGGTTAATTAGTGTGATTGGTTTAAGGATATTGCATGCTTTGGATTACTTGATATCTTTGATAAGTGATGCTATGTGATTTGGACTGAACTGAGATAATATGGTTCGTCTATCGTTGATGAATGGCTATGTAAATATGTAATTCTGGATATATATGGAATTGTTTAAAACTTAAACTGCTTTGTTTTAAGACGATTTTGGATTCGAAGAGTCCGGGGTCGGGTACCGGTACATACCTGAAACCACTTCGATTGGTAATCTAAAATAATTCCTTATGAATTTGACTTTGGAATAAATAGGCTGAAATGGAATAAATAATGTAAACTTGGTCATTTAATATTTAGATGATTATAGGATGTGAATTTGACTATGGCAAGTTAAAACTTGTAGTGAAGTACGAGTTACCCCGGGTTTTGAATAAGTTTATTATTTTAGTATTCCATGTTAGATGGGTATACTCACGCTAGTTTCCAGTCTGACTCGGGTGTTACTTGATTGCAATGCTCGGGTCAGACCGAGTATTACAGATTTTCAAGTGAGGACGTTTTGGAGATCAGAAGGCGAGCTGGATGGCAGGAACGTATGGAGTTTCCGCTGTGTATATTATTGTTGTATATCTGGGACAAGTTGATTTTAACTGTCCAGTGTTTGTGTAATGGTTGTAACTCTGATGTATTGATGTAAATAAACAAATATAGTTTTCCTTTATATAACTGCTATTGTTTGATATTATATTTTATCTGTTGCGAATGTGAGATTCTGTGTTTTGTTTTCTATCCTTCTTCTATCTCTTTTCTTCTTTTCCCTAACAATCTGGAATTTTCGGGATCGAAAATTTTGGGTCGTTACAACATCTTTGACAAGTAAGGGGCAAATCATGCACCCTTAGCCTGAAATTCCTTCTTTGCTTAGAAATCCACCAACTGGGAGACACTAAATATGTGCAATGCTTTCCCTCCTAAATCCTTTGTTATCTTGAGTCTCATGATCAATGCTTCATACTTTACATTGTTATTCATAGCATGGAACTCAAGTTTCAATGCATAACTTATCTTTCATCCTTCTAGGGTTACTGAAAGTACTCCTACTTTGGAATCACCTACACTGGACGCCCCATCTATATAAAACTTCTTTTTTTAAAGTCTGACCATTTCCTCTTCCATTTCATCATCCGGGACAGTAAATTCAACAATGAAGTCCACCGATGTCTACCCACGAATCACTTTTCTATGATGATATGTAATCTCATACCGACTCATATCAATATTCCACTTTAATAATTTTCTCGTAGTTTAGGTGCAATGCAAAACTTTCCTAAGAGGTTGATCCGTCAACACTCATATTGGATGCACCTAAAAATATGATCTTGGCTTTCTCGATGCTATCAGTAAATAGAAAACCAGCTTCTCCAATTTAGGATAACGGTTTTTCATGCATATGAACTATTTACTTATATAATATATCAATCCTTAAATCTTCGTTTCATCACATACCAATATTGCAATCAATGCATGAGTTGGAACGAACAACTAGATGTATAAAGCTTCTCCTTCCAAAGGCTTTAATAGGATTGGTGGTTTCTGAAGATGCTCCAATAAGGTTTGTAAGGCAGCATCACAATCATCTAGATCCATCCATCAAAACTTCCACCTTTTTCATCTTGATATCATCTGTAACATCCCCCTACTTGGAGGCCCAAACTAACGGCTACGGATGTTGCAGCCATCCATAGTTATTAATTCTCAACGACCAAATATGGCGGTGCTAGATACATTGATAAACAAATCATAGAAATATGGAAAAAAAATTAACAATTTAAAAACATATTTCCACATTCGAATTAAAACATTTGATGTTCATTACATAACCCCCAAAACGTAACCATGTACAGCAAAATAAAACCATTACAATTACACCAAAAGCGACATACGAGCGACATATGAAGATGTCATCTTGGTTGATCAGAGTATATAGTAAGGCTGATAGATCTGCCTTTACAAACAAATACACAACGGGAAAGAAATTCTAAATAACTAATGCCTCATGCATGCCTCCGAAAGCTTTATTCGTCTAAGAAGAAGACCTGAAAACCTTAAACCTCAAACTACTCAAAAATCAATTCAGCATCCGAGAGTTTAAGGGGAAAATAAAAACTTCAAGTCAGACATAAAGCCCGGTATGAAAAATATCCTAACATCTCAATCCTTCTAGATTTCTAGTGAGCCCACGCCGCTTAGCAGAACGGGTTTTACCATCACTAGTATCCTAAAACCTTTATAAAACCATATACTGTGCTCCTGCATCCACAATGGTTAAAACATACATTTTCAAAATATTATGATGATATTCATACATGAAAACAATTAGGATTTACCATCCTCCATGAACCTTTTAGTTTACACCAATAGCTACTTAATCATAGTTTTCATGGGTTTACTATGAACCTTTTAGTTTACACCAATAATTACTTTATCATAGTTTTCATGGATTTACTATGAACCTTTTGGTCACGTCCAATAACTACAATGTTTAGGCATCCTATATTTTTTGTTGCCCCGACTCCTTGGATGCAATTCTACTCATTTAGGAGTTTAAGTAATATGTATTCACTAATGAGTTAACATAGCTAATTCTTCTGATCCTTTTTCCCCAAAATATAGTTAGGGTTTATCATGTTAATATATTCCTATTTGAGAAGCAAAACAACAATTTTAACTATACCACTCTTGCGGGTTTAAGGTCCTTGAAATATATTTCATAAAACATAGTTGACAACTTCAACTTATATTTTTGTCAAGGCAATACTTCTTCAAAATTTCGTACTTAAAGCCATTATAAACTCCTTTATATAAGCCATGGTTTTTCCATTAAAATTTAGAGTACGGGTCTTAAAACCGTTCGGTAATATCGAAAGCTACTATTTTCAACCCTTTCGAAGGGTTTCAATCATATCTTTTTAAAATAATAGGGTCCAGCCCTCTTTATACTTTAAAATGCTTCTTTCCAAACCCATCAACCCCATTGAAACTCAAACCTTTCGCCGGTATAGGAAAACCATTTGAAACCATTAAAAAGCAAACCCTTCGAAAGTAGTGGAAAATAAACCTTCCGAAAACTCACAAGGTACAATTTAAAACATGCGGAGAACCTTCTTTGATAACCTTTCGACTTCAATAGAAGCAACCTTGATTTTTTCGAAAGCTCTGCTTCGAAATCTTTAAAATACCATTTAAAACAATAGGCCTCTGCCTTTTAAAACAACTCCTTCGAAAGCTTTGGGTTATACTTCAATTATAAAATAAGGGTAAATCACCGTTGTCGAAAGCTTTGATACCTTTGGAAAGCATTGGAGAGGCGGTTTGTTTTAAAACAAGTAAACCTTTTGATTTTTTCAAAAGCAACAAATTTGAAAGGTTGGAAAAAGTGGCAATGATCTTTCGACCGTGTTGGAAGGTTCAAAACAAAAAAATGATAAAGTGGCAGTAACCTTTCGACGGTGTCAAAAGGTTTAAAACCTTTATTTCAAATAATTGACTTGGTCGAAAGCAACCAAGTCAAAAGCTCCTTTTCAAAAGCAAGTAGGTGTAAGCTTTTGGTTTATAAAACAAACGTACCCCAACCTCTTTGTAACCAACATTTCAACTAAGTACCCTTCGACCTTGTTCAATTCATTACGTACCAAGTAACTTGACACCATATGCATTGAAATTTGACCTTGTCGAAGGCTATAGCATTTTGACTTTGTTGGAAGCTCTGGGCGACGAGGTTTGATGCTTAAAATGGCTGAAACGTTGTAAAAGCAAGATTTTCTTGTTTTTAACTTAAAACGATAATTTTCCAACTAACTTGCCTTTATTTGTCTAATTCCTATTGGTTAACATATACCTTTCAGAAAAGTGCTGCAATTGATTTCATAATTGAATAATAATTTTATTTTATAAAATGCCTCTTCTCCTTAATTAAATATATAAAACATTTAAGTCTCATACCTTAAATAATTTTATATATTCATCAAATCGCTTAGGAAAAATTTGGAAAAATTCCAAAATATCTATTTTAATATGTTTTACAACATATAAAAATTTCAAACCCAAATATTCTTTTAGCCATAAATAATTTTTAACCCAATAAATTATTTTTTCACTAGAAAATTAATATAAAATCCATATAAATTCAAAAAATCATGAAAATTGGAAGCCATCTCTAGAATCATGTTTTCTACAACATATAATTTTCCTATGATATTTAAAAATCATTTTATCTTGGTTTTACCTAAAAACTATGTATATCTCTTTTAACAAACTTGTTTTATCCATATCAATCATAATTCAAGCATATCATCATTAAATATATCATAAAAAAAGATCTACACTAAAATTTGAAACCATATGATCATAAAACTAAAATAGAGATGTAGAAATTATTATTCACCTTAGATTGGATAAGAAAATTGAAGTTTGATTGAGATTGATTCCTTCTAACTTGATTCCTAAGCTTTAAGTTGATTTTCTATTCTCTTATTCCTAATGATCGGCCTTGCTTGCTTCTCACGGTTATAAATCTTGTTTTAAGTACAATGAACATGTATGGCTAAGAAAGATAGTATAAGGGTGAGAAATATGAGCGGCTATTTACCCTAATATCCTTATGTTCAATTACTTAACCATTTTCATAAGTCTATTAGATTTTAAATAAGCATGACCACCTAGTTTATTAATCAACCTCAATCTCCTTATTTACATTATTCTATTTAATTTATTCTAATTAAATCTTCTGAATAATGTCAATAAAATTGGGGGTGTTACAGGCTCCCTTCCTTAAAGAATTTTATCCTCAAAATTCAGTAAGGACTAACTAGCAAACATAGCAATCATCTGTAACATCTCCTAACAACCAATCTGTGTAAATATACTATAGACATACCATCAAAGCAGATTAGGATAAGCCCTCGATTCATGTCCTTTGTCCCCTAAGTACAGTCTTTCTCGTTGTCGTTCTACTGAACCTTCACCAACTTGACTGTCTTGGTCCTTAATCTCTTCTCATCTCTCGCTTCAATCCGAACTGGATGTCTAACAAAAGTCAAATCAGGCTCCACTACCAAATCCTCCAACTTTGTCTAAGGGATAGCAACCTCTAGATCGTGCACAAACTTGTGAAGATGATACACATGGATTACATTATGGACACTACCAAACTGCTCAGTAAATCTACTCTATATGCGAGCTTTCCAATCTTTTCTATAATCTGAAATGGACCAACATACTTCGAGGCCAACTTTTTCGACTTTTCAAACCATACCACACCCTTCAGCAGTGATACCTTAATGAAACCCTATCTCCCACTGAGAACTCTAGATTTTTACACCTCTTATCTACGTAACTCTTCTGTATGAATTGAGCTTCCTTCATCCCTCCTCGAACTAACTCAATCTTTTATAACGCCTCTCTTACCATATCCGTACATCAGACCAATCGGTTTCCTGTCTCCAATCAACAAGCTGGCGATATGCATGGTCTTCCATACAAAGCTTCAAAAGGCGCCATTCCTATACTAGTCTGATAACTTTTATTATACGAAATCCCAATCAAATGTAGGTGATCTTCCCAAGATCCACCAAAGTCCAATACACAAACTCTCAATAAATCTTCGAGTACCTTATTGACTCTCCCTGCATGCCCATCCGTCTGTGGGTGATATGATGTACTCATCTTGAGCTTGGTACCTAATACCTCTTGTAGACTCCTCCAAAATTCGCTAGTGAATAATGCATCTCTGTCGTTAACTATGCTACTAGGAATCCCAATGAAGTCTAACTATGTTCTTTATGAACTATTTAGCCAAAACAGGTGCCGTTCTGGTTGACTTTACCGAAATGAAATGGGCACTCTTGGTATTCTTGACTTTGGCAACCCGTCTACGAAATCCATCGATATCAAATCTCATTTCCAAACTGGAATCTCTAAAGGCTGAAGTAACCCACTTAGCTTCTGATGTTTGGCCGTTACTTATTGACAGTTTATACACTGACTAACCCATAAGCCAACATCCTCTTCATGCCTTCCCAATAAAAGCTCCTCTTTATGTCTTGATACATCTTGGTTCCTCCAGGATGAATCATTTCGATCGATGACATTCTTCTAGAACTTATATCCTTAAGCTCTTTACATTAGGAACGCATAATCTCCCTTCTTTCTCAATCATCCTCTTTGGTCAAGACTAAAATCCTTTAGGTCATCAATCTATGATACTACCTCAAGCCTTCTAATCCACTCGGCTGAAACTGGATCTTCTCTCTTCTTAGAAGTTATCCTCTCGATTAGCACTGGTCGAATTTCTAAACAAGATAACATGGCAGTATCCTGACTAGAGCTAGCAGTAGATTTCAAATGCACACCACAACTCGCTAAAGCTTCTAGATCACTCCATTCTACCAACATTGCTAACACCACATTCTGATGTTTTCTATTGAGAGCATTTGCTATCTTATTTCCTTTTCTAGGAGTATACTCTATACCAAAATCATAAGCAGCCAAAAACTCTAACCATCTTTGCTGCCTCATATTCAACTCCTTCTAAGAGAATAAATACTAATGACTTATGATCGGTATACAACTCAAATCACTCCCCTAAAAGATAGTGCCTCCAAATTTTCAAGGAAAAGATCACTGCAGCCAACTCCAAGTCATGAGTAGGATATCTAACTTCGTGCAGTCTAAGCTGCCTAGATGCATAAGCAATAACTTTGCCCTTCTACATCAACACTACTCCCAATCCAGTACCACATGCATTAGTGTATACTACTAACCCTTGGTTACCATCCGGGACCACTAACACTGGAGCATTGGTCAACAAATGCTTTAACTTAAGGAAATCTTCCTTGCATTTGTCGGTCCAAACAAATTTCACTTCTTTCCTGGTCAACTTAGTCAAAGGTGCTACTATCCATAAGAAATCTTTAATGAATCTCCAGTAATAGCCAGCAAGTCCAAGAAAACTCCAGTTCTCAGTTACCGTCTTCGGTCTCTTCCAATTATTGATAGCTTCAATCTTAACTGTGTCGACTAATAATCCCTTCTCTGAAACCACATGACCAAGAAACTTAACCTCTTCCTTCCAAAAATGACATTTGGAAAATTTCACCTTTAGCTGATTCTGCCTCGGCATCTCCAGCACCATTCTAAGATGAATCTCATCCTCCCTTTCATCTTTAGAGCACACCAAAATGTCATCTATAAATACCAATACAAACCTATCCAAGTGCTCTCGGAAAACTCAATTCATCAAATCAACAAAGAAAGCAGGTGCATTTGGCAATTCAAATGGCATCACCAACCACTCATACGAACCATACCTAGTCCGAAATACCATCAAGTGAATGTTATCATCCGCCACTCTCAACTGATGGAACCCCATCGCCAAATCCAATTGGAAAAATACTCTGGCTCTAATCAACTGATCAAATAGAGCATCTATCCTTGGTAGAGGGTACCTATTCTTGATCGTCCTTTTGTTTAACTTACGATAGTCGATGCATATCCTTAACAATCCATCTGATTTTGTTACAAATACCATAGCTGCTCCCTAAGGTGAACTGCTTGGTCTTATAAAATTCCTTCCTTCAAGATCCACTTGCTGCACCTTCAATTCCTTCATCTCTATTGGTGTCATTATGCTAGGTGGTCTACTAATAGGTTCTGCTCCTGGTACAAGATCTATCTGAAACTCAACAGCTCATTTCAGAGGTAATCCATTAACTGGCTCAAAACATCTGCAGAATCTCTAGCCACAAGAACCTGACTAAGCTCTTCTCCAACTTCCATGGCACTCAACAAAACTCAAGCACTCTTACTGGAATTCTCCACTGGGATAATGATTCGATTATGACTATCTGGGTGCCTTAATGATATTTCCCGATCTTGACAAAATATCCTAGCCTCAAACTTACCCAACCAATCCATACCTAAAATGATCCCAAAATATACGAAATCAAGAACATATAAACTATATGCAAACTTATGACCTAAAAAATCAAGTCCTAACTAGTCACGTCTCATCCCAAGAGTTGCATACCCTTCTATTTGATTCATAACCCTTAAGGAAGTAACAAGATATGTGGATAACCTATCAAACAAATACTGAGGTATAAATGAATGTGATGCACCGGTATCAAAAAGTACCCTAACTGGTATACTTTGAATCAAAAGCGTACCTTCCATCACATTTTTTCCTTCCTCTGCTATTGTAAGTTTAGAAGAAGATGGTGGTCTAATAGTAAACACCTTCCCTCTGTCCGCTCTGACTAGCTCTGGACATTGGCTCTTATAATGCCCAACTTGATCACAGTTAAAGCATTTCACATCCTTCTTCTCTGCAGGCTTCTTTCCTTTGCCAGTTCTGCACTCGTGGGCAAAGTGGCCCTTCTTATTACACTTGTAATACATCAAATCAGCCTTTGCCTTCTTTGCGGCCTCCCCTTTTTGGGCTCCTTTCTTCTCAAAGAATTTCTTTTTCCTTCACTAAGAACCCTGGATCTCAATTGGCTTCTTCCTAGCTGAAATAGCAAGCATCTCCTCATGGAAGACAGTCATCTCCACCATCAAATGATAAGGTTCTCTAATATGAGTCATATCTATTCTGCCTAGCTCGGGCCTCAAACCTCTAATGAACCTCTCATTCCTTCTGACATCAGTGCCAACCAAAGCATACCATATCGAGATAGCTTATCAAACTTAATAGCATACTCAATCGCAGAGATCTGTCCTTGGACAAGATCCATAAACTTCCTTATTAATGCCGATTTGGCAACCTAAGACAATAACCTCTGCTTAAACATTCTTCTAAAATCAGCCCATGTAAGCTCTTCCTCCGGGACCCCAACTGTCACATTGTTCCACCAGTGAAGCGTTACCTCTTGCAACTTTCTAGAGGCTAGCCTTCTCTTCTCTCCATCATACAAGCCTAAATCTGTAAAGATCATTTCACAGTACAACAGCCAATTCTCCACTTCAACTTCCTCCTCCATTCCAACAAACGGCTCCCAACTTAGACTGGTATAGTCTCTGCTTAGCATGGCATAGTTATAACCAGCTGGAACTATAGGATTAGCTCCTCCAACAATACCAGCAGCTCCTGCTTGCAAAAGATTAGCCAATAACCAAAACACCATCCCCGCATCTATTGGCGAATTTCCAGCACCAACATTGGCCTCATCATTTTGGTTAGCATTATCTTGTCGACCTTGGTTTCTCCGAGTATTAGGTCGAGCATTTCCATTAGTAGTGGTGCTTCCTCCACATTGATTTCTTCTTCCGTTTCTTGCCTCCATATCCTCTTTCTCGTATATCTGCATATGAGCCTTAGTAAGATACAAAAGAACGATCTAAGAGAGAGGAATACATACTTAGATATATACTTATATATCAAATACAAGTACGTTCTATAACGTTAACCCAAACCCCGATCATGTTTTTAAATTCATTGGATTATGTTTCAAAAAGCTTTTAGCTTTATCTTTTCTTTTAAAGTTTCATAAACCTATGCTCTGATACCAATTTGTAACATCCCCATACTTGGAGGCCCAAAAATAACGGCTACGGATGTTGTAGTCATCCATAATTATTAACTTTCAGCGACCAAATACGACGGTGCTAGGTACATTGATACACAGATCACAAAAATATGGGAAAAAAATTAACAATTCACAAACATATTTCCACATTCAAATCAAAATTTGATGTTCATTACATAACCCTAAATACATAATCACGTACAGCAAAAAATAATTATTACAGTTGCGCCAAGAGAGACATATGAAGATGCCCCTTCGGTTGATCAGAGTATATAGTAAGGCTGATAAATCTGCCTTTACAAAAAAAATACACAGCGGAAAAGATAACTCTAAATAACTACTTCCTCTTGCATGCCTTTGGAAAATTTATTCATCTAAGAAGAAGACCTGAAAACCTTAAACCTAAAACTACTCAAAAATCAATTGAGCACCCGAGATTTTAAGGGGAAAACAAAAACTTCGAGTCAGACATAAAGCCTGATATGAATAATAATCTAACATCTCAATCCTTTCAGGTATCTAGTGAGACCACGTCGCTTAGCGGAACGGTTTTCCCAACATTAGTATCCTAGAGCCTTTATAAAACCATATACCGTGGTCCTACATCCACAATAGTGAAAACATACATTTCAAAATATTATGATGATATGCATACCTGAAAACAATTAGGATTTACCATCCCCCGTTTAATATGACACCCTGTCCTATACATAGTTTTGATGGGATCACTATGAACATATAGGCTCCTGCCAGTTAACTTAATTTATTTATGGGTTCCCCGGAACTAATTAGTCACTTTAATAACTAATCACCTCATCCTAGTTTTCATGGGTTGACTAGGAACCTATGGATTTATCCAGTAACTCACTTCATATTCCTAGTTTTCATGGTTTGACTAGGAACCTACCGATATTTCCATTAGCCACTTTCTTATCCTAGTATTTATGGGTTTACTGGGAACCAATTGACTAATGTCAATTCTTAATCTAGACATAGTTTTCATGGGTTCACTACAAACCAGTTAGCCCCTGCCAATTGTCCTTAATACATAGTTTTCATGGGTTAACTATGAACCTTTTGGCTTACTCCAATAACGACTTAATCATAGTTTTCATGGATTTACTATGAACCTTTTAGTTTACAGCAATAACTATTTTATCATAGTTTTCATGGGCTTACTTTGAACCTTTTGGCCATTTCCAATAACTACAATGTTTAGGCATCCTATATTTATTGTCACCCCACTCCTTGGATGCAATTCTACTCATTCAGGAGTTTAAGTAATATGTATTCACTAATGAGTTAACCTAGCTGATTCTTCTACTCCCTTTTTCCCCAAAATATAGTTATGGGTTACATGTTAATATATTCCTATTTGAAGAAGAAAAACAATAATTTTAACTATACCACTCTTGTAGGTGTAAGTTCCTTGAAATATATTTGATAAAACACAGTTGACAACTTCAACTTATACTTTTATCAAGGCAACACTTCTTCAAATTTTCATACTTAAAGCCATTATAAACTCCTTTATATAAGCCGTGGGTTTTTCCTTTAAAATTTAGAGTATGGGTCTTAAAACCTTTTGACAATGTCGAAGCTACTATTTTCAACCCCTTCGAAGGGTTTCAATCATATCTTTTTAAAATAATATGCTCCAGCCCTTTTCATACTTTAAACACTTCTTTCCAAACCCTAAAACTCAGACTTTTCGCAAGTATTGGAAAACCATTCGAAACCATTAAAACGCAAACCTTTTGAAAGTAATGGAAAATAAACCTTTCTAAAACTCACTCGGTTCAATTTAAAACATGTGGAGAACCTACTTGGATAACCTTTCGACTTTATTAGAAGCAACCTTTCAACTTTTTCGAAAGCACTACTTTGAAAGCTTTAAACATATCATTTAAAATAATAGGCCTATGCCTTTCAACACAACTCCTTCGAAAGCTTTGGGTTATACTTCAATTATAAAATAAGGGTAAATCACCTAAGTCAAAAGCTTTGATACCTTTCGAAAGCACTAAAGAAGTGGTTGGTTTTAAAACAAGTAAACATTTCGACATTATTGAAAGCAATGACTTCGAAAGGTTGGAAAAGGCGGCAATAACCTTTCGACTATGTCGGAAGGTTCAAAACAAAACAATGATAAAGCGACAGTAACCTTTCGACGGTGTCGAAAGGTTTAAAACCTTTATTTTAAATAATTGATCTGGTTGAAAGCAACAAAGTCTAAAGCTCGTTTTCGAAAGCAAGCAAGTGTAAGCTTTTGGTTTATAAAACAAACATACCCCAACCTCTTTGGCAACCAACCTTTCGACTAAGTACCTTTCGACCTTGTTCAATTCGTTATGTACAAAGTAACTTGATACCATATGCATTGAACTTTGACCTTATCGAAGGCTATAGCCTTTTGACTTTGACTGAAGGTCTGGGTCGGAAGGTTTGATGCCTAAAAGGATAGAAACATGCTAAAAACATGATTTTCTTGCTTTTAACCTAAAAATATAATTTTCCAACTAGCCTGCCTGTGTTTGTAAAATTTCTATTGGTTAACATATACTTTTTATAAAACTGCTGCCACTAATTTCAAAATTGAATTATAATTTTATTTTATAAAATGCCCATTCTCCTTAATTAAATATATAAACAGTTAAGTCTCATACCTTAAATAATTTTATATATTCATCAAATCAATTAGGAAAAATCTGAAAAAATTGCAAAAAATCCATTTTAATATGTTTTTCAACATATAAAAATTTCAAATCCAAATAATTATTATTTTAGCTGTAAATAATTTATAACACAATAAATCATTTTATTCACTAGAAAATTAATATAAAATCCACAAAAATTCAGAAAATCATCAAAATTGGAACCATTCTCTAGAATCATATTTTCTACAACATATAATTTTCCCATAGCATTTATCATTTCATCTCAGTTTTACCTAAAAACCATGTATATCTCCTTTTTAACAAACTTGTTTAATCCATATAAATCATAATTCAAGTATATCATAATTCAACATTTCATAAAACAGATGTACAATAAAATCCGAAACCATATGATCATAAAACTAAAATAGAGATATAGAAATTATTATTCACCTTCGGTTGGATAAGGAAATTGAAGTTTGATTAAGATTGATTCCTTCTAACCTGATTCCTAAGCTTTAAGTTGATTTTCTCTTCTCTTCTTCCTAATGGTCAGCCTTGCTTGCTTCTCACGTCATGTCGAGTTTTGATGGGTGGGTCGTATCACTCATATTTGTATACCATTTTGTTTGTCTCGTCATGTTGATCTCCTAGTATATTTATTTGTGCATTTCGGTGTCCAGTAGAAGGAGAAATCTGCGAAACGGTTAGCCGTATCGGTGTCCATTTTGAGCCCTTTGGTTTCCCTGTAGCCATTCATTTATCATTGCGTGAAACAAAGGGCCATAGTTATTAATATTTCCACAAATCAATATTTGACCTTCACTATTCCCACTGTTCAATTTATATTATACTGGTTCATTTACAACTTTCAGCCTCTTCCCCTCCTTTCTTCTATTCATTCTCTTCTAGCTATATAAAATAAAAAATAATAATGTTCATATATTATTTATGAGAAACCTGCATTTCTTTTGTTGCTGAGCTTCCATCCCCCTCCGCTCCTTCCTTTTGACGACCGTCCATCCCCTCTACATCCTATCTCCCCACCGAAGCCGCCCATCTTCCCACAACTACCCGAATGCCAAAGCCTCTGCTGCCTGACCCTACCTCCTTCCCACGTAAGAAGTCAGCCACCTAGCAGTCGCGCTTCCCTTTTGTCCAGCGGTCGAGCTCCGTCGCCCTCCTCTCCGGATCCACATTTCCAAACCCGCAATCCTTGCTTCACCACACACGACAACAGCCATCACAGCTTGCCGAATCTCCTCTGACCAAACGCCTTCCACCCATTGTTTCCCTACTCCGACCGAACTCAGCTCTGTATCCTCCTCCGCCACCCTACCCTCCGACCCTACTGAGCTTTCCAGCCAAACCTAGCTTGTGATGAAGCACGTCGTACCCTTCTAACCTGATACGCCTGACCGAGTAGCAGCATAACCACCTACTTTGCTCTCCCATCTGAGTGCACCTAACACCGTATCTCACTCCAGCCTGTATTGGTCGATCACCTTGCTCCAAACCTGCTCGCTCACAACCAAGTCAGTCAAACCCTTCAACCGAGCAGCCGCATCACTCGGCACAACCCCGTAAGCCACTGCCGAACACCACTCTCACCCCTTGCCTCATTCATTCGCCGCAAGCAGCCCATGCTGCCACCCTTTGCTATACCCCGCAGCTCACAGTCTCCTCGTCTTTGTTATATATAAAAAAGAGCAAGAGTGTATATATACCATATATATATATATATATATATTGGTTTCATCTATCTTAGCTAGCTTATTTTCCTCTTTATAAAAAAGAAGAGAAAGGATATTATATATACATATTGGTGATTTGTCGATTCAAATTCATCGTGCTTTGATTTGGAATTTGTTGCTTACATTCGTAGCCTATTTCGTTGTCCAATTTCTCTAACCTCGAAAGGTAAGCAATAACTCACGATTAACATTCTTATATTTAGTAAATTTAATTGGCATGAAATGACAATTGAAATGTGTTGTTAAAAGCTAATTTATTAGTAATTAAATTGTTGAATATGATACGTTATTATTTAAATTGTTCACCTGTGATTGATATATTACACCATAACATGCTGTATATATTGTTTTTAAATTGTTAATTACGATGCTTGTCATTGATATGTTATGCTATTTTATATTATTATATTGTTCTCACCCTGCAAATTCCCTAATGGTTAGGAATTCCTTGTGGGTTGAAAAGATACATACCCGGCTGATTTTATGGATTAGGAAAATCGTTATTGGTTGAAATGATAAATCCAAGCGATTTTACTGATTTTGAAATTTCGGGACTGGTGGTTGAAATAATATATACCCGTAAATTTAAAAAGTTGCAGATTGAAATGATACATATCCGTATCAATTGACCAAAGGTTAGAAAACTATATACGGACACCGTTGGTCTATTTTTAAATGATTTCCAAAATTTTGAAATGGAAATATATGAGTTTTGATTTTTAAAATATAATATAAAGATTTTTTTTTAACATATGGAAAGCCTAGATTTTAAAATTATATGTTTAGAAATTTTATATTATAAGCTAAGTTTGAAAAATACAAATTTTAAGATTTTTCTTACAATTTTAGTTTTTAAATATATAAAATATAGTTTAATACAAATAAAATAGATTTAATAAAATCAGATTTAATTTAATAATACTTAATATAATAAAATTTAATTAGATAAGTATATGTTGTAGTTAAATTATTTATTTAAAATTTATACTAATATTTTGAAAAAAAAAATTGTAATAACTTTAATAAAATAAAGGTTGGGAAGATAAATTAAGTTAATTTGAAATTTAATTTGTTTGAGAATTGAATGTAAATAAGAATTGATAGAAAACTTATTGATTTTGGGATTTTGAAAGGTCTGATTTTTATTACTTGATTTAATTAAAGGTGATTAAATGAATATTTTCAAATTTAAATAAAATTGAATATTAATTTTGATTAATTTGTAATTTGAGATTTTATTTAAATGCTTATAAAAAGTGATTAGGTGTGTATTTTAGAATTAAATATAATTGAAGTTGATATTTAATTATTGATTTTGTTTAAATTTGTAATTTGAGATTTTATTTTAGCATTATTAAAACTGATTAAGCGAATATTTTCAAATTTAAATACAATTAAAGTTAAATTTTTGAAATATAAATGAAATTATCAAATTGAGTTATTGTAAATTGTTTGAATATTTAACATTGAAAACCTATTGACTTGGAAGTGGTTTAAATTTGAAGTTCAAACCTGGATTTGAAATTGATATAAATTAAAAATGGTTTTTATGAGAATTTGAATTTAACCTTTAACCTTTTCAATTGAAATTGTTTAACTAAGAATGATTTACATTGAATTTTGGGATTAAAGTTGATTTGAATTAATTTGTGAAATTGGAAGAAACGATTCAAATTTGAAACTATTTTAATATATATTATTTTAGATTTATAAACAATTTTAAATATATATATATATATAAACAATTTTTAATATATAAACTATTTTAATCTATAACCTATTTTAAATATAAACTATTTTTAATGTATAACTATTCTAATACATAAACCACTTTCAATATTCAACCTGTTAAATTGGGACTGTGATGATTTAGATTTAATGGATTAAATGCGAATATTTTGATATGATGGTTTAACCTATTTTTTGGTTATGATTTTTGAAATGAATTATAAATTAAGGTGATAATGATTTCGAAAGTGATATGATTTCAAAAGTGGATATAATTTCGAAAGTGATATGATTTGAAATGAATATGATAATTTGATACGAAGTATGAACTATTTGTAATGACACCTACATCGGATGCAATCTTGATCGAGACGAAACGAGTTCGTATTGATCACCAAATGGGTCGAAATTCTCCGAGATTGATCGCGTGGGTCCCCTGACGTGCCAGAAGGAGTCTCCCGAAGTTTGAGCGAAATATCAGCTTCCTACACCTATAAATAGAGCCCCAGAGACAACAGAAAAAAGGATCTTTGGATTCTCAAGCGCCAAGACTCTGCCGGATTGAGATGTGCATCCTACTCTTGCTGTTGAATTCGAATTCCAAACTGTATTTACTGTTGTTTACTGTAATCACTTGTAATCGATCAAAGAGAATCAATAAAATCCCAAAAATTTCATAGTGGACGTAGGCAACACGCCGAACCACTCTAAATTGTGTGTCTGTTTGTGTTATTGTTTATTGGAGTTTTGTTAGATAATCTTCATTTTAGCTGCTATGCATTACCACCAGTCTGAATAAGCAAAACGGTAGTATCCTACCCTATGCATTGCCTCGCATGCCTTGTCACATGCCTTATTGCGCCCACTACGAGTTTGGTTTATATCACACACTATGGAGTGCCTTCTGATAGCCCTCCAGTTTACGAAGGAATTACGGTACTGTAGAGACTACATCATTTATATAAAAATGTGTTAAGGAGGATATGGGTAATGCATTAACGCTATTTTAATAGTTTACATTACTGTAGACATAATATATGTAGCATATTCTACTATGTATGTAGATAGTTTCACGGATCCTTAAAGGATGGGAATCCCAAACATCTTTAAGTTATATCGCGTTTCACTTGGACATTTCACTTGAGTTGATTTACATGCATAAGAATGTTAATCCTAACAGAGTGTTTTGTGTTTTGTTTTATGCTCGGGTCAAACTGAGTATCACAGCATTTGAGAATCACCTTTGGAGCTTGGAGCTTGGAGCTTTGCTTGAAGATCTATTTTATATCTATTCAGCTTTCATTTATTTCAGTTATTTCCAGTTTAATATTCAAACTTTTCATTTGCTTATGTATTTAAGATTCCTTTATATTTGGATTTCTGTTGTATTTGTTTTAGACTCTGATGTTCTGTAGTAGTTTCATGAACTACTATTTATCTATTCTTCTACTTATTGTTGAATTACTCTGTATCTATGATTTTGTGATTGATTTATTTACTGTATATGCTAAATTTTGCCAAATATAAAATTAACAACCTGTTGTTTTGAGAAATTCAAGTCTGACATATGTAGATGATTGTTGATTTGAATGGTTTGAAATGGTGGGTCGTTATAGTTGGTATCAGAGCTCTAATTTAGGTAAAACTTAGCATATGGAGTAAAAAACTCATTAGAGATAGGGTAGTAGTACCCTAGAATGAGTAGAATTAATTACAGAATCATCTTTGCTCGAGCTTGGAATTCTTTGTTAGGATCCACCTAATTTGGATTTCTTCTGAATTTTGGAACTTTTCCTTTGTTCCATTTGTTCTAAAATCTATTCTTGTCTTTTCATATTCCTGTCCTTCTTAATACTGGAGCATCCCATAGATTTATTTCAGTTGATCTCTACAACAAATTTGAGCACATTTTGCAACCTCAATTGACAACTTCATCTTTATGTGCGACTAATCCCATCGGCGGCCCCGCCAACCTTAGTATGATTTGTAAAGGGGTGAAACTCCTTTACAATAGGCGTCGATTCACCGAAGATTTCTAAGTCCATGGTTTTGATGTTGTTATTTTGTGCAAAGCCCGAACCGTTTCTTTAGTAGATGACCAGGATAATTCTCTTGTGATCGAATGTCAAATGCCTCAGGATTATGCATGAAGTTTTATCTTTTCACTAGATTCTTAGCCTAGTGATCTTGACTCTACCCTTGTTGTCCAACTATTTCTGGACGTCTTTGGTGAAGTCACTTCTCTTCCTCATAAGGAAATCGAATTCTGCATCGATCTTATTCCTGGAGCTCGATCTTGCTACCGGTTTTCACCAGCTTCGTATAGCTGAGGAAAGCATTCCCAAGATAGATTTTTGAACGGAAAATGGTTTCTATAATGGGTGAGTCATGCCCTTTGGATTAACCAATGCTCATGCCTTCTCCATTGATCTCATGAATCGCGTTTTCCACGATGATCTCAATAGGTTTGTCCTGGTTTTCGTTGATGATATTCTCGTCTTTTCTAAGTCTGAGTAGGAACATGAGTCACATTTGGGCTATGTGTTGGAAACTCTTAGGAGTCATCAGTTGAAAGCCAAATTTTCTAAATGCCATTTCTGGAGAGATGAAGTCCGATTACTTGAGCAAATTATTTCTGAAAATGGAGTCTCAGTTGACCCGATTAAGGTCGCTGCGATTAATATAAGTCCCTCCATCTTTCCTCTTTTGTAATTTGATTATCTTATCTTCCTTTCGAGCCTATCTTCTTAGAATTCTCTTTGATTAGGGTCCCTCTAAATTTGAATCTTTATCCTTGTTCTAAAATCCATTCTTGAATCATCCTATGAGAGAGCGTATTTGTAATTGATATAAATTGTTTTACATTGTGTTATTTGAGTTGTTAAGTTTGAATTTTGGGATTCGATCGATTCTTCTGGCCAACGCTATGGATAGGAATTCTAAACACTTAACAGAGCAAACTGACACAATATTGTTTCGAAATTGGTAGATGAAACAATTTTATTTATGATTATATTTTTTATATAAAGGTATAATTTTTTGGAATTAAATAATTAAATGAATTGGTTGTTAGAAATGATAGTACTAGATTATCGTTTATTGTTTTGTCAACATTCCTAAACCAACTATTGTTGTATGTTATAAGGAGTTGAAATTTTATAAATATAGTTTATAAATCTGATTTGCAAATGAAATGAATTTAAATTAAGGATTTGAGAATTAAATTTTCAGTGCCTTTCGAAATTTGGTTTTCAAAAGTTTTGAAAAATATATTATTTTAAAAGTATTTTGAATGGAAATTACTTCCAAAGAATTTTAAAGAAGTAAGCCAGTACTCTCCTCTTATGTCACTAGAAAATTATTTCGATGATGATTGCAGCAGCATCGACACTCATTTTCGAGTCCCAAAGTGGAGAGACCGCTTAGTAGCTTTGCTACCCTTTTTTTTGGAAAATGGATTTTATTTGAACTTCATGAGTATGATTTGATGTGCAATATATATATATATATATATATATATATATACACACACACACACACACACACACATATGTATGTATGTATTTATTCAAAATGGTTTGAAGTGAAACCAGAAATTTAACTCTTAAGTTTTATGTTAAGTGACGGTTCTCAATTATTGAAATGAAGCAAACTTTTTGAATAATTGGAGTGTCTAAAATGAGAAATGGAATTGAAACAACATGAAACGGTTAAAGTATGAAAAAATTTATTTGTATAATACTCAATTGCATTCTAAAACATATATAACTTACCTGGAATATTTGAAAAAAGGTTAAATGTTAATGTGAATATGTAATTGAAGGTTATACAAGAGAAAACTTAAGTAATAAAAATATTCAAACTAAATTTTTGCTTAATAAAAATGTTGTAAATATAAGGTGCTTAATTACATTCAGAAACTTTAATAAAACTTACCTGGTAAAAGTTTGAAAGTAATGAGAACGTGTAGTTGAATAGTATACAATATAAATGTAAGTAATAAGATATCCAAAATGAAATTTACATGGTTTTGAATTAATTGTTGTATCTGGTATTTTGTATTTTGAATCTATCTTTCCTTTTTGTTGCTTCTATTCTCCTATCTCATTCATTTTAGGGGACGAAAAGTTTTGAGTCAGGGAGAGTGTGACGACTCGTAAATTTTAAGGATTTTAATAATGAAATTAACTAAAAAAATTCAGAAAATTATATAATAAAATTTGACAATGAAAATTCGATGTTTGGCATGCGTCTATTTAAAAGTAGCAAGTGTCAAATTTTCATCTGAAAATATATAAGTTTGTTCTGTTGTGAAATTTCAGTTTAAATTTAAATCAGTTAATTTGATGGAAATAGAATATTTGAAATCTGAATATTTTTACATATAAAAATGTAAATCATTTTCTGAGTGAGACGTCATATTTCGTTTCGCCAAATTTGGACTGCTCTAGCTCCGTTTATATTATTTTCGGCGTTTTAGAAGCATTTTGGTAGAGAATATCGAGTTTTGATAGGTGGATTGTATCACTTATATGTATACCATTTTGTTCGTCTCCTCGTACTGATCTTTGTAGTATATTCATTTGTGCATTTCGCGTCCTGTACGCGGCAAAATCTACGAAACGGTTAATCGTATCGGTACCCATTTTGAGCCTTTTGGTTTCCCTGTGGCCATTCATTTATCCACGGCGTGAAACAAAGGGCCATTAGTTATTAATATTTCCAAAAATCAATATTTGACCTTCACTTTTCCCATTGTTCAATTTGTATTATTCTGGTTCGTTTACATCTTTCAGTCTCTTCCCTTCCTTTCTTCTATTCATTCTCTTCTAGCTTTATAAATTAAAAAAATAATGTTCATATATTTTTTATGAGAAACCTACATTTCTTTTGTTGCCGAGCTTTCATCCCACTCTGCTCCTTCCTTTTGCTGACCGTCTATCCCCTCTCTCCTCTCCCCCTCCGTCCCATCTCCCTACCAAAACCGCCCATCTTCCCACAGCCACCCAAACACCAAAGCCTCTGCTGCCTAACCCCGCTTCCTCCCCATGCAAGCAGTCAGCCACCTAGCAGCCGCTCTTCCCTTTTCTCCAGCGGTCGAGCCTCCGCCGCCTTCCTCCCCAGATCTGCATCTCCAAACCCGCAACCCCTTGCTTCACCACACGCAACAGCAACCATCATAGCCTGTCGAATCTCCTCCGCCTTATCCTCTGACCAAATGCCTTCCACCCCTAATTTCCCTACTCCAACCAAACTCAGCTTCATCTCCTCCTCCGCCAGCCTGTCCTTCGACCCTGCCGAGCTTTCCAGCCAAACCTAGTCTCCGCCTGTGTCGAAGCACGATGCACCCTTCCTACCTGACATGCCTGACTAAGTAGCAGCACAACCACCTGCCTTGATCTCCCATCCGAGTGCACCTGACACTGTATCTCACTCCAGCCTGTATTGGCCAATCACCTTGCTCCAAACCTGCTCGCCTACAACCAAGTCAGCCAAACCCTTCAACCAAGCAGCCACATCACTCAGCACAACCCGTAAGCCTTCCGAACACCACTCTCACCCCTTGCCTACTTCATTCACCGCAAGCAGCCCATGCTGCCACCCTTCGCTTTGCCCCACAGGTCGCAGCAGCCTCCTCTTTGTTATATGAAAAAAGAACAACGGTGTATATATATATATATATATATATATATATATATATATATATATTGGTTCCATCTATCTTAGTTAGCTTCTCTTCCTCTTTATAAAAAAAGAGAGAAAGGATATGTTATATATATATATATATATATATATATATATATATATACATATACATATATATATATATTGGTGACTCGTCGATTCAAGTTCATTGTGCTTTGCTTTGGAATTTAATGCTTGGATTCATAGCTTATTCGTTGTCAAATTTCTCTAGACTCGAAAGGTGAGCGAACACTCACGATTAACATTCTTATATTTAGTAAATTTAATTCACATGAAATGACGATAGAAATATGTAGTTAAAATTTAATTTGTTAGTAAGTAAATTGTTGAATATGATATGTTATTATTTAAATTGTTCACCTATGATTGATATATGACACCATACCATGTTGTATATATTGTTTTTAAATTGTTAATTATGATATATGCTTATCATTGATATGTTATGCTATTTTATATTATTATTATATTGTTCTCGTCCTGTAAGTTCCCTGATATTTAGGAATTCCCCAAGGGTTGAAATGATACATACCTAAATGATTTGATAGATTAGGGAAAATCGTTATTGGTTTAAATGATAAACCCAAGCAATTTTATTGATCCTAAATTTTAGATTGCGAGTTGAAATGATATATATCCGTAAATTTAAAAAATTGCAGATTGAAATGATAGATATCTGAATCACTTGACCATAGGTTAGAAAACTATATACGGACACGGCTAGTCTATTTTTAAATGGTTTCCAAAATTTTGAAAACGAAATATATGATTTTTGATTTTTAAAATATAATATAAAGATTTTTATTTTAACATGTGAAAATTTTAGAATTTAAAAATATATGTTTGGAAATTTTAAATTATAAGTTAAATTTCAAAAACATAAATTTTAAGATTTTACTTGTAAATTTTTTTTAAATATATAAAATATAGTTTAATATAAATAAAATAGATTTAATAAAATCAGATTTAATTTAATAATATTTAATATAATAAAATTTAATTGGATATATATTGTATTTAAAATATTTATTCAAGATTTATACTAATATTTTGAAACTAAATTTTGTAATAACTTTCATAAAATAAAGGTTGGGAAGATAAATTAAGTTAATTTGAAGTTTAATTTGTTTGAGAATTGAATGTAAATAAGAATTGATTGGAAACTTATTGATTTTGAGATTTTGAAATGTCTAATTTTCTAACTTTTATAAATAAAAGGTGATTAAATGAATATTTTCAAATTTAAATAAAATTTAATATTTTATTTTGATTTAATTTATAATTTGAGATTTTATTTAAATGCTTATGAAAACTGACTAGGTGGTTATTTTAGAATTAAATGTAATTGAAGTTAGATATTTAATTACTGATTATATTTAAATTTGTAATTTGAGATTTTATTTAAGTGTTATTAAAAATGATTAAGTGAATATTTTCAAATTTAAATACAATTAAAGTTGAATTTTTGAAATATAAATGAAATTTATCAAATTGAGTTATTGTAAGTTGTTTGAATATTTAACTTTGAAAACATATTGAATTGGAAGTGGTTTAAATTTGAAGTTCAAACCTGGATTTGAAATCGATATAAATCAAAAATGGTTTTTATGAGAATTTGAATTTAACCTTTAACCTTTTTAATTGAAATTGTTGAACTAAGAATGATTAAAATTGAATTTTGGAACTAAAGTTGATTTGAATTGATTTGTGAAATTGGAAGAAACAATTCTAATTTAAAACTATTTTAATATATATTATTTTAAATTTACAATTTTAAATATACACATATTTTTTTTAATATATAAACAATTTTAATATATAAACTATTTTAATCCATAACCTATTTTAAATATAAACTATTATTAATGTATAACTATTCTAATATATAAACCACTTTCAATATTCAACCTGTTAAGTTGGGACTGTGATGATTTAGATTTAATGGATTTAAATGCGAAAACTTTGATATGATGGTTTAACCTATTTTGTGGTTATGATTTTTGAAATGAATTATAATTTAAGGTAATAATGATTTCGAAAGTGATATGATTTAGAAAGTGGATATAATTTTGAAAGTGACATGATTTTGAAATGAATATGATATTTTGATATGAAGTATGAACTGTTTGAAATGAAAATTGACCACGGTGTGAAATAAGCGTTTGGTTGTTAAAGAGACTAGGATCGGATATTGTCATACTCTCTACCAATACCTAAAACCACTTTAATAACTATGCATGTGGTGGAGAATCTAGAACAAAGTAGGATGATTTGGCAACGTCTACATGAGATATGAACGCAGCCCTGACTCCCACGAGTTAGCTTGATGCGACCAAAACAGGAGCCATGTCGGGCCAAGTGACGTCGCACCTTCGATAGAGCATGCTTCTTCGATACCATTCTATGACTTTGTGATTTGATTGGGTGCACCTTTGATTATGGGAGTGTGTCTCGAGGTGGGCAGTAGTAGCTGCTATGCGTTACCACCACTCCGAATACGCAAAACAGTAGTATCCTACCCTGAGCATTGCCTCGCATGCCTTATCACATGCTTTATCACACCGACTACGAGTTTGGTTTGTGCCGTACACTATGGAGCGCCCTCTAATAGCCCTCCAGTTTACGGAGGAATTACGGTACTGTAGAGACTACGACATATATATATATATATATATATATATATATATATATATATAAATGTGTTAAGGGGGATATGAGTAACGCTTTAACGCAATTTTAATAGTTTACTTTACTGTAGACATTATCTGTGTAGTGTATTGTACTATGCATGTAGAAAGTTTCACGGATCCTTAAAGGATAGGAATCCCAAACATCTTTAAGTTATATTGCATATCACTTGGATATTTCACTTGAGTTGATTTACATGCATAAGAATGTTAATCCTGACTCGAGTGTTTTGTGTTTTGCTTTATGCTCGGGTCAGACCGAGTGTCACAGCATTTGAGATTCACCATTGGAGCTTGGAGCTTGGAGCTTTGCTTGAAGATCTGTCTTATATCTATTCAGCTTTCAGTTACTTCCATTTTTATGGTCAGACATGTCATTTGCTTATGCATTAGAGATTCCTTTGTATTTGGATTTTTTTGTATTTTTTTAGACTCTAATGTTCTGTAGTAGTTTCATGAACTACTATCTATCTATTCCGCTGCTTATTGTTGTACTACTCTATGTCTGTGATTCTGTGATTGATTTATTTACTGTATATGCTAAATTTTTCTAAATGTAAAATTAACAATCTGTTGTTTTGAGCAATTCAAGTCTGACATGTGTGTATGATTGTCGATTTGAATGATTTGAATGGCCGATCGTTACATTAATCAACCTCGGTCTCCTTATCTACATTATTATATTTAATCTATTCTAACTAAATCTTATGAATAATGTCAATAAACTTAGGGGTGTTACAGCATCAAAGAATGATATGCACTTGACAATTTCTTATGAGGTAAATCTACTCAAAGCGGCAACCGTGTCATTCACGCTCTGCATTTTCTATCTATTCCATGGAATATAACTTGTCTCAATGATTCAGTTTTTTCTAAGTTAACTTCAATGCTCCTAGAGTTCACAATGAACCCTAAAAAATTCCCTTATGCGACTCCAAAAGAGCACTTTAATGGATTCAGTCTCATTCCATACTTTTGAAGTACATCAAACATCTTTGACAGGAGCCTATGTGGTTTGTTGATCTACGTGACTTTACTATTTTATCATCCACGTAGACTTCCAAATTTCATCTGATTTTCTCCATAAACATCTTGTTGACCAAATGCTAGTAAGTAGCTCCAGCATTCTTCAAATCAAACATGAACATCTTGACATTACAGTAATATAGTCCTAAGTCTGCGATATAACTCATATGCTTTTGATTGGAAACGTGCATCATAATTTGGTTGTAGCCAAAGTATGCATCCATGAATAATAGTAGTTCATATCCGACGGTTCCATCCATTAGTTAGTCAATCCACAGAAGCTAAAAGCAGTCCTAAAACACCCCACCTCTGTACATATACCATCCAAGAGTATTACTGAGTAATACTATCAGATAATATAGTGAATAAGGCTATGTGGGGTAACACGTGAATATTCCCTTAGGTTAACACCGGTACATATTTAAACGTAAATAAATAACTCAGTTAAAAGTACACAATATCGGCACAAACCAATAAACATGTATGCCTCTGGGATAGCACAATACACGATATACGGTAAATACCAGAGAACACATTGTCAGAATCGTAGCAAAAATATATAATACAAAAAAAATATGTCACAATGTCGTATATACAATAAGATTGTACAAATCAAAATAATATACTATACCATAGAATAACTAGTCTCCTTTATGCCCACAAACTCAAGCTGGTCTCGTCATCCATGTACCTGAAATGTCTTTGACTAACCCAAGTATTGCGTAAATAACACATGGGTCGGACTATATCTAAATCAACGGGTTTTGTGTGTATGTGTGTATATATATAAAAAGTATATGCATGGAATGATAACAACAGCACTATATCAAAACATCTCTAATATGGAAGACATCGATCAAAGCATGCCCAGACATCAGCTATATAAAATCACACAAATATTATCCAATCAAAACAGTAATAAATGGATGAATCATCCATATTTAGAATCATCATCAAAGTACAGAAATCATCAAATATGTGATGTCATCAAGTATATTAGGCTAGTAAATAGCATTTCCTAAGTGTATCTCTCAATCTCGAGTGGTAGTATACCAACATCAATATAGAATATATTCCACCTATCAAAGAAATCATATACAATAAAAGATATGAGAATCCACTATACTCTAGACACATATCCAAATCTCATCTCCTCGTATATGAACAAATCAAAATAAATCGTGGCGAAGAATAACTATACAAAAGGCATGAAGTCCCAAGTAGAGTCATATACACATCAATATGTGGGTCACCTAACCCTTGGTCGCCTGACCCATATCTATACTTCAGTGAGGTGTCTTGATGGTATATCCCAACCTACCACTCTATTAGAATCAAAAGGGAGATTTATAGCCATATGCTCGCTCCAGGAGCCCAAGGTCACCTAATTGGATATGCTCCTATAGTCTTTAGTTACCTCGATGGATATTATGACTCATATCCACCAATAGATTATCAAGGCGCAGCCTCGATCACAACCCTGCTTTGCACCATATAGGTAACAAACTACTAGCCTATGCGACACAAAGGGCTGTAGGGCACCTACCCAATGGTTCACCTAACCCAAACCTCGTGATGCACATCAAATATAATATGAAATAAAAGTATCATGGATCTAGAGTGTGGCTCAAGATCAGGCTGTAAGGGTGGATTCTAGCCATTTGGTTCACTCCAATGCCAATAATAGAAGTACACCGTGATAGTGGCACACAATATCAATAGATATAAGAACACCTACCTACTCACACCTATGAGCATCACCTCATGTAAGTACATCTCATAATATTATTCTCGTCATGTGAGTATCATCTATTTACAATGAATAACAACAACATCTCATACCACTACGTGATACTCAAACATTTATTTATTGCTTATAAACTACACTCAATCTCTACAATATTCTATATAACGAGTCCAAATAATAACTGGAGAAATATTACTGAAAGTCTCATACCAGATAGTATTATAAGTTTGTTTATTCAGATTCCTCATCATACAGAATTAAAACCATCATAAACAAAAATATTCCAAATATAGAAATATCACAAATCTATATAGAAGGATGTCATCACCGTATCACATTAAAATCACCATTCAAATTTATATCACTGGCGAATCATTCATAATATCGAAATTGGTATAGGAAAATGAGATATCAAAAGATATAGAAATCATATATAAAAATCCCAATTCAATTCAGAAATGAAATAATAATAAAGTCCAGCAAAATATTTCTTTAAACATTTAAACCAAATATTCATGTGTATATGTATGTATGTATATATATGTATGTATGTATGTATGTATGTATGGTTATGTACGTACGTATGTATATGTTTATGTGTGTGTATAGAGCACATTTTAATAATTCATAAGTAATCATATCATTAGTGAAATACAGTTGAAATTTTCTGAAATATTAATCAGAAAATATTTCATAATTTTCATAATTTTATAACAAATATAGAACCAAATATAAATTTTTCTTTTTAATAAATTACCAATTTTAAGTAAAGCTTTTCTTTAATCAATTTATATTCTTGAACTAATAAAATTGATAAAACATTTGTATATTAAATAATTTCATCTTATTCATACAATACCAAAAATAGAGATTTAATATTATAATTTACTTCTGAATCCTTGTTTATACACATATAAAACATTCATCATCACTTTACCAATTAAATGTAACTTATACAGATTACCATAATGAAATTCTATTTTAAAAATAAGTTTACAAATTTCCAAAATAAATATAAAACATAATTCAAAATCCTCACTTTATATTATTCTAACTAGAATTAAAACATTTTCCTTTAAATTATACCATATTTGAAAATTCTCATATTATAGAAGCGATATTTATTTATTCAAAACATATCCAAAATCTTTTAATTACTTTATAGAAAGAGTTCTATATTTTTTAAAGGTTTGAAACTCTTTCATTAAATTTTAAATAACCTTTATATTAAAAATATCTTTAAAATAATATAATCCTTTTCGTAATATATTTTATAAAATAGCATTATATTCTATTTTACATTTAAAACAATTCCAAATTTATAATATTTTAAAATATTTATTTTAAAATGGTTTTACAACCAAAAGAAAACTATATTTATATTTATAATTAAAAATATATTTCAAATATGGAAATAGCTAAATCGAATAAAATTTGAGTAAACTATTTATAAGATAATTCTACTAAAATTTTAAAACCCTTGAATAATTTTTCGAAGCCTTTAATATATCCTTTAAAATAAGAAAATAAATAAATATCGAAATTTGAAATTTATGGAATAAAATTACTTCACGAACGTATCAACCAAATATCACTATAAATATATATCATGTGACTCAAGTTGAGTTCCGTCAAACTCTGGTCTTCCATATCACACAAACATCGTCATACAAAGATATATGTATGTATGTATAGCTCAATTCGCAGTCGGACAAAGTTCCATTTGGAAATTGACACTTTCAACCAACACAAAAAATCACTAACATCATCCAATTCCATATCAATATACCAACAATTCAACCAAGTTATGCAATTAATTATTAGGATAAATATATATAGCTTGCAAAGAAATTTAGAAATAATTATGAGTGTAAAACTCACATCGACCAAAAGCTACCCTAACCTTCATCATTTTGGTTCATCCTATCCCCTCAACTGCCGTAATCATGAACAGTAATACCAAACTGAAGCGCTCACTTGCACCTTTAACCGTCATCGCAGCTACCACATCAAACTCCGTCATTGCTCCCTCAAATTCGCTGCTAAACCCTAAATTGATCGAAACAAGAAAACCTAGCAGCCCTCTCCCCAATAGACGCCTCCGTCATCACTGCCATACCAGCCACCACGCGTCACCAAGTCCCTTTTTTCAATGCCCTTCGTTGCCGCTACCTGGCCCCACATAATGCAAATGCCTCCACTATCGCTTTACGAACTCCACGCGGTGCCTTCGTCACCCCCTTCAACCATGCGACCACATCACCAGCCCTCCTGGACTCCTTGTTGCCGTCATCTATCTTGTGGCTTCTCTTCCGTCTTGACGTCGAGCGGCATGTTTTTTTTTCTCGATTTGATTTCTATTTGACGCGAATTTGGGGCAAAAAATTAAACAGGCACCGTATTTTTTTTATTTTTTTTTTGAGATTAAGTTGAAATGAGAACAGAAGGTTCTAGGGTAGTTGGGTTTGAGTAATGAAATGGAAGAGTTTTCTGCCATTAAAGAGAGAAAAGAATGTCCTTCTTATTTATTTTAATTTTATTTTCTTTTAAATAGCCTTTTTGTTAATTTGTAGCTTTATTTCAAACTAATTTAAATTAATTAATACTTCGTTGTTTCAATAATTACCCAAATTATTCCAATTCAATACTTTTTTAAAAAAATTAGTTCATAGTATTAACGTAAAGTGAATTTATTTTCAACTATTTTGATCACGCTATATAAAATATTTCATATTTATTAAAACATTTTATTCTATTTTAATATATTATTCAAAAGGAATTTATTAACCAATTCATTTCATTAAAAAATCCTTTATTAACTAGACGTCAACAAATAGGAGCTTATTTTTAAAATGGTAATTATTAAAATCAAATTCGAATAATTTTAATTTAAGTTAAATTTATTTATTATTACGGCGTAGAAATCAGGGTTGTTACAAGTCCGTTGGGCATGCCTACCACTTTCCGTTGGCCTTCCTAATCATCATGGGATTGGCTATGCTACCCATTCTGGGTATAGTGCATCTTGAATGAAGTTTCTTGCCAACAAATAAAATACTTCCTCCGTCGATGCAGTAGATTGCTCTGTTTCTACACTGCATCTTTTCTACTTCACGGAAACAAAGGCTAGGTTGACATTCAATGCTTAACATCCAACTTTAGGCCAAATCTCACACATGTTGGAGTGAGTCGGTGTGAACACATCCTTATTTTCTCTCAAAAACCCAACTAGTTTCATCTTCATCCTCAAGCCGAGTTGAGATCCAATTTTGGCAATCTATGTCAAATCGTCTTTATCCATTGAATCTCATCCATTGCTCCACTGATTCCACCTTAGCCTCTTCTGACTCTTTTCCTAGGTCCATATCTTTCGATCGTAAGTGACCCGTGCTAAGGCTAAGATGGTAGTTGCTATGCTTATGAGATTTGATGCAAAGAGCATTCTCTGTATTCTTTCATTTCTCTCTACATTGTGTTTCTCGCAGCTCCACAACGTAACACTCCCTTCTCGAGCTTTGATCGCCTTGGATTTCCCTCTTTCCGCCTCCCTTTCAAAATTTCATCATCAAACACCAATGATCTAGCGCAATCTTGAAGTCAACAACGACGGGTGGGGATAAAAGACATAATCGAAATATCCATCCATTGCAACCATGTTTTGCATCGGTATTGCCCTGCAGGGTCTATCTCCTAGCTGCACTAGCAAGTTGATGCACCTAAAAGTAGACGTTGCATCTTCGATAAATCCATGAAGTTGGGAGTTATAAGGAAACAAATCCTTTTTGTTGAGTTGCATCTCATCGAACGCCCTCTTAAAAGGAATGCTTATCGAACTTACATTCTCAATCAGCACACAACGAACTGTAGTCAGCCCAATCACGGTAGTAATAACCACCGGGTCAAAGTTTTGAGCTTTGACCCCATCAGCATCCTGATTCCTAAAGACAATATCATCGTCTATCATCTTCTATTGCTTAGAGGGAGCACCATCTTCGATTGTGTCACACATTTCCTATGACGTGTGTTTTAAAGAGCTCCAGTAATGCTTCACTTCATTCTAGCTTTTCTCCGTGGGATGCGTACCTCCAGTAATCGTATTAATTACTAATCGTGCCTTGGTGACCTTGGACCACTCCACTGGTATGTTCCATATTATTTCGAGGTGACTGCTTCAGGGTTGATTATTTGCTTATCCACCCTTCTACAGATTCCTCACATACTGCTATAGCTACTTCTTCCTAATCAACTTCTCTATCATGTCCTTCAAGTTTCTAGACACATTGGTATTGTACCCATGAGTCTCATAGAATATATAATACTTCCTTAAGCATTTTTCTTCATCCATAGCCTCTCTCGGAGAAGGCTTCTTACATCTGGCAGTATCTTGGGTTGCAAGATAAATGTTCTCCTTTGAATCGTTTAATTTTGTAAACTTTCCATCACGATTAAAATAGAAACGTTTCATTTGGCCTTGCTTCTTACTCCCGTTATTTGAATGGTTCTTCCATTTATTATTATTGCCATTATTCCTGCTGTTTCCATCTTGTTTAACAACTTCTGTAATTCACCACGCTGTTCGGTCCAGTTTGACTGCTAGCGTTCAACATCTTCTCCATCTCTGCCTTTTCCAAGCATAGATATTGATTTGCTTTTCTATAGTAGTTCTTTAACATAGTTGGCTTTTCCATCATCAACCACCTTCCAAAATCAGTTGTCCACTCCACATACTGTCACCATCAACACCACATCATCTTGTAGATTTTTTTTACTTCCATCACCGTCGCATTGAATCATTTCAACTAACTCTTCAACATGTCTTCGTTTCTCTGATATATGTTTTGTGATGGCATTGCATCCTTTGGTTGCGCTGAGTGGAGTCTAAACTGGTTCAAAAACTTGTTCACCAATTAATCATATGACAATATAGATCCGTGCTCCAGCCTGCAGAACCACATTATCACAAGGCCTTCCAAAAATAATAGAAAGCACCTACAATTTATGTTGTTAGCTGCTCAGGCATCATCCATGTGTTAGCCACACTTTGGTAAATGTTGCATCGGATCCGTCAATTCGTTGTAGCTTAGCATTGTTAGCATAACGAATTTCCTTGGATATTGGACTGCCCCAATCTCCATTGTGAATGGATTCTGACTGGAGGCGGACTCCCAACTATCATCCTTCTTATCCTATTGAAGCAATCTTCAAAAAAATTCAGTAATCAACTTGTCATTGTTATCTTCATTTCATCCTAGACGACAGTCATTGTATACATCACCTGTGTGTTCAGTTCCATGAGTAGTTGTGCTGGCCACTACCGTAACGTTCACGGGTATCACCATGATGCATAGGTCTCCCTCTCTCTGGGGAGTCCGTTTGTTTAGTTCTCCTTTGGTGACGTCCCAGATTGCGTCCCTTATGAGTATCTTATTCGGTATTTCTTTCAGTATTCTATCTGTCGGATCGCAGCTCGATCAGTACCTTCTCTAGCACTTCCTGGGGTTTTAGCATCATCACCTTGCTTCCTTGATGGATCAATATCCATCCTTGTCGGGATCAATCCATCATCTCGGGTTCCCTTCTTCTGCTTTCTATTATCTTTTGCACCTCCATCTCGAGATTTTCCCTTTTCAGGACTGTGCCAATCACCAGAACTCCCTACATCCGAGCTGGATGGAGAACTTCTTATATATCCATGATCTCAATGGCGAGATCCATCTTCATGTTGTAGTTGCTTTATAGAGGCAACCTGCATTTATATTTCCTCCATAATTGTTCGTTGCATCGTTTCTATCTTCTTATCCACTACAGCCATTATGTTCTCTAACTCTTGCTTCATCACAAAATTCGATGGAGATTGCGCAGATCCATCACTATCTCCAGTGTTCACTCCATCGGGCGCATCATCGATAAACATCTGACTTGTGTTGATACGCTATATTTTGATCAATGACAATGTGCTTCAACAAAAAGGAAGAGTTATGTGCAAAGCTAAAGGAATGACTATGAAGACCAAGGATATCATGAGTACTTATTATATATAGGTCTCAGTCTTAGTTTTATTGTTAAAATCTATCCTCAAGAAGCTTGCACAAACACAAGAACACATTTCATAACTTAATATTTTAGTTAAAAGTTCACTGTGCAGAAACTACCAGTTCAGTCGACTGAACAGGAAATTTCAGTCGACTGAACCTGTTACGGAATTACAACATGCACAGCTTCAGTCGACTGAAATCCCATGTTCAGTCGACTGAATTTAAACCTGCGAATTTTTTATGAAAAGTTACCTTATTCTTCCCAGGAGTTGCAACCATTCTCCAATGGTAATGGATGCATCTCTTGACTGGATCCTTTGCAAATAGATACACCTCTTCTACACCTATAAATACATGATTCTATCATTTGCAAAAAAACGAATTCTAATTGCTTTAATCTCTCTATTATCTCAATCATATTTTCAGATTTCTTATGTTTTCAAAAGCAATCTCCAACCACTTCAATTGCTTGAATCTCTGATTTATCTTAAATACTCTTTTGATTCATAGCAATCTATATTTCCTAAATCTTCATAAACACATTTCATATTCTTGAGGATAAGATTATATAAAAATTGTACTCAATTAGACTCATTAGTGTTATCAAGAACACAACAAGTCAGAAATACTCTTTGTATCTAGTTGAAGTCCTCTTCAGTAGTTGAAGCAAGAAATCCCGTTCGGTTGTTCGGGTAAGTTGTAAACCTATTCCTCCGGGTTAAGTGAGGGTTGTTGGTTAGTTGAATTCCTAAGAGGAGCTTAGGGACTGGACGTAGGACAAGAGGTCCGAACCAGTATAAAGTATTGGTGTCTACTTTACTTACTGCTTATTGCTATCTACCTAGACCATTCCATTATTCCATATTATACGATCCTACCGCATAGCTTCTTTCAATTGGTATCAGAGCCCGGTTGTCCTATAACCATAACACCGTTATTTGACATATTGATAATATGGAAAATAACACAAGCACAAGCACAACAACTACATATAGCTCTACATTTGCAGAAGGACTATCTACCCAAAGACCCCCTCTATTCAATGGACTAAACTATAATTATTGGGCTACAAGGATGAGGATTTATATGCAAGCAACAAGCTTTGAAGCTTGGAATGCAACTCAAGCAGAGTTCGTTGTACTCACAACCGATTACCCTACATGGACACAAATTCAGAAGAATGAAGCTAGTGCAAATGCCAAAGCTATGAATATGCTATTTTGCGCTTTGGATAGAAATGAGTTCAATCGTGTTAGCATTTGTACTGCTGCACATCAGATATGGGATACACTTAGAACCATACATGAAGGCACAAACAAGGTCAAACAAACAAAGATCTACATGCTAAAGAACCAGTTCCAAAACCTTAGAATGCGACAGAATGAATCCATCAATGACATGTACTCGAGATTTCAAGACATTCATCATTCCTTAATAGGATTAGGAGAAAAGTATACGGATTTTGATATTGTATCTAAGGTCCTAAATTCACTCACTGATGAATGGAAGAGAAAAGTCTTAGCAATCGAAGAAGAAAACGATCTATCTACAATGAAACCATAAGAATTAATTGGAAACCTTATGTCTTATGAAGTTAACATGCAAGCTAAGAAAGATCAAGCACAGAAAGAGAAAATGTGGCTTTTCACGTAGAAAAGGAAGAATCGGAGTCTGAAGATGAGGATCTAGCATTTATTGCCAAAAATTTTAAGAAATTCTTAAAATATAGAAAAGGAAATAAAAATGGTTTCAAAAAGAATTTCTTGAACAAACCTTCATCCTCAAATATGGAATGTTTTAATTGTCACAAGAAAGGTCATATGATAAAAGACTGTCCGGAGTTAAAGAAGGAGAATCAGAAAAACTTCAACAACAAGAATAAGAAAGACAAATTTAAAAAGAAGGCTTTTTCTGTCACATGTGATGATTCAGATTCAGATTCATCAGATAGTGATAGTGATAGCAACAATGAACAAGCAAATGTGTGCTTCATGGCTCAAGAATCTGAGGTTAGTGATTTATCTTATGATGATTTAATAGAAGTAAACACTAAATTTGTAAATACTATAAAAATTCTCAAAAAGAAACTTAAAGAGTCACGTGAAAATCAGAACAAAGCTGAATTTGAAAGAGATATGTTAAAAGACGAGAAAAAAATATTGGAAGAAGAACTTGAAAAGGTTCAAGAATCTCTCTCAAACTCAGATAGTCAACTTTTACTTTTGAGCCAAGAAATTGAAACTCAAAAAACAAAGAATGATGAAATTATTTATGAAAAACACAATTTAAAAAACAAACTAAAACAAGTTGAATTAGAAAATACCAGTCTTCAAATTAAATTAGATAACATTACTAAAAATGTTTCTAATTTTAATAAGGGGAGAGAAAATTTATCTAAAGTTCTCGAAAATTCTCAATCCTGTTCAAATAAAAATGGATTAGGTTTTAAAAAGGAATCAAAAATTCTTCCAAAGAAAAATGCTAATTTTAAGAAGGAAGATAATTTAAAACATGGTATAGTATTGAAAAATAACATATCAAGACACACTAAAAAGAAAAAGGAAATCAAAATATGGGTTCTGAAAACAAATAATAATTTAATTCGGAACAAATATATAAATTCCTTTATAAAAACAGTTCACAAAAATAGTAATTATCTGTATAAAAGGGATACTAAACCCACTAGGGTTTGGTTTCCTAAGATCTAACTCTTAGGACCCTATTAAAAGGTGGGTACCAATATATTACAGGTCCCACTCAAGAAAAGAAAATGGATTTTGGATAGTGGTTGCTCAAAACACATGACCGGAGACAAAGAAATGCTTACAAATATTTCATACTTTGATGGTGGCTCTGTTACCTTCGGAGATAACTCAAAAGGTTTCATCATTGGAAAAGGAGATGTGTGCAACTACGGTATATCAAATTTACCCCTTATTACAAATGTTTCTTTAGTTAAAAACTTAAAACATAATTTATTAAGCATAAGTCAACTATGCGACAAAGGTTTTAAAATAACTTTTTCTAAAAATAAATGTTGTATCTATGATCAAAACCAAAATTTTATTTTTGAAGGAAAGAGAGATAGAAATATTTATGTTTTAAACATGAAAATTAATAATAATAATAAAGATATGTGTTTAATGGTCAAAGATAATGATCCTTGGTTATGGCACAAAAGATTTTGTCATATTAATTTTAAATCTATTCAAAAAACTTTCAAAAAATGAATTAGTCAAAGGCTTACCAAAAATAAATTTTAAAATAAATAATATTTGCGATAATTGTCAATTAGGAAAATTAACTAAATCATCTTTTAAATCTAAGAAAGTTATTTCAACTTTACAACCATTAGAATTATTACATATGGATTTATTCGGACCAACACATGTTCAATCTATTAACCATAATCGATATGATTTTGTAATAGTTGATGATTTCTCAAGATATACATGGATGATATTTATGAAAAACAAAAGTGAATTTTTGATTATTTCAAAAAATTTGTTAAAAGAATTCAAATATTAAGAATTTAAAAGTCAAAAATATAAGGAGTGGTCATGGAGGCGAATTTGAAAATGAGTCATTTGAATTATTTTGTAAAAAGAAAGGAATAAATCATAATTTTTCATTTTCTAGGACTCCACAACAAAATGGAGTTGTAGAAAGGAAAAATAGAACTCTTCAAGAATGCGCAAGAATGTTATTAAATGGAAGTACATTACCAAAGCATTTTTGGGCAAAAGCTGTAGCAACTGCGTTCTATGTATTAAATCGTATTTCCATACGACCTTTAACTAAAAACACTTCATATGAACTTTTTAATGGAAGAAAACATAATATTTCATACTTAAAAATCTTTGGGTCAAAATGTTTTATTCTTAACACAAAAGACCAACATGGAAAATTTAATCCAAAAGCTGACCATGGTATTTTTGTAGGTTACTCAGGACGAAGTAAGGCATATCGTGTTTTCAATAAACGAACAAATGTAATAGAAGAAACTTTACATGTATCTTTTGATGAAAAATTTAATAAAAATACAATCATCAAAGATGATGAAGAAATTATATCCAATACAGAAAATATAAGTTTTGAAAATAATGAAAATATTAATCAAATCAATAACAATCAAGTTAGATCTCCTCCTAGAATCCTACGAGATCATCCTACACAAAATATAATTGGAGAGATTGATTCACAAGTTCAAACAAGAAGTCAACTAAACCAAATGGGTCATGTTGCTTTTCATTCAACTATTGAGCCTAAAAATTCAAAAGAAGCTTCAACAGATGAATACTGGATTATTGCCATGTAAGAAGAGTTAAATCAGTTTGAACGAAATAATGTTTGGGAGTTAGTTCCTCGTCCTGATGACCAATCAGTTATTGGAACTAAATGGGTCTATAAAAATAAAGCAGACGAATTTGGAAATATTACTAGAAATAAAGCAAGATTAGTAGCACAAGGCTATAATTAAGAAGAAGGAATCGATTACGAAGAAACGTTTGCTCCAGTTGCAAGACTTGAAGCAATACGTATTTTATTAGCCTTTGCTTGTTTTCACAATTTTAAACTTTATCAAATGGATGTTAAAAGTGCCTTTTTAAATGGTTTTATAAAAGAAAATGTATATGTAGAACAACCCTCTTTATTCATTCATGAAAAATATCGGATCATGTATATAAATTAAAGAAATCCTTATATGGTCTTAAACAAGCACCTCGTGCTTGGTATGAGAGACTTAAGAGCTATCTAGTAGATTCGGGATTTCAAATCGAAAAAGTAGATCAAACTCTATTCATTTAAAACACTACTAAAGACATTTTAATAATTCAAATATCTATAGATGACATTATATTTGGTTCAACTAATGAAAAATTGTGTAAAGAATTTTCAAATATAATGACTAAGGAGTTCGAAATGTCACATATGGGAGAATTATCTTATTTTCTCGGACTTCAAATTAAACAATTAACGAATGGAATTTTCTTAAACCAAGAAAAATATTGTGCTAATCTAATTAAACGTTTTGGAATGAAAAACACTTCTAGTAAACCTACTCCTATGAGTACCACAACTCATCTCGATCGAGATGTAAATGGCAAGAGTGTAGACCAAAAGTTGTTTAGAAATATGATAGGCTCTTTACTTTACTTAACCGCTAGTAGACCAGACATATTGATATTCGTCACCATTTTCTACGTGATAATATCGAAAAAGGAATTATCAATTTAGAATATATTTCTACCAAAAATCAAATAGCTGATATATTTACCAAACCACTCTTGGAAAATTCATTTGTTAAACTACGTCGAGCATTAGGTTTAATATCAGAAAAAGATATTTAAATTTTTAATATAAAAATAAATTACAAAATTTTAAAATCAAAATAATCATCACAACAAAGGTCAGAGTTGAACTTGGGTCACTTGACTATAAGTTTGATAACTTAACCATTTGAGCTATACAATTGAATTAGCTACATAATATTACATAAACTAGAACATCCCTCCAAGACCATTCATTTCAAATAAATTATTAACCGGTAGTTCAATTTCTGGCTCTAAACTCCTATTGATTCTACACCACACTTTCCTTATAACTCTAAGCCTATATATATACATGTTAAAAACTAAAACAAAATACAAACTTTTTTTTTCAAAACAAAAAGTTCAAACTCTATAGAAAAATGTCCTCCAACAAATCAAACTCACCCATCACCATAACTTTCTCAACCGATAGCTCAGCCTCATCACCACATCTTCCTACGCCAACACCAAAACACGAGCCTGTTTATAAATGAGAAAATTATCGAACCGGGTATACACCAGATTCCAAGAAGGCCAAACGTGCGCTATTTATCTCTCCAGATACGAAGAAAAAGATCGATGAAATTCATCATTATCAACAGCAGCAAATAGACCTTCAACGTGAATTGTATTTTGAACAGAAAGTAACGGCTAAACGCTTAAGCTTTCTTGAGCAAACTGGTTTAAAATTTTGCAGCTCAAAAAAAAAGGAAGTGAGTGAGCCCTTACCTCGACCAGTTAATTCGTTTGATCCATCTTCTTCGTATCGTACATCAATCGATTCGATAAATCCTTGGGTATCTCCACAAATACCTCAATATAGCCCAAATTCATGGGACAGGAACTATATGGCGAATGAGGGATATATAACACCAAAGAAGAAGACTCCATCCCCCAAGAAATGATGTTTTTGTGGTCAAAATAATGTTGTTGTATCATAATATTACTATATATGTAATTATTTCATTAAATAAAACATTTGCATTCAAAAAGTCACGAAAAACCAAAAATGCAAAATTCAATCGACTGAATAGTTCTGCACAATCGACTAAATATATGTCAGAAACTTCCAGCCAACAGTTCAGTCGACTGAAAATCTCTGTTCAGTCGACTGAATTTTTGCCAGAAAACTTTCGGCTTCCAGTTCAATCGATTGAATAGAACATTTCAGTCGACTGAACGCAGTTTACCAAGTTTTCTTACCCTACTTAGCCATCTTTTTCGCTTTTAACTTTTATTTTTACCGGTTTCAAACTTCATCTTTCCCATTTCTAAGAAAACCCTAGCCCCAAATTCCTACTTTTTATCAATTTCTTCCTCAAAATTCCCTCAATTATGCCTCCTAAACGTTCTAGAGCTTCAACTTCAACCTCCTCCGAGCCAATTGATGCCCAAATCGCTCAATGGCTTCACAATGGAGTTGCGGTCACTCGGTGGAACAAGATGAAGAAGTCAAGGATTTTCGAGCACTCATTTGTTGATTTCCAAGGCCTTCAAACATACAATATTCAAGCTTTAACAGACCAGGCAAGTTTGACATCGCTTTTAGACATTAATCGTAATGACCATGCCATTAACCATATTATGGTCAAATTATTCTATGCCAACCTCAACCTCGGACACCAAACTCCACGAAATCCGAATGACAGTGTTTGGAGTATGGTATGCGGGAAAAAGGTATGGTTTTCACTTGATCGCATTGCTCATATTCTAGGATCCCCAAACGTTGGTAGAAAGCTTGAGGAAATAGATTTCAATCCTCATATTCGTGACAATATAAATCATCAATTTTTAGAGGATGATATATCAAATCCACCTCCTTAAGACCAAGAGCTAGACTTTTGCACAAAGATCTTATGAGGACCATTACCCCACGCACCGGCTCCTATGAAATAGTGTACCCGAATAACTACCGGGCACTATATGCTATATGGGGAAATATTAAAGTAAATTAGGTGCAATTGATACTTGATGGATTTCTTTCCTTCAACAATGGGAAAATGAGAACGATATATTTTGGCGAGTACATAATGCGACTTCTCCTAGATGTTGATACGCCACTACCGAACTCAGAAAATATGATGGTTCATCAAATCAACCATCGGACTATAAGCCTCATGCAACTACCGGTAAGGCCTCCTCGTATCATGTCACTAGCCGAATGGAAAGCACGTCAATAAGAACCTCACCAACCTCAAGCTCCACAACAAGAACCTCTTGATCAAGATGATGAAATACATCTTGTTCAACCAGATTTTACTACAAATCAATCGTTGGGAATTCTATCAAGGAATCAACAAATCCTTGATACTCGTCTCAAAAAGGTTGATCACAAACTTGATAGGGTAAAATGGTTCTTCAATAAATTATGGGATGTCATTTCATGCACCAGCATCACTTCTGCTTCTACCTCACGCGGCAAGCGTCCAGCTCCAACGTTCACGTGGACATCTTCCGAGGAGAATCCGAGCAGCATTACTAGTGGTAACAGTGGTGATCAAGGAGGATCAGCTTTTAGACAACCAACCGATGGCCTTGTTATTCGTAAACCAGAAGGAGGACGCGAAGGCTCTTATGATTGGGACAAGGATCCTTGATCATTTTGATGGTTTGATTTCCGGAACTCTTTATTAATTTTCAAACACTTCTGAACAGGCTTGTATAAATAGCCTTCTTTTATTCGTGATACTCTATGGTTTGTATAATTCACACTATGGTTATGAATACATGTGGTTGCTTTGTTTGACAATTATATACTCTACAAATTATTACTTCCTTTTTGTCGATGACAAAGGGGGAGAAAAGTCTATGTCGCTAACTTTGTTTTGTAGGAAAGATAGTGCATATATTCAGGGGAAGGAAAGATAATTACATCTCTACAAACATAGGTATTGTCATCAATCAAAAAGGGAAAGAATGTTGATACGCTATATTTTGATCAATGACGATGTGCTTCAACAAAAGGGAAGAGTTATGTGCAAAGCTAAAGGAATGACTATGAAGACCAAGGATATCATGAGTACTTATTATATATAGGTCTTAGTCTTAGTTTTGTTGTTAAAATCTATCCTCAAGAAGCTTGCACAAACACAAGCACACATTTCATAACTTAATATTTTAGTTAAAAGTTCACTGTGCAGAAACTACCAGTTCAGTCGACTGAACAAGAAATTTCAGTCGACTGAACCTGTTACAGAATTACAACATGCACAGCTTCAGTCGACTGAAATTCTCTGTTCAGTCGAATGAATTTAAACCTGCGATTTTTTTATGAAAAGACACCTTCTTCTTCGCAGGAGTTGCAACCATTCTCCAATGGTAATGGATGCATCTCTTGACTGGATCCTTTGCAAATAGATACACCTCTTCTACACCTATAAATACATGATTCTATCATTTGCAAAAAAACGAATTCTAATTGCTTTAATCTCTCTATTATCTCAATCATATTTTCAGATTTCTTAAGTTTTCAAAAGCAATCTCAAACCACTTCAATTGCTTGAATCTCTGATTTATCTTAAATATTCTTTTGATTCATAGCAATCTATATTTCCTAAATCTTCATAAACACATTTCATATTCTTGAGGATAAAATTATATAAAAATTATACTCAATTAGACTCATTAGTGTTATCAAGAACACAACAAGTCAGAAATACTCTTTGTATCTAGTTGAAGTCCTCTTCAGTAGTTGAAGCAAGAAATCCTGTTCGGTTGTTCGGGTAAGTTGTAAATCTATTCCTCCGGGTTAAGTGAGGGTTGTTGGTTAGTTGAATTTCTAAGATGAGCTTGGGGACTGGACGTAGGACAAGAGGTCCGAACCAGTATAAAGTCTTGGTGTCTACTTTACTTACTGCTTATTGCTATCTACCTAGACCATTCCACTATTCCATATTATACGATCCTACCGCATAGCTTCTTTCAACTTGTATTCCTTTTCGGTCTCATCTTCCTATCGAATCCTTATGGTGAATTTTGCAAATCCCAATAGCGAATCGAGATCTAGTCCTAATCTTCAACTTCTCGGTGAAATCACAAAAATATATTAGCTTTACTTTTGGATTAACACCCCCAATCAATAGAAAAAAGTCAAAATAGAATAACAAATCTAAGAAATAGAGGAGACGGGTAAGAAAAATAACACATAAATTTTATAATAGTTCGGCTAATCGATGGCTTAGTCAACTTTATTGTTTTTATTGATTAGTTTCTGCTGGAACTGCCAAAGTTACAAAGAAATTTCGAAAATACAAACTATAGATTCGAAATTAGCAGCCTCTCCACTGGAAAAAGTATATAAAAGATCCAAAAGTCAATCGAATTTGCCAAAGGTCCTTTTCTAGTGGAAGTAGATGACCATTTATAGCTGATTAAGATTCACTAGATCCAGTTTGAAATTGTCAGTCAACAAGATCCAAAATATTAAGAGGAAAACTAATTACATTTTTGTACCAATCTCGAGGCACGGATCGGTACCGATCCATGACCTTGGTCCAAACTTGTATTTTTCTTCAAAATTGTTTTAGTACTTCACGAACAAAGTGGTCTTTTTGATGGATCGATACCATCCCTCATGAACAAAACTTGTTTTTTTATTCATCTTTGCCTAGATATCCATAGTACAAAAGCTTCAGGGTAAATTCGCCTTTTTGGTGGATAGGTACCAATCCATGGAGTTGGACAAATTTACCTCATTTCTTCCTTATTGCTATGAACACTAGACACCCTGTTATGATATTGTATTAGGTTGTCCTAACTGGATTTTCTGCTTTACTTATTGTCAAATTGAGGCAGAATAATCACATTGAAAAAACAAATGATCAATGATTTCTTCATCCGTTGCATAGCATTCAAACTGTTGATGACATGCTGTTCCATTTTTAACATGGTCCAACGTTTTTACTTTGCTTAATGATGCTAAGTATGGACACATATTCATTTTGGGTGCAAAGATAGAATTCTATACATGATACCGTGATGCTGCTCCGGACAGACTTCAGGCAGAATTGCCCACTGTTGGGGTTATTCCTGAAAACGATTTGTGTTGATCAGAAACTTCATTCACTTTTTTAGCGTATTAATCATGACTAGAGACGATAAATTATTTATCATAAATACATTCGTACATACAGATATTCATGATTTCAAATGATTTCAAATGCGAATGCAAATATGACACTACCAACGGTACGAAAGTAATGGACATATTTATCATAACTATTTTGGTAATAAATGGTTCAAACTCAGAGAGTTAACGTGCATACGCATTTAGCTCAATATAGCTATTGTTCTGCATCCAAGTTTACTTCCTTACCTCAGCATGCAAGGACAGAAAAACAAAACTGATAACCTATAGCTTGCAACAACAATCTTTCACTTCTGGTGAATTTCAGAATAAATTTGACAACCTTCAATGATAAATAAATAAGAAAAAACTGAAATAAGATGCATATTATTCAAACATAAATAACAGAGAAGCCAAATCACCAGAATTGCTTCACCAATATCAACGGTTGTAACCACGCCTTATTGAGACGTAAACGCTACTAAAGCAAGATGAAGAGTCCAAAACTAAAATTGAAAAGCATTTTTTTTCTTTCAATTATTGGAAACATCAGAAATGTTTACAGTTAAACATCCATTTTTCTTGTAAACCATTTTTTCCTAGCATTCTCCAAATCCTCCTCCCGCTTTCGCAACAATTCAGTGAGCAGGCTTTTGTACTGAGCATTTATGGCATCAATTTCAGCCTTCAATCCCTCCTGCTCTTTCTCTATAGAAAAATACACAAATATGATAAATAACAAACAAAAAACTTGAGGACATTAAACAAAATAACGTCAGATAAAGCTCTCCTCTTACCATTTAAACACAAGCCATCTTTGAATCCAACATAATCAACAATACAAAAATCGTCAGTTGTATATCCGCTAAGACTTTTATAGCCCTCGCTCAACAAAAAGGACATGGTTGAACCCTCGGAATGTTCATCCTCCTCATTATGACTGGAAGTAGACTTATAATCTGTTTGTGATGTACCCGCATCCATAAGTGCATCAAATTTGTTCGCATTGTTTTCTATTGTCTCAAATTCTATAGTCGACCCAACACGATTCATTTTAGAGATGTTATTATTATCAGGACTTATATCATCCCATGAGAGGCCCAATGTACTACTATAATCATTTTCATAGCAAGGGGCGTCAGTTTCAGTACAAATGTAATCCATAGAGGGTTTCCATCCAGGCACCAGCTTCATTATAACAGAATCGATGAAATCAGCAACAAATACTACTTCATTATCTGGAAGCTCTAGATGCTCAACCATTTCCTTACTGATGGTAAGTGCTGTATCCGAATCTAGGAAAAAGTCAAAATGAACATTCTGTCTCTGCCCACCTGTCTCTGCAATTAAAACCATATGTTATACATGTTACAGATTGCTATAGTATAATCTTTTATGAATCACCAACTCACCAGAAGTGCAGGCAATTACCATAACAAGTGAAACACGGCTTTCCTCAATTTTCTGCCCTTTTAAAATGAATTTATTGCTCCCGATAACTCTTTCGAATTCTGGCACTTGTAGGTTTTGGTCTACATCGCTATTTTCTGTGCTGGTGCCAAGCGATTTACAGATGGAATCTAACTCCATTGATAACAAATTCGGAGTGTTTTGTGCAATATCACATTGCTCACTTGAACAACCGACAAGCATGTTACTGCACTGAAGAAAGGGATCATTTAGAAGATCCTTTGCAGATAATCTCTCTGAAGCAGGAACTAAACATTTCTCAATAAACTGTTTTACTTGTGGATCTGTGACTCTGTCAAGTGCAGCAGGCTTTTTACCCTATACGTACAAACGACCAGGTATCAAATATAACTTCTAAAGGATAATTATCAGTGCCCAACTCAACTCAAGTATCTAGGATCACCGGCTTTTGATAAGTTTTTTAGATGTGTTCTATCGATCATCAATATGAGTTGTGCAAAAAACTATCTTTCTTCTTTTGATAAGTTTTTTAGATGTGTTCTATCGATCATCAATATGAGTTGTGCAAAAAACTATCTTTCTTATTCTGATACTTCTACCCCATCAAACTTAATTATGCAGTACATAATAGATTAAAAATATTTATTATAATCAATGATCCAAAAGGAATAATTTTTAACAAGGAAAAGATATCGAAACAAGGCAATTTTGAGCAATGATGATATGCAGATTACGCCAACAAATAATCATCAGAATCTAATGATTGTAAATACCTAAAATCAAGTTGAACATAAATCTAGGATATTAAAAAATGGGGATGTGTGAATATAGCGAAAGGTCTCACTACACCCCTATTATTTACATAGCCACACGATTCAAAATCAAATAAAAATTTGTGGATATGTTCTTACATGTCTCAAGATCTTCACAAGTTTTTAGCTAGTTTGGATAATCTTAGTATATTCAAAATATTAATTCAAATTGGGTAGAGTATTTTAGCAGTTGATATTGGTTTAACATTTTGAACATACTAAAAAAATTCAAAAAGACATCATATTTTGTGGAAGTTATATTCGTAGTATACAGTAAATACCCCCAAAGTTTCGATTGATTTCAAATTGTGTGGTTCTAAAAACGGTGTAACAGATCTTTACACAGGTAATGTACAGTAAGTATAGCTAATTAGCCTTATTTGGTTGTTTTATGAGCAAGATGGCCCTATTTTCTATCTAATTTATTTGGAACTTTGGGGGGGAAGAGGGGGGAGGGGGGTGGTGTTGGAGGTGCTGTGCGGGGGCTAATGGGGTTATTTGTTGTTTTATACAGCATAGTACAGTTAACTAAGGCTGTTGCACGGTCCTTTTTCTTTCTATGTGTGTATATGGATGTGTGTAGAAAGACTTACAGAAGTGACTTTCTTAAAAATTTGGGCAGCATTTTTGCATTCGCTGTATGGATACTCAAAAGTGGCCATTTCTAACATGCACATTCCAAAAGAATATATATCAACCAATTCATTGTATTCCTCATCGTATAATTCAGGAGCCATAAATTCTGGAGTACCTAGAAAAGCAATTATGTATACCTTAAAGTTCCATTGGTAAAAAAACATTTCAAATGATAAAAATGTAAGATGATTTACCAATAACGCTGTGAGCGGTAGGTTGTTGCATTACAGTGGCCAATCCTAAATCTCCTATCTTAACTTCTCCATGATTTCCATTAACAAAAATGTTATCACATTTCAAGTCTCTGTGAATGATTGGAGGATCATGGCTATGAAGGTATGCTAAGCCTTGAAGAATTTGCCTTGCCCAATTTTTTATAGCTTTCAGATCAACTTTTTTATGCTTTACGCGATACCTGTAATCACAATATACAAAATCTTTGGTAATTATACATGTATAAATAATTTAAAGAAGGTAAAATAAAAACGAGTAAATCTTACTGTCTTAAACTTCCAGATGTGAAGAGCTCAGTTATGATATTGATAGTCTTATTTTTGTCATCCACCCATGAATTGTAAAATTTAATTATGTTATCGTGTCTGAGAGCTTTCAATAGATGAACCTCCGAGTACAACCTCTCAAGATTTTCTGGGGATTGCAACACCTCATCAATTTTTACTTGATTCCAAGCAACTTCGATGCCATCAGTTTCATCAAATGCTTTGTAGCTATATTATTAAATGATGTATCCCAATAACAATTAGATTAAAAAAAAACCATATAGTAAAAAGGGGCAATAGATAAGTAGGAATCTGATAGCCTGGTTACAGAACATACACTGTCTTGAATGCCCCTCTCCCTAACACATCTTGATACTGTGACCCACAAAGGAAAGACAAAAAAGATTAATTATCAGTAATTGACGTCACAGACATCAAAAACATTATATGAAAAATGTTTTGAACATCAGATAATTTGCCATTGAGTACTAATTTAACAGTGATTTTTGTTAAGACGTGACACACACAATACAATGATAATATCCACGCAATTTTGTCAGAAAACAACAAACCTTAACAGTTAAATTCAAGTGGGTATAGGGAAAATAAGAATATACAATAGTCCCTCACGTTTAATGGAACTGCACATAACTTAAAACTGCTCAAAACTCAAAAGAATGCCATGATGAGATGAAGTAACATAATAAAAGGGCAAGCTGATTTGAAATGTAAGACTGTCAGACATAGCAGCAAATTTTCTGGATAATCTACGATGTACAAAGGAGAGCGGCAGGTTTGCCATTTTATTCAAAGGTTCAAGATCCATTCCGGGTTCAGTCTTTTGAGATTTTTTAGATATTCCAAATATTTTGGTTTTAACTTCAGTTTTAAATTTCAGTGCTTACTTTCTAAAACAATGCATTCATCCAGACTTATATTGATACAAATAAAATAAGTTAATAGGGTAACACAAAAATTAAAGGTTAATCTTAACAGTACTATATAAACCTTTAATTTTTGTGCTATCAGTAACATAGCTTTATCGTCCCCTTTTCAAATCCAACCCTAAAACTAAAACAAATTAAACTCCTTTTCAAATCCAATCCCAAAACTAAAACAAATTAAACTACGGTTACCGCCGCAAATTGTCTCTGTGATTTGGGGTAGTTGATATTTATTTGCATTGGGTTTGAACTCAATTGTATCACACGCTAATGATGTAAGAAAACCAAATACCAGATTTTGATAAGGAGCTCGTTAATCCAATAAATTTAGGTTCAAACTCACTCTCTATGGGCTCGCTTGATTGATGTGATTGAAGGCTAAATCAACGGTTATGGTTCACAAATTGGGCATTCGGTACGTTTTCTAACTTCATCTCATGTAAATTCGAGTTTATCGTTAGTTCCTTGTTCTTTATTCCAGAATTTTTTTTTAAGTTTTTGAGTTATACTGTAAATATAGTTTTGTAAAAAAATTGATAGAAAAAGTGGAATTTAATTATTAATTTACTAATATCAACGAAATTGAAAATAGTCCTAGATTTGTCTCATCGATGGATGGAGCTAAATCGAGATGATCGAAATTCAAAGATTTTGACCGAAACATCTAACTTTGATTTTAATCTAAAATTCTAATGTAACAAGGTTTTCAAAATGAGATTCAAACCATAATACTCAAGTATCAGTACTTAAAACTTAAACTTTATGTCTTGTTATACCTTTATTTTGAAGATAACAAAATTTGAATAGTAGATCGAAACAACTACATATTTTTATTTTAGCATGGAATGCATTCTCTTCAATTGTGATCCGGGTTGAGTTTGGTCCAAATCTGAAAACTGATTTCTAACTAAAGAAATTGAAGTTGAAATGAGAATCAAACTGTATGATTTTAATGTAATCAACACTTTGAATTACATAAGAGCATATTTGTTAAGGCACATAAGATGCCAGAACATCTTAGCCCATAATCAAGTTAAGGCGTACTTCGTGCTGAATCAAAAACCACTTTATGCACAGAAAGGATCATGGTTACTTTGTTTCATCATACATATTTAGTTTTTCAAACTGAATTAACAAAGTAATTATATATGTTTTTAAAAAAAAATCAACATTTTTAGAAAACTCTGCATAATTATCATCAAAAAAGAATAGAACTCCAAGCATTATTTACAAAAAAATTCGTTCCTATGATTAGAATTTTGTTTTGAAAGACAATATTCTATATTAATTCAATTTTCAGATTTTGAGTCACGAGTCACACATTACAAATTCACAAGTGAAAAAAAAAAAGTATTTCATTATTATGAATAGAAAATATCAAAATACTTGTTTGAATATATAATTCAAATTTAATTGTTTTGGTAAAAAGAAAAATGTATTAAGCTATATGTTTAAAGATGCAAAAAGCCAAACGTTCTAATCGTTTTCAAAAATAATATTTTTACCATAGGAAAAAAATTAAAAAAAATTTGAAGAACTGCATAGAGCAATTTAAGGTGTATGTACACATTATAGTATGAGTATATTGAATCGGCGACTCGAGATTCAAATTTAGTTCCAATTTGAAATTTGAACTTCACGATCTACAATTTGAATCTCATTTTAAAATTTTGATCCCAGATAGAAAATATCATGCTACGAGCCGAAAAAGGTTAATTTTACAATCATAAAGTTAAATTTTTGTATTAAACTCATACTCAGCTACTAGTACACTGGTCAGTGTTTTAGAAAGATGTGTAATGTGAGATCATGTTGCATCGAGCTTCAGAAGGCCACAAACATTACTTGGTAAAATATTGCTTGCTTATATTACAAAATACGTTTGTGCAACTATTATTGAAGCAGATGATTACTGAAATTCCCAACACACAGATACAGAATTATCACATCAAATCAATTTAACAAATCTTGTAGACATTTTCATATTAAAAGGAAAAATAACACAAATTCATTCATAACAATAGTAATAGTAGATTTTGACACAAAACTATGTTCATGCATTTGTAGACTTTTAGAAGAAAGTTTGGTATATGCAAATAAATTATATCCACTTGACATGCACAAAAGCTTTGGTGTGATAAAGGCAATACAAAAGAGGGTTGTCTAATGTGCTTTAAATCATGAAAAAATCAGGTTCAAATTAATGTTTAAGAAATAACCGTAATTACAAAAAGGTGCATCCCATTGTACTATACCGCCGCATATTCACATAACTAAAGCACATGCGATGGTAAAGCCACATTACTTCCACATGGGACAAGCAATCCTCTTCAAATAATCATCTTGTGTTACTACCCTATGTCATACTAGATTGCCAGTTAAATCGTACTTCATTAGTTTATATATATAGATACATATAGATATATATGCATATATGTTACACAAACACACATATATATGTATGTATACATATATATGTATGTATATGAACCCTGTTAACACTTTGTCCCCTCAAAACATTTGTTTGGCTGTCCCAACCTTTTGATGAGCCTTTTGAAATGCGCTTTAAGACATGAAACACATTATGGGTCATCCCTTGCGCCTAGGCTGGGTTTGACCACATTGACAAAAATACCTATGATTGCTAATTCAGACTTTAGAATTGTAGCCATGGTATATATTAAGTGACTAAGATTTTTGCAAAAGACACTGGCTAATTGGCAATCAAGACTGTTGTAAAAACGTATAAGCTTCTGCATAGAGATAACATTTTCAGTGTCAGCTGTTCATCAAATTCTTCAGGAGATATGAGCATATCTTCTAATACAACTGTGTAAAGAATCAGGAAAATATGGACTGCTTAAACAAGTTATTACAATGACAATTACGTATTTGGGGTTTCAAACATAAACGTAGGAAATGATCGAGAATATTTCTACTAACAACCATTGGTAACAAAATCAAACACCCGTGATTATTAAAACCAGTAAGCAGACAAAATAAGAAGTTATACCCGGACATATCTCCCAGTTGGATCTATCTCTGCATAGTCAGCATCACATTCACTATAGTCACCAGCTCGGCAATTGTTGCTTATTGGATTCATTCAGTTCAGCAAATTATTTATTCAAACAAGGTTCTAAAAAAATCGTAAAAAGAACTTAAGAGGAGCAATTCAGAGAATTAGAGGGAGAAGCAAATGGATACTCGATTGATCAGTCTCACAACTGGATTCGAACCCGATAGGAACAGCAGATCTCAGAAAACGATTCAGATGCTACGGAAAACGAATCGAGCGCCTTCGATCTCCTGCCGACCCGGCATCCGCTTACTGATTTCATATCCGCCCCCATCATCATCATCTCCGCTTCAAATTGATATTTTGGCACGGATCGAGCTTCACTCTCCCACAAAATTCATTTGTTTAACTAAAGTTTCGTCATTATAAAATCAAATACCTAAAATCAGATAAAATACTTCAAGTTTCTTAATTTTGAATTTGAGTTTCTATAAGGGAAGTCAGAGCTCGGGAGAATTGGTCCCCAGCCCTAAATCGAGAAATATGAGATCATGGAAACAAAATTGGAGATAAAACGCAGGAATTTGGCAAACAGGAGAAATATTGAACTGGTATTCTCCGAGAAACTGAAACCCTAACAAAATCTAAGCGGGATCGAAGGTGAAAATAGACAAGTGTTCGGCCACATTCTTGTCAACATAAAGCACCAGCAAATTAACTATTGATTGATTTTAGCTGACGTGGTATTTGCTAAAATTTGGGATTCACGGTTATTTACAGGGTGGGTGAGAGTTTGGGTACAAGTTACCGGTGAGTGAGAAGCAAGTTAAAGTGGATAAGAGCGTTCTAAAGAGAGCACCGTGTACGGATGTACTCTGGAATCACGGTACCTAATTACGTACATGTGCCTTCTCATTTAATGGATTATAACTGCTCCAGTAAATATTTTCGGTAAACTAACAATAGCAAGGATAATGAAAATTCTGTGATAAATTTTATCGTATAATTTAAAATAGAAATGAAAAGAAATAAAAGGCAGCCTATTTCATTTTTTAACAACTGAAATCTGCATCAAGTCGCGACTGTATCTAAATAAAAATTTATAAGAAACACAAAATATATTTTCAAAAAATTGCAGTACATAATGTAGATATTTGCATTTTTCACTAATTATTTGCTGTTCAAACTATAAATATTTACATGATACTTACAATGTTTTGCAAAACTGTATGTTGAATTTTCGTCCAATTATTTGTCTTTTTTCGTTTTAGTACGTTAATATAAAATGTGTGTTAAGAAAATCGAACTGAAGAAGTTCGTTGTATTTAATTTTGATTTTCGAGGATTTTTCTTCATTTATGTAAGTTTAAAAAAAATGGATGCAATATAAAAGGTTTATTAAGAGAGAGATTTTATTTATTTTGAAACTTTCTAGAGATGTCTTCAAAATTTTGTTTTTTTACAAGTATAGTTTAGATCTAAAAATTTGTAAAGGCTTATATCAATTTGGATAAGAACCTTATGCAAGTCCATCATATCGATGCTGTTACGAATTAGCATAAACAATCAGGTTTGTGATAGAGCCAACTCAGCCAAGGGTGTGCATTAGATTTTGTAATTTGATTACGTAACTCAACATTTATAGGATAGCTTGTTTGAAATAAAGTATTTTTAGTTTTAGTTTTTATTTATGTTTAATATATATGATGCTAAGAGTACATTGAACATATAATTAGAAACCTCTAGGATAAATTGTTTAGTCGATCGTACCTGCTATATAGTTTATACGTATGCGTACTGAATCATTTAAACAAACATAAACACTTATCCTCAAATGTTCCTACTCATTTTGTATTTCGAGAATAATATATTGACGTACTAGCAAGAATGGTGTACGTAACACTATTCTCATACAGAATTGTTGCTAGATAGGGATACTTGGTGATCTTTGACCAAGGAATATTCGAATATTAATCATGTCCTAAGTTCGTAGGTATAGCAATGGTCCATCCATAACCTCCAAGCAAAATAACAAGTGGTGGATCTGCATAGTTGTGGGTAGGTTATGAAAATTTTGTTGGATTAGGTGTTGTGATGCCCTAAATCAGTACATCAACGAGAGTGATAACGTGGAGTAAATGACATAATAGGAGCGATTATTTATATACACTCTCTTAGACCAACACAGATATGTTTCAATACAATAATATAGCTCGATAATATGTATCTCATCTCGGCACAAAGTAGTGTACAAGAATATTCCAAGGGTTGAATAATTTAAAATCAGTAACATATATAAAAACATCCACAAATAAAACAACATCAAAAGCGAATGAAATATAATATATACTACTAACGTCAACGTACTGAGACATCACAAATATGTACATATGCACTACTGTCTCATGCCATCCCAAAATGATACATATATGTGCACACTTACATCATCAACTATCCAGAATAATATGATATAAGCCTTATATAACATCGAAGCACAAAAGTATAAACCACATCATGGTATGCCACCACTGCAGCATTTGATACACAATATATCATCATCATCCTCTTCTTCATCCTCAAAACATATCTCAAAAGTGTCACACATCCAAAATACGACAACTTGAAAACAAACTCAGTCCGACCAGAGGTTGTTAAACAAATAATGCGCCCCGGGTCAGGCTGGAAACTAGCTCTAAGTCTAACAATGCACAATAATGTAATATGATGTCAATTTCAGGTCTAAGTGATGTATGTTTATGTCACACACTCGCTATATTGCACTCGCTCACATCTGATCGTTCACACATGGTTATAACACACATTTCACAATTCTATTTAACATATCCCACAACTGTAACTCTAGTCAACTGAGAAAGCACTCCAATCCATATTTTAATTGCATATTTATAATTAATCACACAACGTAGTATATAACTGATCGATGTGTATGTCACTAGTATAACCATATTCACTTTCACTCTACTAGATGTTGAATCAACACCAATGATCCTGACATCCACTGGATTTAGAGTTGTGGGCTTCCCAAACCGATCTATTAGCTGCACACTAACACTCATTACACCCTGCACCCCGTTTTCCATCAATACGTAATCAATACGTACCGTCACATTGTTGCCTCACCCCATTGTTGTGTCCAAGTAGCATCGTTTGGACTATATGTGGAAATGGGCCCAAACCGCCGTAATCAAGGGTGCGACCCCAAACCAGTCCGACTAGGATGAAATAAATAATCCATCTAACATCTCACCCCATTTCGATCAATATTATTAAATTTATTTTGCACTATCTTACTAATGGTGTTACCCCCTATATGTTCCCAATGCCACTAATGGGTTATTTACGTAGTTTTATATCACCATCTAAACATCACATAACATACATAATCAAATGACACCTTATATGAATTAGCGTTATCATATAATACCACAATTCATGACCAAGCATAAATATTAGGTCATAAATCAGGTCTTGTCCAAGGTCAAATATGCAAGTCAAAAGAGATGGGTTCCTTTGTTTAACATACAATTCAAGGAGGCAAATCTTTTGTTTCATATGCTAGTCACAAGTTATTTAGGCAAGCCATCAGTCCATGGGAAAGTAAATATGCATATCGAATTTCACTCAAGTCCTTGATTACAAAACCTTGATTTTAGTTTGACCTAATGGCTATTAAAATCCTAATCCCAAGCTCTTCATTACACGCTCAAGAAATTTAAAAAAAGGAAGAAGTGCCACTTGGAATTCATCCCTTTCTAGTAAGGGCTACATGCCTATTTATAGCGATCCTCAACCCTTATATTCATAGCAGTGTCGTTTGGGATTTTTTGGTTTCACTCCCATCTATATGATTCTTGCTACCTATCTTTCAACACCATCATCACCAACGCCTTGTCTTTTCTCAAGATCACGTCTATTCAGGTTAATCTGAATTCCTATAGTTAAATCATTCTTGATTCGTGCTATTTAAAGAACTAAAGATAGAAGATTTGACTCCTTTTATTCTTTGTTTCCTTGCCACCTTTCGAAAAGTTAAGTATCAATCTGAAGGTACCATATATTATTTCTAGTTGGTTGACGGCAAGTGGATTTCTGACCCTATCAACAAAACAAGAGACTGAAGTCATCGGTTCTTCTATATAAGATTTTTCTCTTTGGAAATTTCTACGAAATTATAGTGACCTGGAAATTCGAACACTTCATCTTAGAATATCAAAACGTTTCGAAATATAATTAAGTGTTATAAATGTTATTTTATAACCTTGTTAAATATCATTTAATTAATGAATAATAATAAGAAGCTTGTTTTTAAAAATTATTTGTAAGAATATATTCTTTGAAGACAAATGGATAATGTGACTAAAAATTGATTTATCAACAAACAGCTTTTTGACTGATACGTTAGGAACTAATTAACACGCATACCTCTTCATAAAGCTTGGAAGGTTCTAGAATGTTTTAATGGATATGCGATATTATCATGAGAAGGATATAATGGTAATTAACATAAAGGAGGAGTACTTAAAAGAGAAGTGATGGGAGGTGAGCTTCCATAGCATGAAGGGAGGTGAAGGCAAGCTTAAAGAGCACCATTCTCAGCCTATAAAAGGAGGGGCACACCCTTAGTATCATCCACAAACTTTGAAGTTATAAAATCCATGTTTTCTTCTTCCTCCTCTTTATAATTTTCTAAAGCAAAATATTTGCAAATCAAATCCAAATCACCTCAAACTTGGAGGGGAGCCTTACTACCACGTTACAAAACATCTTACCTAAATTGAAGAAGCAAAGACACTCTCACCCTAGGAGGGAGGGCTGTGAGCATTATAAGGGGTTTGGTGGCAAGGCAAGGCAAAGGCAAGAAAAGAGAAGGAGGGAAAGGTGTTTCTAAGTTGAAGTTGGACTTAAACACTTGGATCTTGTTTGTTTGTTAGGTAAAAGGTGAGCTAACTCACCATTTTGATGGGAAAATATCACATATATATGTTGATGTTTGATTGTATTAATGTTGTTGAATTAATATAGACATATGTGAAAATAATGGTTTTACTTCTTGCCTTGAAAACAAGTGACATATAAATGGACATGAATGGACATGAATGAACTTAAATGGACTTGTATGACATATAGAAAGGTCTTGGAACGAAGCACATAGGTTATAGTTGAACATAGGTTTGAATATGACTCGGATTTAGAAGTGTACCTATAGCGACAGTCTCTATAGTTGCACTTGTGAATTGCCTTTTTTGACGATTTCTATGGATTTTTATAGAGAGATCCTTAGGGTTTCTCATCATATTTATAATGTTTTATATGTATGTTTATTGCTATTAAAAGCTTGGATAGTAAAAGGTTAAGTAACATCTTGAACATGAAACTTCACTTGTACAAAATTGCCCCATTTAGACTTGATTTCTGGACATAAAAGGTTTGAAAAGATATATAAATATAATTATTTTGTTTCATTCTTTTTACAACTATTCAGTAACTATTATTAGAGTACTTTAAAATTGGTTTGGGGTCTTTATGAGTTTTTAAGAGATAGATGTAAATTTTTAAAGAAGAGGTTTTTATAATAAAATATGTTCTTTTCCAAGTTTTAAATATTTTACAAACTTGTTGCTTTAAAGTAAAAATTTTAATAAATGTTTTAAAACCTATTATAAGTATTTTTCAAGTTTATAAAAATGTTTTCATAAATGGGTTAATAATTTCTTAGTGGCTAAATGGTTAATTATTTGATTACTTGTTTGAAAAGTAATTACCTATGCTTAACACTAAAATCCGACGAAGTAAAGCTTATCTATTTGTCGGAGTTAAGATTGATGTTCGAGTAGGGGTGGAGCAATAGATCTCTAACCTACCAGCTTATCTTTTGACATGGAATAGTAAGTCGGAAAATGTCGGAAACATGTTAATCGTGTTTCTAACTTGTTTATGGAAATCACTTATATTATATTTAACAATAAAAGCCAATAACGTAGACTTATCTATTTGCGAGATTCAAGAATGAAGTGTACTGGCAAGGCTTTGATGCAACCAATGCTCTAACTTACTTGGCTTCACTTTTGGACGAGGAATACTTAAGTTGGAATGTCAGAAATGGGTTAAGTATACGAATATTGATTTGTATAAGCAATTGTTTTGACTAGATATCGATTAGTCGATTATCGAACTTGTCCTAATATTAACTTAAGAAGTAACCAAAAGGCTTCATGATTTCATACCCGAGAACCCCTAGGGAGAAGTATTGGTACAAAATGCCTCTAGATTTCACTTATTTATGAAAAAACCGAAACTGAGTTAGCCGAAAATTTATTGATTGATTTTGAAGAGTCCTAGATTGGTAAGTGTTTTACTTACCGAATACCACTTGAAAACTAATATACAGATTCAATGTTTTAGAAGCGGCTGAAAAAGGGAATCTATACGTAGATTAGAGATCTGTTCGAGGTACTCCAATCCATGTCGGGATTCTTGATTTGTTCGAGATGTAGGAATCCATTTGGGGATTCATGTTCCATTCGAATAAGGAAGACTCGTGTGAGAGTCTGGGGTTTTGCTAACCCACGATAGGATATATCAACTGTATATCTAGAGTATGCTTATCGATGTTGCTAGCGGGAGTTGATGATATTTGGGATGACGTATTAGTGCATGGACCGGTTATGTTTTCCTTTGAGATAGATTTTATTTATAGATATACGACGCTCGAAGGTAATTTCTGACCCTTATACAGGTGATTAGATTCGGCGTCAATTGAACAGATCTCCACTGAAAAAACCCATATGCGAACGAACCATAGCGTTTTGATTGCACCCTAAATATGTGTGGTATGATGAATGTAAGCACCACAGCTATTTGATATGATTTATGTTCTACACTCTAGACATTATATATCATATCACTATATTAAATTAAATGAATGGTTAGTTTCCTTTGAAAGGAAAACTATTATGGGAATCCGTACGGTTTCAATAGTCATCGTTACATGTTGCATGTATTTTAAGTTTTCTCATACCAGACTTATCTCTGACGCTTGGTTATTTTCCCTAAATTCCTCGCGTACTCTTTTAAGTAGGCTGAGTATGGCAGGTTTTAACTTGGATGTTTCAGAGTTGAGAAGACAAGATAGAGGCTTCCATTATCTATCTATTTCTGTTTTTCCATATTAGCAACGTATATATCAATACTGTGAGGATGGATATAACTGTCTAGGCTGATGATAGTACTTAGGTTTTTATAACTCTGAAATTCGTATATTCAGAGTAACCTTTTGTACTGTTCTTTTGATATTATATATTATCGTTTCGCTGTGAGATTCCGATGTTATTGTAACGACCCAAAAATTTTAATGTTTTAATTTATATATTTAATTAAAGTTTTGTGAAATTTTAAATAATAAAATTTTGAAATAAAAATTTTATATTTGAAATGCGTCTATTTTAACATAGAAAATGGTAAATTTTCATCTAATAATATGGAAGTTTATTTTCTTGTGTAATTTTATTTCAATTCATATCAGTTAAAATCAATGGTAATAAAATGTTTTCCAAACCTGAATTTTTTTCTATAGAAAATTTGTAAATCTTCTTCTAAGTCTGACGTCATCTTTTATTTCATCAAATTTGGATTACTATTGCTCCATTCATCTTATTTTTGGCAAATTATCAGCATTTTTGGTACCAATTATCGACTTTTGATAGGATAGTCGTACCTGTGATATCTGTATACTGTTGTGATTGCCTCGTCGTCATGATCTCTACGGTACATTCACTTTTATATTTCGGAGTCCGGTGTGAGGTGCAGTCTACGGAACGCTCAGCATATCGGTTCCGCAACCGAGTCTTTTGGATTTTTGGTGACTATTCGTTATCCAAATTGAAACCAAATAGCCTTTCATAATTACCGAATTCAGCGTTCTGCCCTTTACTATTCTCTATATTCATTTTCCTCTTTGAATCGGGTGTCATTTTCATTTGAAAGAAAAAAATAGCAGAAGCACAGCGCAAGCATCTTTCTTCCCTCTTCTATATTTTTGCCTTCCTGAAGCTTGCTCTGCACGTCACCTTGACATTCCACGTTCTCTTGCCCACTATTTTCTCTCCCTCCAACTCACATAACCGAGCTTCCATGCAGGTGCACGAAACCTCACCGACCTCCGCCCGCTCACAGTCGAGACCACAACCCGGTCGGCCTCCATCCGATCTGTCGCAGTTCATCGAAGCTCCTCCCCTCCTCAAATCACCGCAGTCCACTCTTCCTCGACCATCAGGTCTACCTCTTCATGTCGGTAGCTCGGCAATCCTACCTTTGACTCACTGGTAATTCAAGCCAATCTTCGTCGAGTGCAGCAGTTTCATCATTCATATGTAGAATATAATATAGGTAACATTTAGCTGTTAGTTTATTTCATTGATGACCTGCTTTGTTTAATATGTAGATTACATAAAGTAAGTTATATTTATGAGTATGGTTAATATATATGTTTATGTATGCCTGAGTAAAGCATATATTATATTATAATCCTATTTTCTTTTGTGTTTTGTTCAGTCATATATATATATATATATATATATATATATATATATATATATATATATATATATTGTAACGACCCAGAATTTTAATTAATTAAAATTTGTATATTTAATTGATTTTAAATATTAATAAGTGAAATTTATAAGTCGAATAAATTTTATTTCGAATAATTTGATTTAATTGGATAATTAAATCGATAATTTAATATGTGAAAATACAGAAATAATTGAAAATCGAGTTAAATATGATTGAAAATGATTTGAAAAATTTTATTTTATCATATTGGAGTTAGAACGATATTTTAGAACTTTTAAAAACGAATTAAAAGTTAATTTGTGAAAATTGAATATTTTAATATTTAATGACTAGTGAAATTAGTTATTTTTCGAACAGTCTCAGAATTGGACGAAACTAGTTCCATTGGATCCATAATAGTTTGTTATTATCAGATTTCAATTTACGTAGCAATCGGAGTTATCGTTTGATCGTGGCAGCTCGAAACGCATCGAAATTGTTTTTAATATTAATTTGGCGAGTTAAAATAGTCATTTTTCAAACAGTCTCGGATTTCGACGAAACCAATTTCATCGGATCCATAATTTGATATTATTGTATGGTTTCAAATTTCGTATCAATTGGATTTATCGTTTGTCCGGGGCAAGCTAAAACGCCTAGAAATTTGATTTACCGATTTAATTTTAAATTGAACGTTTATTGCCATAACTCGCACAGATGACCGAATTAGCTCCCGAAACACGTTCCATTGTGTTCGGAACGTGGGGTAAACCTTAGAAACGCCAACCGGCATGATTCGTTTGGAGTTCGAAAAATTTTCGATGAATAGTGTACGTCGTTTTTTCTATATAAGCCCCTAGAATCTTCATTTTTGCAAAAAAGATTAAAACCCTAGGGGTGGCGGCTTGGGTTGTGTACGTGCGTGCATTCACTGGAGAAGAAGGAAGATGAAGGAGCGGCCGTGATCTCGTGTTGAAGGATGGACGGTGATGATCTGTTCTAGGTTATAAAATTATGTTGTAAATTATATAAAAAATTCGTGTAACTTTAAAAATGTATATCTTTTTCATACGAGGTCGAAAACGCACGAAACCAGTGGCGTTGGAATCGTATAGACGAGCACTACACTATGCAATTAGATTGGAGTCGTTTGGAGTTAGCAAAAATTTCGGGTAAAATTAAACGTCCGTTTAATTTTATTCGAAATAAAAGCTGAAAACGAAATTGAAATCAAGGTGAGAACTTCTCACTCAATCGAATCGGTTTCGATTTAATTTTAAATATTTAGATTTAAAATTCTTGAATGTATGTTTGAATGATGATTGTTATCTATTGATTGTTAAAATAGACATTATACGCCGTTAGTAAGCAGATGTTATTTATTAAAAACATATACCGCGAATATTTCATAAACAGTGAAATTGGTATTATTTATGTACTTGGAATTGATTTCCCGCATTATATAGCGGATGAGACCCTATTGCGCCGTCTATTAAGCGGGTAATATTTTAAATCCTATATACCGCGATAATTCCGTACTGGAACGGAATTGGTATTGTGTTAACATCTTTGGATGCAGGAAAACAGGTTGGAGGGATCCAACTGGATTCCTCAACAGTATTTATTTGATTATGGATATTTTGATATTCGTTGATTATCATATCGATATATGATATCGTTGTTGTCGTGATTGACTATTTGGTGTGTAGCATCATTGGGCCAAATTTTGGAATTTTAAAATGATTTTTAAAGTGATTTTTGAAAGTATATGTTTATAAAATATTTTTGGAATTAATCCGTTGTAAATAAATAACGTTATAATTTTTATGTTATAAAAATTATGATTTTTGAGAAATATAGTTAAAAGTTGATTTTTGAAAATATGGGGTTAATGATTTTATAAAATAGTTTAAATTGGGATTTTTGGATTTATTGTAAAAAGTTTGAAATATAGGATTTATAAAATTTGATTATTTTATAAATCAAAATGGTGAAATTATAAAGGAGTTTAAAGATGTTTTAAAATAATAGTATAAATTGATTTATATAAGAGATTTATAAATTGATATTTATAAATTAAAATATTTGAATTATAAAATGAGTTTTTATAAGTGTTAGAATAAATTGTAAATGAATTTCATAAATGAATGAAATTTATAGGATTATAAACGGTGAAGTTATAAATGGAATTTTATAAACAGTAGGTTTATAAAATTTGTAAAGTTATTTGAAGAATAGATATGGGTAAATAAATGAATCTTATAGTTTTAAGATTTATAATTTGGGAAGTTAAAGAAACGATTTTGCCAACAAATAAATTACAAGTATTTAACTTAAATTTTGGACTTTTGGTTTATAATTGAGTTATAAATTGAATAGGTTAATAAAGGAGGTTTATAAAAGTAAGTTGTTATAAAATAAATAGAAATGGAAATTATAAACATTGTTTTATAAATCCGCAAACGACTTATTTTGATAAGTGAATTGTTATAACTTATTAATGGAGTTATATTCACGTTTTAGACAGTGAATAATCCTTTAAAATAAAATGTATAGAAATGATGAAATTGGTTAACGAAGTATATTCACGTTTTTGAATAGTGAGTAATATGTTAAAGAAAATGTTTTGGATGTGATGTTTTAAATAGAATTAAAACGATCTAACGATGTTTTCAAAATGTGTTAAGATTCGAAACCATAGATTTCAACATTCATTATTGAAATAGACATTTTCGAGAAATAGAAGGAAATGGTGGACTATAACACTGTTGTTATAGTAAATGATTTCCGAAAGGAAATGTTTTGTATAGTATTGGGATTTATATATCTATTTTAATTTCGAATCCCTATACTAGTGATTTTGGGCTGTCGTAACGATGTTTTACGCAACATTCGTTTTGGCCCAAATAAATATGTTTAAGAGAATGATTTCCCTAAAGAATGAAATATATACTTAATTTCGATTTAAGTATATTGAATATTTTCCAAGTGTAGAAAATAAAAGAGATTTGTGAATTACTTATTAAATAAGTATGGAAATGTTTTTCCAATGTGAAATGAAATATTTTGAGAATTTATCTTTTTGAAGATAAATTGAAAATGAATAATTGAAATCGTATATTCATAGATATTTTGGAATATAAATTCATTATGGAATTTATAAATAAAAAAGGGGAATTTGTTTAAAAATAAATATTGATTTATTTTTGAAGTATTGAAATTATATATCTTGTAAAGATATTTTTGAAAAATAAATAATTTGAAAAATTATTTGGAATCTGGTGATGTTGTGCATATCCCTTGATAGTTTAATAACCGTCTATCAATATTTACTTTTGAATGGGTATTTGTTGTGATTGCTTTAATTTGAATGCCACACTTATTTTTAAATAAGCGCTCACTATTCGGGTTAGCCGGGAAAGGACCTAGGGGTCGTATAACCCATTCCGAATATGTGATACGTCGTTATGAATTGCATTTGAAGACCAGTGTTGAAGACCGGGTATTTTTGAAAGCGAAAGGACAACTCGTCGAATGTCTTTACATCGACTGGTCCCCGGTATAGAGACTCCATATGTGATGGGAAGTCCGAACGTGATTAGTGAATATTCGGATTGCAAGGACTTCTTTGTAAGTGCCTTCGGTTCTGTTCGATCCCGGAATAGACTTGTATGGATAGTATGTCTGACATTACAAATTGAGATATAAAGCTGATTTCTTTCAAATATATTTCTGTTGGTGGCGGAGAATTTATTCTCTTAGCTTAACACCCTTCTCTGAGACGTACGAACTCAGAGGTTATGTAGTTGAAGGTTATCAGCGATATATTCCCAATTTGGTAATGTGACATGCTGAGTGTTGCTGTGAAATGATCATTGTTTGATCATTTGTGATATGATCATATGTTTGATCACTTATCTTTGTGATCATTTCTTTGATCATTTGTTGACCCAAAGCATGGCTTTGTACCAAAGCGTGGCTTTGTGGACGAGACTTCGTCGAGCCTCACACCCCGGAATGGTCGAAACAGGAAAGATGCAGCAAGGTTATGAGGGGTAGCTCCCTTTAGGGTATGTGCATTTCCTTCTGGAAAAGGGTGGTATCATGGTATGGATCCCAGATACTTACTCATGTTGAAACACTTTATTATTTTGGTGTGATGTTGGTTACGAGCGCTCGGATAAAGGTCCCAAAGGACCGGGGGATGGCATACTCGTGTCAGTTGTTACCTAGTTTGAAAGGTAACCCGACCTTGTGTTGGCAGAGATCCGGTTAGGCTCTCGGGGACGTCCTTCCAGAAGCGTTCTCATGTGGCAATGGGAAGTTCCTTGGCCTAACCATTTGTTGGAAATCCAAAGAAACAATACGATCTTGTACGGTTTTAGTTGTAGAACCTGCCATCTAATATGGTAGCTATAGTAGGCATAATATAATGGTACCTATGCTGGCTAAGATTTATATTCTACTTTCGAAATGTTTTCTACACTATGCACTAATAATAATATCAAATGTTTCTTTTTAATGCGTATCAAGCATCTTTGACTATCATAAGAAGAAATCTCCTCCAAGTCTGCGTTTGCATTGTGTGTGTAGTGGGAGGTCTTATGGTAGTCCCATTTTTAAAAGCATTGCGAATTAACTTTAAAAATATTCCTCTATTTTGATTTTGAAGATAAAATAAACTGTTTTGAGTTCTCACACCAGTCACATGACTGACTCGGAGTTTATTGTTTTCCTTCCTAAACTCTGGGTGCCCACCAATTTCCACACGGGCAGTCAAGAGTTAAGGTTTATTAGGATACTCTGGAATTCAGAAGTTGCAGGAGGCAAGCTGGATGGCATGGCGTACTACTAGTATATAGTATTTCTTTTCCGCTGTTTGTTGTTGTTTATTGTTGTACACTCTGATGTAATGAAATGAAATGTGATGTAATGTAATAACTGATATAGTTCTTTGTTTAAAGATTATTCATTTATCTATTATATGTTGTTCCGCTGCGATTGTGAGATTCTGATATTGTTCTGTTGTTTTCTTTCTGTTATGTTCTATCTTTTCTCTTTTTCTCTCTTCTTCTACCTCTTTCTTTTTTTTAAAACCCTGAGAATACGTATTTCCGTTCATCTTGAGTTAATCAATGGAGATTAGTGTATATTCAGGGAGTTCGGATTTGTGGGTCCTCACATATATATTTCATTGTATACCTATACATTAAAGTCTTCATAATAACCTGCATACATATTTTTCTATATATCTACATATTTAGTCTGCATGTATATAGCTGAGTTCAGTAATGTATAAGTTTATAAGTTTTATGTTGTATATATCTTAGTTTATTAAGTATATAAGTTTACACAATTTGTTAACTATGTATTATATATAGGTCTTGTTTGTGTATATCATATTTCATATGCTCTATTCTATATATTAGTTTGCATACGTCAGGTTATATGTTTTTAAAGTAGGTATGTCGATTGTTGTGTTCAAGGGGATGTACATATATATATTTTCAAAGTCTTGCATATTTGTTACCTATATAAAATTTACTCATGTTATAAAAATTTATTCTACATCAAGTCTTCATTTTTTCTATTCCTATTTTGTTTTAAACCATATATTTCGTTTACTATATTTCTTTATATAGTCGATCTACTGATTTATAAAATTATATGTTCTGTTTATTTTATATAACAGTTAATAAAACGTTATTTATATGTATATTCTATAGCATGCATACATGTTAGTTTATTTTATTCACGTCTTCATATAGTAGCTTGCGTGTGTATATAGGTCTACTTATATTATATGTTATATATCCGCTTATGTCTGCATATAGGGTTACTTTCATGATTGCATACCCGTTAGCCTGTATTGTGTTTGCAGTTGTATTTATATATATATATGTATATATATATATATATATATATCTGTGTGTGTGTATGTGTGTGTGTTTCATTTTATTTATGCATTAAAAACTATTGATTTTTGTGTATTGGGTTTAGAATGTAAATTATGTATTCGCTTTGATTTTAAAATATATGTGTTTTAAAGATATAGTACTGATTTCAGAATATATGTATATATGTAGATTTTACATATGTATTTTAATAATGGTTTAAGAAGATAATACAATAAAATAATGTATAATTCATTTCTGTCTATATCAAGCAGATTCTGATTTATTGCGTCTATTCCTATTATCAGCTTGTCCGTCAAATTCATGACCATCTAGCTTTGCTTTGGAATTCGTACCTGGATTCGTAGCTTGTACTATTGTCAAACTCCTCTAGCCTCGAAAGGTGAGCAATCACTTACGATTAACGTTCTTATATTTATTAAATTTGATTTCAATTGAAACGACAATTGAAATATGCTGCTGTTAGTTATTTACGTTTTTATATACGCTATTATATGTATCTGTTCACCTGTGACATCTGACACCATTATCTGTTATTTATATTAATGATATATGCCTGTTATATTATTATCATATTTGCTATCACTCTGCGAGTTCCCTGTTAGTATAGAATTTACTATGGGTTGTAATGATACATACCCTAATGATCTTTAGAATAGGAGAAAATCGTTATGGGTTGAAATGATAGACCCAAGCGATTTTCATTGAATTGAATTTAGGATTGTGGGTTGAAATGGTATATACCTATATATATTTAAATTGCGGATTGAAATAATAAATATCCGTATCACTTGACCATAGGATAGAAAATTATATACAGACACCGTTGGTCTATATATAAATATTTTGAAATTGATTTCTATGGTTTTGGAAAGAAATATATGGTTTTATATATTTATTGATTTTAGATATTATATAAATGTTATTTTATATACAGTTAAATTTTTGATTTTAAGCTATGTATAAATTTATTTTAATATAAAATAAGTTTAATAAGAAAGTTTGATTTTATTAAAATATAATATTGTTAAGTATTTATTTAAGTTATATCTTAATATAGAGTTTATAACGATTTTAATAAAATTAAGTTGAAAAGATAGATTTGTAATTGATTTGAAATTGTATCTAATTTAGAAATTTATTTAATTAAATCTATTTGGAACTTATGGAATTTGGGATTTGTAAAGGATATGATTTTATAACTTGATTTTGGCTAAGGTGATATAAATGAATATTTCAAGTTTAAATAAATTGAAGGGAATATCTAGTTTATTTGTAATTTGAGGTTTTATTTAAATGATATTGGGTTTTATTAAGTGAATATTTCAATACTAAATTATATAAGGTGAATTATATATATATATATATGTGAAATTATCAAATCTAGTTTTGAAATGTTTGAGTTTTAAAGCTTCGAAGATATTGAAATTTAATTGGTTTATTTGTGGTTAAAAATCTATATTTGAAATCATTATAATTTGAATGGTTTATTGGAAAACCGAAATCAATTGAGATTGATGATTTGAGATAGGATTGAATTTGAATTTTGGAATTCGAGTTGATCAGTCAATCGATTTGTGATATTTGAGGAAACGATTTTTATTTTATAAAGCATTTTTAAATTATATTTAAAACTATTTTATATTCTACTTTACTACAAGCTATTTTTAATATAAACTATTTGTCACGACCCGAACTCGATGTCCGACAAACAACATCAAATTCGTATCGCGGGAGCTTGCAACATTATTAAATGATAAATAACACAGCGGAAATAAAAGATGATATCACTGATATAACATGAATAAAATATCTGATACATCAATTTGATACAATGATAATCATCAACATCAGAGAATATACAACAAAGAATACAGCGGAACATGATACAATATGAGATAAGTCTTCTCAGAACATAATACTGCAACTCTGATCCAAAAGCTCCAAAGACAAAGCTCCAAAACTCCTAGCTCGATCCACCATCACGATTGCACCAAGATAAGCAAGACTGGTGTGATCCATATCCAAAGACTGAACTAGCTCCAGATAATCTACTGAACCCAACTATCTGAAAAACCAAAATCTAGACTGCCCGTGTGGAAAAATTTTGAGCACCCAGAGTTTAGGAAATAAACAATAAACTCCGGGTCAGTCGTGGGACTGGTGTGAGCAAATAAAAACAGTTTGTCTTTAAAACAATCAAAGACTTAAATTTTTATAATCGCAATGCTTTTGGAAAATGAGACTACCATAAGGCCTCCCGCACGCACACACAATGCAAATGCAGAATCGGAGGAGATTTCTCCTTATGATAGTCAAATATGCTTGATACGCGAATTTCTTTGATATTATTGCTATAAGTGCAAAGTGAAGAAAACTTTTCGAAAGTATAATATAAATCTTAGCCAGCATAGACATTTTGCACTTATGCCTACTATAGCTACCATCCAAACAGTGTGGCGCCACCATAAGTAGATGGCAGGTAATACAACTAATACCGTACAAGGCTCGTATTGGAGGAATGGATTTTCCAACAAATGGTCAGGCCAAGGAACTTCCCATTGCCACATGGAAACGCCTCTGGAAGGACGCCCCGAGAACCAACCCGGATCTCTGCCAAACAAGGCCGACTACCCCCCTTCCCGGCAATATACAAAACCTCAGATATGCCACCCCCGGTCCTTTGGGACCTTTAAACGAGATTTCTCTAACCAACAACATCACAGAATAAATAATATAGTGTGTCCACATGAGTAAGTATCTGGGCTCCATTCCATGATACTACCCTTTTCCAGAAGGAATGGTCATACCCTAGGGAAGCTACCCCTGAAACCTTGCCGCACAATTCATGTTTCGACCATTACCGGTTTGTAAGGCTCGACGAAGTCTCGTCCATAAAGCTACGCTTTTTACAAAGGCCATGCTTTGATCAACAAATGATCAGCAACACTCAACATGCCACATTACCAAGTTGGGAATATATCGCTGATAACCTTCAACTACATAACTTCTGAGCTCATACGTCTCATAGAATGGTGTTAAGCTAAGAGAATAAATTCTTCGCCACCACCGAGATGTATGTGAAAGAAATCTGCTTTATATCTCAAATGTAATGTCAGACATACAATCCATACAAGTCTGTTCCGGGTTCGAACAGAACCGAAGGCACTTCCAAAGAAGCCCTTGCAATCCGGGTAATCACAATCCCGATCGGACTTCCCATCACTTAGGGAATCTCTATACCGGAGCAACTCAGTGCAGAGACAATCGATAGGTCATCCTATCGTTCACGCAAATACCCGGTCTTCAACACCGGTCTTCAAATGCTATCCATAACGGCGTATCATTATTCGGTCCTCTCCTGGCTAAACCGAATAATGAGCGTAATATTTAAAAACATATGGATATAGGGTTTCAATTAAGTCGCAACTTAATAATTCCAAACTTTCTTTCAAATGGTTTAAACCAATTACCATTTCAAGTCCTTTAAACAAAAAGATTCATTTCACAAAGTTCGTTCAGTTTCACAAAGATCCATTTACGGATTTCAAAGAAATTTTATTTTCAATTGGATTAATTCCTTAAATCTTTAAATCAAAGATTTATCTCATAGCTTTCAAAACTGTTTTCAAAGATTTATTCATAACTTGGAAAACTATTTTTTGTTTAACTTGAAATCCCTTAAATACAATTTGAAATTCATTTCTCATATGAAAGCTTTTTATCATTTAGAAAAATAGTTTTATTTTGGAAAAACCCGATTCCATTTATACAAGTTACAATCTTTGGGTTAATTCAAATTCCCAAAAACAATGCTTTAAAAACGGTTTAAACACGTACAACTTGTAAAGTTCTTTTTAAATCATAATTACTGAATATAGAATTCAATTTTAGATTTTTGAATTCAATTTGAATCGAATTATTCAAATTTCAAATCTCTATTAGTTATTCAAAATAACTTTTATTCTTAAAACACCTTTTCAAAAGCTTTCCACATTAAAACTTAATTTATTTCCAAAACTATTTGAATCTAAAATTCACTTTTAAACTATTTTAAAAATCTATGACTTAACCGATTTCCACATGAAATCCATATTTGTGTGTGTATAAGTGTGGTCCAGGGGTTTAACATAATAGTGCAACATCATTCAATCATCACAGATCAAATACAACAATATATCCGATAAGCGATATAAACTATAACACTTATCTTCATTCACAGATCACAGATATATATATATATATATATATATATATATATATATATATATATATCACAGGTAATGAATTACATCATAGAGAATTAATTACATTACAGATTACAACTTAAATCTGGATATATCACAAAGCATCACATATCAGAAATATCAAACAATTCAACATCCAATATAATCCAAACATCCATAAGTAGGATAAATTTAATTATCAGATTGGTTTAAATCAGATTAATTCCTATGAATAAATTGCCAGTTATGGTAAATTAACAATCAATTAATTACAAAACATTTGATTAATTATCCTATAATTAATAATTAATTCTTAATTAATTATCCTTAATTAATTACAATAATTAATTAATTACTCATGAATTAATTATCAAATCTTGATTAATCAATTACAAATCATCTGATATAAATTAATTAATCAATCATCTTAATTAATTATTCTTAATTAATTATTCTTAATTAATCACATTAATTAAATTAACCTTTAAGTTAATTACATCATTAATTAACCCTTAATTTAATTATCATTCCTTAATTACCTTTATTAATTAATTAGCCTTAAATTAATTAATTAATTAAGTAATTATATTAACCAATCATTAACTACTAAATCAAATTTAAAAGATAACCCATTTTATCTTTATTAATCCCTTTAATTGTCCTTTAACCCTTATTAAATACATCTTTTAATTACTTAAGACTTAATTTAAATTAAAAAGATAATCCCTTCTTCTTAAACTAGTTTCTTTAAATATCAAAGGTTATTTTTAAATATATTAAAGACACTTTTAAATTTAATATATTTTAAAATAGTCTATATTAGAAACCTTTAACTAATACAAAAAAATAAACATATATTGCATAAAGGAATTAGTTTAATAAAATTTGTTAAAAACCTGACTAAACTTTATAAAACTTGTTTAAAATTTTAAATTTTTTTTAATTCATATTTTATTTCCTATACTTTTAAAACTATCACCTTGAACCCAAGTCGAAACCTTATTTACCCGAGCCCAAACCCGTGAATCATGCGAACAAACCCGAGTTCTTCACCGAGTCACTCTATAAAAATATTTCTTCCAACTTTGTTTTGATTTTAACATCTTTAAAACTGTAACTTGCTAACCTCACTTCGAACACACTCGAGCCAACATAACAGAGCTCGAGCTCGAATTGGAGAAACCCTCCTTCTCCCCAGATTTCACCACTCTACCCAGTGCACAACGTACATGCGTGTACGTGCACAGCTTTCCGACCATCTCTGGTCTTTGCCACCATCACCCACACGCCATCGACCACCTCACTGATGATCTTGTAAACCCAGAAAACTCAAAAACCCATCGACGCAAAATCAAGCAACAACAAACTCCTCTGAACAAATTAGTTCATCCAAGAATCACTACGCATGGCCACCTCCGGTCATCATACCCTCCAAAACTTCGATCAAACATTCGCCTTGCTTCCATGATTCAATCTCCTCCCCCAAGTGCATACCCTTCCGGTCCAACCACGATGATGTACGAACCCAAAATCCCCTCTTTACTAAAAACTAGGTTAAAGCCCTAGATCATCAAAAATCGGCCACTATAGCTTGTTATAAAATCAGTTACTATTTTTCCATGAACTAGCATCACTCAAGCCACCTTCGTCGTTGATCACGACACTCCATTCATCGAGTGTCGACGCAGATTGATGGAAATATGTTCTCCGTTCAAACCCAGATTCCAACCCTAAATCGATACTAAAAATCGTACTTTTATTGTTAAAATTCATGGTTTTCGAAATCAATTTAAATGATATAAACGAATCCTGAATTTACGAAAATCGAAAATTTGATAAATTTTTTTGAGTTTCCCTGTATATTCTTTCTTCCAGCTAAAAAAAAACCACCTCAAATCTTCATTAAAGTATTTTTAAAACCCATATCTTAGTATTCCAAACAAAACTTGTCTATACATTATAACATATAATAGATTAGGAGAAAAGTAATTTGTTTTTGAATCTTTTTAAGGCCTGTTAAACTATGAACAGAACCAATGTGTGTGTTCACAGATATTCACACAGTATCATTATATATATACATACATAAACAGATATGCCTGTACATTATCACTTATACAAACAAACCCAAGTACCAAAACAAACATCACAACATCTATCACGTTTAAATTTTACTTTAACACAAAGACATATATTTTACTGTAAAATGTTTAGTTTCCAAAGTATTAACTACATATTTCTATTTGAAACAAATTTTTTTAAATTAAATTCTAGTTGATGCTAACATTCTTCTTTTATACAACAGACCCTAAAAGAGACTATGAGCAGAAGAATTTAAGTTTGTTCTATTATTTTATTTTTAATTTTCTTTAAACCTGTTAACCTAAAATAGAGGTATGTATCCAAACATACCCAGACATTCACCCCCATAAATATATGTAAACTCAAACATGCAGGCATTTAAACAATCACACTTCAAGTGTCGACCATAATATCAAAAGCACATAGATAGATAAGTGAGTTTGCTCACCTTGAAATGTTTTAAAACAGAGAATCCCTTTATTTGTGAAAACTGCAGTTTTCCTTTCTTCTTCTTTTCTTCTGTTTTGTTATTTGCTTTCAGATTTTGTCGATGATAATGTTTGTATTTTCCTTTCTCTGGTTTGTTTAAACTTTCTTACTGAACGAACATGGAATGAATATGGATGGTATGTACATATAAAGGAGAACAATTTGTATATAGGGGAAGGTATCAAGGATAGTCTACTTCTTTTGTTGCTGAGAGGATGGGCATTAAATGCAAATCCTATTTTGGTTTATAAGCTTACTATTTGTATTATGTTTTGTACAGTTTCTTTACTTTGTACCTGTACTTCTTTTGCCTTGTTGATATTTTTTTCTTTTACTTTTGTCCTCTTTTTATTTTATCTTATTTTACAAGCTTGTTCTTTGCAGATCTTATTTCGGCTGAAGGTACTTGCATTATTTTATTTTTATTTTTAGTGGCTGATGACTTTGATTGTTGATGGCTGCATTAATTGCCATGTACAATCCTTCATACATATCTTTTTTTTATATATGTGTATAAAATGGCTGATAAGTATTATATTGTGTACTAAATATTTTGGTATTAATTGCTATATCTGGTTTCATATTTGTATTTTGCTTCTACATGAATATACTTACATCTGCTGTCTTCTTTTGCAATCTCAGTCACATATATTTTTAGTTGTTTCTAAGTTTATACTTATCTATTTTTTTTCCTTTGACTTATGCTTTCTTTTACTTTGAATGTATTTTATTTCTTTGTTTTTGTTCTTTACATAAGTACATGACAACCTTGTTTATTTACTTTCTTGCTTGCATACATTTTGGTTTTGTTTTTATTATCTTCTTTTGTTTCATTTACTTTGTAATATAAATGACATTCTATATTAATATGTTGTTATAGTTTTACTTTGTAATTTACTTGTTATTTTGTAATTTATCTTATAATTGTATTTCTAACTTAAGTATTAGATTTATAACGTATATTTTATTTTATACTTTATACTTATTTTCAATATTGACAAGTAGTTTTTTTTACTCTTATACTTTTTATTTATAATTCAATTCAACAGAAAATATACATTTTGAGTTTCAAGTCCAAATTCAAAAATAAATAAGTATACATTTCTTATTAAATTTTAAAAATTCAAACAAATCCGTAATTTAATCCAAAAATTCAATTAAATTATAAAATTAAATTCGTCATTAAAACTGGGTCGTTATAGATTCCCCTCCTTAAGAAATTTGGTCCTCGAAATTTGCCAAGGAGACACAATGATAAATGAAAGGTAGAGAAACATCTTTTCAAATCAAACCGAATACTTATTTTGCATTTTGGCTTACCAAATCAAAATATCAACAATAGATATGAAAACAAACTCAATCAATTACGAAACAATTGGGTTCCCTGATTTACGAAGTATACAGGGGTATTGGTTAGTTCGAAGGGATAACTAACCGTTCGTAGAATATATCGAAACCCAATGAAATGGACAAAATAGATTCGATTACGATTTCAGATTCAAGATTTTACTTATTTACGATTTGCCGAAAAAATAAAACTATGTGTAGTTCTCATGTCGAACAAAATTCGAACTATTTAATCGTAAACGAGAAGATTACCTTATAAAATTTCTTTTCCTTAATCAGCTTTTTGAGGTTGAAGAATCGTCTCTGATTGCATACACTTTCTTTTCTAGAGTTGCTTCTTTGCTGGATAGTTGTTGATCCTATGTCCCGGCTTGCGGCATTTATAACATCCAGTAGATTCCTGATCTGGCCTCATAAATGGCTCTCTCATTCCTGGCTTCCAAGAATTCTTACATTTATCCGAGTAGTGACCTTTCTCCAAGCAATTGAGACAAGTAACATCCTTCTTTTTCTTCTGTGTACTCTTCTTTCCTTTATATTTCCTCGATTTCTTTCCTCCGAACTTCCTTTTTTCCAATTCAGATTACTTGCATTTCTATTCTCCTCCGGATCTTTTTGCTTTTCCAGAGTATCATATCTATAGCCCATATCAATCAATTCAGAAAAATATTCCTTGACGTGACTAATCATTCGTTCCTGAAACTCCTTGTTCATTCCCCGAATAAACTTTTCATTCTTCTTTAACGGTGTATTCACCAATTCTGGACCAAATCGAGATAATTCAATAAATTTGTTTAAATATTCCTCAAATGACAAACTTCCTTGCTTCAAATCCATAAACTCCTGGTACACTCTAGAGATACCAGCAGACGGCATATATCGCCGCTCAAACACTTCTTTGAAACGACTCCAAGTAAATTCATCCGCCGGCTCATCTAATGTAACCGTTTCCCACCAAATTAAAGCCTCATCCTGGAGTTGCCAAGAAGCTATCAACCGCATTTGATTATCGTCTAATTTTAGTCCTTTGAAAATCTTTTCACACAATTGAATCCATGCTTGTGCTTCAATAACAGATTCTTTGCCTGTGAATGGCTTTCCACCAAGTCTAGAAAAACTTCGATATAAATCAGCCAGATTTGATTGAGATTGAATGGGAATATCTGTCGTTGTAGGGTTTTGACCAGCTGAAGTGGTACTTTCCTGTCTCCTATTTCGTCCTCTTCTTCCACTCATTCTTACTATCTATAATAGTAAGAAGACCAATTTAGGCATTTGGACGAAATATCTTAGAGAATAACAACAGATAAAAAGAATAGATTAAGAAATTTGGGTTTTAGTTCCACTGTTTATACTCATTCTAGGGTATACTTCACCCTATATCTAATGAGCCATCTAAGGTATTACACTCCGTAGCTAAAGTTCTTACTCAACCTTCAGCTCTGATACCAATTTGTCACGACCCGAACTCGATGTCCGACAAATAACATCAAATTCGTATCGCGGGAGCGTGCAACACCATTAAATGATAAATAACACAACGGAAATAAAAGATGATATCACTGATATAACATGAATACAATATCCGATACATCAATTTGATAAAATGATAATCATCAACATTAGAGAATATACAACATAGAATACAGCGGAACATGATACAATATGAGATAAGTCTTCTCAGAACATAATACTGCAACTCTGATCCAAAAGCTCCAAAGACAAAGCTCCAAAACTCCTAGCTCGATCCACCATCACGATTGCACCAAGATAAGCAAGAATGGTGTGATCCATATCCAAAGACTGAACTAGCTCCAGATAATCTACTGAACCCAACTATCTGAAAAACCAAACTCTAGACTGCCCGTGTGGAAAAATTTTGAGCACCCAGAGTTTAGGAAATAAACAATAAACTCCGGGTCAGTCGTGGGACTGGTGTGAGCAAATAAAAACAGTTTGTCTTTAACAATCAAAGATTTAAATTTTTATAATCGCAATGCTTTTGGAAAATGAGACTACCATAAGGCCTCCCGCACACACACACAATGCAAACGCAGAATCGGAGGAGATTTCTCCTTACGGTAGTCAAATATGCTTGATACGCGAATTTCTTTGATATTATTGCTATAAGTGCAAAGTGCAGAAAACTTTTCGAAATTATAATATAAATCTTAGCCAGCATAGACATTTCGCACTTATGCCTACTATAGCTACCATCCAAACAGTGTGGCGCCACCATAAGTAGATGGCAGGTAATACAACTAATACCGTACAAGGCCCGTATTGGAGGAATGGATTTTCCAACAAATGGTCAGGCCAAGGAACTTCCCATTGCCACATGGAAACGCCTTTGGAAGGACGCCCCGAGAACCAATCCGGATCTCTGCCAAACAAGGCCGGCTACCCCCCTTCCCGGGGAATATACAAAACCTTAGATATGCCACCCACGGTCCTTTGGGACCTTTAAACGAGAGCTCTCTAACCAACAACATCACACAGTAAATAATATAGTGTGTCCACATGAGTAAGTATCTGGGCTCCATTCCATGATACTACCCTTTTCCAGAAGGAATGGTCATACCCTAGGGATGCTACCCTTGAAACCTTGCCGCACATTTCATGTTTCGACCATTACCGGTTTGTGAGGCTCGACGAAGTCTCGTCCACAAAGCTACGCTTTTTACAAAAGCAACGCTTTGATCAACAAATGATCAGCAACACTCAGCATGCCACATTACCAAGTTGGGAATATATCGTTGATAACCTTCAACTACATAACCTTTGAGCTCATACGTATTAGAGAAGACTGTTAAGCTAAGAGAATAAATTATCCGCCACCACAGTGATGTATTTGAAAGAAATCTGATTTATATCTCAAATGTAATGTCAGACATACAATCCATACAAGTCCGTTCCGGGTTCGAACAGAACCGAAGGCACTTCCAAAGAAGCCCTTGCAATCCGGGTATTCACAATCCAGATCGGACTTCCCATCACTTATGGAATCTCTATATCGGAGCAACTCAGTGCAAAGACAAACGATAGGTCATCCTATCGTTCTCGCAAATACCCGGTCTTCAACACCGGTCTTCAAATGCTATCCATAACGGCGTATCATTATTCGGTCCTCTCCTGGCTAAACAGAATAATGAGCGTAATATTTAAAAACATATGGATATGGGGTTTCAATTAAGTCACAACTTAATAATTCCAAACTTTCTTTCAAATGGATTAAACCAATTACCATTTCAAGTCCTTTAAACAAAAAGATTCATTTCACAAAGTTCATTCAGTTTCACAAAGATCCATTTACGGATTTCAAAGAAATTTTTATTTCAATTGGATTAATTCCTTAAATCTTTAAATCAAAGATTTATCTCATAGCTTTCAAAACTGTTTTCAAAGATTCATTCATAACTTGGAAAACTATTTTCTGTTTAACTTGAAATCCCTTAAATACAATTTGAAATTCATTTCTTATATGAAAGCTTTTTATCATTTAGAAAAATAGTTTTATTTTGGAAAAACCCGATTCCAATTATACAAGTTACCATCTTTAGGTTAATTCGAATTCCTAAAAATAATGCTTTAAAAACGGTTTAAACACGGATAACTTGTAAAGTTCTTTTTAAATCATAATTACTGAATATAGAATTCAATTTCAGATTTTTGAATTCAATTTGAATCGAATTATTCAAATTTCAAATCTCTATTAGTTATTCAAAATAACTTTTATTCTTAAAACACCTTTTCAAAAGCTTTCCACATTAAAACTTAATTTATTTCCAAAACTATTTGAATCTAAAATTCACTTTTAAACTATTTTAAAAATCTATGACTTAACCGATTTCCACATGAAATCCATATTTGTGTGTGTATAAGTGTGGTCCAGGGGTTTAACATAATAGTGCAACATCATTCAATCATCACAGATCAAATACAACAATATATCCGATAAGCGATATAAACTATAACACTTATCTTCATTCACAGATCACAGATATATATATCACAGGTAATGAATTACATCATAGATAATTAATTACATTACAGATCACAACTTAAATCAGGATATATCACAAAGCATCACATATCAGAAATATCAAACAATTCAACATCTAATATAATTCAAACATCCATAAGTAGGATAAATTTAATTATCTGATTGGTTTAAATCAGATTAATTCATATGAATAAATTACCAGTTATGGTAAATTAACAATCAATTAATTACAAAACATTTGATTAATTATCCTATAATTAATAATTAATTCTTAATTAATTATCCTTAATTAATTACAATAATTAATTAATTACTCATGAATTAATTATCAAATCTTGATTAATCAATTACAAATCATCTGATATAAATTAATTAATCAATCATCTTAATTAATTGTTCTTAATTAATTATTCTTAATTAATCACATTAATTAAATTAACCTTTAAGTAAATTACATCATTAATTAACCCTTAATTTAATTATCATTCCTTAATTACCCTTATTAATTAATTAGCCTTAAATTAATTAATTAATTAAGTAATTATTGTAATAACCCGTAATTTTAGAATCCTGTAATTTATAGATTAACTGAATTTAATTAATGAAAATACTGATTTATAAGTTAAATAAATAATTATGGTAATGGAAATATATATCTGATTAAGTATTGGTTTGATAGTCTTTCTAGTATAATTGATTAAATTGGCAAAGTTGATGTTTTCAAACAAATAATAATGATTGTTTCTTTATATATAAGTATTATAAATTTATAAATTAAAAGCATTTTATTAACGTTTAAAAATTTAAATAAAATACTTAAAGAGACAAGTGTTATTATCTTAAGTCTTCTTATGACATATGTAAACTTAAGTAGAAAATGTGTTTTCAAATTTATAATATACATATGTATATATGGTGATTTGGAAGATTTTGATTTGATTTAAAGCTAGTTAAAAATTAATCTTATATTTTTAAAACACTTAAAGAAAAGTTTATTTTATTAAAAGTATAATAGCTTGAAAATAATACATTATTATAAAAGCTTAATTTGTTTCCTTTTAAATTGGTTTTTGAAAATAAATTTGGTAATTTTTTTTCTTTATATTATATCAATGTTAGATATAATAGCTTTAGTTTAAACTCTTAGAAAAAAAAACAAATGTTCACTTTCTTTCTTTTAAACTCATCTTTAGAAAATGAATTTGTAAATAAATAAAATATAAGAGATAAATATGTTTCATAGTTTATATTAGACATAAGTATGTAGGTTAATGTTGTACTTAAGGTTTAAATTATTTATAATAATAAGAAAATTAATTTAAAAATGACATCTTAAAACACTTGGCAATATAAGAACTTAGGAAAAACACATTTGTATACATAATAATAAAGGTTTTGACATTTGTAAATACATGGATTTATTCATGAGACAAGTGGCTACCTTTGTTTTAAAAGAAAACTTTGTTTGTAATTAATGTTTAGGAAAAAAATCTGAAAAGAGAGAAAACCAAGTTTATACTCCTTCATCTCCAAAGATTAGAAACCTGGAAAAAATAGCAAACCCTGTAAAAGCAATCTCTTCACCTATTTCAAAATCTGGAACAAGAAAACCTAGGAGCTCAACTTAGATCAGTAAGCAACCCAGTTCAACTAAATAACCAGAATAAAGATTCAAGTGAGCACTTTTCAGGTTATCATCAAATCTGGGAAACAGATCAAAACCTGGGTGCATGTTCTCTGTTTTTACTAAAGGTGAGTAAACTGCAACTTAATTAAATCTTATCAATATTCTGTGAGTAATCATTTTAAAAACAAATTTTTGTTCAATTTATAGTTAAATAATATTGCATGCAAATGAATCCTTGCAATGATAATGAATATTTGAATATGTGAATGTATGAATATTATAAGTACTTAGTGCCTGTAAATTTGAAATTTTAAGCTCTGTTATTTAAGCAGGATATGACATTCACCTTTTAAATCCAAAATCCTTCAAAAATATAACTTGTTTGAAATTGTGATATGAATGAAAGGTGTATGTTATAGTTTGATAGTAAGTTTTAAAATTTGTTTCATATTTTTTTTAAGCTATAGGTGTATATAAATAGGAACATCACAGTAAAAGCAAATTTTAGTAAAAAAAATCAATTATCCTAATTTTTGTCTAAAGGGGTATGATTGTGTTAGTTATACAAATTCATGATTTTAGAAGAAGGCATCATAATTTTTAACTAGGTATTTGATGAGAATTTCGAGTTTGAACATATTGGAAATTTTTATGAACTGCAGTTGATTCACGCAATAAATTGAGTTGATATTTGGATCAAAGATTGCTTGAATGTTAGGGATTTAGGGAAAAATATAATTAAATTTTTTAAATGGATAAATCTTTCGATTTGGTTCAAAATAGGGTTCGGTTGTGCGTTTTGTTCACCTGATTTGTCGAAGCAGTTTCGACATGGATGGAGCGCCAGAAGCGTTCGCTTGTGGGGAGAAGGTAGCCAGTGGTCGTGAAGATCGATGGTGAGGAGAGCATAGATCAACGGCTTGAACAGTTGCCGGCGGTGATTGGGTTTGTGTTTCTTGTATTTGCAGTTGTTCGAGTTGGATGTTTGAATTTTGACTCGAGAGTGGATTCTCGAATCTGGGTTGATTATCGAGTTCGCACGAAGTTTTGGGGTTGCCGTGCCGATCGACGCCGGCCAGGATGGACGGTGCACGTGCACCGTGCACGACATTAATCTGGTGAAATTTGGTTTGGGGGAAGACGTGGTTTTCTCGTATGAAGCTCGCGTGTGTTACGGGGGTAACTCGAAGCAAGGAGTTGGTTTTTTCCTTGCACGATGTATTGATTGTATCAGTGGAGGTTGGGAGTTTGGGAAGATGAAGTATACTCGAAGTAGTGCTCGTGGAATACAATGTTCGGCTCGAAGCAAAAAATTAACTGAAGATGTTTTATTAAGTTTGTAAGCAGAGGAGGTTGCTGGAGTTGCTCGATATTTTTGGGGGGAAATTTGCTCAAGAATTTTAGGTTAGTGACTCGAAGTCATGTCTGGGTAGGGCTCGAATATATATTATGTTGTTTCAGGTTTTAAATAGAAACAGAACCTGATTCAGTTTTTTTTAGAAGTAAAAGTTTGAAATGTAAACTGAAATTTAAAATAAATTTAAAACCTGAGTTTGAAATCTGATTTCAAATTAGTTCAAATCCGAGTTTTTAAAATAATTTGAATTTTTATTTAAATTTGGTTTTAAAAACTTTTAAGTGTAAAATATATTTGGTTTTAAATTTAAAATGGAAGTTTAAATTGTAAAATAGAAATTTAAAATAAGTTTTCAACCTAGTTTAAAAAAAAATCTGGAATCTCAAGTTTAAGTTGAATAATTAATTCTAAGATTATTTGATTAATTGAGATTAATTAATGGAGTTAATTATAAGTTAATTAGTTAATGAGATTCATAGATTAATTAATTTATGAAAAAAAAAATACTTAGCATAAGTAATTGGAGAATAGTTAATGTTTATAATTAATTTAAACTAGGGAATAGGAGATAATAATTACTTATGAACTTAATTAATTAAGTTACCTCATGTAAGTAACTAAGGGATAGTTAATTATGAATGGGATTAATTAAGGATTATTAATGAATATGATTAATTAAAGGTAAGTCAATTATAGTTAATTGATTTATGAGAGTAATTTAAAATTTTATTTAATGAGAATGGTTTAGGTTAATTTATCCATGTGATAAATTAAGGTTTAACAAATTAATAATTCAAGATTATAAGTTAATGAATTATAAATTAATTAATTAATAATTAGATGTTGATTAATTGAGGGTAATTAACCAATGAAATTACTTAAAGTAAGTAATTAAGGATAATTACTCGAGAAAGTAATTAAGTAGCGATTACTCAGTATGAATAAAAGGATTCGTTAGTGAGATTAAGTAAGGGGTTGATTTAATTGATATAAGTAATTAAAGGAAGTAATTACTAATGTGATAAATCAAGGTTGATTAATTATTAAGTGTAATTAGAAGAATAATTAATTGGTGGAGGTAATTAAAGGTTATTTATAGTGAACGGTTAGGAAAAATTAATTTAATCAAGGGTTAATTACTTAAGTGGAATTGAAGGATAAATAGAATGATATTGAATACCCTTGATTAATTGTTATTCCTAATATGTGGGTTGTGACGCTATGTGGTACGATATGTTTGATTTAAACTGTGAAGATGTGATTATCTATTGATGATGAATTATTGTGACATCCTGTATTAAAAGTAAAATTGTATTTCACTTGAATAATTTAAGTTAAGTTGACAATGGTTTCGAAGAGACCGGAGTCGGGTATTAGTAAATATCCGAAACCACTTCGATCCTTAGTAGATTGATATGTGAAATCAATAAGCTGGGTTGGAATGATTTAAGTAAATTGGACCATTTAATTCAAGTTTGGCACTTAGAAATTGATATGTGAAATGGTTGATGTCTATAATGACTTGTGAATTGTAAATTGATATAAGTTACCCCGGGTTTATATATATTGTATGCTTTTGTATTCCAAGTTAGATGGGTTTACTCACGCTGGTTTCCAGCCTGACCCGGGTGTCACTTTGATGTAATGCTCGGGTCAGACCGAGTATTACAGATTTTCAGGTAAGGACGTTTTGGAGCTCAAGAGGCGAGCTGGATGGCAGGGACGTATAGAGAGTTTCCACTATGATATTGTAGTATCTGGACATGATTGTTTGGTCCAATATTTATGTATATGTGTTACTCTTATATAAATTTAAATGTAAATTAACAGGTATAGTTTTCTTTGTATAACTGATATCTTATTTGATATTATATTTGATCCGCTGCGAATGTGAGGTTTCTGTGACTGGTTTTCTGTATTCTTCTTCTTCTTTCTCTTTCTTCTTTCATTAACTATCTGGAATTTTCGGGATCGAAATTTCCGGGTCGTTACATTTGGTATCAGAGCTGAAGGTTAAGCGAGAACCTTGGCTCTGTTGGGATTACTCATTAAGGATAGGGTCAATAGTACCCTATAATGAGTTGAGTGTATAAATATGAGAGAGCGTACTTGTTATTTTCTTATATAAAGGTTTTTAAATGATTTCAAAAGTAAATGAATCTTATATAAGTAATATATTATCTATTATATTAAGGAAATTGGTTGTAGTATTAATTAAATTAAAAGTAATAGTAAGAGTTAAGTTAATCTGCATATACAAGTAATTAAATTGTTTAATGAATTCAATGGCGATGCAATCAGATCTGGGAGGGGAGGACGCGGAGGAAGATGGCTGGACTAGAGTGATGGATCGGAGAAAGAGGCAGATGGTTTCAGGTGCTAATAGGCAGAAAGGGTTTCGATCAGCGGTTGAGCATGCTAAGGGAAAGCCAGATCTACATATACCTCGTGTACAAAAGGGGGATCAGATGAAGGTGAATGGATCAGTGACCGGATCAGATGTGTTTGCAAAGTCTACACCTTAAAACTGGTGTGATCTTGTCAAAGGAAAAAAGCAAGGTGATGTAATTCAATACTTTGATCCAGCAATTGTTAATGATTAGAAAACAGCCATAATTGGAGAGGAGAAGCTGATCTCAGCAGAGAAAATATGATCTAATTCTATTCTTATATATTTAGTGGGCAAAAGACCGTACTATATGTTTTTCAAAGCATATATAAGAAGAATGTGGGTTCCAAAAGGTAAATTTGAAGTCTTTGCTAGAGATAATGGTTTCTATCTAGTTCAATTTGAATTAGCAGAAGATTGTAATAAAATACTAGAAGGAGGACCATGGATGATGGATGGAAAGTTCATAATCATGAAAAAATGGAACAGTTCCATCAAATATGAAAAAGATCTATTGCTATCCATTCCTATTTGGGTGAGATTTCCAAATTTAAATTTTGCATATTGGAATCATATTTCATTGTGTAAAATTGCTAGCACTATTGGTCGACCTATTGCAATGGATGAGCATACCAAAAATAGAAGTAGAATAGCATTTGCCAAAATGCTCATTGAAGTTGATGCATCTTTCAAATTTGAAAAGGAAGTACAAATCAAACTGCCTAAAGGAGATTGTGTAATGCAAAATGTTGAATATGAATTTATACCTCCGGTTTGTAGTAACTGTGTATGCTTCGGTCATGTGAATAATGAATGCCCTATATCATTTACGCAACAATGGATACCTAAACCCACAACATGTAACAATGAGGCTGATCACATGGACATTGTTTCAGAGGAAAATACAAAACAGCAAACTCTTTACATCAATTCAGAAGGAATAGTACATCACAATGTAGAAGTTATTACAATAGAAGAGTCCAATGTCCAAGATTATACATATAATAAGAATAATGATGTTTCTCCATCAGATACAACTGCTTTGAATGTTGAGACATCTCAGACATTATCAAAGAATCCTGCAATTGCAATTGCAGCCTCGCCATTAACTGAAATAGAAGAATGTGCTGTATCTGATTCACCTCCACAAATCAGCATGGCTGCCACAATTGCAAAGGGACCCTATGCTTGTCTTTCTGATATATCTCAAATACAAAACATTGCAGAAGGAACACCTACAAGTACTAAGACTCTGGATCCAACTGCACTGACGTCATCGACAAAAGTCTCAGTCAATCTATCATCATCAGAGAATTTATGCAACAGGGAGTTATCAAACCATAATGAACACGTTTTAAATAATTCACACCCTCAAATTTCAGATCTAACAACTGTAGTGCTTAATCCTTTTCAGGTGCAGAAAGACATGAAAGACTCAAATGTGGAAGCATCTTCTTTATCTCAATCATGTATCAATCCCACATACCCTTCAACCACCAATCCCCACAACAATTCACCAAAAAACCTCACTTCCATCAACCTTGAGTTTGAAAAAGTGCTTACAGAAATGAAAAGGAATAATTTTCAAGAAAAGAAAAAGAATAAAGTGATTTATGACAGTGTGACTCCCACAATAAGGACCAGAAGTCAAGCAAATTCATCCAAATAATGTCAATCTTGTGTTGGAATGTGCGAGGCTTAACAAGGCAGCACATGTCTTAGAGGTAAAAAACATTGTTTTCTCGCAAAAATCTTCTATGTTTTGCTTAGTTGAAAATAAATTGAGAAGAAATAAAATCCATATATGGAATCATGGGGAAAGAAATGGACATGCATAAATAACATTGACTATCATCACAAATGCAGAATTCTCATTATGATCAACTCAGATATTTGGAGCAGTTATGTAATTTCTATGAGCAAACAACATATTACATGCATGCTAAATAATACTGCAGGGGCTCAATGCATTGTTACTGTCATCTATGCATTAAACCTTGAATCTGAAAGAAAAACTCTATGGAAACAACTGGAAAAAGAAGCAAACACTTTTATTACCCCTTGGTGCATCATAGGGGATTTTAATTGTGTTAGATTTTTGAAGGAAAAAATGGGAGGAAATAAGTTGACAACCAGTAACATTCAGGAGCTTAACAATTTTATCAACTCTGCAGGAGTTAAAGAGCTTAGTATTTCAGGGGTTAAGTATTCATGGAGATCAGGGCCTAACAAAAATATTGCTACAAAGATTGATAGACTTTTATGCAACATTGAATGGATGAACATGTTCAAAAATTCCCATGCAAAATATTTAGACCTATCTACCAGTGATCATGTACCTATTATGTTTCATTTTAATTGCACACAAACATTAGAAGGTCCAAAACCTTTTAAATTCATGAATCACTGGGTCATGTGTGAGGGGTACAAAGAAGCAGTTGAAAAATGTTTTGTTTTCCCTGAAGAAAATCAGTTATTCAACCTTATTCAGATGCAAAAAAATATCAGATGGTGCAAAGGAAAAAATGATTTACAGACACAAATTTCAAAAAGCAAGAAAAAGGTCAATATTGCTTTGCAGATATTAGAAAATAATCATAACTCCTTAAATGCACAAAATCTGCATGATGCACAAGTAGATCTGGAAAATTTTTTGGAGCTGTTAGCAATGGACAAAAAAAAAAAGCCAATGGATCAAATGGGATGATAGTTGTTCAAAATTTTTCTTTGCAAAACAAACAACCAGGAGATTTGTTAACAACTGTCACAACATTATAAAAGGAAATGGAGAAGTAGTCAAAACACTAAAAGAGATAGAGGAAGAGGCTGTCAAATATTTTTCCAACATATATAATAGAGGAAACATGATTGATCAGTTCCCCAATATCACTCCAAAAAGGAAAATAAATGAATGGGGAAAAGTTTTCCTTAATGCTTCATTTGAGGAAAAAGAATTAAAAAGAGCCATTTTCAGTGTACATAATGATATTGCCCCTGGATATGATGGTTTTAATGCAAAATTCTACAAAAAACATTGGAATGAATTAAAAAAACCTCTTTTAGAAGCAATGCAGACTTCTTTTGATAATGGCAGAATAGTGAGAGAAATCAACCACACCATTATCTCCTTAATCCCAAAAGTCAAAACCCCAGAATCTGTTTCAGATTTCAGACCTATAGCATGTTGTTCCATGCTATACAAAATCCTATCTAAAATGTTATGTGACAGAATGAAGTTTGTTCTTGGAGAATTAATTTCTGATAATCAAACAACATACTTACCAAACAGGCAAATCAAAGATGGGATAATTATTGCACATGAGCACATCAGAAATTTTAACAAGCATGGCAGTAACAAAATGTGCATAAAGGTAGATCTCAAAAAGGCATATGACTCAGTAAACAGACAATTCATCCTGCACATGATGAGAAGCATGGATTTTCCAGATAAATGGATAAAAATAGTTCATGAAATGATAACTACTCCTAGTTATTCTTTTTCTATTGAAGGATATCATAAAGGATATTTTACTGGGAGTAATGGATTAAGACAAGGAGACCCCTTATCCCCGTACCTGTTTACTTTATGTATGGAATATTTCACTTTGTTGATGGATGCAAAAGCTACTAAAGGAAAAATAGAATCAGTTATTAAGAACAATTCAAACATAACAGATCTCATTTATGCAGATGATCTGTTAATTTTCATAAATGCAACAGTAGTGGGAGCCAAATCTGTTAAAAACTGCTTCAAAAAACTAAAGAAAGTGACTGGCTTGGAAATGAATAATCTCAAAACCCAAGTTTTTTTCAACAAGTTTTGCAATAATAAGGATCAAGTGCTTAACATTCTGGATATTCAAGAAGGAGAACTACCTGTCAGGTATCTTGGATTACCCTTATTTGTCACATACATCAAACATTCAAATTGTAAACAACTTATAGACAGAGTGTTAAATAAGATGCATGGTTGGGAGTGCAAATTTCTCACAATTCCAGGTAGAATTGAACTAATTAAAGCTGTTGTTTATCCAATGGTCAGTTTTTGGATGCAATGTTTCATGCTACCTAGCTTAACTATCCATAAAATCAACCAGTTATGCAAACAATTTATCTGGAAAGGAAAAAAGAGTAAAGTACCATGGGAAACAGTCACAAGTGTTAAAGCTGAAGGTGGGATGGGATTGAAAAAACTGTCAGATATAAATAAAACTTTTTGCATCAAAAGAATATGGGAAACTCTTAACAACTCATCTCACAGTGCTAAATGGCTTAATGTGAAATATGCAAATAATGAGACTTTATGGGAAGCTAACTTTAGTAATAATTCCTCATGCACTTGGAAAAAAATGTTATATCACAGAAAAGATGCTCAAAAATTAATTGACAGAAGAATTGTGGACGACAAATCTACTAGTTTATGGTTTATACCTTGGATTAATGGTTCAACCTTGTTGGAGAAACTGGGGCATGAAACCTTATCATACTCAAGAGGTTATAATCATAAGGTAATTCAAATCATGTCTGGTAATAGTTGGAGGCCTGAAAACATCTCATATCTTGGTAACATAAGTGAGGAAATAAGGCAAGTTCCTATATATCGTGATAAAACAAAAGGCTATTGGTTTTGTAGAAACAGTAAAAATGGCCTTTTTTCTTTTCACGATACATGGAAGGAGTTAAGAGTCAAACTTCAGAACATCAATTATTACAAAATCATATGGAATACCATCCCACTCCCAAAAATGAATGTATGCTTATACAGAGCTATATTCAGTTTCCTACCCACAAAGGATAAACTACACTTACAAGGAGTGACTGAAGATAACATGTGTGTTTTGTGCAAAAGGGAAGTAGAAACATGTAACCATCTATTTTTCAACTGTTCCTTTTCTAAACATGTATGGTATTGGATCAGATCCATGATGGGGGACCCTATAACGCATAGGAATGTTCATATCTCAATTACAGATGCCATTGCATATATATCTCAGAAATTTGCAGCTAAAAGCATAAAGAAAGATATCATAATAGCTGCGCTTAGCTCCTCTGTTTGGTACATTTGGAAAAGCAGGAATTCTATCATTTTCAACAATGAACAGATAGACAAAATTACGGTCTGTAATACCATTAAATCCAATGTTCGAGATATTATCATTAACAGATCCAAGTTTTTCAGTCATAGCATAATTAATGCTGATAATATCATTCAGAAATGGGAGATTTTACCTCTTCAAGTTGACCTTACCTTGACCAAAAACCCTAATTTCCCAAATACAGCATCATCCTCAAGATACATGATTGATAGAGAAAATGGTGAAACTGAGAGCTCCAGATTGTCTAGACGCACTGATAGCATTATCACTATCGTTGACAGAGAAGAAAGATTGCCAGGGAGAGAGAATGAGCCGCCATGAGTTGCTAGATTTTCGCAACGTATTTAGGGCTTTGTTGATGCGTATACGGGTCGCTTAAATTTACCATCTGTTTATTATGTATATACTATGCTTTGTAATGTTTTGTCATTATCAATAAAGTGTTTGATCCTTTTTCAAAAAAAAAAGAGTTAAGTGGTAATGGAATTACAACCAAATTGAAATTAAATTAAAGACAAGTTTGAAATGGATTCAAACTGAAATTAAATCTTGAAAATTGGGAAAGGTTTCAGGATATGGATAATAATTGGAAATGATAAATAAAGAGAGAGTTACATAATGAAGTAACTAGAGGTAAGTAATTTAAGGGACAATTACTTAATGAAGATAATTAAGAAGATAAGTTAATTACCGAATGTGATTAATCAATAGTGTAGTTAATTTAAAGAAATAATAAATAATATTATTTAATGCATTTGAACGAAATGGTCCTATTTCAAACAAGAGTTGTTTGAAAATTTAAAGGAAATTTGTTTTGAATTAAAACCAAAGGTGGTTTAAAATTTTAAAGTATAACTTGGTATGTAAAAGAAATTAATATGTATACATGTGGATATACATAATATCAAAGGTGATTGGAAATAAACTCTAAATGGTGAGTTTTGAATTTGGAATAAGATGTGATACTTAAGGTGATAGGTTTTTGAACTTATAATTGGGTAAGATTGACTGGATTATGTGAATTGAGTTTAACTGGGGGAAAAAGTTAAATAGGTTGGAATGATCAACCTGATTTGGGAAATTTCTGGACGAAATTAAGTTTTAACTTGGAAAGTTAAATGATTTATTATATTGAGAGTTTGAGTGATCTCAAATTGGGTTTGAGATCTAGAAACTTAAAATGAATGGATGTTTTAAAATAAATTAGATAATATCATCCTATTGTTGTTAAAAATCTTTAAGTTGTGAATTGGAATTGTTTAAATGAACGAGAAATGGAGTATGGTAATCCATTGTTGGGAAAAGGGTAAATTGATTTAAAGGAATTAAATCTACATTAGAAGTATTAACTCGAATTTATATATAATTCGAGATGGTTTAAAATTTGAAATTCAAATTGAAATAAGTTCAAATTGAATTTGATTTGAATTAATTGAAATTGTGATTGAAGATATATAAGTATAAAAATTCAAATGGAAAATTTGAATTGGATTAATTTGAAATGATTTGAAATTGAAGAGGGTTCAATTTGAAATTAGTCCGAATTGATTTGAATAATTTGGAATTATAATTAAAATGTGAATAGTTTTAAATTCAAATGGAATTTGAATTTAATTTGGGAGGAAATCAAGAATAATTCAACTTGATTTGGAAATGGAGTTTGAAATTGGGATTAATTCAAACTGGAGGTTAAATGAATTGAAACTAGAACTAGTTTAATTGAAATCTATTTGAATTAATAGAATTTGAGATCAAGGTTGAATAAAGTTAAATTTGAAAAGAAACTGAGGATTAATTCAACTTTAATTGGGGTTGAATCAATTTCAATGGAAATTGAAGTTATTTAAATTGGAATTGGGTCAATTTAAATGAAAGTGGAAAATTTAAATTGAATTGATGAGAATGAAGATTGGGAAGTGAGCAGTTTTGACTCTGGACTATTTTTAATATAAAATTTGTTTTAATATAAACCTATTTTTCCAAGCTATTTATTATATATACAACCTTTCTTTTAAAAGCCAAACTATTTATTTTACAATTATTATTTTTAACTGTTTAGCAATTTTCCAACTGTTTTATAAACTAATTACTATATTTCAACTATTTTACAAAACAAATTACTATCTTACTATTATTTTGCAATTATCCAAAATTTCTATAATTGTTTAAACTATTTTCTAACTATTTTACACCTATTTTACAAACTAATAATTATTTTCCAACTACTTATCTATTTTTAATTTTTTTCAAGCTATTTTCTAAATAAACTGGTCGGAGTTCAAACTGTTATTGGTTGAATACCCAATCGAGATAGGAATAGAGGTGATAATCCAAATGGGATTGAAGCAATTGAGAGTAAGTGAATGAAATCAAAGTAAATGTGAATAGAAATGGAATTGATTTGGCTAATAACCAATAAAGATAATACGTAGGGTGTACGTATGTTATTCTATTCGCATAGTGATTTGATCCAGATTCGAGCATAGAATTTCAAGATAGATATATCGATCCGAGTGGGATTTTTCACTCGATTTTCGACGGCGAACCTGGATATGGATTGTTGATTGGTTCTGGATATTCTCTATCATAGTTATGACTATGCAAGGAGAATGACGGTTTCTGATCAAGAAACCAGATCTGTGTCTGCACTAGGAAGTCGGGTGGACGATACTAGTTCGGAAATGAAATTGTGTGATCGAGTGAGTGATCGGATTGGTATGGCGTACGAATGATATGTGTACATCGTACGGATTTGAATGAAATTGATATTGAAAGGAGTAATCAAATTTGAATATTTGATTTTGGATAAACAAAGTTAAATATCTTTGTTTTATAAAATGAAACTTCCCTTATTGAATCTATTGCCAGAAGAAAAGGATTTTTGAAGGTATTTTGAAGTATAAAAGGAGTTTTATACAAGTTTGAAATGATCCGAAGTTTTAAAAGTTATATATATTTGTGTGTGTGTGTGTGTGTGTGTGTGTGTGTGTGTGTGTATATATAAAGGATCTTATGAGGATTTTGGTAAAGGTTTTGGGAACCTTTGGATTTGGAAAAGGCTTTTGATTTTTGGGTAAAATCAATATTGGATTTGGAAAGCCTAGTTTGAGAATTATCGATTTTGGAATAATCGATTTTGTGTAAAGGAGCTTTGTATGAGATCATATTAGGTGTATGATTTAAAGATACTATATATGTATAGTATAAAATGTTTTGATGATGGCTCTGGGGAAAAAGGCGCTCCCTTGAAATGAACTTCTCAGGAGTACCACCGGGTGGTGCTGCCTTGAGCCCCAAGGGGGGGTTCTAAAGTTGATCCTGTGAGGAGTCCGGACAAAACTAGTTCCTGGGGATTATGAGTAGAGTATACCATAGCGAAAGTCGTGTGTGCCGCAGAGAGCCAACAGTTACATGGACTTTTGCTGCGATGGCAACGTAACCCAGGATGTAACTGCGATCTATGGTATAACATAGCGAAAGTCGTGTGTGCCGCTGAGAGCCAACAGTCTGCGTTTGATTTTATATCGGTAGACTGCGACCTATGTAGGAGTGGAGAAGTTTCATTTTAACAGCGGAAATCAGAGGCCGCTGAGAGCCTGCAGTTACATGGACTTTGGCTGCGATGGCAACGTAACCCTAGATGTAACTGTGATCTGGTGTGTGGGATCCTTGGCGTAATTGAGAGGCCGTTGAGAGTCTGCAGTTACATGGACTTTTGCTGTGATGGCAACGTAACCCTGGAATGTAACTGTGACCATGGATGGGGGTGATGATTTCCAGAGCATTCTCACCAAAGATATTTCCTCTATTTTCAAAATGATTTCGATATATCCTCTATTTTTAAAAACTGTTTTCTATATTTTCAATAAAATTATTTTCCAAGTATTTTCACTGGGTGTTGAAGATGGGTCTACTAAGTACTTATAGATTTTCGGTCCTACACCTGATCAACGTATAACCGAATTTCTACGAGAACGAGGATGGACTTGTTGAGACATCGAGTTATAAAAGTATTTTTGTCATAAAAACTATTTTGGCTATACTATATAGATTTTAAAAGTGTGTAAAAATGATCAAAGAATATTTTAACTGGTTTTAAAATATTAAATAAATTCTGCTTTCATTCCTTTTCGAGGACGAAAAGATTCAAAGGGGGAAGGAATGTAATAATCCGTAATTTTAGAATCCTGTAATTTATAGATTAACTGAATTTAATTAATGAAAATACTGATTTATAAGTTAAATAAATAATTATGGTAATGGAAATATATATCTGATTAAGTATTGGTTTGATAATCTTTCTAGTATAATTGATTAAATTGGCAAAATTGATGTTTTCAAACAAATAATAATGATTGTTTCTATATATATATATATATATATATATATATATATATATAAGTAATATAAATTTATAAATTAAAAGCATTTTATTAACATTTAAAAATTTAAATAAAATACTTAAAGAGACAAGTGCTATTATCTTAAGTCTTCTTATAACATATGTAAACTTAAGTAGAAAATGTGTTTTCAAATTTATAATATACATATGTATATAAGGTGATTTGGAAGATTTTGATTTGATTTAATAGAATGCTTTTCAAAAGCTAGTTAAAAATTAATCTTATATTTTTAAAACACTTAAAGAAAAGTTCATTTTATTAAAAGTATAATAGCTTGAAAATAATACATTATTATAAAAGCTTAATTTGTTTCCTTTTAAATTGGTTTTTGAAAATAAATTTGGTAATTTTTTTTCTTTATATTATATCAATGTTAGATATAATAGCTTTAGTTTAAATTCTTAGAAAAAAAACAAATGTTCACTTTCTTTCTTTTAAACTCATCTTTAGAAAATGAATTTGTAAATAAATAAAATATAAGAGATAAATATGTTTCATAGTTTATATTAGACATAAGTATGTAGGTTAATGTTGTACTTAAGGTTAAATTATTTATAATAATAAGAAAATTAATTTAAAAATGACATCTTAAAACACTTGGCAATATAAGAACTTAGGAAGAACACATTTGTATACATAATAATAAAGGTTTTGACATTTGTAAATACATGGATTTATTCATGAGACAAGTGGCAACCTTTGTTTTAAAAGAAAACTTTGTTTGTAATTAATGTTTAGGAAAAAAAAATCTGAAAAGAGAGAAAACCAAGTTTATACTCCTTCATCTCCAAAGATTAGAAACCTGGAAAAAATAGCAAACCCTGTAAAAGCAATCTCTTCACCTATTTCAAAATCTGGAACAAGAAAACCTAGGAGCTCAACTTAGATCAGTAAGCAACTCAGTTCAACTAAATAACCAGAATAAAGATTCAAGCAGATTCAAGTGAGCACTTTTCAGGTTATCATCAAATCTAGGAAACAGATCAAAACCTGGGTGCATGTTCTCTGTTTTTACTAGAGGTGAGTAAACTGCAACTTAATTAAATCTTATCAATATTCTGTGAGTAATCATTTTAAAAACAGATTTTTGTTCAATTTAGAGTTAAATAATATTGCATGCAAATGAATCCTTGCAATGATAATGAATATTTGAATATGTGAATGTATGAATATTATTAGTACTTAGTGCCTGTAAATTTGAAATTTTAAGCTCTGTTATTTTAGCAGGATATGACATTCACCTTTTAAATCCAAAATCCTTCAAAAATATTACTTGTTTGAACTTGTGATATGAATGAAAGGTGTATGTTATAGTTTGATAGTAAATTTTAAAATTTGTTTCATATTTTTTTTAAGCTACAGGTGTATATAAATAGGAACATCACAGTAAAAGCAAATTTTAGTAAAAAAAATCAATTATCCTAATTTTTGTCTAAAGGGGTATGATTGTGTTAGTTATACAAATTCATGATTTTAGAAGAAGGAATCATAATTTTTAACTAGGTATTTGATGAGAATTTCGAGTTTGAACATATTGGAAATTTTTATGAACTTCAGTTGATTCATGCAATAAATTGAGTTGATATTTGGATCAAAGCTTGCTTGAATGTTAGGGATTTAGGGAAAAATATAGTTAAAATTTTTAAATGGATAAATCTTTCGATTTGGTTCAAAATAGGGTTCGGTTGTGCGTTTTGTTCACCTGATTTGTCGAAGCAGTTTCGACATGGATGGAGCGCCGGAAGCGTTCGCTTGTGGGGAGAAGGTAGCCAGTGGTCGTGAAGATCGATGGTGAGGAGAGCATAGATCAACGGCTTGAACAGTTGCCGGCGGTGATTGGGTTTGTGTTTCTTGTATTTGCAGTTGTTCGAGTTGGATGTTTGAATTTTGACTCGAGAGTGGATTCTCGAATCTTGGTTGATTATCGTGTTCGCAAGAAGTTTTGGGGTTGTAAGGGGTTGCCGTGTCGATCGACGCCGGCCAGGATGGACGGTGCATGTGCACCGTGCACGACATTAATCTGGTGAAATTTGGTTTGGGGGAAGACGTGGTTTTCTCGTGTGAAGCAGGGGTGTGTTACGGGGGTAACTCGAAGCGAGGAGTTGGTTTTTTCCTTGCACGATGTATTGATTGTATCAGTGGAGGTTGGGAGTTTGGGAAGATGAAGTATACTCGAAGTAGTGCTCGTGGAATACAGTGTTCGGCTCGAAGCAAAAAATTAACTGAAGATGTTTTGGTAAGTTTGTAAGCAGAGGAGGTTGCTGGAGTTGCTCGATATTTTTGGGGGGAAATTTGCTCAAGAATTTTAGGTTAGTGACTCGAAGTCATGTCTGGGTAGGGCTCGAATATATATTATGTTGTTTCAGGTTTTAAATAGAAACAGAACCTGATTCAGTTTTTTTTAGAAGTAAAAGTTTAAAATGTAAACCGTAATTTAAAATAAATTTAAAACCTGAGTTTGAAATCTGATTTCAAATTAGTTCAAATCCGAGTTTTTAAAATAATTTGAATTTTTATTTAAATTTGGTTTTAAAAACTTTTAAGTGTAAAACATATTTGGTTTTAAATTTAAAATGGAAGTTTAAATTGTAAAATAGAAATTTAAAATAAGTTTTCAACCTAGTTTAAAAAAAAAATCTGGAATCTCAAGTTTAAGTTGAATAATTAATTCTAAGATTATTTGATTAATTGAGATTAATTAATGGAGTTAATTATAAGTTAATTAGTTAATGAGATTCATATATTAATTAATTTATGAAAAAAAAAATACTTAGCATAAGTAATTGGAGAATAGTTAATGTTTATAATTAATTTAAACTAGGGAATAGGAGATGATAATTACTTATGAACTTAATTAATTAAGTTACCTCATGTAAGTAACTAAGGGATAGTTAATTATGAATGGGATTAATTAAGGATTATTAATGAATATGATTAATTAAAGGTAAGTCAATTATAGTTAATTGATTTATGAGAGTAATTTAAAATTTTATTTAATGAGAATGGTTTAGGCTAATTTATCCATGTGATAAATTAAGGTTTAACAAATTAATAATTCAAGATTATAAGTTAATGAATTATAAATTAATGAATTATAAATTAATTAATTAATAATTAGAGGTTGATTAATTGAGGGTAATTAACCAATGAAATTACTTAAAGTAAGTAATTAAGGATAATTACTCGAAAAAGTAATTAAGTAGCGATTACTCAGTATGAATAAAAGGATTTGTTAGTGAGATTAAGTAAGGGGTTGATTTAATTGATATAAGTAATTAAAGGAAGTAATTACTAATGTGATAAATCAAGGTTGATTAATTATTAAGTGTAATTAGAAGAATAATTAATTGGTGGAGGTAATTAAAGGTTACTTATAGTGAACGGTTAGGAAAAATTAATTTAATCAAGGGTTAATTACTTAAGTGGAATTGAAGGATAAATAGAATGATATTGAATACCCTTGATTAATTGTTATTCCTAATATGTGGGTTGTGATGCTATGTGGTAAGTTATGTTTGATTTAAACTGTGAAGATGTGATTATCTATTGATGATGAATTAATGTGACATCCTGTATTAGAAGTAAAATTGTATTTCACTTGAATAATTTAAGTTAAGTTGACAATGGTTTCGAAGAGACCGGAGTCGGGTATTAGTAAATATCCGAAACCACTTAGATCCTTAGTAGATTGATATGTGAAATCAATAAGCTGGGTTGGAATGATTTAAGTAAATTGGACCATTTAATTCAAGTTTGGCACTTAGAAATTGATATGTGAAATGGTTGATGTCTATAATGACTTGTGAAGTGTAAATTGATATAAGTTACCCCGGGTTTATATATATTGTATGCTTTTGTATTCCAAGTAAGATGGGTTTACTCACGCTGGTTTCCAGCCTGACCCGGGTGTTACTTTGATGTAATGCTCGGGTCAGACCGAGTATTAAAGATTTTCAGGTAAGGACGTTCTGGAGCTCAGGAGGCGAGCTGGATGGCAGGGACGTATAGAGAGTTCCCACTATGATATTGTAGTATCTGGACATGATTGTTTAGTCCAATATTTATGTATATGTGTAACTCTTATATAAATTTAAATGTAAATTAACAGGTATAGTTTTCTTTGTATAACTGATATCTTATTTGATATTATATTTGATCCGCTGCGAATGTGAGGTTTCTGTGACTGGTTTTCTGTATTCTTCTTCTTCTTTCACTTTCTTCTTTCATTAACTATTTGGAATTTTCGGGATCGAAATTTTCGAGTCGTTACATTTGGTATCAGAGCTGAAGGTTAAGCGAGAAGCTTGGCTCTGTTGGGATTACTCATTAAGGATAGGGTCAATAGTACTCTATAATGAGTTGAGTGTATAAATATGAGAGAGCGTACTTGTTATTTTCTTATATAAAGGTTTTTAAATGATTTCAAAAGTAAATGAATCTTATATAAGTAATATATTATCTATTATATTAAGGAAATTGGTTGTAGTATTAATTAAATTAAAAGTAATAGTAAGAGTTAAGTGGTAATGGAATTACAACCAAATTAAAATTAAATTAAAGACAAGTTTGAAATGGATTCAAACTGAAATTAAATCTTGAAAATTGGGAAAGGTTTCAGGATATGGATAATAATTGGAAATGATAAATAAAGAGAGAGTTACATAATGAAGTAACTAGAGGTAAGTAATTTAAGGGACAATTACTTAATGAAGATAATTAAGAAGATAAGTTAATTACCGAATATGATTAATTAATAGTGTAATTAATTTAAAGAAATAATAAATAATATTATTTAATGCATTTGAACGAAATGGTCCTATTTCAGACAAGAGTTGTTTGAAAATTTAAAGGAAATTTGTTTTGAATTAAAACCAAAGGTGGTTTAAAATTTTAAAGTATAACTTGGTATGTAAAAGAAATTAATATGTATACATGTGGATATACATAATATCAAAGGTGATTGGAAATAAACTCTAAATGGTGAGTTTTGAATTTGGAATAAGATGTGATACTTAAGGTGATAGGTTTTTGAACTTATAATTGGGTAAGATTGACTGGATTATGTGAATTAAGTTTAACTGGGGGAAAAAGTTAAATAGGTTGGAATGATCAACCTGATTTGGGAAATTTCTGGACGAAATTAAGTTTTAACTTGGAAAGTTAAATGATTTATTATATTGAGAGTTTGAGTGATCTCAAATTGGGTTTGAGATCTAGAAACTTAAAATGAATGGATGTTTTAAAATAAATTAGATAATATCATCCTATTGTTGTTAAAAATCTTTAAGTTGTGAATTGGAATTGTTTAAATGAACAAGAAATGGAGTATGGTAATCCATTGTTGGGAAAAGGGTAAATTGATTTAAAGGAATTAAATCTACATTAGAAGTATTAACTCGAATTTATATATAATTCGAGATGGTTTAAAATTTGAAATTCAAATTGAAATGAGTTCAAATTGAATTTGATTTGAATTAATTGAAATTGTGATTGAAGATATATAAGTATAAAAATTCAAATGGAAAATTTGAATTGGATTAATTTGAAATGATTTGAAATTGAAGAGGGTTCAATTTGAAATTAGTCCGAATTGATTTGAATAATTTGGAATTATAATTAAAATGTGAATAGTTTTAAATTCAAATGGAATTTGAATTTATTTTGGGAGGAAATCAAGAATAATTCAACTTGATTTGGAAATGGAGTTTGAAATTGGGATTAATTCAAACTGGAGTTGAAATGAATTGAAACTGGAACTAGTTTAATTGAAATCTATTTGAATTAGTAGAATTTGAGATCAAGGTTGAATAAAGTTAAATTTGAAAAGAAACTGAGGATTAATTCAACTTTAATTGGGGTTGAATCAATTTCAATGGAAATTGAAGTTATTTAAATTGGAATTGGGTCAATTTAAATGAAAGTGGAAAATTTAAATTGAATTGATGAGAATGAAGATTGGGAAGTGAGCAGTTTTGACTCTGGACTATTTTTAATATAAAATTTGTTTTAATATAAACCTATTTTAATATAAAATTGATGAGAATGAAGATATGCCTGTACACTATCACTTATACAAACAAACCCAAGTACCAAACCAAACATCACAACATCTATCAGGTTTAAATTTTACTTTAACACAGAGACATATATTTTACTGTAAAATGTTTAGTTTCCAAAGTATTAACTACATATTTCTATTTGAAACAAATTTTTTAAAATTAAATTCTAGTTGATGCTAATATTCTTCTTTTATACAACAGACCCTAAAAGAGACTACGAGCATAAGAATTTAAGTTTGTTCTATTATTTTATTTTTGATTTTCTTTAAACCTGTTAACCTAAAATAGAGGTATGTATCCAAACATACCCAGACATTCACCCCCATAAATATATGTAAACTCAAACATGCAGGCATTTAAACAATCACACTTCAAGTGTCGACCATAATATCAAAAGCACATAGATAGATAAGTGAGTTTGCTCACCTTGAAATGTTTTAAAATAGAGAATCCCTTTGTTTGTGAAAACTGTAGTTTTCCTTTCTTCTTCTTTTGTTCTTTTTTGTTATTTGCTTTCATATTTTGTTGATGATAATGTTTGTATTTTCCTTTCTCTATTTTGTTTAAACTTTCTTACTGAACGAACAGGGAATGAATATGGATGGTATGTGCATATAAAGGAGAACAGTTTGTATATAGGGGAAGGTATCAAGGATAGGCTACTTCTTTTGTTGCTAAGAGGATGGGCATTAAATGCAAATCCTTTTTTGGTTTACAAGCTTACTTTTTGTATTATGTTTTGTACAGTTTCTTTACTTTGTACCTGTACTTCTTTTGCCTTGTTGATATTTTTTCCCCTTTTACTTTTGTCCTCTTTTTATTTTATCTTATTTTACAAGCTTGTGCTTTGCAGATCTTATTTCGGCTGAAGGTACTTGCATTATTTTATTTTTAATTTTAGTGGCTGATGACTTTCATTGTTGATGGCTGCATTAATTGCCATGTACAATCCTTCATACATATCTATTTTTTATATGTGTATAAAATGGCTGATAAGTATTATATTGTGTACTAAAGATTTTGGTATTAATTGCTATATCTGGTTTCTTATTTGTATTTTGCTTCTACATGAATATACCTACATTTGCTGTCTTCTTTTGCAATCTCAGTCACATATATTTGTAGTTGTTTCTAAGTTTATACTTATCTATTTGTTTTCCTTTGACTTATGCTTTCTTTTACTTTGAATGTATTTTATTTCTTTGTTTTTGTTCTTTAAATAAGTACATGACAACCTTGTTTATTTACTTTCTTGCTTGCATACATTTTGGTTTTGTTTTTATTATCTTCTCTTGTTTCATTTACTTTGTAATATAAATGACATTCTATATTAATATGTTGTTATAGTTTTACTTCGTAATTTACTTGTTATTTTGTAATTTATCTTATAATTATATTTCTAACTTAAGTATTAGATTTATAACGTATATTTTATTTTATTCTTTATACTTATTTTCAATATTGACAAGTAGTTTTTTTTTACTCTTATACTTTTTATTTATAATTCAATTCAACTGAAAATATACATTTTGAGTTTCAAGTCCAAATTCAAAAATAAATAAGTATACATTTCTTATTAAATTTGAAAAATTAAAACAAATTCGTAATTTAATCCAAAAATTAAATTAAAATTTTAAATTAAATTCGTCATTAAAACTGGGTCGTTACAGAATTTTATATATATGTTATTTTAATATCTAAACAGTTTAAGTGGTGGAAGTTATGTTTTCAAAGTTATGAATTTCAAAGTATTATGTTTTGAAAGTGTTATAATTTCAAGTGTTTGGTTTCGAAAGTGTTATAACTTTGAAAGTGCTTTGACTTTGGAAAGGATATATTTGAAATGGAAAGGATATCGTATTTGATTTTGGAATGTAAATGATATCGTATTGATATGGTTTTGAAATGGCAATGATATTTGGTTTTGATGAATATACTATTTTGAAATGACCGCGGTGTTATAATAGCGTTTGGTTGCTAAAGAAACCAAGATCGGAAGTTTTCATACTCTCTGCCAACTCCGAAACCACTTTAACAACTGTGTACGCGATAGAGATTCCAGAATGAAGTAGGATGGTGGAGACGTCCTATTGAGGTATATACATGGACCCGACTCCCATGAGTTGGCATAAGGTGGCTAAAACAGAAGCAATCGACAGGCTAATGAGGTAGCTCCTCTGATCGGACACACTCTTTCGATATCATTCTATTACTTTTTGATTGATTGGGTGCACCTTTTGATTTTTTTAGGAGCGTGGCTCGAGGTGGGTGGTAGCTGCGGTTATGCATTACCACCGGTCCGGAAGTGTAATTGGTATATCACCCTGGCTTGCCTAGTTGTGTCGTGTCACCTAACCAAGCATGTTTTACTACGAGTTTGATTTGTGTCGTACCTATGGAGTATCCTCTAGTGGCCTCCTGATCAGGAGGGACTACGATACTGTATAGACTACTGGCACTATAAAATGTGTTAAGATGGAAAATGTAAAGCCTTAACGCCATTTTTAAATATATTATACTTTACTTTAGACACTATTATAATAGCGTATATTACTACATAGTAGTTAGTTTAATGGATCCTTAGAGGATGATTATCCCAAACATCCTTTGAGTTACTTGTATTTCAGTTGTTATTTCACTTGAGTTGGATTTATTGATATAAGAACGTTAATCGCGACTCGAGTGTTTTGTGTTTTGCTTTACGCTCCGGTCAGACTGAGTGATTCAGCTTTTGAGACTCACCTTAGGAATTGGAGCTTCGTTTGTAGATCCATCTACATCTTTCCAGATTGCAGTTATTCAGTTGATTCCAGTGATGTATTTTGATCTTGCATTTGACTATTTTATTTGAGACTTCCATTGTGTCTTATTTAACTCTGATATATATATATATATATATATATATATATATATATATATATAGTAGCTTTATGAACTACTATTCTTTTGTTTCTACTGTATATTGTATATTACTCTCTGTCTGTGATTATGTGATTTTTTTTATTTACTGTATATGCTTAGTTTTGCCAAATGTAAATTAACAATCTGGTATTTTGAGCAATTCAAATCCGGCATGCGTGGATGCGAATGGTTGAAAATATCAGTCTGTTACATGTGGTATCAAAGCTTTCGTTTTAGGTAAAACTTAGCGTATGGAGTAAATTTAATTGTAGAATAACCTTCATTTGAGCTTGAATTCCTTCCTCTTGATTCAAATTTTCTTTGAATTTTTGGAACGTTCCCCTCGGTTCCAAAATCCATCCTTATCTCTCTCTATTCGTATTCTAGAGTATCCCATAACTCCACTTCAAATAATCTCTATAATAAATCGGCGGCCTCGCCAATCTTCAAATGATTTGTAAAGGGGTGAAACTTCTTTACAATAAGCATCGATTCACCAGAGGTTTCTGTATCCTTGGTTTAGATGCTGCTATCTTTTGCTATACCCGAATTCTATCCCTTGCGATCGAATGTTGATTTGCCTCGGAATTTTGCACCGATCTTATTCTTGAAGTCACGGTCGACCCGGTTAAGGTTGCCCACAATTTATATAAACTTATCTATCTTCCTGTTTTGTTATTTAATCATCTTATCTTTGTTTCGAACCTATCTAGGAATCAAAATTCTTTTTAATTTGAGTCCATCAAATTTGAATCTCAGTCCCTGCTTTGAAATTCATTCTTGTATCGTCGAGCAAAGAAGCGTATTTGTAAATTAATGTTAAAAATATTTTATATATATATATATATATATATATATCATGTTGTTTGAGTTGTATATGTTGATTTGGGTTTTTGATCGATTCGTCTGATCCATGCAATCGATAGGATTTCCAAAATACTTGAGCAGCGGAAACTGACACAATATTGTTTTCAAAGTTGATAAATAAAATAATTTTGTATGATTATATTATATATAAGTATAAATTTTTCCGAAATTAAATTGTGAATGAATTTGTTGTCAGACATGATAATGTTTGATTTTCATTTATTGTTTTGTAAACCATTGACTATTGCATAATATAAATAATGAATTTATAAAACTTAGTTATTATTTGATTTGGAATTTGAAATGAATTTAAATCTAGAATTCGATAATTTAATTTCCTTTGATTTCAAACCTTGGTTTTAAATTTTATAAAGTATATTATTTAAATATATTTTTAAATAGAAATCTTTTCCAAAGATTTTTTAAAATGTTTAAATCGGTACTCTTCTCTTTTGTCGCTGGGAAATAATTTCGGTGATGGCGACACATCATCGACATTCATTTTCAAGTTTTGAAGTGGAGAGACCAGTATGTAGCTTTGCTACGTTTTTGTTTTGGAAAATGAGTTTGGTCTAAATTTCTAAAGTGTGATTTGATGTATAATATATATGTATATCATTATAGACTTGATTTGATATATATAATATACATATATTTATCTCTAAATTATTTGAAGTGAATCGGAAATTTAATTCTTAAATTTTATGTCAAGGATGATTTCAATTATAAAATGAAGCCAAAATTTTTGGATGAATATTTAAACTTGAATAATTGAATTAGAAATCTTTACTTGTAAAATATTCAATTACATTCCGATATAACTTACCTAAATCATTCAGAAGTTGAATATGTAATTAAATAATTTACAATGTAAAATGATGATTAATAATTTTATAAATAAAATTTGAGTGGTTATGACAAATGTTATACACTTAGATTTTAGTTATAAAATGTTAATAGAGATAAATAGAATAATAAGTTGATTGGATACTAATAAGACAAATTAAATAAAATTCTGAATGAAAGAAACCCTTTTGTATCAAATATTTATAAATTGAAATTTAATCAACTTAATGAAATACCTTGAGTTTAAAATCAATCGTTGAATATTAATTAATTTAATTTGAAATTTATATGTTTAAATTAATTGTTTTATTTTGTATTTCAATTAATTTTCTTTCTAGTTGGTTCTATTCTCCTACCTCCTTCCTTTTCGAGAACGAAAAGTTTTGAGTGGGTGAGAGTGTAACAACCCGAAAATTTTAGTGGTTTAATTTATATATTTAATTAAAATTTTATGAAATTTTAAACAATAAAAATTTGAAATAAAAATTTGATATTTGAAATGCATCTATTTTAACATAGCAAATGGTAAATTTTCATCTGATAATATGGTAATTTATTTTCTTGTGTAATTTTATTTCAGTTTATGTCAGTTAAAATCAATGGTAACAAAATATTTACCAAACCTGAATATTTTTCTATTGAAAATTAGTAAATCTTCTTCTAAGTGTGATGTCATCTTTCATTTCGTCAAATTTGGACTACTATTGCTCTTTTCATCTTATTTTTGGCAAATTAGCAGCATTTTCTGTACCAATTATCGACTTTTGACAGGATGGTCGTACCCGTGATATCTGTATACTATTGTGATTGCCTCGTCGTGCTGATCTCTACGGTATATTCACTTTTGTATTTCGGAGTCCGATGTGCGGTGCAGTCTGCGGAACGCTCGGCATATCGGTTCCGCAACCGAGTCTTTGGATTTCTGTTGACTATTCATTATCCAACTTGAAACCAAATAGCCTTTCATAATTACTGAATTCAGTGTTCTTCCCTTTACTTTCTCTATATTCATTTTTCTCTTTGAATCGGGTGTCATTTTTCATTTGAAACAAAAAAAATAACAGAAGCACAGCGCAAGCATCTTTTTTCCCTCTTCTATATTTTTGCCTTCCTAAAGCTTGCTCTGTACATCACCTTGACATTCCATGTTCTCTTCCCCACTATTTTCTCTCCCTCCAACTCACATAATCGAGATTCCATACAGGCGCACGAAACCTCACCGACCTCCGCCCACTCACAGTCGAGACCAGAAGGCCTCCATCCCCTCTGCCGCAGTTTGTCGAAGCTCCACCCCTCCTCGACTACCGCAGTCCACTCTTCCTCGACCATCAGGCCTGCCCCTTCACATCGACAGCTCGGCAATCCTACCTTTGACTCGCCTGCAATTCAAGCCAATTATCGTCGCGTGCAGTAGTTTCATCATTCGTATGTACTATATATTATAGGTAATGTTTATCTGTTAGTTTATTTCATTGACGATCTGCTTTGGTTAATATATAGATTACATAAAGTAAGTTATATTTATGACTATGGTTTCTATATATATGTTTATGTATGTTTTAAGTTACATCTGCAGCCTAAGTGAAGCATATATTATATTATAATCCTATTTTTGTTTGTGTTTTGTTCGGTCATATATATATATATCATTATATACCTATACATTAAAGTCTTTATAATAACCTGCATTCATATTTTTCTATACATCTACATATTTAGTCTGCATGTATATAAGTGAGTTCGGTTATGTATAAGTATATATATAAGTTTTACGTTGTATATATCTTAATTTATTAAGTATATAAGTTTACAAAATCTGTTAACTATGTATTATATATAGGTCATGTTTGTGTATATCATATTTCATATGCTCTATTCTATATATTAGTTTCCATACGTCAGGTTATATGTTTTTAAGGTAGGTATGTCTGTTGTTGTGTTCAAAGGGGAAGTACATATATATTTTCAAAGTCTTGCGTATTTGTTACCTATATAAAGTTTACTCATGTTATAAAATTTTATTCTACATCAAGTCTTCATTTTTTTCTATTCCTGTTTTGTTTTAAACCGTATATTTCGTTTACTATATTTCTTTATATAGTCGATCTACTGATTTATAAAATTATACGTTCTATTTATTTTATATAATAGTTTATAAAACATTATTTATATGTATATTCTATAGCCTGCATACATGTTAGTTTATTTTATTCACGTCTTCATATAGTAGCTTGCGTGTATTTATAGGTCTAGTTATATTATATGTTATATATCCGCTTATGTTTGCACATAGGGTTACTTTCATGATTGCATACCCATTAGCCTATATTGTGTTTGCAGTTGTATTTATAATTATATATATATATATGTGTGTGTGTGTGTGTGTGTGTGTGTGTGTGTGTGTTTCATTATTTTATGCATTAAAAACTATTTGAATTTATGTATTGGATTTAGAATGTAAATTATATATTCTCTTTGATTTTAAAATATATGTGTTTTAAAGATACATTATTGATTTCAAAATATATGTGTGTGTGTGTATATATATATATTTCACCTATGTATTTTAATAATGGTTTAAAAAGATAATATAATAAAATAATGTATAATTCATTTTAGTCTATATCAACCAGATTCTGATTTATTTCTTCTATTATCAGCTTGTCCGTCAAATTCGTGTCCAGCTAGCTTTGTTTTGGAATTCGTACCTGGATTCGTAGCTTGCACTGTTGTCAAACTCCTCTAGCCTCGGAAGGTGAGCAATCACTCACGATTAACATTCTTATATTTATTAAATTTGATTTTAATTGAAATAACAATTGAAATATACTACTAGTAGTTATTTACATTGTCATATATGCTATTATCTGTATCTATTCACTTGTGACATCTGACACCATTATCTGTTATTTATATTGATGATATATGCCTGTTATATTATTATCATATCTGTTATCACTCTACGAGTTCCCTGTTAGTATAGAATTCACTATGGGTTGCAATGATATATACCCGAACGATCTTTAGAATAGGAGAAACTCGTTATGGGTTGAAATGATAGACCAAAGCGATTTTCATTCAATTGAATTTGGGATTGCGGATTGAGACGATATTTACCCATATATATATATTTAAATTGCGGATTGAAATGATAAATATCCGTATCACTTGACCATAGGATAGAAAATTATATGCACACACCGTTGGTCTATATATAAATATTTTGAAATTGATTTCTATGGTTTTAGAAAGAAATATATGGTTTTATATATTTATTGATTTTAGATATTATATAAATGTTATGTTATATATAGTTAAATTCTTGATTTTAAGCTATGTATAAGTTTGTTTTAATATGAAATAAGTTTAATAATAAAGTTTGATTTTATTAAAATATAATGTGGTTAAGTATTTATTTAAATTATATCTTAATATAGAGTCTATAACGATTTTGATAAAATTAAGGTTGAGAAGATAGATTTGAGATTGATTTGAAATTGTATTTAATTAGGAAATTTATTTAATTAAATCGATTTGGAACTTATGGAATTTGAGGTTTGTAAAGGATATGATTTTATAACTTAATTTTGGCCAAGGTGATATAAATGAATATTTCAAGTTTAAATAAATTAAAGGGAATATTTATTTTATTTGTAATTTGAGGTTCTATTTAAATGATATTGGGTTTTATTAGGTGAAAATTTCAAAACTAAATAATATTGAGGTGAATTTGATATATGTATGAAATTATCAAATCTAGTTTTGAAATGTTTGAGTATTTAAAGCTTTGAAATAATGAAATTTAATTGGTTTATTTGTGGTTAAAAATCTACATTTAAAATCATTATAATTTGAATGGTATATTGAGAAACCGAAATCAATTGAAATTAATGATTTGAGATTGGATTAAATTTGAATTTTGGAATTTGATTTGATCTGGAATCGATTTGTGAAATTTGAGGAAACTTATTTTATTTTATAAAGTATTTTTAAATTGTATTTAAAACTATTTTATATTCTACTTCAATATAAACTATTTTTTAAATATACAATTTTAATCTCTAAACTATTTAAGTGGTGGAAGTTATGTTTTCAAAATTATGAATTTCAAAGTATTATGTTTTGAAAGTGTTATAATTTCAAGTGTTTGGCTTCAAAAGTGTTATAACTTTGAAAGTGCTATGATTTTGGAAAGGATATATTTGAAATGGAAATGATATCGTATTTGGTTTTGAAATGGAAATGATGTCATATTGATATGGTTTTGAAATGGCAATGATATTTGGTTTTGATGAATATACTATTTTGTATAACCGCGGAGTTATAATAACGTTTGATTGTTAAAGAGACCGGAATCAGAAGTTGTCATACTCTCTGCCAACTCAAAAATCCACTTTAACAACTGTGTACGCAATAGAGATTCCAGAATGAAGTAGGATGGTGGCGACATCCTATTGAGGTATATACGTGGACCCGACTCCCGTGAGTTGGCATAAGGTGGCTAAAATAGGAATAATCGACCGGCTAATGAAGTGGATCCTCTGATCGGACACACTCCTTCGATACCATTCTATTACTTTTTGATTGATTGGGTTTACCTTTTGATTTTTTTAGGAGTATGGCTTGAGGTGGTTGTAGCTGCGGTTATGCGTTACCACCGGTCCAGAAGTGTAATTGGTCTATCTACTGGAATTGCCTAGTTGTGCCATGTCACCTACCCTATCGTGCTTTACTACGAGTTTGATTTGTGTCGTACTTATGGAGTATCCTCTGGTAGCCTCCCGATCAGGAGGGACTACGGTACTGTATAGATTATTGGCATTATAAAATGTGTTAAGATGGAAAATGTAAAGCCTTAACGCTATTTTTAAATATATTATACTTTACTTTAGACATTATTATAATAGCGTATATTACTACATAGTAGATAGTTTAACGGATTCTTAGAGGATGGTTATCCCAAACATCCTTTAAGTTACTTGTATTTCAGTTGTTATTTCACTTGAGTTGGATTTATTGATATAAGAATGTTAATCATGACTCGAGTGTTTTGTGTTTTTCTTTACGCTCGGGTCAGACTGAGTGATTCAGCTTTTGAGACTCACCTTAGAAGTTGGAGCTTCGTTTGGAGATCCATCTACATCTTTCCAGCTTGCAGTTATTCAGTTGATTCCAGTGATGTATTTTGATCTTGTATTTGACTATTTTATTTGAGACTTCCATTGTATCTTATTTAACTCTGATATATATATATATACACAGTAGTTTCATGAACTACTATTCTTTTATTTCCACTGCATATTGTATATTACTCTGTGTCTGTGATTCTGTGATTATTTTATTTACTATATGTGCCGAGTTTTGCCAAATATAAATTAACAATCTGGTATTTTGAGCAATTCAAATCCGGCATGCATGGATGCGAACGGTTGAAAATATCAGGCTGCTATAGTTATATGCTTTCTTTCTTGTTCTATTATTTTTCTTTTCTTGTTTTACCCTAACTTTCTGTCTTTTTAACATTTGGGTGTTCGGCAGATGAATACCATGGATGTTTTTAGTGTCGAATTTGAGGGTTGAAAAGTCGGGTCATTACATTTGGTCGGAGTACAAGGTTTAACGAACATCTTGGCTTTATTTGGGTATAGCTCATTAGAGATAAGGTAAGCAACACCCTAGAATGGGTCGAGTGTATTATATATACGAGAGAGTGTATTTTTATTTTCTACAAACCTATACCCCGTTTTTAGCTTTTCCTTTGGAATAATCTCTTTCTTTGAAATAGCTCCAACCTTTCATATCCTGAATATATTCTGCTATATTTAGGTAGCACAAAGCATGAATACTGGAGCTGCCAATGCTCGAGGAGGTAGAGGCAGAGGTGATCGAAGTAGTACCATCACAAATGGTAGAGATCGAGCACCAAGGAATGTTGCTCCAATCGAGGAACCAAGGGTGGATATTGTAGAGGAGGTCATGCCGGTCAGGCCTAAGGTGAATTTTTCTTCGCTCTGCCATGATTATGAGAGGCTAGGAGGTAAGAGGTTCGGTGGTACGAAGATGATCATACAATTACAGACTTGGATCAAATTATCTGATTGAATATTTAGAGATATGGAGTTAGATGACACGATGAAGCATCAGTTGGCATCATGACATCTGAAGGATGTAGCCATGGATTGGTGGAGTTCTATCACTGTCGATGTCCAAGAGAATAACTTCTTTTGGGTCCAATTTAAGGAGGGTTTCGAGATGAAGTTTGTCCCGGAGGCTGGGAAGACTTTGTTATTTATGAGCTTCCTTGATATAAAGTAGGGAGCCATGTCAATGGCTGAGTATGATAACCGATTCACTGCCTTGTCTAGGTTTAGGCCTGGTTTAGCAGATATTCCATTAAAAAGGAATGAGATGTTCATCGCAGGGATGCACCCAGAATTCAAGGGTAATATGACAAATTACATTTTGGGTTCTTATAAGAATTTGGTGAACGTGGGGCTGAGGTTTGAGAGCTTAGCACTGAAGCCATCTATTGCTACACCAATTGAGGAAAACAAGCATAAGTTTCAGCCGCCTAGGGATATTTCTGGTTTAGCTTGTCAAAAGTGAGGGAAGAAAGTGAATTTTGCAAGGAACTATACATCTTTTAAGGGAATACAAGCGGTGAAAGTGCCATTAATGAAGGCACCAATTACTAAGGTACCTAAGCTAGAGTCACAAACTGCCAAAGCATAATTTGCACCAAGGACCTGCTACAACTTCCATCAACCGGGCTGTGACGACCTGGAAATTTTGAGCATTTGAAATTGAAATATTTGATTGATTTTTAATATTTGGAAGTTAATTTAACTTGGATTTCAAATATCATGGTTTGTTTGCCAATTGAATAATTAAATTTAATAACATGAAATTGGGTAAAATATTAAATCTCGAGTTTTTTAGGCTTGTTAAAAATATTTTAAAAGCTTAGAAAATTTATATTGATAATACTGAAGATAATGGATGCTTCATAATTGAATTTGGAAATGTTTTGATCAGGTTTGAAATTATATCGTTTAAATCGATATTTAAAAATAGCCTTCCGAGGCATAGTCTTGGATTTCAACGAAACTATTTCCATTAGACTCGTAATAGTATATTATTATCGGATTTGAATATTCGTAGCATTTGGAATTGTTATGTAGCCCTGAAATTTATATCGAAATTAAATTTGATAACTGGTTTGAAATTCTATCTTCTCCATACGATCGAATTTGCCTTGAAACCTTTCCCATTGCGTTCGAAATATGGGTATAACATTATAAACGCCTGACGGCACACCTCGATAGGAGGTCGTGATTTTGAGTTGCGTAATCATAACAATTTAAATTTAAATTTGAATTTAAAAAATAATATATATATATATATATTTAATATAATGCTATTTCACAAGGTAAATTACACGTTTCTCCTCTCTTCCAACACCTGTACGAAGGAAATGACATTCTCTCCATTTGTCAAGCGCATGTAGAAATTTGAAACACGTATCTTCTCTTTAAAAAAATTACAAAATAAACAAAGAAAAAATGAAGCGTCATTTTTGTAACGATCGCGGATTTATATAAGTTTAAATTGGTAATTAATTTAATTTTTGAATAAAATTTGTGAAATTTATTGATAAATTGGTGCGAGTTTCCCCGAGTTCAAATAAAAATGTGTTAATTCATTTGAATTTAAGTACCTCAATTATTTGTGAAATCATTAATTAATCTTAAAACAAATGGGTTAAAGATAAAATATAATGATAAATATTAGAATTGATGATTATGTCAGAAATAAACATAAATAGATATATATACATATATATATACAGAGAAATATCAAACAATAAGTATTTAAGTAAAATTAATAATAAATTTTTTGTGTTAGAAATATAAATAAATATATAATAAGCTATAAAATATAAAGTAGACATTAGCTAAAATTTTAGCTACATATAGAATACATAAATTCAGAATTAATGGGTTAAGTTAGAAATGGAAATGGATAAAAAATAAAAATACAAATGTATATAATAAAATATATAAGATAAACTATATAGACTACAAATAATAAAGTAAAACTTAGATAAAATCTAAAAACAAATTAAAATAGTACACATGAATGAAGCTTGCAAAAGAAGGAACAAATTAAATATCTATGTACAAATAAGTAGAAGTATGTAGGCTCAAACAAACAAGAAGAAAACACATATAACTATGTACAAGCAAATATAAATAATATATATGAAGCTTGCAACACAAGACAAAAGTAATCAATGTAATCACTTCAGCCACCAAAACATGAGATTTGCAGCTGCCAAAATAATTTTTAGCCAACAATTTGAGATAAAAATCTCTGGTCAACAAAATAAACAAAACATTTCAAGTACATATAAAAATCTCTTGCATCAATATCATATAACCCTGTACACTTCAACCTGTGCAACAATTCTTTTTATATCACCTTCATAATTCCAGTTCAATTCATTCAAGTCTGGAAAGAAAGAAAGAAAAAAAAACTTAAACAAACATTAAAACGAATCAACAAAACCAGAGATCAAGGAAGCTTCAGCTTGTAATTTCTCAGGCCTGTCTCAACATAAAAGCAAGCTCTGTTCATATTTTTTTTTCTGGAAAGCAAGTGAGTAACTTCACCTTAAAATTTAAAGTATAAATTAGTTTTTATGTTATTACTGTGATCAATATCATATCGTGAAGTATGTTTGAGCATTCACATTATTGAATTTATGAAGTATGGTGTATACAGGGATCTGAACATTTGTAACTTCCCTGTTTCCAGCTTTTGTTCATGTTTGATTTAAATTCAAAAACTTTAAATTAACCTCTGTTTAGCCTTAAGATTTAAATGAAATTTGTTAGTTTCATTTCAAACCTTAGTTTAGGATCTTACTTAAGTCAAAATAGTATTTATATGACTCTGGAAACCAAGAAAAGCTGAGCAACACAATATAAGCAAAAATTCAAACATCATGATTTAATGTTTCAGGTTTTGGAACTGAAGTCTTACACAAAATTTTGATTTTTAAAACTAAAATCCCAATTTTTAAGTGAAGGGGTTGAGAGCAGTTCGTGGATGATCGAAATTGGTATTTTAACCAATTTCCGACGACGTGTTGATCTAGAGGTGTCGGGGTTGTTCAAGGTGGTGGAGGAACCTACGGGGCGTCGGAGAAAAATAGCATGGTGTCGATCAGAGGTTGGTGATGGCGATGGGAGGTCGTTGAAGTTTGAAAACCTAGTTTTGGGTTGAACTGTAAACGTGAGCACTGCATCATCCCCAGGGGATCGAGTTGTACGAGCTTTGGAGGATAGGTTCGTGGATAATCGGAGTTGGTGTGACCGTGATGGCGCGTCGTCTGATGGTCGGAGACGCGAAGTTCGTGAGGTCTGGCCATGATTGTTGGTTCCAGTTTTCAACTGGATAACTCGATTTGGGATCGTGGCTTGTGGTTGTGGGTCGATGATCGGGGTAGGTGGCTGGAACAATCGTGGACATGTGGGAGGCAACGAAGTTGGTCTGAACGTTGGCGGTGACGTGTGCACGTGCACGACCTCGATATGGTGTCATGAGTTTGGGGAGGTGAGTGGCTCGAGTTGATGCTCGAGAAAATGAAGGGTGGCCTCGGGATGGAATGCGAGTTCTTGAGCCTGCAACCCTGTTTTTAAAGTTAAAAAAAAAATATGTGAGGAAGAAGAAGAGGGAAACTCGGGGAAATGGGGGAAATAACTCGGGTTGGACTCAAGTAAAACTGGGATTTTCTCGGGTTTCGTCTCAGGAAGGAAACGAAGTAGGCTCGGGATTTTTGCTGTTAGCTATCTCTGTTTTCAACTTTAAAGAAATAAGTTTTAAAATGTTAGAGTATTACTTTAGCATGTAAATTTAAAAAGGTTTAAGAATTGAATTTAAACTTTATATAAGATAAATTGATTTCATTTTAAATCTACTAATAAAAATGAAATTTAAATATAAATTTGAGAATAAAAGTTTTCAACATAGTTGTGAGTGAAAAGTCGATCATTAATCAAAATGAGTTTTATCTCAAGTTAATGAAGACTTAATAATTATAATTCATTAATTATTACGTTAATTAGAATGGATAATTAATGCGTTGTATCAATTTAATTAGTAGTTGTAAGTTAAATTAATTAATTAAGGTTTAAAGATTAATTAAGTTAAAAAATAATAATTTGTAAATTAAGGATTATTAATTAAATATTAATTAATGATTAACGTTGATAAATCAAGTGATTAAGCAATAACTAATTTAAGATTAATGTAATAAATTAATTAAGGTAATTAATTTGAGAATAATTAATTTATCAAAGTTTAATAAATTTATGAAAGGGATTAAGAAATAATTATTAATTAAGGTGTAATTAATTAGTTATTGTAATTAATTAATAATAATTAATTAAGAATTAATTATAAATTAAGGGTTAATTAATGATTTATTAAAGAATAATTGATTAAATGATTTGTAATTAATTGATTATTAATTTACCATAATTAGCAAATTTATTCATAGCAATTAATCTGATTTAAATTAATCTGATAATAAAAATTGATCTATTTATGGATGTTTGGATTATATTGAATGGTTGAATTGTTTGATATCCCTAATATTGATGCTTTGTGATATATCCTGATTTATGTTGTGATCTGTTAGCTGGGATGAATGTAATAAATTATCTATGATGTAATTTATTATCTGTGGATGAAAGATAAGCGTTATAGTTTATACCGCTTATCATATATATATTTTTGTATTTTAATCTGTGATGATTGAATGATGTTGCACTATTGTGTGTTAAATCCGTGGACCACACTTATACACACACCAATATGGATTTCACGAGGAAATCGATTAAGTCACAGATTTTTGAATAGTTTTAAATTTGAATTTTAAAATTCAAATGTTTTGAAAATGGATTGGATTTAAAGTGAAAAGCTTTTGAAATGGAATTTCAAAGATGAAATTTATTTTGAATAACTTAATTGAGTTTTGAAATTTAAATATTCTGATTTAAATTTAAATTCAATATTTGAAATTGAATTCTATGATCTGGAAACTAGGGACTAAAGATGTTATGCTAGTTTATATGGGTTAAACTATTTTAAAGGTATTGGTTTGGGAATTTGAATTTAAATTCAAAGGCTTTAACTCGTATAAATATAATTGGATCTTTCTGTCATGGAAACTATTTGTTTTCAAATAGTAAAAGCTTTCACATAAGTAATGAATCTCCAATTTGTGTTAAAAGGATTTCAAGGTTGAAATGATTTCCAAAGTACGAATAAATCTTTGGAAATGTATTTTGAAGGCTATAAGCTAAATCTTTAATTTAAAGATTTGAATAAATTAATCCTATTGAAATGGAATTGTTTTGAAATCTAGGAATGGATCTTTGTGAAACTGGGTGAATTTTGTGAAATAAATCTTTTGTTTAAAAGATTTGAAATGGTAATTAGTTTAAACCATTCGAAAGAAAGTTTTGAATCATTAAGTTGTGACTTAATTGAAATCTTATATCCATATGTTTTAAATGTTGCGCTCACTATTTGGTTTAGCCGGGAGAGGACCATTGTGTCATATAACCCATTCCGAATATGTGATACGACGTATATGGATAACATTGAAGACCGGTGTTGAAGACCGGGTATTTGTGAAAACGAAAGGATAACCCATCGATTGTCTCTGCATCGAGTCGCGCCGGTATAGAGATTCCCTAAGTGATGGGAAGTCCGATCGGGATTGTGAATACCCGGATTGCAAGGGCTTCTTTGGAAGTGCCTTCGGTTCTGTTTGAACCCGGAACAGACTTGTATGGATTGTATGTCTGACATTACACTTTGAGACATAAAGCAGAATTCTTTCAAATACATATCTGTTGGTGGCGGAGAATTTATTCTCTTAGCTTAACACCCTTCTCTGAGACGTACGAGCTCAGAGGTTATGTAGTTGAAGGTTATCAGCGATATACTCCCAATTTGGTAGTGTGGCATGCTGAGTGCTGCTGTGTGTTGATGATCATTTGTTGATCATTTATGCTCAGAGCATGGATTTTGTATAAATCGTAGCTTTGTGGACGAGACTGCATCAGGACCTCACACCCCGGAAATGGTCGAAACAGGAAAGATGCGGCAAGGTTATGAGGGTCGCGCCCTTTAGGGTGTGTCATTCCCTTCTGGTAAAGGGTGATATTAGGTATGGAGCCCTGATATTAACCTATGTGGTTGCTCCAATCTCATTTACTGTGTGGTTGTTGCTTAGAGGCGCCTCGGATAAAGGTCCCAAAGGATCGGGGAATGGCATGCTCGAGTAGTAGTTACCTAGTTACAGAGGTAACCCGGTCTTGTGTTGGCAGAGATCCGGTTAGGTTCTCGGGTCGTCCCGCCAGAGGCGATCCCATATGGCAGTAGGAAGTTCCTTAGCCTGACCATTTGTTGGAAAATCCAAAGAAACAATACGCGCCTTGTACGGTTTTAGTTGTATTACCTGCCATCTACTTATGGTGGCGCCCCATTGTTTGGATGGTAGCTATAGTAGGCATAGTTCGGAATGTCTATGCTGGCTAAGATTTATATTCTACTTTCAAAAAGTTTTCTGCACTTTGCACTTATAATAATAATATCAAAGAATTCACGTATCAAGCATGTTTGACTATCATAAGAAGAAATCTCCTCCAATTCTGCGTTTGCATTGTGTGTGTGGCGGGAGGTCTTATGGTAGTTTCATTTTCTAAAAGAATTGAGAATTTGCGAATTTACTTTAAAATTCTCTTGCTATTTGTGTTTAAAGATAAACTGTTTTTGTTACTCATACCAGTCCCATGACTGATCCGGAGTTTATTGTTTCTTTCCTAAACTCTGGGTGCTCACTATTTTCCACACGAGCAGTCTAGAGTTGGGTTTTTCAGAGAGCTAGGTTCAGTGGATTATCTGGAGCTAGTTCAGTCTTTGGAGATGACTGATTTGCTTAGCTTGATGCATCGTTATTGGGAGTTCGAGCTATTTCTGAATTGGTTCTTGGAGATGGAGTTGCAGTTTTGGAGTTCTTTCTTGAAGACTATCTTGAGTTATTTGTTCCGCTGCTAGTGTTATCTATTTTCTTTCCGCTGCTATGTTATTGTATCATATCTCTCATGTGTATCGATATCTATTGGATCATCTGTTGTATCAGATGTTGTATATTGATATTCTATTTCTTCCGCTGTGTTATTTACTTAATTGTGTTATAAGCTCCGGCGACTCGGATTTGAACGGTCGAATCTGCGGCATTCGAGTACGATGTAAAGTATGGATGTCGATTTCGAACGTGAAAATTCGCATTCGTTGCATTTGGTATCAGAGCTAAGGTTGAACTTTAGCTCAGGAGTATAACACATTAAGTAGTTCATTAGAGATAGGGTGAAGTATACCCTAGAATGAGTAATCCCTAAGATATCCGTCTGTACGCCTCAATAAATTCTCTTACTATCCACCGATAGGGAGTATGAGGGCAAGAAGTGGATGAGATAGGGGACAGGGAAATATGACTATTAATGGTCAATACTCTGTAACCACCAAGGAAGCAATCTTTTCTCTATCAATCTCTTTTTGTTCGTCATCTTTTCAATTCTTTGATGGTTCCTGGTAGATCCAGGAAGAAGATTTGATATATTTGTATGGGACACAAACTCCGGATAGACCAAAATTGTTTGTTTGGATGTATTGGTTGTTTTATTTGCTTTGGTTGCTATGGTTGATAGGTATAAATTGGTTTTTAAACTTAGCATTTTGATATTATATCCATATATATGTCAATATTTGGGTCCAGACATATATTACGAATGGTTAGTTATCCTTTCGAACTAACCAATGCCACTGCATATTTCGTAGATCTGGATGACCCGAGTATCTTGTGGAAAATTAAATAGATTCGTTCTTATATCTATTACTGATATTCTGATTTGGTAAGCCAAATGCAGAATAGGTGTTCGGTTTGATTTGATGAAATGTTGTTCATCTATCTTTTTGTCTCCTTGGCAAATTTCGGGGACGAAATTTCTTAAGGGGGGAAGTCTGTAACGATCGCGGATTTATATAAGTTTAAATTGGTAATTAATTTAATTTTTGAATAAAATTTGTGAAATTTATTGATAAATTGGTGCGAGTTTCCCCGAGTTCAAATAAAAATGTGTTAATTCGTTTGAATTTAAGTACCTCAATTATTTGTGAAATCATTAATTAATCTTAAAACAAATGGGTTAAAGATAAAATATAATGATAAATATTAGAATTGATGATTATGTCAGAAATAAACATAAATAGATATATATACATATATATATACAGAGAAATATCAAACAATAAGTATTTAAGTAAAATTAATAATAAATTTTTTGTGTTAGAAATAGAAATAAATACATAATAAACTATAAAATATAAAGTAGACATTAGCTAAAATTTTAGCTACATATAGAATACATAAATTTAGAATTAATGGGTTAAGTTAGAAATGGAAATGGATAAAAAAATAAAAATACAAATGTATATAATAAAATATATAAGATAAACTATATAGACTACAAATAATAAAGTAACACTTAGATAAAATCTAAAAACAAATTAAAATAGTACACATGAATGAAGCTTGCAAAAGAAGGAACAAATTAAATATCTATGTACAAATAAGTAGAAGTATGTAGGCTCAAACAAACAAGAAGAAAACACATATAACTATGTATAAGCAAATATAAATAATATATATGAAGCTTGCAACACAAGACAAAAGTAATCAATGTAATCACTTCAGCCACCAAAACATGAGATTTGCAGCTGCCAAAACAATTTTTAGCCAACAATTGAGATAAAAATCTCTGGTCAACAAAATAAACAAAACATTTCAAGTACAAATAAAAATTTCTTGCATCAATATCATATAACCCTGTACACTTCAACCTGTGCAACAAATCTTTTTATATCACCTTCATAATTCCAGTTCAATTCATTCAAGTCTGGAAAGAAAGAATGAAAGAAAAAACTTAAACAAACATCAAAACGAATCAACAAAACCAGAGATCAAGGAAGCTTCAGCTTGTAATTTCTCAGGCCTGTCTCAACATAAAAGCAAGCTCTGTTCATATTTTTTTTATGGAAAGCAAGTGAGTAACTTCACCTTAAAATTTAAAGTATAAATTAGTTTTTATGTTATTACCGTGATCAATATTATATCGTGAAGTATGTTTGAGCATTCACATTATTGAATTTATGAAGTATGGTGTATACAGGGATCTGAACATTTGTAACTTCCCTGTTTCCAGCTTTTGTTCATGTTTGATTTAAATTCAAAAACTTTAAATTAACCTCTGTTTAGCCTTAAGATTTAAATGAAATTTGTTAGTTTCATTTCAAACCTTAGTTTAGGATCTTACTTAAGTCAAAATAGTATTTATATGACTCTGGAAACCAAGAAATGCTGAGCAACACAATATAAGCAAAAATTCAAACATCATGATTTAATGTTTCAGGTTTTGGAACTGAAGTCTTACACAAAATTTTGATTTTTAAAACTAAAATCCCAATTTTTAAGTGAAGGAGTTGAGAGCAGTTCGTGGATGATCGAAATTGGTATTTTAACCAATTTCCGGCGACGTGTTGATCTAGAGGTGTCGGGGTTGTTCGAGGTGGTGGAGGAATCTACGGGGCGTCGGAGAAAAATAGCAGCGTGTCGATCAGAGGTTGGTGATGGCGATGGGAGGTCATTGAAGTTTGAAAACCTAGTTTTGGGTTGAACTGTAAACGTGATCACCGCATCATCCCCAGGGGATCGAGTTGCACGAGCTTTGGAGGATAGGTTCGTGGATAATCGGAGGTGGTGTGACCGTGATGGCGCGTCGTCTGATGGTCGGAGGCGCGAAGTTCGTGAGGTCTGTCCATGACTGTTGGTTCCAGTTTTCAACTGGATAACTCGATTTGGGATCGTGGCTTGTGGTTGTGGGTCGATGATCGGGGTAGGTGGCTGGAGCAATCGTGGACATGTGGGAGGCAACAAAGTTGGTCTGAACGTTGGCGGTGACGTGTGCACGTGCATGGCCTCGATATGGTGTCATGAGTTTGGGAGGGTGAGTGGCTAGAGTTGATGCTCGAGAAAGTGAAGGGTGGCCTCGGGATGGAACGCGAGTTCTTGAGCCTACAACCCTGTTTTTAAAGTTTAAAATAAAATAAAAAATACGTGAGGAAGAAGAAGAGGGAAACTCGGGGAAATGGGGGAAATAACTCGGGTTGGACTCAAGTAAAACTGGGATTTTCTCGGGTTTCGTCTCAGGAAGGAAACGAAGTAGGCTCGGGATTTTTGTTGTTAGCTATCTCTGTTTTCAACTTTAAAGAAATAAGTTTTAAAATGTTAGAGTATTACTTTAGCATGTAAATTTAAAAAGGTTTAAGAATTGGATTTAAACTTTATATAAGATAAATTGATTTCATTTTAAATCTACTAATAAAAATGAAATTTAAATATAAATTTGAGAATAAAAGTTTTCAACATAGTTGTGAGTGAAAAGTCGATCATTAATCAAAATGAGTTTTATCTCAAGTTAATGAAGACTTAATAATTATAATTCATTAATTATTACGTTAATTAGAATGGATAATTAATGCGTTGTATCAATTTAATTAGTAGTTGTAAGTTAAATTAATTAATTAAGGTTTAAAGATTAATTAAGTTAAAAAAAATTAATTTGTAAATTAAGGATTATTAATTAAATATTAATTAATGATTAACGTTGACAAATCAAGTGATTAAGCAATAATTAACTTAAGACTAATGTAATAAATTAATTAAGGTAATTAATTTGAGAATAATTAATTTATCAAATAAATTTATGAAAGGGATTAAGAAATAATTATTAATTAAGGAGTAATTAATTAGTTATTGTAATTAATTAATAATTAAGAATTAATTATAAATTAAGGGTTAATTAATGATTGATTAAAGAATAATTGATTAAATGATTTGTAATTAATTGATTATTAATTTACCATAATTAGCAAATTTATTCATAGCAATTAATCTGATTTAAATTAATCTGATAATAAAAATTGATCTATTTATGGATGTTTGGATTATATTGAATGGTTGAATTGTTTGATATCCCTAATATTGATGCTTTGTGATATATCTTGATTTATGTTGTGATCTGTTAGCTGGGATGAATGTAATAAATTATCTATGATGTAATTTATTATCTGTGGATGAAAGATAAGCGTTATAGTTTATACCGCTTATCATATATATATATTTTTGTATTTTAATCTGTGATGATTGAATGAAGTTGCACTATTTTGTATTAAATCCGTGGACCACACTTATACACACGCCAATATGGATTTCACGAGGAAATCGATTAAGTCACAGATTTTTGAATAGTTTTAAATTTGAATTTTAAAATTCAAATGTTTTGGAAATGGATTGGATTTAAAGTGAAAAGCTTTTGAAATGGAATTTCAAAGATGAAATTTATTTTTTGAATAACTTAATTGAGTTTTGAAATTTAAATATTCTGATTTAAATTTGAATTCAATATTTGAAATTGAATTCAATGATCCGGAAACTAGGGACTAAAGATGTTATGCTAGTTTATATGGGTTAAACTATTTTAAAGGTATTGGTTTGGGAATTTGAATTTAAATTCAAAGGCTTTAACTCGTATAAATATAGTTGGATCTTTCTAACATGGAAACTATTTGTTTTCAAATAATAAAAGCTTTCACATAAGTAATGAATCTCCAATTTGTGTTAAAAGGATTTCAAGGTTGAAATGATTTCCAAAGTACGAATAAATCTTTGAAATGTATTTTGAAGGCTATAAGCTAAATATTTAATTTAAAGATTTAAATAAATTAATCCTATTGAAATGGAATTGTTTTGAAATCTAGGAATGGATCTTTGTGAAAATGGGTGAATTTTGTGAAATAAATCTTTTGTTTAAAAGATTTGAAATGGTAATTAGTTTAAACCATTCGAAAGAAAGTTTTGAATCCTTAAGTTGTGACTTAATTGAAATCTTATATCCATATGTTTTAAATGTTGCGCTCACTATTCGGTTTAGCCGGGAGAGGACCATTGTGTCATATAACCCATTCCGAATATGTGATACGACGTATATGGATAACATTGAAGACCGGTGGTGAAGACCGGGTATTTGTGAAAATGAAAGGATAACCCGTCGATTGTCTCTGCATCAAGTCGCGCCGGTATAGAGATTCCCTAAGTGATGGGAAGTCCGATCGGGATTGTGAATACTCGGATTGCAAGGCCTTCTTTGGAAGTGCCTTTGGTTCTGTTCGAACCTGGAACAGACTTGTATGGATTGTATGTCTGACATTACACTTTGAGATATAAAACAGATTTCTTTCAAATACATATCTGTTGGTGGCGGAGAATTTATTCTCTTAGCTTAACACCCTTCTCTGAGACGTACGACCTCAGAGGTTATGTAGTTGAAGGTTATCAGCGATATACTCCCAATTTGGTAGTGTGGCATGCTGAGTGCTGCTGTGTGTTGACGATCATTTGTTGATCATTTATGACCAGAGCATGGATTTTTTATAAATCGTAGCTTTGTGGACGAGACTACATCAGGACCTCACACCCCGAAAATGGTCGAAACAGGAAAGATGCGGCAAGGTTATGAGGGTCGTGCCCTTTAGGGTGTGTCATTCCCTTCTGGTAAAGGGTGATATTAGGTATGGACCCCTGATATTTAACCTATGTGGTTGCTCCAATCTCATTTACTGTGTGGTTGTTGCTTAGAGGTGCCTCGGATAAAGGTCCCAAAGGACCGGGGAATGGCATGCTCGAGTAGTAGTTACCTAGTTACAGAGGTAACCCAGCCTTGTGTTGGCAGAGATCCAGTTAGGTTCTCGGGACATCCCGCCAGAGGCGATCCCATGTGGCAGTAGGAAGTTCCTTAGCCTGGCCATTTGTTGGAAAATCCAAAGAAACAATACGCGTCCTGTACGGTTTTAGTTGTATTACCTGCCATCTACTTATGGTGGCGCCCCACTGTTTGGATGATAGCTATAGTAGGCATAGTTTGGAATGTCTATGCTGGCTAAGATTTATATCTACTTTCGAAATTTTTTCTGCACTTTGCACTTATAATAATAATGTCAAAGAATTCACGTATCAAGCATGTTTGACTATCATAAGAAGAAATCTCCTCCAATTCTGCGTTTGCATTGTCTGTGTGGCGGGAGGTCTTATGGTAGTTTCATTTTCTAAAAGCATTGCGAATTTACTTTAAAATTCTCTTGTTGTTTGTGTTTAAAGATAAACTATTTTTGTTACTCACACCAGTCCCATGACTGATTCGGAGTTTATTGTTCCTTTCCTAAACTCTGGGTGCTCACTATTTTCCACACGAGCAGTCTAGAGTTGGGTTTTTCAGAGAGCTAGGTTCAGTGGATTATCTGGAGCTAGTTCAGTCTTTGGAGATGACTGACCTTGCTTAGCTTGGTGCATCGTTATTGAGAGTTCGAGCTATTTCTGGATTGGTTCTTGGAGATGGAGTTGCAGTTTTGGAGTTCTTTCTTGAAGACTATCTTGAGTTATTTGTTCCGCTGCTAATGTTATCTATTTTCTTTCCGCTGCTATTTTATTGTATCATATCTCTGATGTGTATCGATATCTATTGGATCATCTGTTGTATCAGATGTTGTATATTGATATTCTATTTCTTCCGCTGTGTTATTTACTTAATTGTGTTATAAGCTCCGGCGACTCGGATTTGAACGGTCGAATCTGCGGCATTCGAGTACGATGTAAAGTATGGATGTTGATTTTCGTACGCGAAAATTCGCATTCGTTACAATTTTTGTTCAGCAGTATAGCTGCGTTCTTATCAAACTCTAAAAATAAAAATTCATAACGAAGAAAATTAACGGCCGCAATAAAAAGAAATCTTCGATCTATAGAAAAAAAATCAAGTGGCTTATGTGTCGCGCACAAGAAAAGAGGGGGGTTCGAATATAATTCGAACGAAATCGATTTGAAAATAAATAAGAGGGCAGCTGCGTCGCGATGTCAGGATCGAGGCCGATGGTTTTGTGATGTCGTGAATTCAAGCGTAGGAAGATCGAGCGTGTTCGTTCGTGGTCGCGTGCGACACTTCGAGTCAGGGCGACCGCGATTTCTACAGTCATTCTCAACAAAATCTCTGGAGAAATTGAGTGGAACGGCGAGCTGAGTCGCGACGTTCTGATTCAAAGCTCGAATACATTGTCTGGGTGATGCTGCAGGCAGCGACGACTCGATGTAGGCTCATCGTGTCGATTTGGGGGAAAATGGCGACGATGCAGGCAATTGGATGGTGGTAGAATGGCTTCAGCGAGCTTGGAACTCGAGTTAGCAGTAAGTAGTTTTAATTATTTATCTACTTATGTATTAATAATATATATATATATATATAATTTGAAGGAAATATAAATGAAATTATCCACTGTTTTTGTTAATTTAAAATAAAATGAAATATATCTAAATTCTTACAGTATAGCTATATTAAATAGTTATGTCTTTTTTAAAGGAGATTTCTTCTTTTTTTAGGATTTAATATATAATTTGTATAATATACAGGAATTTTAAAAGTTGAGGATTTTATTTAAAAATTGGATTTTTGAACATAAGATATTTTATAAGTATATATATATATATATATATGAAGTTTCAAAAGAAAATAAATGTATATTTTAAATTTACCAATTTATTAATATATTATGAAAATAATTTGTTTAACTGGTTAATCAATTATGTTGGTTACTAAAAATAATTTACTAAAGGAAAATGATTTTAAAATAATTTAATTACTAGTTTAAATTAAATAAATCTATTAAATGGAAAATTAATTCCTCGACTAATTCAAATATCAATAAAAATTATATAATTGTTTATACAAGGTCAAAATCGGGAAGGAAACAAGCTGGAATGGAATGGATTGTAAAATAAAAGCAATGGTGAGATCTTCTCACTCAATATGAAAAAAATTAGAATTTCAATTTTTGATTGATTATTTGTTGTGATAGTGTGTGTGTCTATATATATATATATATATATATATATATATATATATATATATATATTGGAGCGATTGATTTCCTGTATTATATAGCAGATGAGACCCTATGTGCCGCATAATAGCGGTTGATATTATATAATCCCATATACCGCGATATTCCACCTCGAAGTGGAATTGGTATTTAATTGTTGTACTAACATCTGTGGATGCAGGAAAACAGGTTGGAGGGATCCCACTGGATTCCTCACATTGTTGAATTTATTTGTATATGTTGTGATGTGATAATCTGTGAATGATTATATTGGTGGTTGAAATTTATTAAAGGCTACAGCCGAATATATTTTTGGTATTCTAGGATACCAAAAATATAAAAATTGGATTTTTGGAAATTAAAGTAGAAAATTTTAAGTATATTAATTTTAGAGGATTGAATAAATTCTAAGTATAGGCAAAAGATTTTAATAATGGACTTTAAGTAATATTGTTTAAAAAGTTAAAGAATTTATTTTAAAATTCAGATTTAAAATCTAAATGAAGGTGTGAATATTGGATTAAAGATTTTTGAAATAAATTTGGATAAATAAAGGAATAATTTTAAAATGGAATAAATTTTGAAAATCAATTTGGAAATTGATTTGGTGTTTAAAAATAATTTTTTTGGAAATCAATTTGGAATTTGATTTGGTGTTTGAAATAAATTTGGAAATCAACTTGAAATTTGATTTGGTGTTTGAAAGTGAATATTTGGAAATCGATTTGAAAATTGTATATCAATGGATATTTGGAAATAAATTCACAATGGAATTTATAAAAGAACGGGAAATTTGTTTTAAAAATAATATTGGGTTATTTTTAGAAGTGTGGAAAGAAATTTACGGATTTGGAATGTAAATTTAAAATAAATCAAAAGGGATTTATTAATTGATTTAAACGAACCATTTCAGAATGGAAAGTGTATTTTCCTTAGGAAGCCGAGTATGTTTTCAAAGTAGCTTTCAAAATATAAATCAAAAGTTCTAGAATTAGTTTTAAAAAGAATGTTGTTAGAGATTTTTTTTTTGGAAATTGTTTTTAAATCTTTAAAGTGAATATTATTAAGTTAATTATAGAAGTGATTTTAAAGATTGAATTGGTATTTGATTTAGAAAATGGTTATTTTAATAATTACATTTTATCTAATAATTTTATTTTACAATTATTTGGACTTGAGTTTTATATGAGATATTGATATAAAATTTCAGTAACTAATGTTTTAAATAAAGTGTTTAAAAATAATTTTCATTATAAAGTATTCCCAAGTATATATTTTGGGATAAGTGATTATTTAAATTATTTTGAAGTATTCAGACTTGACAAATTTTTCAGTGGGAATAAATAATATTTGAAAATTTATTCCACATAAGGAAAGCGATTTGAAATTTGTTTTCAAAGTGTTGAAGTGTTAAAATATATCTTGCGAAGATACTTTGAAAATAAATAATTTGGGAGAAACTATTGAATCTGGTGATTGTTGTGAATGTTGTTTGATAGTTAAATAACCGACTATCAATATTGGCCATTAAATGGCATTTGAATTTCGATGCGACCATTGGTCGAATTCCAAATGGATATTCGAAAACCACATTGAATCTTTGTGATGGATCTTTTATTTAAAAGATCAAAGTGGAAATTTATTGTGATTTACTTGAAATCTGAATAACCACTTATTTTTAAAATAATCGCTCATAATTCGGTTAAGCCAGGAGAGGACTTTGTATCATGAAACCGATTTCGAATAATGATACGACGAAATGAGATTTCATTTGAAGATGGTGTTGAAGACTGGGTATTTTCTAAAATGAAAGGATTACCAATCGAATGTCTTTGCACCGAGTTGCTCCGGTATAGAGATTTTATCACCCTTTGTGATGGAGAGTCCAGACGTGATTAGTGAATATCCGGATTTGCAAGGGCTTCTTTCCTTAATTGGAGGAAGTGCCTTCGGTTCCGTTCGAACCCGGAACAGACTTATGTGGATTTAAAAGTGGTTTTCTGGTATGGAGGACAGATTATTTAATTAGTGGTTGTTGGTTGAGAAGCGCCTCGGATAAAGTTCGGTCTAGACCGAGGGGTGGCACTCTCATGACAGTTAGTTACCTAGTTATAGCGGCAACCTGGCCTTGTGTTGGCAGAGAGCTGGTTAAGTTCTCGGGGCGTCTCTCCAGAGGCATACCCTTTCGATGAGGAAGTTCCTTTGCCTGACCATTTATTGGAAATCCAAACAAAAATAATACGAGCCCTGTACGGTTTTGGTTGTATAACCTGTCATTTACTTATGGTGGTGACCTGCCATTTAGATGGTAGCTATAGCAGGTACAACATAATGGTTGTATGATGGCTAAGATTAATATTATACTTTCGAAATATTTTCCATACTATGCACTAATGATAATATTAAAAAGATTTTATTCTCAAGAATGTTTGACTATCATAAGGAGAAATCTCCTCCAATTGTGCGCTTGCATTGTGTATGAGGGGAGGCCTTATGGTAGTTTCATTTTCCAAAAGCATAACGGATTTCTTTTTATTTTCTTTATGCAAATAACTTTTTTAAGATCTCACACCATTCCCATGACTGTTCTTGCTTAATACAACGTGATAGGGGGTTCTCGCTTCACGTTTGGTGGCGAATGGGAGACTCTTACCCCTACATGTCCCTGGGAAGGGTTGGTTAACCGGTTAGGTGATGAAGTCGAAAGGCTGGCCGTAAAAGTAAGTTCAGGGAACCATTGTATGCAAAGCCGTGGCTGTGATGGTTGGAAAGCCTACCAGTCGAGAGTGGCCGCTGTCGATGGTTGAAAAGCCTAGACCGTTACATTTTGGTGCTAGAGCAATTGGTTAAGCGGCAAACTTGGCTCTAGCGAGGATTACTCATTAGAGATAGAGTTAGTAGTACTCTAGAATGAGTTTGAGTGTAATACTAGATATAAGAGAGTATTTGTTAGTGAATATAAAATTGTTTCATATTGTGTTGACTTATCGGTTGATTGTTTATAGATTCTGGTCGGTGCAATTTGGCCAACTGTATCGATAGGGGTTTCTAAACTCTTAAACAAGATAAACCGACACAGTATTGTTTTAAAATGAGGTAAATGAAATAATTTTACCCAAATTATTTTTGTATATAAAAGAAATAATTTTCCATAAATTATTTTAATATATGGTTGCTTGGTTGTTAGGAAGTGATAATATTAAATTATTATCATTGATTATTGAATAAGAAATAAAATTTTAACCAATAGCTAAGGAGTAAATTTCTTATGCAAATGGATTTGTAAATATATACTGTAAATGTGATTTATAATTTGAAATAGAATTCCAGAGTAATATTTGAAAATAAATTGGAAGGATTTGAAATTTCAAGATTTGAAAATTTTAAATTCCATTTGAATTTGAAAATGATTTTCAAAAAGTTTTGGAAAAAATAACGGTGATATTATTTGGGGAAAATATTTTGAATTGAATTTGAAATCTGATGGAATTTGGAATTAAAAATATTTGAAAATGTTTCTAAAGAAGGGAAAAGCACTAAACTCTTTTCGGTCGCTGGAAAATAATTCCGATGATGATCGCGACATCATCGATGTTCATTTTTGAGTTACCAGGAGAGGAATTGCTGCCAAAATGTTTTAATTAAAGTTATTTGCAAAAAAAATTGGTTTGGTTTTGGACATTAAAAGATAATTTGAACTGATTTCAAAAATGATTTTGAAATGTTGGAAAGACTCTAGAATCCTATTTAAAATACTTGTGGAATCGTAAGAGGTTTGATAATTTATTAAATTTGGAAATTTGCTTGAAATATAAATAAGTTGGAAAACTTATCAAAGCTTAAAATTTGAATTGAAACTGGATATTTATATTAAATTAAATTAAGTAAAATGGAAAATTTGTCAAGTTGGACCAAATAGAACAAAGTATTAAAATAAAATTAGTAAGTGAAACTAATTAAAGAAATGAAAAATTAAATATGGTTTGAAATGGATTAGATTCAATATTTATAAATGAAAGATAAATTGAATTCATATAGAATTGGAAATCCAGTTTAAATATAAGTGTTTATAAACCAAAGTGGTGAATCAGAAATAAATATAGGAAGTATATAAATTATTTATATCAAACTTAAGAGAAAGGTGGTTAAATTCTTAAGTAAAATTAAAGTCGGACAATATATTGAGTGAAGGTTTAATGAAAGTGGTAAAGTGAAAATTGTGAATGGATTTCAAAATAAATGGTGAATAAGTGAATAGAAATCAATGTAAATGTGAATAAAGGGGAATTGACATAGCTAATAATTAATTGGAATAAATACGTAGGATATATGTATATTACTTTATTCGCATAACGATTTGATCCATAATTCGAGCATAGAATTTCGAGATAGTTATATCGATCCGCGTTGGGATTTTTCACTCGATTTTCAACGACAAACCCTTGATATGGATTTTTGGTTGATTTTGGAAATTCTCTATCATAGTTTACGGCTATGCAAGGAGAATGACGGTTTCTGATCAAGAAACCAGATCTGAGTCCGCATTAGGAAGTCGGGTGGACGACACTAGTTCGAAAGTGAAATTATGTGATCGAGTAAGCGATCGAAATTGGTATTGCGTACGAATGATATTAGTACATCGTACGGGCTTGAATGAATATGGAAATTTTGTAAAGAAATGCGCAAAATGATTTTTGAATGTTGAAATTGGACATTATTACTAGTAGGATATACATGTGTTATAAAGGAAAAGGAAATTGGATTTTTGATTTCGAAAATAAATTTGAATTGCATTAAAAAGGTATGTATTTTAATTTCTATATGAAATTTGATAATTTTTCTTGTCTAGCTACTTGGCTTTTTGTTTTTTTGGAAATCTGGGGGCCCGTTTGGCATTTTGTAGTCGTACTGAGCTAACCGCGCAAAGGAGAGGCTGGCGAAATTTTTCGAAAATTTTAGGAGTTAGAAAATTTTTGAGAAAATTTTGATAATTTAAAATTTTAATTTGAATTTGAATTTCAATTTGAATTGTTAAGAAAACAATGTTGTTTGGAAACTATGGAAGATTTTGGAAAGTTAGTTGAAGTGATAATGGGTCTTTAATAAAAAGGTTTGTTTTGGCAAGTTGATAAAACTATTTGGTTTTAGGAAAATGATAAACGAGTTATGGATCATTCTTCTTAACAAGTAATTTCAGGACAAAATTCTTTTAAGGGGGAAGCATGTGATGACTCAAAAATTTTAACATTTGAAATTGAAATATTTAATTGATTTTAAATATTTGAAAGTTAATTTAACTTGGATTTCAAATATCATGGTTTGTTTGGCAATTGAATTGTTAAATTTAATAATATGAAATTGGGTAAAATATTAAGTACTAAGTTTTTTAGGCTTGTTAAAAATATTTTAAAAGCTTAGAAAAATTTATATTGATGATACTGAAGATAATGGAAGCTTTAGAATTGAATTTTGAAATGTTTTGATCAGTTATGAAATTATATCGTTTAAATCGATATTTAAAAAATAGCCTTCCGAGACACAGTCTCGGATTTCAACGAAACCAGTTCCATTGGATCGTAATAGTGTATTATTATCGGATTTCAATTTTCGCAGCATTTGGATTTGTCGTGTGGCTGTGCGATAAATAAACGCACTGAAATTTATATCGAAATTTAATTTGATAACTGCTTCGAAAAGCTATCTTCTCCATACGATCGAATTTGGCCTCGAAATCTTTTCCATTGCATTCGAAATAGGGGTATAACATTATAAACACCTGGCAGCGTGCCTCGAAAGGAGGTCGAGATTTTGAGTTGCGTTATCATAACGATTTAAATTTAAATTTGAATATATATATATATATAATATAATATTATTTCACATGGTAAATTACACGTTTCTCCTCTCTTCTAACACCTATACGAAAGAAATGACATTCTGTCCATTTGTCAAGCGCACGTAGAAATTTAAAACACGTATCTTCTCTTTAAAAAATAATAATTATAAAATAAACAAAGAAAAAATGAAGCCTCGTTTTTGTTCAGCAGTATAGCTGGATTCTTATCAAACTCGAAAAATCACAATTTAGAACGAAGACAAATAATGGCTGCAATAAAAAAATATTCGATCTATAGAAAAAAATCGAATGGCTTATGTGTCGCACGCAAGAAAAAAAGGGGGTTCCGATCAAATTGAACGAAATCGATTTGAAAAAAAATAAGAGGGAAGCTGCGTCGCGATGTCAGAATCGAGGCCGGTGGTTTTGTGATGTCGCGAATTCGAGTGTAGGAAGATCGAGCGTGTTCGTTCGTGGTCGCGTGCGGTACTTCGAGTTTGGGCGGCCGCGATTTCTACAGTCATTCTCGACAAAATTTCTGGAGAAATTGGGTGGAGCGGCGAGCTGAGTCGCGACGTTCTGATTCAAAGCTCGAATACATTTTCTGGGTGATGCTGCAGGTAGCGACGACTCGATATGGGCTCGTCGTGTCTATTTAGGGGAAAATGGCGACGATGCAGGCGATTGGATGGTGGCAGAACGACTTCGGCGAGCTTGGATCTCGAGTTAGCAGTAAGTAGTTTTAATTATTTATTTACTCATATATTAATAAAATATATGTATATATGTATTTATAATTTGAAGGAAATATAAATGAAATTATCCACAGTTTTTGTTAATTTAAAATAAAATAAAATATATCTAAATTCTTATAGTAAAGCTATATTAAACAGTTATTTTTTTTGAAAGGAGATTTCTTTTTTTAGGATTTAATATATGATTTGTATAATATAATGGAATTTTAAAAGTTGAGGATTTTATTTAAAAATTGGGTTTTTGAACGTAAATGATTTTATAAGTATATATATGATGTTTCAAAAGAAAATAAATGTATATTTTAAATTTACCAATTTATTAATATATTATGGAAATAATTTGTTTAACTGGTTAATCGATTATGTCAATTACTAAAACTAATTTATTAAAGGAAAATGGGTTAAAAAAATTAATTATTGGTTTAAATTAAATAAATCTATTAAATGGAAATTTAATTGCTCGACTAATTTGAATATTGATAAAAATTATATAATTGTTTATACAAGGTCAAAATCATGTAGGAAATAAGCTGGAATGGAAATGGACTGCAAAATAAAAGCAACGGTGGGATCTTCTCACTCAATTGGAAAAAAAATTAGAATTTCAATTTTTGATTGATTGTTGGTTGTGATAGTATATATTGTAGTGTATATATGTAGGAGTGATTGATTTCTCGCATTATATAGCGGATGAGACCTAATGCGCCGCATAATAGCCGATGATATTATATAATCCTATATATCGTGATATTCCACCTCGAAGTGGAATTGGTATTTAATTGTTGTGCTAACATCTGTGGATGCAGGGAAATAGGCTGGAGGGATCCAACTGGATTTCTCACATTGTTGAATTTATTTGTTTATGTTGTGATGAGATAATCTATGAATGATTATATTGGTGGTTGAAATTTATTGAAGGCTATAGTTTAGCCGAATATATTTTTGGTATCGTAGGATACTAGAAATATAAAAATTGGATTTTTGGAAATTAAAGTAGAAAATTTTAAGTAAATTAATTTTAGAGGATTGAATAAATTCTAAGGTATAGACAAAAGATTTTAATAAATGGATTTTAAGTAACATTTTTTAAAAAGTTAAAGAATTTATTTTAAAATGCAGATTTAAAATCTAATTGAAGGTGTGAATATTGGATTAATGATTTTTGAAATAAATTTGGATAAATGAAGGAATAATTTTTAAATGGAATAAATTTTGAAAATCAATTTGGAAATTGATTTGGTGTTTAAAAATAAATTTTTTGGAAATCAATTTGGAATTTGATTTAGTGTTTGAAATAAATTTGGAAATCAACTTGGAATTTGATTTGGTGTTTGAAAGTGAATATTTGGAAATCGATTTTAAAATTGTATATCAATGGACATTTGGAAAATTAAATTCACAATGGAATTTATAAAAGAATGAGAAATTTGTTTTAAAAATAAATATTGGGTTATTTTTAGAAGCGTGGAAAGAAATTTACGGATTTGGAATGTAAATTTAAAATAAATCAAGAAGGATTTATTAATTGATTTAAGCGAACCATTTTAGAATGGAAAGTGTATTTTCCCTGAAAAACCAGTATGTTTTCAAAGTAGCTTTCAAAATATAAATTAAAAGTTCTAGATTTGGTTTTAAAAAGAATATTGTTGGAGAAATTATTTTTGGAAATTATTTTTAAATCTTTAAAGTAAATATTATTAAGTTGATTATAGAAGTGATTATTTTAAAGATTGAATTGGTGTTTGATTTAGAAAATGGCTATTTTAATAATTACACTTTATCTAATAATTTTATTTTAAAATTGTTTGGACTTGAGTTTTATATGAGATATTGATATAAAATTTCATCACTAATGTTTTAAATAAAGTGTTTAAAAATAGTTTTCATTTTAAAGTATTCCCAAGTATATTGGAATAAATGATTATTTAAATTATTTTGAAGTATTCGGACTTGGAAAATTTTTAAGTGGGAACAAACAATATTTGAAAATTTATTCCACGTGAAGAAAGTGATCCCAAATTTATTTTCAAAGTGTTGAAGTGTTAAAATATATCTTGCAAAGATATTTTGAAAATAAATAATTTGGGAGAAATTATTAAATCTGGTGATTGTTGTAAATGTTGTTTGATAGTTAAATAACCGACTATAAATATTGGCCTTTGAACGACATTTGAATTTCGATGCGACCGGGGGTCGAATTCCAAATGGATATTCGAAAACCACATCAAATCTTTATGACGGATCTTTTGTTTAAAAGATCAAAGTGGAAATTTGTTGTGATTTACTTGAAATCTGAGTGTAACCACTTATTTTTAAAATAAGCGCTCATAATTCAGTTAAGCCGGGTGAGGACTTTATGTCATAAAACTCATTCCGAATAATAATACGACGAAATGAGATTTAATTTGAAGATGGTGTTGAAGACCGGGTATTTTTGAAAACGAAAGGATTATCTATAGAATGTCTCTGCACTGAGTTGCTCCGGTATAGAGATTTTATCACCCTTTGTGATGGGGAGTCCGGACGTGATTAGTGAATATCCGGATTTGCAAGGGCTTCTTTCCTTAATTGGATAAAGTGCCTTCGGTTCCGTTCGAACCCAGAACGGACTTGTATGGGTGTTTGTCTGACGTTACACTTTGAGATGTAAAGCTAGTTTCTATCAAATTCATTTTTTTGTGGGGGAGAATTTATTCTCTTAGCTGAACACCCTTCTCTAAGACGTACGGGCTCGGAGGTTATGTAGTTGATTGTTAGTAGTGACACATTCTCAATTTGGTAATATGGCATGCTAAATGTTGCTGATCATTTGTTGGTCGAAACATGGCTTTTGTGAAAAGCGTAGCTTTGTGGACAAGACTTCGTCGGACCTCACACCCCGAAAATGGCCGAAACATGAAGGATGCAGCAAGGTTATGGGGGTCCCGCCCCTCAGGGTATGTACATCTCCTTCTGGATAAAAAGTGGTATCTGGTATGGAGTCCAGATATTTAACTTGTGTGGATTTAAAAGTGGTTTTGTGGTATGGAGCCTAGATTATTTACTTAGTGGTTGTATACCACTTTGAGAAGATTTTAACATCTGTGAACTCTAGACATGACATTTTATGACTAATAATACTTTGTTTCCCACCTTCGTCTTGTCTCTATAATGTATATCCCCTCTTGTTTCTCCATATACATACTTTTATCCTCTTTTGTATTGTGTATCTTCATGTTGAACTTATTTGTTTGTCTCTTTTTAATACTCATGTACCTGCAAGTTAACTTACGGGTTCTTTTGCATAGTTGTATAGGTGTTGTCATTAAAATCCACCAACAAAGGTTCCAACATTCTCCTCTTTTTAAATGATGCACCTATATAATTTTAAAAATATTCATTCTATATAAAATAATATTAATATGTTTCAAGCTTCCCCTTAGTATAACATCTCTCCCTAATTATAAATCTTCCTCTATCAATATGCATATAAATTTCTCCCCCTTTATCATTATCAAAAAGAATGAGGGAATATAATAAATTTTATAAAATATCTTGTAAATATTAGGATAAACCCAATGTTAGTTAGGGAGAAAATAAATTAGATTTTATCATATCTCCTGAAGTTCGTATTTCATTGTAAGCATGTAATTCTATTAAATGTATGGAATATCCTTTAAAATTCCAAAATCTATCTTTTCCTTTTGTTTCTCCAAGTACCTGCAATAAATAATAATTATTTTCGTTACCCACTTACTATGTTAGGGTCCGGGGAGTTAGGTCTTGGAAAATCATACCTATTTGGGTGTGGCTGAACCTTTATAAATATAATTTTCATTATTAACTAACAAATCAAAATAATTATCAATGTATTTTTCTCTATTTTTCCAATTAACAGAAACCCAAATACTTAGATAATTTTATTCATATTTCCCGTCAATGATTTTGCACTTCTAGAGATATTATAAACATTATTGGTCATAGCAGAATTTCTATAAAAATTTGATTTAGATTTTACTCGAAATCTAGTACTAGCACTAACATTTTTACTATACATGAAAGCATGTCTAGTGCTATTTCTATGATCAGTTTAATATATCCTAAACCACTTTTATCATGTAAAGGTCTAAAACTGGATAAAATAAAGTTTAAATCATTTTGACCTTTATTAAATTTTGTGACTTCATTTTTAAGTTTATCAAATTTAGATTTAAAGTCACAATTATTATTTTCAAAAGAAATATTACTATTTTTCAAAATATCAATTTTCTAGTTTAATTAAGATTTCTCCTTTTTTAACGTACAGTTCTCATTTTTGAGAAGAAAATTTTGAGATTTTGAATTATCTAAAGATGATTATAATAAATCATTTTGTCTTTTCAAATCCATAATTTCTTTTGAAAATTTTTCCTTTCTTTTTCAAACATTGTATTTTGTGCATCTAGAAAATCTTTAAGAGCCTCAAAATTATTTTTCAAAGCATCATGTTGATTTTCTAAATCTAATTTCTCATTTTCAAGTTTGATTGGTTGCATCTTTTCTAAAATAAGAAAATTAAGCTTTGAGATTTTATCGCATATACTAACTTATTCATTATTCTCATTTACTGAAATTTGTAAATCAGAAAGTACCTTTTTACAGTCCTCATAGGTCGTTGCTATGATGGTTTCTAGCTTTTTGCTTGCTTATTTCGACCGGGTCTTTTTTTGGCCTTTATTCTATGATGTTGTGACGATCAACAGAATTCCAGGCTCTGATACCAAATGAAAGTCACTATGCTCTGATACCAAATGAAAGTTACTATGCTCTGACACCAAATGAAAGTGGAGGGATGGATCATAATATGGAATAGTAGCTAAGATATCTACTAATGCAGAATAAAATGTAAAAGTAAATAGTAAAGTAGATGACACTAGGGATTTTTATACTGGTTCAAACTCCTATTCTACATCCAGTCCCAGACTCCTTCTAGAATTTAACTATCAACCCTCTCTTAACCCGAAGGAATAGATAGTACACCGTTGAGCAACCGAACAAGACTTCTACCATCTAGACAACTGAATAGGACTTCTACCGCCTAGACAACTGAACAATATTTCTACCGCCTAGACAACTGAATAGGACTTCTAATTGCCTTGTCAGTGTAGAGCAAGAATAAGAAGACTCCACTATTTGCAGTTCCCGTCTTGCACTAACAACATGTCCCTCTAATCTATCATGCGGGTTGATTTCCATTTAGGTGTTATGTCTATTATTTACAACTAATCTGTTCAATCTTCTATGCATGTACGATATGCCTAACCTCCTTTGAGGTATAACTATATGTGTGTTTGTGTGTGTGTATTATATGCGTCTATATACTTATATATATTAACGATGTACTACCCAAAAAAGCCCGGACACTTAATAATTCTTAAATGAGGAGGAGGTAGACCAACGACCATTTAATATCTTAACCCCGAAGCAAGCCCTCCATAACGTAAACGCTAATCAATCGATTCTAACTACAGAGACTGATGACCCCTATATACGACTTTATAATATAATTGTCGTATTATTAACATCTCAAAGACCCATCTAAGGGTTAACTAGCCTACCTTCGACAAACAACCAACCAACTAATTAAACTTTGAGAACTGTGTGTGTCCCATACGGATTCCACACTAGTAGGAAGCAAGGTATAATTTGAGTCTTTATTACCGACAGCTCGGGACCGCTGATGAACTTAGCCTACATGCTAGCCCTACTACTCAATACTGGTCCAACAACAATCCTGACATAGCTCGCTGACCTTCCATAGTTGAAATCCCATTTAGATTAACCTCTTATTAGAAATGAAGCAATCATTTCCTTAAAGTACCGAACCATTTAATACTTCAAATACGAGACGAATCCTTGGTATATTTTCCCCTACCTATGCGCAAAGCATATCCCTTCCCTATGGGCCCTATGGTTAGAGATGTTACGCATCTATAGTAAGTATACACAATTATTGGTAGCCTCTAGATTAAGGACAGACTTCTGTTGTGCAACTCTACTGACTCGCATCCTAACCGACTAAAAAAATCAATTATCATAGACCTAAATATCTAACCAGGCCCACTAATTCACGCTTATCCTAAATGTATAATTAAGGCTATATAATTTCCTACTACGAAAGTTATACTGCGTCATAGCATTTAACTTTTATCTTGCACTTATTTACTATATTCCATAAATGTCAGTTGTCTGTAATAAATTATCATTATTATTCCAATTAGACAATCTCTAACAACCGTTATTTATTTTATAATTCAACCCATTATGCCAATTCCATTCCCCACTAATACCGTATAAATCCTTTAACTAGTTCTATTAAACGCATTTATGTCCCCGTTTAATTCCTGTAACTCCCTAGTAACTTCACATTTTTGCCCTATTAATTTTGGAGTTACTATCTCCTTTCCATCTACACCTCCTAATTCTATAATTTGTTATGCTATTATAACTAGACGTCCTAATTATAACTAATACGAATATCGTGTGTGTGTGTATTTAATTTGTAGGCATGGTTATAGTACGTACATACATACATACATACATACATACATACATACATATATATTCCAATTCCTAACACATTAACTCCTATGCTTAAAATTTTCAGAATATTAATTTCCACGTTTTAGTTTATTAGACTTAACCTTACCAAAAAGATTACCGTTATAACTTTCCATAAATTACCCAACATGAGCTTAGTGCTCCATTTACAAGAAATTATTTTGTTTTCTTTTATTGGCAGTGCAAGCTATGAAAAATATTATCCATACTTTACACATCTCTTTTCTTTTAGGTATATTCCTTGTTATTTCAAATGATGCACTTTTTATACATTTGTGGAATTAGATAATTTATGAAAATTATATGGAAATAGATACAGTTAAATTGTACCCTACTCCTAATAAATTAAAATACAAAAATTCATATTCTAAGTCAAATTACGGCAATTTAAACTAATAATAACATTTCACAACCTAACTATAAATTTTGAATAAATTTTACAACTTTATCAACATTCAACTTTAATAATTTATGGATTGATTTCCAAATTTTCAGATTATGATGTAAATAACATCCTATTCTAATTACCTACCTTACAGAATATGTAGGTAATATTCCTATACGTTAGTTTTAAGCTTACAGCTCATCAAAACTTATATAGGCATAATAATTAAATAAAATTCAATGGTATAAATTCAATGTTATCGATAAATTACATAATTTTCCACTCACCTTTCTAACTTTTCAAATTTCCCATATCTGAATTCATCCCTTTACTTAACTCATTTTCCATTCTAATCCAAAAGAATATGTATAACAAGATATATGTACACATACTATTAGAATTACAGATCTGAGAAGAGATTTGAGGTTAAGGTGAACATAGGTTTATAATTATGAAATTTACCCTTTTCCGCTATATTGATTAGCTCCTCGCCTTCTCTTTTATTTTCCATCCTTCTTCGATTTATACATATAATATAATATTTTTATATTTAATAGAAATAGTGGAGAAGGAAAAATGGTAGAGCTTCGCTAGTTGGTTTAGAAAATACAAGAAGAGAAGTGAGGGGTTAGACCGGTATTTGTAGGCCCTCGAAGTAATCATATTCGTTGGGTTAAGATGATTAAATCTGGACCGTTTAGTCAAGGTTCAACCCTAGCCGCTAACTTCATCACCGGTCAACCACCCCCAATTAGCAGTCGACCAGGCCAAGCAAGGGATTCGGCCAGTGGGATCCACACTATTTATATTATTTATTTCCTATTTTCGTTTTTAATTATTTTCATTTCAAAAACTTCAAATGCTGTTAACTTCTTCGTTTGAACTCCGATTGTAAAACTTCGAATATGAAAGTTGCTCAAAAAATCACCACAAACACAATGGTACAAGTTTTATGGCCAAATTATGGCATTTACTCACATTTCAATTTTGAGTCTTGTTAATTAATTATTTATTACCATTTATTTTTACGGGGTGCTACATTCTCCCCTCTTTAAAATAATTTCGTGCTTGAAATTTCTCAAGGGTTGAATCATGTAACATAATGTGCAACCAATCTATGTTATCCAACCAATTAGTGTACAGCCAATTTTGCAGCCAAACGTGTACAAGTGCACAGTATATCACAACATATATGAGATGCATGCTGAATAATTCTAAATCGATACCTTCCATATGAATGCATTTTTTAAAATCGTTTTGAAAATATGATGCAAACAACCTATCTACTGGTAGTTAATATGTATGCAAGATTTCAAAAATCAAAAGTCCTTTTTCACACAATAATTACCATACTCCTACGAGCAGGAGTATGGTTCAACCAATTTTGCATGCAATTCTTACCATCCAATACCTAACGCATAGTTTCTAACATCCAAAAATATTGAAAATTCATATTTCTAAATCTATACTCCTATGCCGAAAAAGAATTTAGATGATTTTTTTATATTTCCACCATTCTTTTGGATACCTATTCCGTTGTACTTTGAAACCTTCTCTTTTGCCCTTAAATTTTATCTAATTTTTTCAAGTACGATTCGCATAAGGAGATTTAATTTTGGATGTTAAAACAGAATCATCCTAAACCCAAGTTTTGTCTCACTATCATCAAGGTGGAAGTAGAAATTCCACAGCCAAACCAACATTTCTCTTGTTATTATCTATGTTTTGTATACGCCACCCTTGTCAGACAGTATAATTCATATTCATTAACACACCAATCATCCCTATGCTAAGCGTGTGGCATTTGAAAATAAAAAATTCTCTCATTTTTCATAAAAACATTTTCCCCTTTCCTATCAAACTTGCGAAATAGTTCGAAAAATTAAATCTTCAAAAGAATTCAAATAATTTTTCAAAAGCATTTAAACAAAACTTTTCAAAAGCAACTGAATACAATCTTCAAAAGTATTTCAATGCAATTTTTCAAAACATTTGCCTTTCCTTAGAACAAATCAAGCTACATCTTAACATAATTGGGACTCAGTTAATGAGTTAATGCATATGATTGACCCTAACATTGTGCAGTTAATCCTAGATTTGAGGAACCTTTCCTTTTTCTCTAGAACAAAAAAATACCTATAAGCTTATTTATAAATTTTAGTCTTTAAGGAACAAGGATAGTGACCCATGATCTCGCGACAACCCTTCCTTGTCCTCCACTTGCTAAATTTTGTTTTCCTAAAATTCTAAAGTTTGGAATCTAAGCATTCTTTATTTCTATTTGCTAATCTAATTTCCTAATTTATTTTATAAACTTCCATTCTTACCTACATTTTATCGCTAGTTAAATGTTCTTATGAGATCTCCTTATTTATACTATTTCCCAATATATGTGTGCGTGTAAAGACCTGGAAATTTTAACAATTTAAATAACGTAATTAACTAAATTTTTCATGAAATTAAATAATAAATTTTTGCAATGAAAATTTGATATTTGGAACATGTCTATTTAAACGTAGCAAGTGTCAGATTTTCATTATAAAACATGTAAGTTTGTTTGGTTGTGAAATTTTAATTTTAAAATTAGTTAAATTTATGGAAATAAAATATTTTTGAAAATTTTTACAAAAGAAAATTTTAAAACATTTTCTGAGTGAGACGACGTATTTAGTTTCGCCAAATTTGGACTGCTCTAGCCCCATTTATTTTATTTTTGGTGATTTAACAGTAGTTTTGGCAGCGAAAATCGAGTTTTGGTAAGAAGGTCGTGTCAATCATACTATGTACCATTTTGTTCGTCTCATTGCGCTGATCTCCGTAGTAAATTCATTTGCACATTTCGGCTTCTGGTATACGGTGAAATCTGCGAAATGGTTAGCCGTATCGGTACCCATTTTTGTCTTTTGGTTTCCCTGTGTCCTTACAATTATCCACCGGGAGAAACCAATGGTCATTAGTTTTTGTTATTTCCTGAAATTTAGGTCCTGGATTTTTTCGTTCCGCCATTTCAATTTATATTTTCTATGTCATCTTATATTGGTTCGTTCATTTTTGTTCATTCTCTCATCCCTCTTCTTCTTTTTGTTCTAATTCATGTAAGAAAAAATAATAATAAACAATATAAAGTATGCTTATTTGCTTTGAGGTCCTGCTCACGACACCTGGCCATATTTGCTCACCCCCCTCCGCATCAATCTCCTAGTGCTCCATCTTTTTGGCGAAACCCTCCCCCTTCCTTCTCCCTTGCTCGACCGCCCCACCACCGCCTTTTCTCTCTCCGCCATTAACGCCTTCGCTCGGACCGACCTCCACCTTCTCAAGCCAATCCGAGCAGCTTCATGTCCACCACTGTTGAGATCCCTTCACCAGCTGTGCCTACCTCCCCCTCACACACCCGTCACCAAAGCCTAGCGCCTTCCGCTTCCAAGCTTTCCACCGTGCTCCGCCACTGCCCAAAACCACCCAGCAGCCACTGTCTCTTCCCAGCCTTCCACCTCCGCAAACCCGCCACCAGCACCACCTAGCTCGACTCTAACCCCACAACAACCACCACATTTCCACTGCTCCAACCCTCCACTACCTCAAAACGACCGCCGGCCTCCACTTCCACTTGAGAGACGATCACCCATCCTCTCCCCATAGCCCAACTAGACCCCCCAATCGAAGCCTTCCCTTGACCAACTGACAACCCTGTGCTCCGCCCGCCCCACCAGAACAACCTCTCCCTTCGACAACTCGAACACCATCCCCTACCATAACCTACCAACCGACCACACCCTCACTCTGACCAAACGCCACCTAGCAGCAAGTAGCTCGCCTCACACCCCTCCTACACCACGAACAGCCCCTCCTTCTGCGCCTTGCTTCAGCCAAACTCTGGCGCATCGGCCATTTTTCCTTTCCCCTGGCCGAAACTTCTTCTTTTCCTTCTCTTTTATAAAAAATAGAGGGGAAGATATATATATATATATATATATATATATATATATGTATATTGCTTTGGTTTATCGAATTCTCAAATTCTAGTTGCATTGTGCCGCTTTCGGAACTAGTCGCAGCCATCTTTTTGTTTGTCGCTGTTCCGATTTTTGTACAGTAGCTTCTCGCTTTGTTTCACTGCGTGTCCATGTCTGTTTGCTTATTCCCGTTGTTCTCCAGCCTTGAAAGGTAAGTGATCACTCACGATTAGAATTCTCATATTTAGTAAATTTAATCCACATGAAATGACAATTGAAATATGTTGTTAAAATTTGAATTTGTTTGAAATTTAATTGTTAGGTATGATATGTTATTATCTACATTTGTTAACCTATGTTAATTGACATATGACACCATAACAAGTTGTGTGTGTGTATGTATACACATTATATTTTAAGTTGTTAATTATGATCCATACTTGTAATTGATATGTTATGATATTTTAAATTATTATGCTATTGTTCTCACACTGCAAGGTCCTTGTTAGTTTAGGAAATTCCCATGGGTTAAAATAATACATACCTGAACGATATTATAGATTAGGGAAAATCATAATGGGTTGAAATGATAAACCCAAGTGATTTTATTGATTTTGAAATTTTGGGGTTGAGGCTTGAAATGATATATATACCTGTAAAATTTAAATTATTGCGGATTGAAATGATAATCCATACCACTTAACCATATGATAGAAAACTATATACGCACACCGTTGGTCTATTTTTAAATGATTTTCAAAATTTTGAAAAAGAAAATATACGTGTTTTGATTTTAAAATACAATATAAAGAATTTATTTTAATTTTAATATATGTGTAAAAGTTAGATTTTTAAATAATATGTTTTGGAAATCTTAAATTTATAAGTTAAGTTTCGAAAAGGTAAATTTTAAGATTTTACGTATATCTTTATTGTTTTAAAATATATAAAATTTAAAATAGATTTAATAATAAGATCTAATTTGATAATAATTAATATAATAAAATTTAATAAGAACTTAATTTAACTAATATATATATAATATGTTTTAAATATTTATTTAGATTTACGTTAATATTTCAAAATAGATTATTGTAATAACTCTAATATATATAATATGTTTAAATGTTTATTTAAAATTTATATTAATATTTTGAAAGTAGATTTTTTGATAACTTTAATAAATAAAGTTTGGAAAGATAGATTTAAGTTGATTTGTAATTTATTTGTTTAAGAATTTATTGTATTTAAATAAAAATTAATTTGAACTTATTGATTTTGAGATTTTAAAGATAAGATTTTATAACTTGATAACTTGATTTTGGTTAGAAGGTGATTAAATGAATATTTTCAAATTTAAATAAAACTTAAATTGAATATCTAATTTTGATTTAAATTTGTAATTTGAGATTTTATTTAACTTGATTTAATTAAAAGCGATTAAGTGAATATTTTCAAAATTAAATATAATTGAAGTTGGATATTTAAATTTTGATTTCAAATTTGTGATTGAAATTTCATTTAAATATTTATAAAAAGTGATAAATTAAATATTTTCAAAATTAAATGTAATTGAAGTTAGATATTTAAATTTTGATTTTAATTTTAAATTTGTGATTGAAATTTTATTTAAATGTTTATCAAAAGTGGCAAATTGAATATTTTCAAAATTTAATATAACTTAAGTTAGATATTTAAATTTTGATTTTGATTTCAAATTTGTGATTGAAATTTTTGTTTAAATGTTTATAATAAGTGATAAATTGAATATTTTCAAAATTTAATATAATTGAAGTTAGACATTTAAATTTTGATTTTGATTTCAAATTTTTGATTGAAATTTTATTTAAATGTTTAGAAAAATGATAAATTGGATATTTTAAAAATTAAATATAATTGAAGTTAGATATTTAAATTTTGATTTTGATTTCAAATTTGTGATTGAAATTTTATTTAAATGTTTACAAAAGGTGATGAATTGAATATTTTCAAAATTAAGTAAAAATTGAAGTTGAATATTTATAAAGCGATTTTAAATGTTTATAAAAAATGATTTTTATAAAATGGCCATGGTGTGAAATAAGCGTTTATTTGTTAAAGTGACGGGGATCAGATATTCTCAAGCTCTCTGCCAATACCCAAACCACTTTAATAAGTGTGCACATGGTGGAGAATCCAGAACGAAGTAGGATGGTTTGGCGAATGTCTGTATGAGGTATGAATGCAACCCTGACCCCTCGTGTCAGCTTGATATGACCAAAACATGAGCTATACTTAGGCTAAGTGAGGTCGCATCTTCGATCAAGCACGCTTCTTTGAAACCATTCTATTACTTTATGATTTGATTGGGTGCACCTTTGATTATGGGAACGTGTCTCGAGATGGACGGTAGTAGCTATTATGCGTTACCACCTGCCCGGTTCCGCAAAATAGTAGTATCCTACCCTAGGCATTGCCTCGCGTGCCTTGTCATATGCCTTATCGTGCCCATTACGAGTTTGGTTTACCTACGGAGTGCTCACTGATATCCCACCAGTTTGGTGGAGTTTATAGTACTGTATAGACTACGACATTTATAGAAAATGTGTTAAGGAGAATATGGGTAATGCCTTAATGCTATATTAATATTTTACTTTACTGTAGACATTCTCTATATAGCGTATTGTACTATGTATATAGATAGTTTGATGGATCCTTAAAGGATGGGAATCCCAAACATCCTTTTAGTTATATTGCATTTCACTTGGACATTTCACCTGAGTTCATTTACTTGCATAAGAATGTTAATCCCGACTTGAATGTTTTGCGTTTTACTTTATGCTCGAGTCAGCCTAAGTGTTATGGCATTTGAAACTCACTTTTGGAGCTTGGAGCTTCACTTGAAGGTCTATCTTTCTTCTATTCATCTTTTTAGTATTTCAATTATTTTCAATTTTTTATGTTCAGACTTGTCATTTGCTTTTGTATTGAGACTTCTATGTATTGGATTTCTGTTGTATTTTACTATAGACTCTGATGTTCTGAAGTAGCTTCATGAACTACTACTATTTCCGCTGCTTATTGTTGTATTACTCTGTGTCTATGATTCTGTGATTGATTTATTTACTATATACTAGGTTTTGCCAAATATAAATTAACAATCTATTGTCTTGAGCAATTCAAGTCTGACATGTGTGGATTATTGTCGATTTGAATGGTTTGAAATGACGGGTCGTTACTCGTGGTATCAGAGCTCTGGTTTAGAAAAAACTTAGCATATGGAGTAAAAACTAATTAGAGATAGGGTAGTAATACCCAAGAATGAGTAAAATTAATTACAGAATCATCTTCGTTCGAGCTTGAAATTATTTGTTAGGGTCCTCTTTGATTAGGATTTCTTTTGAATTTTGGAACTTTACCTTGGTTCTAAAATCCATTCATGTATTTTCCTGTTCGTGTTCTTCTTGATACTAGAGCATCCCATAGTTTTATTTCTGTTGATCCCAGTAATAAATTTGAGCATATCTTGCAGCCTCAATTGGCAACTTCATCCTTATGTGTGACGAATCATATGGACGGTCCCGCCAACCTTAGTTGGATTTGTAAAAGGGAGAAACTCCTTTACAACAGGCATCGATTCACCGTATATTTCTATGTCCTCGATTTTGATGCATTTGATAACTTACTTGAAGGTGATTGGTTAAAGCATTATGATGCTGTTATTTCTTGCGAAGCCCAAACTGTTTCTTTAATAGACGACTAAGGAAATTCTCTTGTGATCGTATGTCGAATGTCTTATGATTATGAAGGAAGTTTTGTCTTTTCGCTAGATGCTTAGCCTAGTGATCTTGACTCCACCCCTGATATCAAACTATTTTCGGATGTCTTTGGTGAAGTCACTTCTCTTCCTTCCAAGCGGGAAATTGAATTCTGCATCGATCTTATTCTTGGAACTCAATCTGTTGTCCTTCCTTTCAGACGAATGGCACCCAAAGAGGAAGTCGAGATAAGTAAGCAGATTACAGACTTGTTTTCCTAGGGTTTGATAGGCATAGTTTTTCTGAATAGGGAGCAGCCGTGGTCTTTGTCACCAAACCTGATGGTTTTTCGAGGATGTGTGTTGATTATAGAGAGTTGAACAAGATAACTCTTAAGAACAGATATCATATGCCTTGTATCAATGATATGTTTGATCAGCTCTACGGAGCTAAATTATTCTATCAGCTGGATCTTGCCATCGGTTTTCACCATCTTCATGTAGCTAAGGAGAGCTTCCCAAGGTAGCTCTTTGAATAGAGAATGGTTTCTATAAATGGTTAGTCATTCTCTTTGGATTGACCAGCGCTCCAGCCTTCTTCATCGATCTCATGAATCGCGTTTTCCACGATGTTCTCAACAAGTTGTCCTGGTTTTCATTGATGACATTCTAGTCTTTTCTAAGTCTGAGAAGGAACATGAGTCACATTTAGACTATGTGATGGAACCTCTTAGGAGTCATCGGTTGAAAGCCAAATTTTCTAAATGCCACTTCTAGAGGGATGAAGTCCGATTCCTTAGGCTCATTATTTCTGAAAATGGAGTCTCAATTGATCCAGTTAAGGTCGTCGCAATTAATGTAAGTCTATCAATATTTCCCCTTTTGTAATTTAATTATCTTATCTTCCTTTTGAGCCTATCTTCTTAGTTAGAATTCTCTTTGATTAGGACCCTCTAAATTTGAATTCTATTCTTATTCTAAAATCCATTCTTGAATCATCCAATGAGAGAGCGTATTTGTAATTGATATAAAAATGTTTTATATTATGTTGTTTGAGTTATTAAGTTTGAATTTTGGGTTTCGATCGATTCATCTAGCTAACGCAATCGATAGGAATTCCAAAACATTTAAACAGACCAAACTGACACAATATTGTTTTCCAAATTGGTGAATGAAATAAATTTATGTATGATCATATTTTATATATAAAAGATTAATTTTATGAAATTGGATAGTTAATTGAATTGGTTGTTAGAAATGATAGTACTAGATTATCATTTATTGTTTTGTCAACATTCCTAAACTGTTAACTATTGTTGTATGTTATAAGGGGATGAGAATTTTAAAACATGGTTTACAAATCTGATTTGCAAGTGAAATGAATTTAAATTAAGGATTTGAGAATTTGATTTTCGGTGCTTTTCAAAATTTAGGTTTCAAAGTTTTGAAAAATATGTTATTTGAAAGTATTTTCAAATGGAAATTATTTCGAAAGATTATAAAAGAAGTAACTAAGTACTCTCCCCTTATGTCGCTAGAATATAATTTCGATGATGACTGCAACATCATCGACATTCGTTTTCAAGTCTCAAAGTGGGGAGACCACTTAGTAGCTTTGCTACATATTTGTTTGAAAAATGGATTTGATTTGAATTTCTTGAGTATGATTTGATGTGCAAATATATGTGTATGTATATATTCATTTCAAAATGGTTTGAAGCGAAACCAAAATTTAACTTTTAAGTTTTATGTCAAGTGATGGTTTTCAATTATTGAAATGAAGCAATTTTTTTAAATAATTGGAGCGTCTAAAATGGGAAATGAAATTGAAACAATTTAAAACAGTTGAACTAGGATAAAATTAATTTGTACAATACTCAATTGCATTCTTAAACATATATAACTTATCTGAAATATTGAAAAATTAAAATGTCCATGTGAATATGTAATTTAGGGATATAAGAGAAAACTTAAGTAATAAAAATGTTCAGACTAAATTTTGCTTAATAGTATTAGTTCCTGAGATGATGGATTTGATGACAACAACTTTAGGACTTGTTATAAAATATAAATACTAATATTCTTGTCTAGATATATATGTATATGTAGGTTATATATATGCAGGTACTGAGCATAAAGACTGTACAATATAAAAATTCAAGACTGAGTATAGAGATTCAAGACTTATGAATTCAAGATTAAAGGAATCAAGACCGAAGACTCATGAGTATCAAGAGTTCAAGATATCAAGATAAGTAATAGAGTCTAGATTTATGTTAAAACTTCATAATAGTACTAAAATCGTTATTCGGATTTTAATCGTGGAATGGAATTCACCTTCTCGCTTTAATAGTGAAATAGAACCCACGACCTCTTTAGTGGGATGGAACCCACGATCTTCTCTAGTGGAATGGAATCCACAAAATTTTTAAAATGATTTATTTTTTTCAAAACTATCTTTCTAAAGTCATCTCTACCAATTTAAATATATTTTCCTTAATTCAAAAACTATTTTTAAAATAATCTCTTGTTTTTTTACAAAAATCTCTTGATTTTAATATTTTAGCTTTAATATATTTTAAAGAAATCTATACATAGTTTTTAATATTACTTTTATATTATAGATTATATATTCTAAGGTTACTTTCTAAAACTCTTTTATAAGTTTAAACTATATTCAAAATGGTTTACAAAGTTTAGAAATTGTTTTGACAAGTTTTAGAATAGAAATCATTTTAAAGCAAAATATTTTTTCAAAAATAACGTAGACATGTCGACATTCCTCATATCACCATGTCGAAATGATAGCCATAGAGTTTAAATTCCAAATTTTCAAAAGAAGTGTCTATTTGTCATAACCTTTCGCGAGTGGACATGACTGTTGTTCTCCTATAAATATCAGTTGTTTTCAGCAAATTTTAAGTTAGTTTATTCTTCATTTCTTCATTCCTTCTTCTCCACTCAAATATTCTCTTATTTTTCAAATGCTTTAACAAAACTCTACCAAAATTCTAAGTGAATCAAACTCAATCATCTCTAGTTTGATTATCTGTCACTCTCACTTGAAGATCTCACTGCTATTCAAAGCTATAGGATCATTTTAATAAAAGAACAATGTCCCTCTCTCTATCAAAGTGTGATTGGAAACAGTATGGTTCTGGCCTATAAACAAATTAGTGTGATTGTAGCCCGTAAATCAATTAGGTGATCTTGTAGTCTTGTTAAATCAAGAGAGTTTTCCCTGGACTCAGGGACAGGAGGGTGTATCTTGTGGCTTTTAAATCGAGGCTGTAAGATCAACATTATATATGAAAAGAAATCTATATAAGAAATTGTGTGAGACTAGATGTAGGGTATCTCCGAACCCGTATAAAATTCTAGCGTGTTCTTTCCTTTACCGCTTTCATTTACTATTTGCATCTGTGCCTAATTCTTTGATTGTCTCTATTTTTGTGAAATTGCATCTGTATGTGTTTAATTTGAAAAGATTTCGAAAATTCAATAAAATCCATTAAACACTATTCACCCCTCCTCTCTAGTGTTAATCCGGCCTTAAGATCTGTAATCCGCATTTCCTACATTTGGTATCAGTGCATTAGTTTTAAAAGTTTCCATGATCTTATTTTTGAAAAGTTTACAAATGGCTGCCAACGCTGGTAATGTCAACACTATCCCTAGTTCATTTGTAGAGGGTCAACCAACTGCTAGCCACCACTTTTTAATGGCAGTAACTATGCATATTGAGCACGTAGGATGAAAATCTATCTACAATCAATAGGATTAGACACTTGGAATATCATACGAACTAAGTACATTGAACCCACAACTGATTTTGCACAGTGGACTACTGAGAAAAAGACTGTAGCACGAAACAATTCCAAAGCCATGAACATTCTATTCTATTCACTTGATAGGAATGAGTCTAATAGAGTGTCTGTCTGTAAGTCTGCATACGAGATCTAAAAAACTTTGCAAATTACTCATGAAGGAACAAGAAAAGTTAAACAGATCAAAATATCTATCTTGACCAATCAGTTTCAATTAGTCAAGATGAATCCAAATGAGTCCACTTCAGACATGTACAGTTGGTTTCAAGACATTATGCTCTCATTAATTGCATTAGGAAAGAACTTTTCGAAAGAAGATCAAATTAGAAAAATTCTAAATTCACTCACTCCGGAATGGCATCAGAAGACTCTAGCAATTAAAGATGCTAATGATAATAGTACTCTGAAAATTGAAGAATTGATTGGGAATCTAATGTCGTTTGAAGTAAAAATGCAAGGGAGAAGAGAAAGCAAGGCCTCGGAAATAAAGTCAATAACGTTCAATGCAATAATAAATGGTTCAGAGTCAAACAGTGACGACGATGAAGAAATAGCCTTGATAACAAGGAATTTTAGAAAGTTTTTGAAATACAAAAAGATGAAAAATTACAAGTGAAATGATCATAAGAATTATGGAAACAACAATAAAATTCAAAACAATGGCAGATGCTACAATTGTAATGAGCGAGGCCACTTAAAAAGTGATTGCCCGCATCCGTATAAACATAAATTTTCTCCAAGTAATGATTCGTCAAAAAAAAGAAAAGAGAGCATATACCGCTACACTAGACAATTCAGACTCATCCTCTAGTGATGAAGATCAAGAGACGAAAAATTCAAACATATGCTTTATTAGCTATTCACGATTCTGATGATCTCGGAAATACGGATCTAAAAATAGGTACGTATTTAAATTATATCGATTAAAATTTCCTATTTGAATGTTTGATTGTTTGCATGATTTTAAATTTCTTGCTGTCTGAATTTAAAAATTTTATTTTCAAAATAATATTATTTCGATTATATTTTATTATTAAAATATCAATATTAAAGTGTTATTATATTTAGTATTATTTTAGATAAAATATAAACTAGATTATAGGATATATATATATATATATACAAATGTTAAATAAAATAGGAAAAATAAGTCACATGATTTAAGGGACCTATATCGACATGACCCTCCCCCCTATGTCGGCATCCCTCCAAAAATTTGAAATTCAAATTCGAACTCAAAACTTTGAATTTTCCACCACCATTTGACCAACTCCAAAGCTCTGAAAATGTGTCTCTTGACCAGAGAATATGGCTCCTATTTATCTTCTTAACTTTATCCTATCTTTTCACTTTCATTTCAAAATTCAAACTCTCTTTTAAACTCTCAAGCTCTCTACTGTCTTCAAAAATGGCTACCTCAAGCACTTCATCCACCATTAGACTGTCCAAAGCCACCAAAGAGTTCCTCTATAATGATCCGGAAGCTATTAAGGCTTACATAAGCTATGTAAACTTTGGAAAGGTCCATAGGGGAAAATTTGCTATCTTTAATGATTTTTCTTCCTATGAAATCAATGTTCTTTTTGAAGAGAATCAAATTCTTAGCTTAATTGATGATTCCCAAAATGATTTTATTTCTTATCCAAATCTTGTCAAAATGATTTGTGCAAATTTTGATCATGGTTTTTACGAAGGAAATGAAGGTAATCGTGGAGTAGCGTTAAAGGAACACGCATTGTTTTAAGTAGTGAAATTTTGGGTAACATTGTTGGTTGTAAGTATACGGAAATGGATCTTTCGAATTTTCAAATCGACGACATAATCGTGAGACATTTCATCACATTTTTGAAGGAGATGATAACTTTGAATTTATATACTGAATTTCCGTCCTAAAGCTAGAATTGTAAACCTTCTTTCAATATACCATAACTCCAAGATCGGGAAATTTCAAACACCCTACTTTAAAAGTTTGTAAGGCTCTTTTTGCTATGTTTGGGCACTATGACATTAATTAGGCACAAGTGATTTTGGATGAACATCATCCGAATTTTTTTACTTTAAGTGAAAACATTTTATATCATGGGATTTATCCCACTTATATTTTTAAAGTGTTGACTATGAGAAGGAGGAGTTCGTTTCTAGAAATGTGTTTAACCATGCTAACATCTCTTTCATTAAAATTCCATTTGTGTTTCAACCATATGAAACACTTGCCGAAAAGGATGAGAGATTGGCTCATGAAGAGATGGAAGAAGATGAGGAGGAGGAAGAAGGGGAGGAGATGGAAATTGAAAAGAAGGGGAGGAGGAGGAAGAGACTTCATTGGAAAGCATCGAATACCCTATCACTCCTAACAATCCATCCAACAAAACGCTTCTCGAGAATCAAAAGATTATCGTGGAAAACCAACGGATTCCTAAAAGATCCATTAGTAAAATGTTGGATAAGATGTCCACCAAAATGGACAAGTTCTTTGGGAAAGTGAGTCACAAGCTTGGATTATCATCATCTTCGTCATCCTATGACTAATACTAGTTTCATTTCATGCTGTATTAGTTTGTATCTCTCTTTAGTTAATGTTATGTACCGTTTATGTAAGGTTAAATAAATTTGTCAATGAAAATATTTTATTTCTGCTTATTAGTTCTAAAATATCTCTGGAATGCTTGTTATAATATTATATAAGTTTATATATATATAGACTTGTAGATAATATAAAGAAACAAAGAAAATTGCCAAAATTAACAGGGGCATGTCTGCATCCCCCTACCCCCCCCCCCCCATGTCGACATGTAACGGCCAGAAAATGGTTTTCATTTTGAAATTGAAATTGACAAAACTACCTTGTGTCTTTTCATTTCAAATGACTTTTTAACTCTTTACGTACCTGTTTCTTCCAAAAAAATGCATACTTTAAATTCTCTTTATTTTCTATTGAATTTCTTCATATTTTATCAAAAAATGGCCGCCCTATTTATAATCTAAGTGAGAATCTTTAAGAAACTCTTAATTCCTTTAAGGACATACTTACTTTTATCCTCGCAATCAACGTCACATAGAACTAAGCCAAATGAAGAGGATAAAAGATGATCTTAGCCTTCAACAAAGAAGTACTTGAAGCGAGTTCAGAAGGAATTCTAAACAAAGATAATGAAGAATGGGATGATATAAAGGTAGATCCTATCATCGGTGAAGAAGGATGGGTTCAAGTTCTAAGAAATGTTTGATTTGACATACGTGGTTTGATTTGATTTGATTTGGTATGGCTTGGATTGATTTGAATTGGTCTATAATATATGATTGAACATGGTGTGGTTTGATAAGAACTTGATGTATATATTAATTGATTATGTTTGAAATTTTCATATCTCTCACATTTACCTTACTATATTTTATTCATATTATTATCTATCTCATTTATATTCTATTATATTATGTTATTATCCTATACAGTGCTATAATAAAAGATTTAGCGGAGTTATGTTGTTTAGGATTAGTTTTTGTAGATGACAAAGGGGGAGAATTATAAAATAGGTCAATTAGGCTTAGATTAAGGGGGAGTTAGTAGATTAAGAGGGAGTTGTTGGAATAAGGGGGAGTCAGAGTAGAATTAAAGTTTAGTGGAATATATTTTATCAACATAGATTGTCATCATCAAAAAGGTAGATATTGTTAGTTGTTGAGATGACGATTTTGATGACAAAAAACTTAGGACTTGTTACAAAATATAAATACTAATATTCTTGTCTAGATATATATGTATATGCATGATATATAAATATGCATGCACTGAGAATGAAGACTGTGCTGTATAAAGATTCAAGATTGAGTATAGAGATTCAAGACCGACTAATTCAAGATTGAAGAAATCAAGACCAAAGACTCATGAGTATCAAGAGTTCAAGATACCAAGATAATTAACAGAGTCTTGATTTATGTTTAAACTTCATAATAGCACTGAAATCTTTATTCGGATTTAAATCGTGGAATAGAATCCACATTCTGGCTTTAATAATGAGATGGAACCTACAACCACTTTAATGGGATGGTACCCACGACCTTCTCTGGTGAAATGGAACCCACAAATTTTTCAAAACGATTTTTTTTTCAAAACTCTCGTTTTAAAGTCATCTCTATCAATTTAAATATTTTATCCTTAATTCAAAAACTATTTTTAAAATCATCTCTTGTTGTTTTAGAAACTATCTCTTGATTTTAATATTTTAGCTTTAATATAGTTTAAAGAAATCTATACTTAGTTTTTAATATTACTTTTATATTATAGATTATATATTTTAAAATTACTTTCAAAAACTCTTTTATAAGTTTAAACTATATTCAAAATGGTTTACAAAGTTTAGAAATTATTTTGACAAATTTTAGAATAGAAATCATTTTAAAGCAAAATATTTTTTCAAAAATAACATAGGCATGTCGACATCCCTCATCTCCCATGTCGACATGGTAGCCGTAGAATTTAAAATTCAAATTTTCCAAAAGAAGTATCTATTTATCATAACCTTTCGCGAATGGACATGGTCATTGTTCTTCTATAAATACCAGTTGTTTTTAACGAATTTTAAGTTAGTTTTTCTTCATTTCTTCGCTCCTTCTTCTCGACTCAAATATTCTCTTATATTTCAAATACTTTAACAAAACTCTGCCGAAATTCTAAGTGAATCAAACTCGATCATCTCTAATTTGATTCTCTGCCACTCTCTTTCAAAGATCTCAGTGCTATCAGAATTATAGGATCATTTGTAATCAAATAAGTGTGTCGAGTCTCTCTCTATTAAAGTGTGCTTGGGAACGGTGTGATCGTGGCCCGTAAATCAGTTGGATGTGATTGTATCCCATAAATCAATTAGGAGATCTTGTAGTCTGGTTAAATCAAGAGAGTTTGCCCTGGACTCGGACATAGGTGGGTGTATCTCGTGGCATTGAAATCGAGGTTACAATATCGACATTATATTTGAAAAGAAATATGTACAAGAAATTGTGTAGGACTGGATGTGGGGTAACTCCGAACCAGTATAAACTCTGGTGTGTTCTTTCCTTTACGCTTTCATTTACTATTTTCATCTGTGTCTAATTCTATGATTGTCTCTGTTTTTGTGAAATTGCATCTGTATGTGTTTAATTTGAAAGATTTCAAAAATTCTGTAAAATCCATCAAACACTATTCACCCTCTTCTAATGTTAATCCAGCCTTAAGATCGCAATCCTCATTTCCTACATTTAGTATCAGAGCATTAGTTTTCAAAGTTTTGATAATCTGATTTTTGAACAGTTTTCAAATGGCTGCCAACACTGGAAATGTCAACACTATCACTAGTTTGTTTATAGAGGGTCAGTCTACTGCTAGACCACCACTTTTTAATGGCAGTAACTATGCATGTTGGGCATGTAGGATGAAAATCTATTTACAATCTATAGGACTAAACACTTGGAATATCGCACAAACTGAGTACATTGAACCCATAACTGATTTTGCACAATGCACTGTTGAGCAAAAGACTGTTGCACAAAACAATTCCAAAGCTAAGAATATTCTATTCCATTCAGTGGATAGGAATGAGTTTAATAGAGTGTCTATCAATAAGTCTGCATAAGAGATATGGAAAACTTTACAAGTTACTCATGAAGGAACAAGAAAAGTTAAACAGACCAAAATATCTATCTTGACCAATCAATTTCAATTATTCAAGATGAATCCAAATGATTCCATTTCAGACATGTACAGTAGGTTTCAAGACATTGTGCACTCACTAATTGCATTAGGAAAGAACTTTTCCAAAGAAGATCAAGTTAGAAAAATTCGGAGTTTACTCACTTCGAAATGGGATCAGAAGACGCTAGCAATTAAAGTGGCTAATGATATTAGTACTCTGAAAATTGAAGAATTGATTAGAAATTTGATGTCGTTTGAAGTAAAAATGAAAGGGAGAAGAGAAAGCAAGGCCTCAGAAAAAAATCAATAGCGTTCAATGCAACAACAAATGGTTTAGACTCAAATAGGATGACAGTGAAGAAAAAGTCATGATGACAAGGAATTTTAGAAAGATTTCGAAATACAAAAAGATGAACAATTATAAGAGGAATGATCACAATAATTCTGGAAACAACAATAAAACTCAAAACAACAGAAGATGCTACAATTGTGATGAGCTAGGCAACTTAAAAAGAGGTTGTGTGCATTCGCATAAATAGAAATTTTCTCTAAGTAATGATTCGTCAAAGAAAAGAAAGAGAGCATATACTGCTAAACTGGATGATTCAGACTCATCCTCTAGTGATGAAGATCAAGAGATGGAAAATTCAAACATGTGTTATAAAGTTATTCATGATTCAGATGATCTCAAAAATATGGATCTAAAAATAGGTACGCATTTAAATTATATTGATTAAAATTGCTTGTTTAAATGTTTGATTATTTGCATGATTTGAAATTGCTTGTTGTTTGAATTTAAAATTTTGACTTTCGAAATAATATTATTTTAATATTAAAATATTAATATTAAAATATTAATATTAAAATGTTATTATATTTAATATTATTTAAGATAAAATATAAATTAGATTATAGGATATATATATATATATATATATATATATATATATATTAAATAAAGTAAGAAAATAAGTCACATGATTTAAGGGAACCATGTTGACATGACCATACCCCCCATGTCGACATCCCTCCAGAAATTTGAAATTCAAATTTGAATTCAAAACTTTAAATTTCCCACCACCTTTTCACCAACTCCAAAGCTCTGAAAGTGAAAAGATGTCTCTTGACTAGAGAACATGACTCTTAGATATCTATTTATCTTCTTAACTTTATCCTATCTTTTCACTTTCATTTCAAAATTCAAACTCTCTTTCAAACTCTCAAGCTCTCTACTTTCTTCAAAAATGACTTCCTCAGGCACTCCATTCAACATAAGACTGTCTAAGGCCACCAAAGAGTTCCTCTACAATGATTCAGAAGCTATCAAGGCTTACATAAGCTATGTAAACTTTGGAAAGGTCCCGAGAAAATTTGCTATCTTTAGTGATTTTTCACCTATGAAATCAATGTTCTTTTTGAAGAGAATCAAATTCTTAGCTTAATTGATGATTATTAAAATGATTTTGTTTGTTATTCAAATCTTGTCAAAATGTTTTATGTAAATTTTTATCGTGGTTTTTATGAAGGAAATGAAAGGTAATTGTGGAGTAGCGTTAAAGGAACGTGTATTGTTTTAAATAGTGAGATTTTAGGTAACATTCTTGGTTGTAAGTATACGGGAATGGATCTTTTGGATTTTCAAATCGATGAACATAATCATGAGACATTTCATCACATTTTTGAGGGAGATGATAACTTTGAGTTTATAAACCAAAATTTCCATCCTAAAGCTAGAATTGTAAACCTTCTTTTACACTATACCATAACTCCAGGATCGGGAAATTTCAATCACCCTACTTTAAAAGCTTGTAAGGCTATTTTTTTGCTATTTTTGGGCACTATGACATTAATTGGATGCAAGTTATTTTGGATGAACTTTGTTCGATTTTTTTTACTTTAGCTGAAAACGCTTTATATCACGGAATTTATCTCACTCAGATTTTTAACTACTTTGGTGTTGATTATAAGAAGGAGGAGTTCGTTCCTAGAAAAGTGTTTAACCATGCTAACATCTCTCTCATGAAAATTCCATTTGTGTTTCAACCATATGAAACATTTGCCAAAAAGGATGAGAGATTGGCCCATAAACCGATGGAAGAAGAAGAGGAGGAGGAGGAAGAAGGAGAGGAGATGGAAACTGAAAAAGAAGAAGAGGAGGAAGAAGAGACTTCATATGAAAGCATCGAATACCCTATAGCTCCTAACAATACATCCAACAAAACTCTTCTCAAGAATCAAAAGATTATTGTGGAAAACCAGCGGATTCTCAAAAGATATGTTAGTAAAAAGTTGGACAAAATTTCCACAAAATTGAACAAGTTCTTTGGGGAAGTGAGTCACAAGCTTGGATTATCATAATCTTCATCATCCGCTAACTAATACTAGTTTCATTTCATGTTGTATTAGTTTGTATTTCTCTTTAGTTAATGTTATGTATCATTTATGTAATGTTAACTAAATTTATCAATGAAAATCTTTTATTTCTGCTTATTAGCTCTAAAATATCTCTGGAATGCTTGTTATTATATTATATAAGTTTATATATATAAACTTGTAGATAATATAATGAAACAAAGCAAATTGTCAAAATTAACAGGGGCATGTCAACATCCCCTACCCCATGTCGACATGTAACGGCTAAAATATTTTTGTTTTGAAATTTAAATTGACATAACTACCTTGTGTCTTTTCATTTCAAATGACATTCTAACTCTTTAAATGCCCATTTCTTCCAAAAAATGCATACTTTCAATTCTCTTTATTTTCTATTAAATTTCTTCATTTTTTTAATCAAAAAATGGCCTCTCCTATTCATAATCTAAGTGAGAATCTTTAAGAAACTCTCAATTCCTTTAAGAACATATTTACTTTTATCCTTCGCAATCAACGTCACTTAGAATTTAGCCAAATGCAGATGATAAAAGATGATCTCAGCCTTCAACAAAGAAGAACATAAAGCAAATCCAGAAGGAATTTTGGACAAAGATATTGAAGAATGGGATGCTATAAAGGCAGATCCTATCTTCGGTGAGGAAGGATGGGTTCAAGTCCCAAGAAATATTTTATTTGACATAAGTAGTTTGATTGAATTGATTTGGTATGGTCTAGATTGATCTGAATATGGTGTGTAATATATGATTGAACGTAGTGTTGTTTGATAAGAACATTATTTATATATTGAGATATTATGTTTGAAATTTTCATATCTCTTACATTTACATTACTATATTTTATTCATTATTATCTATCTCATTTATATTCTATTATACTTTGTTATTATCCTATACAATGCTATAGTATAAGATTTAAGGGAAGTTATTTAGTTTAGGATTAGTTTTTGTTGATGACAAAGGGGGAGAATTATAAAATAGGTTAGTTAGTCTTAGATTAAGGGGGAGTTGTTGGAATAAGGGGGAGTCGGATTAGAATCAGAGTTTGGTGGAGAAACATAGGTTCTCATCATCAAAAAAGGGAGATTGTTAGTTCCTGAGCTGATGGTTTTGATGACAACAACCTTAGGACTTGTTATAAAATATAAATACTAATATTCTTGTCTAGATGTATATGTGTATGTAGGATATATATATATATATATATATATATATATATATATATATATATATATATATATGCAGGTACTGAGAATGAAGACTGTACTGTATAAAGATTCAAGACTAAGTATAGAGATTCAAGACCGACGAATTCAAGATTGAAGAAATCAAGACTGAAGACTCGTGAGTATCAAGTGTTCAAGAGTTTAAAATATCAAGATAAGTAACAGAGTCAAGATTTATGTTAAAACTTCATAATAGCACTAAAATGTTTATTCGGATTTTAGTTGTGGAATGGAATCCACCTTGTCGCTTTAATAATGGGATGAACCTATGACCTCTTTAGTTGGATGGAACCCACGACCTTCTCTAGTGGAATGGAATATACAAAATTTTCAAAATGTTTTATTTTTTTCAAAACTATATTTTTGAAGTCATCTCTATCAATTTAAATATTTTAGCCTTAATTCAAAAACTATTTTTAAAATCATCTCTTTTTTAAAAAAAACTATCGCTTGATTTTAATATTTTAGCTTTAATATATTTTAAAGAATTCTATACTTAGTTTTTAATATTACTTTTGTATTATAGATCATATATTTTAAGATTACTTTCTAAAACTCTTTTATAAGTTTAAACCATATTCAAAATGGTTTACAAAGTTTTGAAATTGTTTTGGCAAGTTTTGGAATAGAAATCATTTTAAAGCAAAATCTGTTTTCAAAAATATCATAGGCATGTCGACATCCCTCATCCCCCCATGTCAATATGGTAGCCGTAGAATTCAAATTTCAAATTTTCGAAAGAAGTGTCTATTCGTCATAACCTTTCGCAAATGGACATAACCGCCGTTCTCCTATAAAAACCAGTTGTTTTCAATGAATTTTTAAGTTATTTTTTCTTAATTTATTCACTCCTTCTTCTCCACTCAAATATTCTCTTATTTTTCGAATGCTTTAATAAAAATCTGCCAAAATTCTAAGTGAATCGAACTCGATCATCTCTAGTTTGATTCTCTGCCACTCTATCTCAAAGATATCAGGCTATTCAAAGTTATAGAATCATCTGTAATAAAAAAAGTTTAACAAGTCTCTCTCTATCAAAATGTGATTTGAAATGGTGTGATTGTAGCCCATAAATCAGTTGGGTCTAATTGTACCCCATAAATCAAATAGGTGATCTTGTAGCCAAGTTAAATCAAGAGAGTTTGTCCTGGACTCAGAGATAGAAGGGCGTATCTCGTGGCCTTGAAATCGAGGTTGTAATGTCGACATTATGTTTGAAAAGAAATCTGCATAAGAAATTTTATGGGACTGAATGTAGGGTAACTCCGAACCAATATAAAATTCTGGTGTGTTGTTTCCTTTACTGCTTTAATTTACTATTTACGTCTATGCCTGATTCTGTTATTGTCTCTATGTTTGTGAAATTGCATCTATATGTGTTTAATTTGAAAAGATTTCAAAAATTCCATAAAATCCATTAAAAACTATTCACCTTCCTCTAGTGTTAATCCAGCCTTAAGATCCGTAATCGGCATTTCCTACAAATAGAAATGTTGTAAATAAAAGGTAAATTTGTATAGTGCTCAATTACATTCAGAAACATTAATAAAGCTTACCTTGAAAAAGTTTGAATGTAATGAGAACATTCGATTGAATAGTATATAATATAAATATAAGGAATAAGATGTCAAAAGACGAAATTTTGTTAAGGGAACTTATAAATAAAAATTGAGTGGTTATAATAAATGTTTATACACTTAATCTACGTTGCAAGATATGTTAGGTGAAATAAAATTTGTTTTGAAAGAAAAATTGAACTTAAGCTACAAAGAAATATGGAATATTAATATTTAAACTTAAATAAATTTGTTGAGGGTTAATTAAGTGATATTGTCATTAAAGGAAATATACTATGTGAATGAAATAAATGAATATAAATTGGATATGAATGTAAATTAATTGAAAGTGAGTTAATTAGAATGATAATAATAAATGGATGTTAATAAGTAGCGAGATGTATAATGTTAACACTCGAAAATGAAATTTATATGTTTTTGAATTAATTGTTGTATTTGGTACTATGTATTTCGAATCTATCTTTCCTATCTGTTGCTTCTATTCTCCTATCTCGTTCCTTTCCGGGGACGAAAGGTTTTGAGTGGGGGAGAGTGTAACGACCCGGAAATTTTAACAATTTAAATAACGTAATTAGCTAAATTTTTCATGAAATTAAGCAGTAAAATTTTGAAAAGAAAATTTATTCGGAACACGTCTAGTTAACGTAGTAGGTGTTAGATTTTTATTAGAAAATATGTAAGTTTGTTTGGTTGTGAAATTTCAATTTTAAAATTTAAAACCAGTTAAATTTATGGAAATAAAATATTTTTGAAATTTGAATATTTTTACATAAGAAAAATGTAAAACATTTTCTGAGTGGGACATCATATTTCATTTCGCCAAATTTGTACTGCTCTAGCCCCTTTTGTTTTATTTTCAGCTGTTCAGAAGCAGTTTTGGTAGCAAAAATCGAGTTATGATAGGAGGTCATGTCACTCATATCCGTGTACCATCTTATTTGTCTCATCGCGTGGTCTCCGCAGTATATTCTTTTGTGAATTTCGGCGTCCGGTATACGGCATAATCTACGAAACGGTTAGCCGTATCAGTACCCATTTTTGTCTTTTGGTTTTTCAGTTTCCTTTCAATTGTCCACTTGGAGAAACCAATGGTCAATAGTTTTTATTATTTCCTAAAATTCAGGTCTTTGCTTTTGTTATTCCCCTATTTCAATTTATATTTGCTATTTCATCTTATATTGGTTCGTTCATTTTCTTCCATTCTCTCTTCCGCCTTCTTCATTTTGTTCCGGTTCATGCAAGAAAAATAAACAAATAATATAAAGTCTGCTTATTTGCTTTGAGGTCCTGCTCGAGTCACCTGGCCATATTTTGCTCACCTCCCTCCGCATCACTCCTGTTGCTCCACCTTTTTGCAGAAAATCACCCTCTTTTTTCTCCCTTGCTCGACCAACCCGCTACCACCTTTCCTCTCTCTGCCATCCATGCCTCCGCTCAGACGAACCTCTACCTCTTCGAGCCCATCTAAGCAGCCTCACGTCCACCATTGATATGGTTTCTTTGCCAGCCGTGCCCACCTCCCTCTCACACACCCGCCGCCAAACCCCACTGCCTTTCGCCCCCGAGCTTTCCACTCTCTGCCACTGCTCAAAACCACCCAACATCCACTGTCTTTTCCCAGCCATCCACCTCCTCAAACCCACCACCAGCACCACCTAGCTTGACACCAACCCCACAACAACCGCCACCTTTCCACCTCTCCAGCCCTCTGCTACCTCAATGCAACCGCCAGCCTCAACTTCCACCTGACAGTCGATCAACCATCCTCTCCCCACTGCCCGACCAGACCCCTCAGCCGAAGCCTTCCCCTGACCAACCGACAACTGTGTGCTCCACTCGCCCTACCAGATCAGCATCTCCCGTCGAGAGCTCAAACACCAGCCCCTACCACAACCTGCCGACCGACCACACCCTCACTCGAATGCCAAACAACACCTAGCAGTAAACAGCTCGCCTCCACCCCCTTACACCGCAAATAGCCCCTCCTGTGTGCTTTGCTTTAGCCAAACTCTAGGTGCAACAACCACATCTCCTTTCCCCTGGCTGAAACTTCTTCTTAGCCTTCTCTTTTATAAAAAAATAGAGGGAAAGATATATATATATATATATATATATATATATATATATATATATATAATTATATATATATAATTATATAATTTAGTTCATCAAATTCTAAAATTCAAGTTGCTTTGTGCCATTGTCCGGAACTTATCACAGCCATCTTTTGGTTTGTCGCTGTCCCGATTTGTGTACACCAGCTTCTTGCTTTGCTTCGCCACATGTCCGTGTCCGTTTACTTATACCCATGTTCTCTAGCCTCGAAAGGTGAGTGATCACTCACGATTAACATTTTTATATTTTGTAAATTTAATTCACATGAAATGATGATTGAAATATGTTGTTAAATTTTGAATTAGTTGGAAATTTAATTGTTAAGTATGATATTTTATTTTCTGCATTAGTTAACCTATGTTAATTAACATATGACATCATAACACGTTGTGTGTGTGTGTATTATTTAAGTTGTTAGTTATGATCCATGCTTGTAATGATGTGTTATGCTATTTTAAATTATTATGCTATTGTTCTCACATTACAAGTTCCCTATTAGTTTAGGAATCCCTATGGGTTGAAATGATACATACCCGAACGATATTATATATTAAGGAAAATCGTTATGGGTTGAAATGATAAACCCAAGCGATTTTATTGATTTTGAAATTTTAGGGTTGTGGGTTGAAATGATATATACCTGTGAAACTTAAATTATTACGGATTGAAATGATAAATATCCGTATTAGGATAGAAAACTATATACAAACACCATTGATCTATTTTTAGATGATTTAAAAAAATTTGAAAAAGAATATATACGTGTTTTGATTTTAAAATATAATACAAAGATTTTATTTTAATTTTAATATGTGCGTAAAAGTTAGATTTTTAAATTATATATTTTGAAAATCTTAAATTTGTAAGTTTAGTTTTGAAAAGGTAAATTCTAAGATTTTACTTATATCTTTATTATTTTTAAGTATATAAAATTTAAAATAGATTTAATAATAAGATTTAATTTAATAATAATTAATATAATAAAATTTAATAAGAATTTAAGTTAACTAATATATATAATATGTTTTAAATATTTATTTAGATTTATGTTAATATTTTAAAATAATTTTTTGTAATAACTCTAATGTATATATATATATAACATGTTTAAATATTTATTTAAAATTTATATTAATATTTTGAAAATAGATTTTAGATAACTTTAATCAATAAATGCTGGAAATAGAAATTAAAGTTGATTTGTAATTTAACTTATTTAAGAATAGTATTGTATTTAAATAAAAATTGATTTGAACTTATTGATTTTGAGATTTTAAAGATATGATTTTATAACTTGATAATTTGATTTTGATCGAAGGCGATTAAATGAATATTTTAAAGTTTGAATAAAATTGAAATTGAATATCTAATTTTAATTAAAATTTGTAATTTGAGATTTTATTTAACTTGATTTAATTAAAAGCGATCAAGTGAATATTTTCAAAATTAAATATAATTAAAGTTAGATATTTAAAGTTTAATTTTGATTTCAAATTTGTGATTGAAATTTTATTTAAATGTTTATAAAAAGTGATAAATTGAATATTTTCAAAATTAAATATTATTGAAGTTAGAGATTTAAATTTTGATTTTGATTTCAAATTTTTGACTGAAATTTTATTTAAATGTTTATAAAAATTGATAAATTGAATATTTTTAAAATTAAATATAGCTGAAGTTAGATATTAATTTTGGATTTTGATTTCAAATTTGTGATTGAAATTTTTGTTTAAATGTTTACAAAAAGTGAGAATATTTTCAAAATTAAATATAATTGAAGTTATACATTTGAATTTTGATTTTGGTTTCAAATTTGTGATTGAAATTTTATTTAAATGTTTATAAAAACTAATAAATTGAATATTATCAAAATTAAATATTATTGAAGTTACATATTTAAATTTTGATTTCAAATTTGTGATTGAAATTTTATTTAAATGTTTATAAATAAGTGATAAATTGAATATTTTCAAAATCAAATAGAAATTGAAGTTGAATATTTATAAAGTGGTTTTAAATGTCTATAAAAGTGATTTTTATAAAATGACCACGGTGTGAAATAAGCGTTTGGTTGTTAAAGAGACCGGGATTGGATACTTTCATACTCTTTACCAATACCAAAACCACTTTAACAACTGTGTACGTGGTGGAGAATCCAGAACAAAATAGGACGATTTGGCGAACATCTGTATAAGGTATGAACATAGCCCTGACCCACTCATGTCAGCTTGATATGACTAAAACATGAGTTATACCTAGACCAAGCGAGGCCGCACCTCCAATTGGGCATGCTTCTTTTAAACCACTCTATTACTTTATGATTTGATTGGGTACACTTTTGATTATGGGAGTGTGTCTCGAAGTGGGTGGTAGTAGCTGCTATGCATTACCACCGGTCCGGTTCTGCAAAACGATTGTATCCTACCCTAGGCATTGCCTCGTGTGCCTTGTCATATGCCTTATCGCGCCCATTACGAGTTTGGTTTGTGTCGTACCTATGGAGTGCTCCCTGATAGCCCACCGTTTTGGTGGAGTTTACATTACTGTATAGACTACGACATTTATAGAAAATGTATTAAGGGGGATATGGGTAATACCTTAATGCTATTTTATTATTTTATTTTAATGTAGAAATTATCAATGTATGTAGATAGTTTGACGGATTCTTAAAGGACGGGAATCCCAAACATCCTTTAAGTTATATTGTCTTTCACTTGAACATTTCACGTGAGTTGATTTACTTGCATAAGAATCTTAATCCTGACTCGAGTGTTTTGCGTTTTGCTTTATGCTCGGTCAGCCTGAGTGTCACAACATTTGAGACTCGGCTTTGGAGCTTGGAGCTTTGCTTGAAGATTTATCTTTCAACTATTCAGCTTTTCAGTATTTCATTTATTTCCAGTTGTTTATGTTCATACTTTTCATTTACTTTTGTATTGAGGCTTCTATGTATTGGATTCTTTTTGTATTTTACTTTGGACTCTGATGTTCTAAGTAGCTTCATGAACTACTATTTATCTATTTCCGCTGCTTATTATTGTATTACTTTGTGTTTGTGATTCTGTGATTGATTTATTACTATATATGCTAAGTTTTGCCAAATATAAATTAATAATCTATTATTTTAAGCAATCCAAGTTTGACATGTGTGGATTATTGTCAATTTGAATGGTTCAAAATGACGGGTCGTTACTTATATATAGCGGTCAAATCCCTTCTAGAAAATCAATATAGTGATAACATAGGAACATATCTCATATCATAACGTATGCTTTTCTAATGTTTGAAGGGAGACAACTAGCGATTACATCCCAAATAATCAAAAAGAAACAATTGCTGGAAGCTGCCTGTAACTACCTGCACTTTTAAACACAACGATCCAAAGCTTGAGGTGACTTTCAGACTCACCCATGCCAAAAAACACGAGCTATTTGTTTGTTTGAAACATTACAGAGCATAACAGGTGGACTAAATTTCAACTTAACAGTGTTAAAAGGGAAAATCAATATAAAATCTAATCCAAAACATTTCCAAAGCATGACAATGCACACATACACAAAATCCAAATCGTTTCCCAAGCGTACTAAGAAATTAAATTTAGATGAAAAAAGATCTAGGAGAATATGTGATAGATCTTAGTTAATTTGATATCAAATTTAATTCTCTTGTATTTTCAATTATTTCTAGATTTAGATTAAACAGATTTCAGATAGAAGAAGAATAGATTTAAAATAAATTTACATATAAATCCCCAATCTAATAACGTTTCCCTTACTCAAAGCTATCCAAGCCCACAGTCTCTTCTTTCCAATCGTTCTTCTTTCCAATCGTTTCCTCTCTTGTTTGCTTGGATCCCCAAATCCCTTCTTTTATCTTCTTATTTTGTTTAGTTTAATATTTTAAAGAAATAGTTTAAAGGAGAAGAAGAGTGACATCATTTTGGTATGATAAAATAGCAGGGAATCAGGGTTAGGTTGAATTTATAGGCAAACTCCTATATGGTCCATTGATCATAATATATGCCTAATCTGATCCATAGAAAAATACACAGTTTCCCTATTCCACTATACAGAACAAAGATACGATAATCAACCGAACCATGTTGCTATAACATGTTACCAAAGTCCTGTATGTCCATTTTTATTTTAAATTAAATGTTGGCGATCCGGCCTTCTCAAATTTCATCCCAAGCTAACCAATAGTCCACGGAACCTGCACCAATGTGTCTCTGGCAATTTTTTGGACAATTTTCAAAAATTCTATTTTGAATTTATTATTTATTAATTATTTTATTTAAATTAACTTTTGGTAAATTTTTTGGCATGTTACACTTCCATTCATCATCAACTGGTGCTATGGCCCTATCACCTCTTACTCAATTAAGATGGACATTTTTAATGTTTCATTTTACTATAACCCACATGTCTTAATTTACCTCCTAGACTTTCAATAAACAATGTCCATCCATTACTTCAATTATTACATTTGGTTATGAGATAAATTGTGCATTCACATACTACATTGGTTAAGAAATATGAACTATGCACATTTAGAATAACCAATTGAAAAATTGGCTTGGTGGAATAACTTCCTCCCACCTATCTTGCCTTCTATAACCTTGAGTCAACTAACATCCATTATGTGTGCTTGTCATCTAATTTCTCTTTTCTTCCATCATACCACTATCTTCTCTCATTCAAAATCTCTTGATAGTATCCTCATACTTTGGTATTTAGTTTCCTTATCCTTTATTATCCATATGCTAGGACTCAGAAAATTGTACTTTGATATCATTCCCCATTCTTTTGAGGGTTCTTCTTATGTCTTCCACACATCTCTAATAAAATATTCCTAAGTTAAATCCAATGTTCCTTATATTCAACGGTGATTCCTTTTTGCTACCCTACGAGCATCCATAGGTATTTTATTCATAGCCTAAACCTTTACCCATATCAAAAACTGGCATGGGTTTCACCACTCTTTATAAAACCAACACTTCATAATCATGAAGTACTTAATCCAAAACCCTTATCTTTGAAAATATAAACTTTGAAACATTTTTATCAAATTTTCAAAAAGGAGCCATGAATGTTTTCCTTTTCAAAGACTTTCTACAACAAAGGTTTACTTCTTCAAAAGTAGGATTTTTAAATTAAAACATTTTTCATGTTTTCATCCAAAACTCAATTACCAAACCATTTTTTTTCCGTAAACATCTTCTATAACTTTAAAAAATGAAATCTGGAGTAGACAAGGATTATATCCATCCATTTATTTTCTACTATTCATGTTATTTCCTCTTTCAACTTTAGTAGGGACTCTAATAGCACATGAGGGAAACTTCTAAAAGACATGTGCAATAACTGCACATTTCTATGGAAATTATCCATTTCCTTGTCCTATCCCTACTTTTTTTTCTCCTATGCCATTTCTAACTAGATTGCCAACCTTATTATAAATTCCTAACACCATTTCTACCTAAATTTCATAATATTGCTACTATCAAAGTTTCTCCTATCTAAATCGCCTTCACATGGCTTCTCCTTACATAGCTGTTTTCCTTTGTTATTATTTTTCCCAATTGAATAATTGCAGTTCATTAGCCTACTACTTTAATCGTTGGGGCTTTTCTTCATTAACATGGAAAGAGATACATATAAATATATTTCATATGTTATTCTCTATATTTCCTTATATGTAAACGTTCTTCCTACCTTCATTATCGGGCATTATTACCCTTCTATTCTCTTTGCCCTATTTCAATCAATTACCATTTCCATTTAGCAAACCCTTACAAGAATTTTAAAAAGGAACTTCAAATTTAAAAAGATAGAAAAAATCATCGAGCCAAACATACACCATCTTTTCCATTCATTTCAAAAAAAAACCCTTTATCGAAAACCTTTAAATCAAAACTTTTGGACTTAATATATTTTCAAACTAAGAATTACAAAATTACCTATTTTTTTCAAAACAGCAACTTCCCAATAAGTCCTCTGAAATACCCATTCAAAAAATTTCAAGTAATTTTCAGAAAATTCCTTTTGTTAAATTCTTTCACACGGGGCCAGACTCAAAAATTGGACTTTAATTGCCCTTTCTTTTGGAATCTTCTTCTTTTCCAATAATCCTTAACACATATTCGTCAAAAAACCGACTTATATTCTTGTGGTGATTAGTACACAGCTTCTTGCGAGAACTTGCTCAATCCTTCTTCACATCTTATTTCCGGATTCTCATAGTCTCTTATCTCCCATCTGTCTAGATGAAGTACATATCTTCAATGGGAAATCCATTGAAATCCATGATCATAAGGCAACCTAGGCTCAACAAATGAGTCAACTACCATCCAGCCTTCAGGATTTTTCTATATGTCATGCTCATGCTCTTCTTGATCAACACCTTATAGTACATCAATGCTCTGTGGGTTAATGGGGATAGGTGTATAAATTTAACTCTATTTATTGGCCCAACTCATGTTTGCCTTGTCCATCCTCTCGAAATATGGTTGCAACTACTTCTATAGTCGGAATTCATAGATTTTGGCATATAATATATGTATATGTACATGTACATGTATATGTATCCATATATATAATAATAGGTAAAAATACAAATACGTTCTCTTACGTACCTGATTCCTATGATCGACTAACCTGGCTCAGATATCAAATGCAACAATCTAAACCATAATAGGCCGGAATTTGGACTAAATCGAAACCAAAGTCCATTTGGGCATGGATCATTAGTTTTGATAACCTGTAATAAACAAAATTATACCAGAATGCGATCAATATAAACTCATAGTGGAATAAAAAAATATAATAGAACATATATATCGACTAAGGCTACTATCATGAAATCAATGATATCTTGGATTTCTAGTTTCCTTGTCCGCGCTGAGCATAAATAAGAAGACTCCAACATCTGCACTTCCCAACTTTGCACCAATAACTTGTCCGTCTAATCTATTATGTGGGTTGTAATGAGGAAAGGGTCAGAACAACGTTCTGGTAATTGAAAAATTACACATTTTAACAATAACGTTACTTTATGCCAATTGATTTTCATTTTAAGTGTTATGTCTATTATTTATGACTAATCCATTCAATCTTATATGCGTGTGCAATATGATTAACCTCTTCCGAAGTATAACTGTGTGTGTGCCCCTATATACATATATCTAAACAATGTACTACCAAGAAACCCCAGCCACTTAATAATTCTTAAATGGGGTGGAGGAAAACCAACGACCATTTAATGTCTCAACCCTAAAGTGGGCACTTCGCAATATAAATGCTAGTCAATCTATCCTAACTATAGAGATCGATAACCCATATATATGAATTTATAGTATAATTTCCGTATTACTAATGCATCTCAAAGACTCATCTAAGGGTTAACAAGCCTACCTCCGACAAATAACCAATTAACTAATTAAACATTGAGGTCTATGCGTATCCCGATAGATTCTACACTAGTAGAAAGCGAAGTTCGTTAGGGCATAACTCAAGCTATTGCTACTGACAACTCAAAACTGCTGATGATCATAGCCTATATGCCAGCTTACTACTCAATACCGACATAACCTTGACCTTCCATAGCTGAAATCCCATAATGATTGAAAATGCCACTTTCAGTCACTTAATACCTCTTATTAGAAATGAAGCAGACTCTATTTCCTTAAAAGTACTAGGGCTTCTTTTGCAAGCTATAAATGTGTTTATATGGGTTTTAAACCATTTTAAAATTATGGTTTTGAGAATTTGAATTTAACCCAAGTTTATATTTGAAAGGCCTTAACTCGTGCAAATAAAATCAGGTTTTTTGAAACGGAAAAAAAGTGGTTTCAAATAATAATAGCTTTTATATAAGGAAAGAATTTCCAAATTATGATGAAAAGATTTCAAGTTTGAAATAGAACAGCTTTGAAAGTTATGAATGAATCTTTGTCAAAGATTGGTAAACCTTGTTTTAAATTGAAAGGGTTTTTTAAAGGTGAATCTTTTGTTTAAAAGATTTAAGTGTGGGAATTGTTTAAACCATTGAAGGTTTTTGAAAATGAACCTTTTGTTTAAAAGATTGGAAATGGTAATTTGTTTAACCATTTGAAAGAAAAGTTTTGGATAATAAGTTGTGACTTAACTGAGATCCCATATCCATATGTTTTTAAATATTGCGCTCATTATTTGGTTTAACTGGGAGAGGACCTTTGTATCATATAACCCATTCCGAATAATGATACGACGATATGGATAGCATTTGAAGACCGATGGTAAAGACCGGATATTTTTCAATTTCAAATATAGAATAATTCGATTGTACGTGATTAGGGATTATCCGGATTGCAAGGGCTTCTTTTGTAGAGCCTTCGGTTCTGTTCGAACCCGAAACAGACTTGTATGGATGTGTGTCTGACGTTACACTTTAAGATGTAAAACTGGTTTCTATCAAATACATTTCTGTTTGGTGGCGGAGATTTATTCTCTTAGCTTAACACCCTTCTCTGAGACGTACGAGCTCAGAGGTTATGTAATTGATGGTTACTAGTGATACATTCCCAATTTGGTAATGTGGCATACGAAGTACTGCGGATCATTTGTTGATCAAAGCATGGCTTTGTAAAAAGCGTAGCTTTGTGGGCGAGACTTCGTCGAACTTCACAACCCGGAATGGTCGAAACAGGAAGAATGTAGCAAGGTTATTTGGGGGTAGCTCCCCCCTGAGGGTATGTTCATTTCCTTCTGGATAAAGGTGGTATCATGGTATGGAGCCCAGATACTTAACCTATGTGGTTGCTGCAAATTTATTACTTTGTGGTTGTTGGTGAATTACGGGATAAAGGTTGGTTACGACCGGAGGATGGCATGCTCGTGTAGTAGTTACCTAGTTACAGAGGTAACCCGGCCTTGTGTTGGCAGAGATCCGGTTAGGTTCTCGGGGCGTCGCTCCAGAGGCGTACCCATGTGGCAATGGGAAGTTCCTTGGCCTAACCATTTGTTGGAAATCCAATCATCCAATACGCGCCTTGTACGGTTTTAGTTGTAGAACCTGCCATCTAACATGGTAGCTATAATAGGCATACTATACTGGTACGTATGCTGGCTAAGATTAATATTATACTTTCGAAATGTTTTCCACTATGCACTAATAATAATATCAAATAGTTTTCGCGTATCAAGCATGTTTGACTATCATAAGGAGAAATCTCCCCCAAGTGTGCGATTGCATGGTGTGTGTGCCGGGAGGCCTTATGGTAGTTTCATTTTACAAAGAGCATTACAGATTTCAAATTTAAATTCCTTTGTTTGTTTTTAAAGATAAACTATTTTTGTTTGCTTATACCAGTTCCATGACTGACCTGGAGTTTATTGTTCCCTTCCTAAACTCTGGGTGCCCACAATTTTCCACACGGGTAGTCTAGAGTTGGGTTTTTCAGATAGTAGATATCGATTTAGTAGTTTTCAGCTCTCTCTTTGGTATTCTTTGGAGATCTTGGATATTGGAGTCTTTGGATTCATGGACGAGACTTGCTTAGCTTGGTGCAACTTGATGGTGGTTCGAGCTATTTATGGATTGGTGTTTTGCAGTTAGAGTTGCTGTTGCTATTTTTTTGTCTTGGAGTTTTGGTTCCACTGCTATATCACATTGTTATTCCGTTGTAGCATTGTTATTTTGTATCTCTGATGTTGATTCATATTGTATCATTGTTGTATCGAATGTTGTATATCAATGATATTCATTTCTTTTCTTCCGCTGTGTTGTTATACTTAATGTGCTATAAGCTCCGGCACGAGTCAAATTTCAACATTTGGATCCGCAGCATTCGAGTACGAGTGAAGTACGGGTGCCGATTTTTGAACGTTGAAATTTGGACCGTGACACAATATTAAATATGTTTATAATAGTTATAAATATATTAATCGATATACAATATCGATATGCGTTTAAATTGGATTTAAGTATAATAAATATTGTTTGGGCTTAAAGTGGGTTTAGGCTTGAGATATTCAACCGTGATTAGATCATGTTATGGCTGTCCATATGATGGTCTCAAAGGTAGGGTTTTGATTGTGTTAGTGAGATTTTTAGTCTCACAGCACCCAAAATGAATGTGAAGTAATTTTATTGTCAATTACTTCAGTGATTTAGAGTTACAAATTTAAGTGATATTAAATTTGCCTTTAGGTGATGCTGTATCCTTACATAATTATGAACTTGCACTTTAACTATTTGTTAAATTTTCAAAACGAACTGGTATTTAATTCAAGTAAAACTAAAAAAAACCAACATTAAAATCCAAGTAAAAATAAACAAAAGTGTAGAAAAGTAAAAGACATAAAGAATTTACGTGGGTTTGATGTTAAGGAGTCCTACGACCACAGAGAAGTGTTACTTTCTTCTTTATCATTCTTAGTACAAATTTAATGGTAGAAAGTACAATGATTTTGCTTTCCAAACCTTAAAAATAACAAATCAAGAAAGTTCCCTTTCTTCCTACAGTGCTTTCTCTATTTATAGCATAGGGACGCCCGTGGATCGCCACAATCCTTCTTTCGTCATTTTGTTTCCACCTTTGGATCATGTCATGTGTTATCCATCTACATTGTCTATTTGTTAAATGTGGATTGCTGGTGTGTCTTTGGTAGGAAAATTTGATTTGAGCGGTTAAATCCCATGTTTTGGAGGAAAAGTTGAAATTGAAGTTGGAACATTTGATATTATGGTGGGAGACTTCAAATTCAAATGGATATTATATTGGATCTGCAATGCCCTCTTTCCTATAAGATGATCTATGCTACTTTCATCATTTGTGTTGTGACAGTGTTGAGAGCCGTGCCTTCGTTCTTCCTTTGGCATTGTTAATACTTATGAAGCTAACCTATCCGGTATGTTTCGTTTGCATGGTTCTGTGCTAAGATGATTGAAGTTATGTCGTCTTATTTGATTCATAACATTTGTTTAGCTTTGTCCTGATGTTGAGTCATTTGGGTTTTTGGGATCTACCTGTGGCGCCTTTATATGGATTTGCACCTGCACCAAACCATCCTTCGTGTGAGGATACACACGATGTTGGGATTAGATGCTTATCCCTTTGCTGTTGTTTAACAACTGTAGTTCAACAGTGGAGTGATGTTTGGGTAACCATGTGCACATCCCTAGGAATGCTTTGGATTCCTTACGATACTGCTTAGAGATCTCCCAGTGATCGCAGGGCAGAATTGCACCTAAAACAGTGAGCAATGCTTAAGCTTTTAAGAATGATAATTGGGCTTATCAGATCTTTCGATTACAGAGCGATTTTCTTTTATTCTCCTTTTATTTTTGCCTCCACATTTGTTATGTACTTATGGCAGCACATTCCTTTATCGATTTGAGGTGATGCATCATGGTAGCCTTTCGATGCAAGATTATTGGTGGAAATCTGTTATCTTTGTACCTTGATTTATGAGCACAATACATCATCCCATTACAACTTTGTGCTTTTTGGCTACAACTCTGTTAGTTGTACCAAACATCATGACTATAGGCTAGCTTTCACATTTTGTTTCCCTTCTTGGCGGTAATGCTAAGACTTCGATTGAATAACAGAGAGTAATTTCTTGTGGCTAGTTTTTATTTCTAACTACTTTTTTGTATAGTGTCAACCGAGTCATTTCAATTTCTTCTTTCTTTGTTTTAGCTTTATTCATGAAGGAAGTTCTCTAGGTTTTGTGTCTACTTTGACCTATCTTTGACAAGGTTTGAGGAATATGGGTATAACACTTGTCCCTTAAGTCTACAGCGATTGTAGATGGCTATGGACTTGTTTTTTTGTTATCATTTGTTCTCTGCAGCCCATCATTGTCCTCTTTTTTTTCCAACCTATTCAAAAACAAAGAAAAGTCTCTGTTAACCTAAAAAATGGATCAACACCTTGGATTTATTATGAAAGCACCTACCTTGTTTATCATGACAAATAGAATATGGATAAGAAATAATAACTTGCAAATAAACTAAAAAGACAAGAGATTTTTATAGTGGTTCGGTTGTTAACGAAGTCTGCGCCCACTTTACAACTTTTGTTATTGACTGGTTGCAATTACATGTTGAATGACTACCATTTGATTAAATCTTATAAGTTAGATCAAGCCACCAATGTCAGAGCTCACTGGAGAATGACAGCGAACCCTTTAGACGACTGTTGCATGGGAGGAGAAGAGTGAAGAATAGTTAATGTAGACTCTTGGCAGCTAGTCCAGAAGATCCTCTTTATGTTAATGGTAGAATTATATTTATATGAGCTGGAGAGCACTTGGGCTAAAGTCACTTTTTCAAAGACTTACATTCGAAGGTATGAAGGTGCTCTAGAAATCCCAAATAAGCCGACCCAATATGACGGATCGCTAGCGATCCATAGGTCATGGATCGCTACAGATCCATGGTCTTTGAGTAATTTTGGCTCGTTTATTTTCGATCAAGTTTCATGTGTTGTGTAGATGCTTTCCATGTAATTTCATGACTAGATACTTTTCTTTGATGATGATTCATGTATTGATTGCATTGGCCTGCTGATGGAATCAGATGAATGCTTACTTCTCAATCTAACTAGCTTAGAATTCCATCAAATTTGGTAGAAATTCCTAGAAAATTTGTTAGGTCATAGTGCAAGAGGATTGAAGGATCTCTAACGATCCATTACCTTGGGAAAATTTTGACTTCCTTTTTCTTGAGTCTTTCTTTGTTCCTTCTTCTATTCCTTTTTGTTATTTCTTGAGTTGTTCTGACTCGACATAGATGTTCTGACTTTCTTTGAATTCCATTGCATCAAAAACCCGGATAACGTTTGCCCTCCAAAGTATGATTTCATTGGAAACAAGGCATGCTCTGGAAGTTATTGCTTTTGAGTTCCCGTTTGGTGAGGTTCAAGTGATCATGTCGAGGCAATCAAGCAAATTTGGCTCTGATTATTCAGCCGTCTATTGAATTCTGATGGGAATTGTTATAGCTTACAACAAAGAATCAATTTTAATACTATAACTTTCAAGTGGATTGTAGAAGATACTTGGATCATGCTTGGTGAATTGGGAAAAATTTGGTCGCTATTGTATGGATCACTAGCGATCCATAGTCCATGGATTGCTAACGATCCAAGGACTTAGCATGTTTTTTCTTTGTGCAATATTCTATTTAACCTATTCGAGCCGTCCTATTTTCCTTCATATTTTCATTCTACGATTCGAGCTACTTTTCCTACGAACCGACCTAAATCCAACCAAACCCTAACTCTACTCATGCTATTGCCGTTGCTGGCCATCCACCGTCGAAGCTTCTTGCCCCCGACTTTGCCTCGCCTTGCCGCCGTCTTGGGCCAGTCTGCACCTGAAACTTCATCAGTTTGGATCACCATCGACCTGCCCACCTTGGATCACTGCCGACTTAAACCTTGTCCATTCTTTCCCTTTAATTTTTGACTTGAGGTGGGTGGTGTAGAATTTGGCATTCATTTAGCAATTTGGCGATGAGGTTGGATGAGCGGTGATCGTTATGGAAAATTTGAGTTGAATGTGATTTTGTGGAAGAAGATAGTAAATTGAGCCTTGAGTTCTTCACGGAATGATACTTGAGCTTTACCTTAGTGCTTGACATGTTTTGCTATTTTTGTCCACAGAATCAAAATTGACTTACACTAAGTTACATTGTTAATCTTACACGATGTTTCACGAATTAGTTTTGATTCTTTTGGAGGGTGATAATGGCTTAGGGTAGCATCTGGTGTGTAACTTATGTTGTTATTGCCTTCTGGAGAGTTCGGTTTGGTCCTATTATTGCACACTTGGTGTACCTGAAATGGGAAGAGCTTCCCGCATTGTTTCAGATAGTGAATTCATTATCGATCGTTAATCGATAGCGGTAGTGTAGGAGAAATAACTTCAACAAATGATAAGAAAAGCTCTTTCCTTTCTTTATTGCAAGTGAACTATCTGCATAGGATAAAGTGTTTGTAGTGTTCAGGATACCAAGCCCATCTCACATAGATAACATACTGCACTTGCCCCATTCTATATTTGAAACCCGATGTGTTAGCATAAATCGATACCTTTTTCGGAGTTCAAATGTCATAGGGGGGCTTTTAGTTATAGATAGATTGCCTGACCACGTTAGACGTAAGTTCTGTTGTATAGAATGAACCATCCATCCTCTCGTCATAAGTTTAGTGGTGGAAGTCCAGCACTTTTAGATGTTGAATCATCATCCATTGCTCCTACCTCTTTAGTCCCACAAGCTGAATACAGTCAACTGGTTCCGGTTGGTTTAGTTGTAGACAAAACTCCTCCAAATTTCAAAGTTCTAATTAATCCCCCGGCTAGAGCTTCCTTGTAATCTTCGCTAAAATTTACATAAAATTTTCTTACAACACGACATTTCATACGATGATGTGCGCCTTCTATCGAAGAACGAGTTTGCATATATGTTGCCATTTGGGTATACTACTTGCCACCGGTATATGTGCTTATATGGAGCGACGCCCCCTTTTATTAACTTCTTGAAAGAAACACTTCTGAACTTGGGAATTGCTTATTTCAAATTCGTCCTAACGGTTACGGGATCTTGACCTACCTTAATGTCTTGTTTATGCAGACGTTTAATCATGCCTCGAGTTTCGACGAGTTGAGATATTTTCTCTCATTCAAGAAGTGAGACGAGTGTCCATCCCTTGTCGTCACCAAGGCCCAAAGAAACTGCAAGATCGTGCTGCAGCTCCAAAGTAGTCTGTCTCAATTCAAGACCTAATATTTCTTTGTTAAATGTCCTGAGGGATTTAATCGCCTTTGGACGATGGGGGGTAAGTTCTCTCTTTCACTTATTAAGTTTTAATACATTTCCGTGGAATTTCTGATAGATCGAATACTTTTTGCAGCCATTCCGAGGCCGAATAATGATCCATCACTTGATCTGATTTTCCGTACTCTGAAGGCCGTAGATACCAAGGAGAGATTGGTAATTTTTTTGCTAACGGACGAGAATTTGCTTCGGAGTGGGTTGTTGCATCCTGGAAGATCTACGATGGACATCTAAGTCATGTCTCCTTCCCCTTCCAAAATATGAATACGTCCCACTTCTTCATCACACGGCTTCGAAGAGGACGATCTCCTAAAAAGAGAAGGTCCATCTAGTAGGTCAACAGAAGAAATTCATGAAGGAACGGGTGTTACGACTGAAGCCAGCTGCCTTAAGAGACTTGCAATAAAGATGCTCCATGAACAGTCGAGCGACTTCAGGATTTCCCGCTTAAAAGAAATCGGTATTGACTTTGGGGATTTGAGCAACGTTTACGTAGATATCTATGAACTCATGGGAGGATATTTCAAATCAAGGGATCGCCTCCTCGCCCTAGTCAAACTATGTCTAGATTCAGCTGATTTCTTCCATGGTGGCTTCCCGATCTGGTTTGTGACGTCCTTTGAGGTCGCCTAAGACATATTACACATTTCACTAGGGTCAAATTCACTTACACACTCATTTTTAGGTCCATTTCTTGTTGCTAAAGCTCTTTATTTATTATTCATATCAGGTACCACGAGAGGTCGTGGACTTTACAAGGATCTTGAACAATTCATTAATTCGCAACGTAGGTCTTCAAGCCACCACTAGCCCCATGAAACCAAAGAAGAGTGGAGATGGCGAAAAGACTTCAAAGCTAAAGCACGTTGCCGGGATGACAAAGAACAGAGTAGGGTTTATAAGAGTGGCTACGAGAAGAGAAAATCTCCTGACAACCGAGAAGAGGCATACAAGAAACCGAAGGTAGATCACGGTTCTCATCCCTCTGAGCATCAAACTTTTGCCCCGGCCCTAATCTTTGTCGGAATTGAAGTTCCATCTTCCACTGTCCAAGTTTCATCTTCATCCCAAGCTCCATCAACCCACATGGTGCCTGCTTCTGATCCTTCATGTCCTTGCAGGAGTTCGGCTTATATTCTTCCGTTCGGTCCACTAAACTTGAAGCTGCACTCCCTGGGTGGTTTCTAAAGGGAGTTAAGTTTGACTGCGACCTGTGCCCACCGCAAAGATTCCTATATGCCCCATCTTGAGGTAATTCAAAGTGATTTAGATCAAGAGGAGGGATGGGAATTTTTTTGCAAGCAGCTAGTAGATATAAATCACCATAATTATCAAGAGATCATTTCCTTTGAATCATTGAAAGAAGACTATGAAAGGGCATTGGTGGAACGTGATGCTAAAATTTAGCGATTAATGCAAGAGAAGGACGCTGCACTCTGAGAGAGTAAGAACAACGCTAGCTTGCTAAAGGAATTGAAAGAGACTCATGCAAGAATAGAGATCGTATTCCGAGACGAAATCAAAAAGCCCCACGTGGGCAATGTTAAGCTAAAAAAGGAGCTTAAAGCCTGTGATTTGATCATTGAAGCTCAGAAGAAAACCATCGTTGATCATAATGAAGTTGTTGAATCTTATAAAAAGACAATTACTGATTACACGGGAATTGTGGAATCCAACAGCAAGACAGTTTTTGATCAAGCTTAAATATTTGCTTCGCTCCAGAAAAGGGTCATGTAGCTTAGCACTAAGAAGACCCGAGTTGAAGTTGAGATGGTCACCATAACAGTGGATTACTTGGAGTTGTAGAATACTTTTGAAAAGAAGATGGAGAAGATGGATGATACCATCTAAAATTTCTATGTTAACTCCTTGCTGCATTAGGGAAGCCTCGGCTATTTAGGCCCCAAATTTCCATGTACTCTTGCCATGGTTTGGGAAGAAATCTTGGCCCATATTCTAAGAGAACAGGGATGTATATACCGAGCAAGAGTTGGAGGATGCCTACCTCAATGAAGAATCGAAGAAGGCTCTAGTAGAGGGTCGAGAGTTCATTCGAGTTGAGAGGGAATAGGAGGATGCCAATGCTACTATGACTACAACTAATAAAACGTTGTTAGAGCCTTTCATTTATGAACCCGGCAAATCATCAAAATAGCCTCCTGATCAGTTGGAGAGTTTGGTCGATGCTGCCTTGTCGTTTGCCCCTCCGTTAGCTATCTCTAAAACCTCGGATGGTCCTGGAACTTCTTCGAAGATCGTGTAGCCATCTAAAGAAGGAGAAGGTGGGGAATATGAGATTGAAATTCTTGGCCATTCCTTTGATGCAGGTAACCTTCTTGTTGCTCTCGAGTTTGAGAATTTTCAACTCACGTTGCATGAACCAGACGAACATAATGCTTTAATTTTTGATCTTATAGTCTGTCTTCTTTATCTACTGACTTGCCGATTTCTTCGATGCCTGAGCTTGCTGCTATTTCAACTACATCGACGCTTGTTTCCAAAGCTTCTCTGATTGCTGCACCTGTGTCTAGCTCACAACCAAGGCTGGAATTCAAGAAGATTGCTACATTGCACCGCCTAGATAGCCCTTCCGCATCTTTGGAGGGCGATTTCAGGGTAACAGAAGCTCAGGAGCAAGAGGACCAAACTGGCTAGCTGCATAAATCTGAATAGAAAATGGTAGCCATTAAGAAGGAAAAGGCCGAGGAGAGAAAATATTAGGGGTGCGCCCGCAAATCCTAAAAGCACAAGACAAATGGCAAGTCTTTTGAGAAGGTCGAAGAGCAAGGAGGAGATGCCGGCGCCGAGGGGATAGTTGATGTTTCAGGTAGCGACACTACTCTTGGTAGATATTTTAAGGGAAAGAAGAAACTTCCAACTAAAGGTGGGAAGGGGAGCGGCAGAAAGAAGCATTGATAGGCTTGGGTAACAGTGGAGCCAGTTTTTGGGACATTCTATTTTGTTTTATACATGTTTTGTTGAAGTACAAAGTCCACACTTATTGCTTTGATTATTGTAGCACCTGTACTTTCCTTTTTGGTGGCCGATATTGTATGGGTAAAGCCCCCACGTTTTGACTTTGTATAGAAAAGGCTATAAGTAATACAATGTTTACATTTTGATTATAACTTTATTTGTCTACTTATCTATGTTTTATGCACTTATGCCAATTTTATTTAATGCTATTTTATTTTATCTAATCACGTGATTATCGCCAAAATTCGTTGTTTAGAGTAAAAGAACTGTGAAGTATTTGGTTTTTTATTTTTAGTATTGTTGTGTGCCCTCCATTTTGTGGGGCAGTTTACTTCAAACACTTTACAAATGACCGGTTGATCCAAGCAATTTTTTGGATATTTGAAACCGGACCTGTTTCACGGTTCCTATCTTCAGGAACTTGCGACTTAAGCGCCTAGATTTTAAAGGTATTATCTATAAACAATCAGAATTCTCTACCGATTCGCAGTCATTTGACATTGCTGCATTCATACCCATTACTTCCGAGAGTGGGAGTGGATTGATTCTTGTTGTTCCTAAAATAAATGAGTTTCCCAGCATTGTTGGAACATACCAGTACTTAAGAGTGCATGGCTTATGGGATACGCGGCTTTTGGGATCCATATGACCTGTCAATCCAAAACAGTTTGGAATTTCTCGACATTGCCAAACTTCTGGTAATGCGAGGAGTTTTTTTCGAGAGCATGGTTACACGGCTCTAGAAGTAATGGGCGGCTTACAGAGGTGCGTGGCTTTGATACTTGTGCTTGCTTGGATGCGATTCCGCAGTTCGAGATGTGATGTGTGGCTTATGAAATGCATGCCTTTTATTCGGGCCTTCTCGGCATTGCTGGAGCAACACTTGTTCTTTAAAGGCGGGGATCGGGTTCCGCCGATCCACTGGTATGAGTTAATTTGCTTCCGTGAACCCGACGGGTAAGTGGGTAGTACTTGAGCATGGTTCTACTATCTCAAGCAGCGATTGGATGATTTTGAGTCGATTAGACCCCGTCGACTCAGCACATTACTATTGTGAACACAGTTTCATTTGTTCATAAAGCAAAGCAATTTTATTAATGAAAGTCAGGCAAGTTTTTCCTGTTTACAATGCCTTCGGTATCCTGGGATAGTTTATTTGCTGGAAATAGGAGATACTTAAGATAATCTCAGATAAAGGAACGACGTGGAGACTCGCTGTTCCATGCTTGGGGAATTTGGAATCCATCAACGGTTGTTAACTTGAATGTGCTATCCCCTAGCTTCCGACCAATCACATAGAGTCCTTCTGGTTTGGTCCGAGTGCACCTGGTATAGGGTTGGCCCTTTTAAGGACAAGGTATCCCACTTCGAAGGTGCGATTATGAATTCTGGAGTCCGTGTGACCCTTTTTTAGTGAGCGGTAATTCTTAATTCGGCTTCTTAACTCTTCTCATTGACCATATCGAGTAACTCGAGTAGGAGTTGTTCATTCCGCCTTTGATCGAAGTTTCGCCTCTAATGAGAAGGGACTTCTAGCAAAACTGGGATCATTGCTTCTGAACCATATGCTAGGGCGAACATAGCGTGCCCAGTTGCAAACTTGTGCATTGTCCTATGGGCCCATAGTGCAAGTGGAATTTCATCGACCTAATTGCCTTTTGCTTTTGCTATCCATTTTTTGATGGTGGCCTTGTTGATCTTATTTACTGCTTCCACTTGCTCGTTTGCCTGGGGATGTGCGACAGCGGAAAAACTTTTCTTGATTCAAAAGCATTTGCAAAAGTTTTTAAACTCAACGCTTCCAAATTGAGTCTCATTGTCCATGATGATTTTCTACAGCACTCCAAACCTACAAATAATATTTTTAGTAAAAAGTTAATGAGTTTCTTCGTGGTAATAGTGACCAGCGGTTCCGCTTTGGGCCATTTTGTGAAATAGTCAACAACAACATTGCATATTTAGCTCCCCCTTTGCCATTGTTAATGCTCCAATCAAATTGATTCCCCAGATTACAAACGACCATGGGCTGACCATCTGTGTTAGCTCCATTGAGGTAGTTCTTTTGATTTTGTCAAATTGCACCATTTGGCATAATCTGTTGCATTACGGTTCACCGTTGGCCAAAAGTGCCCATACCGGAGAACCTTCTTTGCAATGATTTACCTACCTGTTTGATCTCTGTAGTCAACTTCATGAACTTCTTTTAGGATCCTTCGAACTTAATCGTTGGGCACACATTTGAGCAAGGGGTTAGAGAATCCCCTTCGGTAGAGTATCCCATCTTGCATTACAAATCGAGGTGCCTTTTGGAAAGCTTTTTTCGTTGGTTCCTATCTGCAGGGAGAGCTTCTATAAGCAGGTGATCATTAATCGATTCCATCCATTTCTCTAGTTCCTTGGTCATCTCAAATATCCATTCGATGTACATTTCGCTTATGCTCGAAGTGGTCAGGGTCTCAACTGGGACCAGCTCTAATGACTGGGCCTCTTCGAAATTGGCCAGTTTGGCCTGGTAATCCGCTTTCATATTCTGCTCCCTCGGGATGTGAGTTATGGTGTAATGGTCAATGTTGTTTAGCAGTTCACGTACTTTAGATAGACACAGGATAAGGTTCTCTACTCGAACTCAGTATTTGCCTTTCACCTGATAGACAACTAGCTGAGGTTGTTGTAGATGTGTATGGATTTTATGCCGAGTTCCCTCACAATCTTTAACCCAGCTATCAATGCTTCATATTCTGCCTCATTATTTATTGTAGAGAATTCCAAGTGGAAGGCATAGCAAACAGATCATCCTTCGAGGGTCTCGAGAACTACCCCTGCTCCCGAGCAGAAGTTTTTAGACGCACCGTCGATGAATACCTTCCAACCGTCTCCACTTCTGGAGTCATTCCATCCTCGTTATCTCGTGTTGTAAATTCAACAATAAAATATGCCAGCGCCTTCCCGTTGATCGTCTTTCAAGGATGGTACATGATTTCGTATTGACTCAGTTCAATTCCATTTGATAAGCCATCAAGAGGTCTTAGGGCGGCATAACACTTGCTTCAAGGGTTGATCTGTCAGTATTTTGATAGGGTGCGCCTGGAAGTACTTATGAAATTTTCTGGATGCGATTAAGAGTCAATATGCCAGTTTCTCTAATTTAGGATAGTTCTTCTCTGCTCCAGTGAATCGTTTACTGATGTAATATATGGGTCGCTGGACCTTGGCTTCTTCTCGTACGAGTGCGACACTCAATGCATGTGGGGAGACAGCTAAATAGATGTACAAATCATATCCTTCTACTGGCTTGGACAAGATTGGCATGGTTTCTGTCTGTCGCATCGGCTCTTCGAACATTGTTTGACAAACTTGGTTTCATTCAAAGTTTTTCTTTCCTTCCATTAATGCGTCAAAAAACGATATACATCTGTCAATCGCTTATGAGATAAACCAGCTCAGTACTTCAACCTTTCCATTCAGGTTTTGTAATTATTTCTATTCCTTGGGGACTAGACTTCCCAAAAAGCGGTTATTTGCTATGGATTTTCTTTAATGTCTCTGATGCTCATAATAAATCCTAGGAACTTTCCCGAGGCTAACCTGAAATGACACTTAAGTGAATTGAGCTTCATCCCACATTTACGGAGTATTTCGAACATTTTAGCGAGGTTGTCCAAGTGATTTTAGTTGTGCGTGATTTAACCAACATATCATCTGCATAAACTTCCATTGTCTTCTCAATTTGACGTTTAAATATGGTGTTTACTAGTCGTTGGTAAGTTGCCCCATCATTCTTTGAGCCAAACGGCATTACTTTGTAGCAATACAGTCCCAGGTCGGTAATGAAACTGGTATTTTTTTGATTTAGTTCGTGCATCATGATCTGGTTGTACCCCAAGTATGCATCCATAAATAATAGCAGTTCATGTCCAGGCGTCTCATCCCCAAGCTGATCGATTCTAGGCAGAGAAAAGCTGTCCTTTGGAAAAACTTTGTTCAGATCCGAGTAGTCGGTATAGGTTTGCCATTTCCCATTGGACTTCTTGACCGTGACTGGGTTAGATACCCATTCAAGGTAAGTTGCATCATGGATAATGCCACTCACTATTAGCTTGTCCACTTCTTCTCTTAGCACTTTGGACCGCTCGGGCCCTAGGCTGTGCCTTTTCTGCTTCTACTTGGGATCAAAATTAAGTGTGTGGTATGCTATCTCTAGCGATACCCCACACATATCGGAATGAGTCCAAGAAAATACATCCAGATTGACGTGAAGAAATTTGATGATTTCCAGTCGCATCCTGTTTCTAAGATGTGATCCAAGTTTGAGGACCTAAGTTGGGTCAATCATATCAACTGGGATAGACACCGTCAGTTCTGCCGGTGCCGCCCGTTCCTAACCTAAACTCTTCTTTCTAAGGTCTAAAGCCTTATCGAATCAGCTATGGTCCCTAAGCCAAGGGCGGCTCTGTAGTTACTATTCAGTAGGTCAAAGAATGCAGAGAGTTCTCCCCACATTCTTTCCCTTTTCTTTTCTTTTAGATTCGCGTAGTTCTGTGATATAACATTCCCTAGTGGCACTTTGGTCTCCTTTGATCACTCCAACTCCATTTTCCATCAAAAATTTCATTGTAAGACAACATTGAGCTAAAGAAATTCTAAAGTCTACCAAGGCAGGTCGCCCAAAGAAGGCATTGTAGGCGAACATCTCATCTACGATCACAAAGGTTTGGATAAGGTGACCCTTCAGTTGCCTTTTCCAAGTTCTACGGGTAAGCCAATCGTTCCGATGGGTTGTTTGGGTTCACCGGTGCATCCTTGGATCTTTGTTTGGCAGGCAGATATATGTTTCATATGATCTTCATCTGATCAAAGGTGCGTTTGAAAAGGATATTCATAGAACTGCCACTATCTACTAACACTCGTCGGACCATGGAAGGTCCGATTCCTACTATCGCGACCATGGTGCCGAGATTTAGAGCTTCTATTCCCTCAATGTCTCGATTCCAGAATACTACATCATCGTTCAAGGTTCTCTGGTGCTTAGCAGGGGTACCATCTTTGATTGCAAAGCATGCATATTTCAGAGCGTGCTTTAAAGAGCTTGCATACCACTCCATTTCTCCCTAACTCTTCTACGAAGGATGGGGCCCTCCAGATATCGTTCCAATGATGAGCCTTTGGCCAGTCCATTTGGGTCCCTCTTTGTCGATTCTAGCTTGGTTCTGTTGGTCTCTAGGAGCTTGGGGCACTATAAATTGGTCAGGATTTAGTGATTTCCTCACATATTGTTGAGGCTTGTTTTCCTAAATCAACTTCTCAGTCAAGTTCTTCAGGTGACGACATTCGTTCGTGTTGTGGCCATGTGTCTCATGGAAGCAGCAGTACTTTCGAGAATACTTCTGCTATTCAGTTACTTCCTTTTTGGCGGCTTTTTGTATTCTTCCATCCCCAATGTCACGAGATAGATGTTTTCTAGAGTATTGTTAAGCGGTGTGTATTCTTCGGGCTGCAAACCTTTGAGTCGCTTGCTACTTCCGTTTCGCTTGTTAGTACGTTGGTTCCTTCTTTTCTAATTCCTATTTTTTCCTATGCTCCCTTCAATGGTCCCAAAAGGTTTTTATATCTTGGTTCATTGTCATACCATTCTGCCCACTATTAGTCAGTTGAAGTTACCGAATTTCCTTTCCAATTCCAATGTCTCTTCCAGTCTCAAATAATGGCTTGCCTTTTGGTTGAAGTCCTTCCTAGTGGTAGGTTGTTTCGTTTCGATCCATTTTCCAAATTCAGTCTTGGGATGAATTGCTTGGACTAAGTCCATGCAAACCATATCCTTGTTCGGATTACTTAATTCAGTTATCCCAGTATTGAACCAATTCATGAAAGACTTTAGAGATTTATTCCTTCTCTAAATAGGCTGGACAAGGACGTCCATCTTTTGGCTATGCTGTGTGAAGTCTAAAATGATCAAGGAATCTTGTTGCTAGTTAATTAAAGGTGGAGGTGGATTTTGGCAGAAGCTTGGTGAACCACATGGAAGCAATTCCCTCTAGAAAAATCAGGAAGCATCTACATCGAACGGCATCTGAAGCATTCGCTCCATCCATTTACCAACTGTACTTATATAGTAGGTTTTTGGGTCTCTCGTTCAGTCATAAGGGAAATAGTTGGCAAAGTGAACTTTTCAGGGTACCTCTCATTCAAAATCTCATCAACGAAAGGAGTCTAACTGGGAGCGAATCCACATTCATCATCCCTTATATTCTTAATTTCATCCAATAGTCGCTTGACCATGTCCGCGATATACGCCTCAGATGTTCGGTAATCCGAGGGTCGACTATCAGTAACTACACCAAATGTTTGGCTTTGCAAACGATCTTGGTGAGTGGCCTAAAGCTAGGCCCTTTTGTCTTAGGGAGTGCCACTCCCTCAGGGTGTCTTGGCTTGCGGTTGGTCTAATAGGGATATTTTGGATCTCCCTGGCATTAGCGAATGCATTGGTATTTCCTTCCAACTTGCCATCGTCAAGTCGCTCACCGTCTTTTGAGTCGGAGAGATCCATGACCATATCCTCCTGTAGGGTTTTCGCCTCTAGATTTAAGTTCATAGCTGGTTGCCTCGCAGTTGGTGGAGTGATTTTGTTTCCTTCCATATTTATTCTCATGGTTCCACTTATCACTCCTTTCTGCTGCTGCTTACCATTTCTCTTGTTTAGGCCAAAAACGGAAGAATTTTCTGGTTCCATGGCAGCTGCGGGCTCTATCATGGTCCTTGGAGTGGCATGACACTGCAAGGTCAATAGGGTATTCAGTTTGTCCATGAGATCCATTTGGATGTTTTCCATTTTTTGATTGATATCGTTAACCATTTTATTTAATTCATCTCTGATGAAACTTCATGCTGAATGGAGGATACTGGAATCTGATCACCGGAGTTAGCTCTTAACTATGGATTGCTGGGATTTTTGACTTTAATTTGCTGGGGATGTGTTTCTTCTCCAGCAATGGTAGCTCCTATGGATCTTCCGAAAGTCAATCTCTTTCTTCCTAGGGCCATTGGTTCCCAACAACAAATTTTTTAAACAGAGATTGATGATCTAACTTTTGAACCTATCCGATCCAAGGTAGATAGCTAGATCTAAGCCTAAGTTGGATTCTCAGTGAAAGCACCAAATGTTAACTTAAAAAATGGATCAACATCCTAGATTTGTATGAAATCACTAGCCTTATTTACCAAGGAAAATAAAATAGAGACAAGAAATATAACTTGTAGATAATCTAAAAAGACAAGAGATTTTTATGGTGGTTCGACTATTAACGAAGCCTATGTCGACTTTATAACTTTTGTTATTGACTGGCTGCAATTAAAAGTTGAATATGAGTACAATTTGATTAAATCTTGTAAGTTAGATTAAGTCACCAATGTTAAATTTCACTGGATAATCATAGTAAACCCTTTAAATGACTGTTGTGTGGGAGAACAAGAATGAAGAATAGTTTCTGCAGAGTCTCAGCAACCAGTCTAGAAGATCCTATTTATGTTGACGATAGAATTGTATTTATAGGAGCTGGAGAGAACTATGGCTAAAATGACTTTGTCAAATACTTACATTCAAAGGTACGGAGGCGCTCTAGAAATTTTAAAGGGAGCCGACCCAATATGATGGATCACTAGCAATCCATGGCCTTTGAGTAATTTGGGCTCTTTTCATCCGAATCATGTTTCCTACCTTATGAAGATGCTCTCCATGTAATTTCATGACTTGATGCTTTGCTTTGATGATGATTCATGTAGTGATTGCATTGAATTATTGATGGAATCATGAATGCTCGGTTCTCGATCTAACTACCTTTGAATTCCATCAAACTTAGTAGACATTCCTAGAAAACTTGTTAGGTCATAGTGCAAGAGGAGAGGAGGATCCACGAGCGAACCATATGGATTGCTAGTGATCCATCACCTTTAGCATTTGACTTCTTTTTTCTTCAGTATTTCTTGGTTCCTTCTTCTAGCCTTTTTGGTTGTTTCTTTAGTTATTCCGATTCGACGTAGATGTTATGACTTCCTTTGAATTCCGTTGGGTCAAAAACCCGAATAATAGGTCTTTGCAGTCATTTCACATTTATTTATTTTGATGCATGTCATTATCTCAATTGCCAACTCTTTGAATTATTGTCAAATCACTCTCTTCAATTTTCTAGGTGATTCTGTCTCAATCTTAATACTCATTATTTTTCGTTGTTAATTGATTGACATCTCACTAATTTCCTTGTCATTTCAACTATGTGGTTAGTTTTCAAATTAAGGCGCACATACATTTTTCTCTTCTTCTTCTCATTCTTTTTTATACTTTTATTCCAAAATGGAATAGAAAGAAAAAAGGACCATAAAATCGTTATTTGCTAACTTGATTTTATTCCAGGGTTCAGATTTTATTTTTAATCAAAGTAAGGATCTTATTTTCTGTAAGATCTCTTTGTTTTAATGCTTCTTCCGTTTTTTTTGTAACCGTCGTTATGATTTTTGAAATGGCCTCTTCTCTTCCCTTTTGTTTTTGCCCTCTAAAATTACTCGCCTGGAAGATGTTGATGGTATCCTAAATCAATTTGGGTTTATAGGTTATAAGGTTAGAGTTCCTGACCCTCATGAGCATATTAATAATCCCCCAAATGATACCTCTCTTACTCTCGACATATATGATGCGGACTCTATCTTTCTCCATATCAAATTCTTCGTCAATAGTTAACCGCCATTGATCTTGTCTATTTTTAGATCACCCCTCTTTTATACTCCCTAGTAATCGTCACCTTTATTCTTTATGATGAGAAAGGTTATACTCTTTGCTATAATGGTTTATAGTTTTTGTTTGACATTCGTAGAAGTCCCTTATGTGGTGATGTTGGTTTTTTAACACCCAGGACAAAAAGACGGTCCTGACAATGGTCTCTCGAAAGACTCATAAATGGATCGAATTATACTTCTTTATTTCAAAATCCGATAGTTTCCTTTCTTCTTTTCGTCAACATCCTACTTAGGTCGTATTTTCTAAGGATGACAGCAAATCACGTGAGTCATGTAGCGATCATATTTTCCAACTAGGTATGTAGTAGAGGAAAATTCTGTAGGATCGATTCCACCCTAGAGGGGGTGTTGAATAGGGTGATACTAATAAAAATTAATGTGGAAATATATATAATAATTGCAACACAGATAATAGCAGAATAATAAATGCAGAAATAAAACAATATAGATTTAACCAGCTTCGGCAAAACCCTGCCTACGTGCTGCCTTCAGGGTTTCTACTAGAAATTAAGTAGTCAGACGCTTACACATGTAAACTTGTAACATTCACTAACGACTAACCTAACTCTATGCTTAAAACTCTGCCACAACTCAGCCACTGAGTTGCGAATTCTCAAACTACGCCCCGTAGTTTGTACCTAGTCAAAGGACTAGAAAATTACACAATATTTAAAAGGAATTCAAAATAAAAACTAAACCTAAAAAAAATAAAACCCTAATTAGAAAATAAGCCTAAATAAAAATAGAAGGCCGGCCCAAATTTAATATGCCTTTTCCCTTTGTGAACAACTTTGGTCGAATCCTTTTATTTTTGTGCCGCCTCCTTTGTTCTATCAAATTAATGGTTAATTTGTTCCTCTTTTAAAAATAGGGCTTTGATCATTTGAGCTTCCACTTGAAAAATTATGCTCGAAACATTTGCTGCTATGCTTTTAATTCACTTCGATGCTTCCTTGATCGGTTGAATTTTTCACGGCTACTTCAAAATTATCGAGCTCAAATGTTAAAATGGTATGCGATTTTTCCCTTTTTCGATATTCGATAATACTCAACTTTGATTCGAGTTATTGACTTGTAATTTATTTCAATTCCTTGCTCTGGTAATTTCTTGAACTCGAATGAGATAATTGCTGATGATGAATTGGATTTATATAGGGAACGAAGCCCTTAATTTTCGTTCGTATTTTCGATTTGATTTCTTCAACTAATTTTGTTTGGCCGTTCGATGATGATGATTGCACCGACTTATCCAATAGTTGAATATTTTTTTGATTTCATGATAATTGAATGGTTCCATCTCGTACGTATACTCCTTTGATTTTGGCATTTGAATTTGTTGGCTTTTTTCGTCGTATAAGAATTAATCCATGATTTCGAATTTCTCCGTTCTTTTTGTATTTGACTTTGGCATTAAAAATTGTGATAAACTTTTGTTTATTTTGAAGTTCACTGTAATGTTGTTTGAATTGTGATTACTATAACCATATAAACATGTATATACATACATACATATATGTATGTATATATGTGTATGATTTTTATGCTTATCCACTTGGTTGGCTTGATATCTCTACTGTGTTGAGTTTTGTGATTTGGTGCACTGGTCGTTGTGAGTCTGACCAGTGATTATTCATGTATCTTGTCTGGTCTAGTCTGGTCTGTTGATCAAGTTCACCACTTTGAGTCTTGCTCCATTGGCTTGAAAATTACTGTGTCTTCTGTTTCATATGTTTGTCACTGTATATATGCATGTATATATGTATAATCTATTACTCCATTCAATGTGTGTTTGCACTTGTTTCCAACTTCATGTATTCATGTGTGTGTTGTGGTCTACACTTGAATTCTGGTTTGGTTGCACTTGCTCGTTCATTTATTCACTGAGTTCATATTATCATATTTGACTGTGTTGATTTAGAGAGCTAGTTGTTATGTTTTGTTAAAGCATTTCATGTGTGAGTTGTTCTTGCATACTGTTGAAGCCACACTTGTACTGCAGCTTTTATGTGCGCCGGTTCATTTTGTTCCTATTTTTTTTGGAGTCTGATGCCTTGTTCCATTTGGGCTGATGGTTTTTTTTGGTTGAGGTTGACATGTTTCTTTGCACCGGACCATGTTTGTTGAGCATGTTCTTGTTACATTGTTAAAATCGAGCTTGTTTATTATTATGTGCATTAAATGCTCTGATACTAGTTTAAATCCATGTTGTATGCATTCATGTTCCAGTTGCATTGATTTGGACATGTTGTTTTGCTGAGACTCGAGCTCTGTTGCATAAGTATAGAATTTTTCATGTATGGTTTGGATTTCATAAGTCTGCATTATGTTGGTGGTCGTGTCTAGTGTGTTGGTTGAGGCTTTGTCCGCATGTATGCTGGTCTACACCATGTATTATATGATCTGGCTATGTTATAGGCCTTGGTTCTGTTATTTACTTGTTGCTCTATTTGTTTGATTGTACTATTTTCAGACTTCGAGTCTATCCTTTTTGAGTCTACACTATTTTGGTTCCTGCTGCTTTTAATTGTGTTGATAGTATCCATATGTGTATATATATACATATATGTATGTATGTATATATATGTGTGATTACTTTGGTTGCTTTCTGATTCTCTGGCTTGATGATATATTTGCATTTGAGGTTTCGTTATACATATTTGTACATCCCTTTGTGATTGGAATCCTTGTTTGCATTCCATGTCCAGTTCCTTGTATCCACTTGAGTCTGTCTGATGTGGTTGATCTGGTTGTGTAAATTTGAGTCCGACCATTGCATTGGACTTTTATTCATGTTGGCTGACCAGGACTCTCATACTTGACCATACTATTTTAATTTTGTACTGCACCTGAGTTGAATCCACCATTTGGTTGAGTTTGACCTTTTGCTCACCTATCCCTGCAATTTTATCAAGTGTATATCGGTGTGCATGGCCTTATGGCATGTACAGTGATACACTGTGCATGTCATAAGTTGTTCGTGTATGATGGACGCAAACGAAAATGATGACGAACAACCCAAATAACTGAGGCAAATAACATTTCAAACACACACTTTTATTGTACATTGCAAAATATTTCCTTTTCAATTCTACCGCGTTAATGTTTATTTTGCAGATAATTCAGACGCTGGATACAAACCGGAATAGAGACGAAGACAAATATGAGTGTTTGAGTGATATGTATTGAGGTCAAAATTGTAAACTGAAATTTGTGATGCAATCGAAATTCTAATGTAATTGAAATTGAATTGTAATTGAAATTGTTTAAATGTAGTGGAGCTGAAGTTTGTACTATTTAAATTTGTAATAAAATATTTGTTTGAATAAAATATTTGTTTGATTAAAAATTTGTTTGAATATGAATACTATTTTATTTGTTTTATTCATCAAATAATTATTTAATTATGTGAAAAATAAATTTGTACAATAATAAATACATTTAAATATATATATATACACGTATGTTTATTATCATAAAAAAAAATCATATACTAGCATATTCTACAAATTCAATTGAAAACATGGCTTTCTAAGCCTGAATCACAAATTCTCTTGTGTTATTTTTAAGCTTTCTAAAACTTCGATTGGGCCCAGGGATATAATTTGCTAATAATATATATAGCATTTGTCATTTTTACATTCCTAATCTTCATGGGAACTATTTCTGATCTTGAAATTTCTTTTATAAATAGGTGAAATGGACGATGAAGCTTTGAGTTCGCTCCTTAGCATACCACTAAAGAAGAATGTCTAAAAGAGAAAACTTGATGCTGAAATTGATTCTGACTGGGGCACCACGAAGTTAATATCGTCTGCTTCCCCTTCTCCTTCAACGGTTCCTCCTATCTCTACCTCAATGGCTCTCCCTATCTCCCCTCTACATAGCCTCTTTGGCTTGGGCACCCGATACTTACCTCTGCCCGAGTGTGTCATAGCTAACCAAGCAGAGAAGATAGGGAGGATTACACTAGATAAATTGTCTTGTTTTGCTTCGTCTTTCCCTTTTCTCCTTCATCTTCCACTTCCTGAGCTCTCTCCTTCTCTGCTTGTGTCTGAGATGGAAAAGTCTTCGTCCTATGTGAACGTTTTTTGATTAACGGCTTACTTAACCATCTGTTGCTTGCTATTATATTCCACCTTTTTTCCAGCTTTCTGCTTTGATGGAGAAGGCGCGAAAGTGGAAGGGCAAGCAAGTCAATGCTCTTACTCAGGTTGCTAACTTGAAGCGAATCTCATTTCTGCTATTTCTAAGAAGATCAACATCGCTTTCGAGAAGGTTTAGATTGTTTCTGAAAAGTCAAGATTGAGGATGATTTTAAGTTATATTAAAAGAGGGCTGAAAGGGAGGCCAAATTTGTGGCAGATGTATTGATCTCTAAAGATCAAGAGTTGAAGGAGAAGCAGGCAAAGTTGGCAACAACAATGGAATAGCTTAAGGAGAGAACTTCCATTGTAGCCTACAAACTATATGCCTCAGCTTGGCGTCAGTTTCAAAAAAGAGGTCAAGCTTGACTTCTTGGAGAACCCAGCCATGGTTAGCAAGGTTTACGCTTATTACCAAGCCTAGTGGGAAGAAGAAGTCACTGCAGAGAATTACTCTCCTTCTAGTTCTCAATGGAAAAGTGTGGATGAGAGGGACGTGGAAGGTGAGGTGCTCAAGGATTGTTGATGGGTCTACGAAAATCGAGGTTACCTCAAATCCTCATGTAGATGTTTATTTTTCATATGTGAAATTTAGAATTTTTTTTAATGAAGGTTGATTTTTCTTCTCCCATGTTGATTTTCTTCATAGCCATTTTATTTTGCTGTCATCTTATAAATGATAACGTCATCCTTATCACTTTATTTTTTGTTTTAGTTTTCTAAAGTTTTATTTACTAACCTTCTGAAGGAAAGCAAGGTCAGAACTCAAACCCTAGATCGTCTCGGTCTTAGTGTTGTGGCTATCAGTAGGCGTGAGAAAGAACTAGTTGATTCTTTTACAACACTTAGGGATGGGACCCGAGGAGTACTTTCCAAGATTGACCAAGTAGTTAAAGAAAAGGAGGCGCTTAGTGATTTTGTACTATGCCATTTGAAATACACCTTAGAAAGTGGTTCTTTCTCGGTTGATAATCCCCATTTGGAATAGTTTAGACATAGGCTTAGAAATTTACATAAGGATTGAGTTCTTCTTGTTTTTGTTATTTTTTTATATGAGTTTGTTGAATTTGTCGTGCGATGACATAGTTAATAATACGTGTTCCTGTTTTGATTTTAATATGGTGCATTTCGATCTTCCTTGAGTCAAACTTTTAATTATTCCCTAATAGGTTGGTTCCCAAAGGATTTCACCCAAGCTTAACAAAGTCCGTGAAGTCAATATTCGTTCTACCCCCGACTTTAATTGCTTTGGTGTTACAAGTTTTCTCGAATTTGAGGTTGAAATGAAGACTCCTACAATGGCTTCAGTAGAAGAGCATATTAGTCTTACAATTTCTAATGAAATGCTTGAAAAGGACTTGAGGGAGACCAGTAGGGATCTCAAGGAGGCAAAGGATGCGCTGAACCGACAACATCTGTATAATATCAAGTTGCGTATTGGACTTAATGCTACTAAATCGAAGTTATATGGAATGCAGCATGTTATTAAAAAATTAGGGAGAACTTTTATGGGACTATTTATGAAACAGAGACAAAGAAATTGCATAAGACTACAGAGAATCTATCCATTTAACTTGCCTGCTAGATTGAGGAAAAGGAGGGTACTGAAGAAGGAAGAGTGGTAGAGAGGTCCCGTTAGTATTTGGTTCCTGCTTCTCCTATGGGTATAAATCATTCTTCATTAATTGAGTGAAAGAAGAGGGTGGTGTCTAGGATGCTTTCTCACCTGCGAGGGGAAGGATGGGAGATTAACGCCCTTAAGTATTTTGATGGCTTTTCCATAAATACCAAGAAAACTAAGGCTCGGCTAATTGATACTTTGGAAAACACAATGAAGGAAGCTGTACTCAAAATTTATGAGCTTGATGATTCATTGAGTGAAGCTCAAAATAAGATCTCCTCCTTTTTAGAAAAACTTAGATGAGAAAAAGTTAACAGCAAAATAGGGAGGCTTTCCTGCGGCGTGCCATGGACGTTTTGAGTATTTTTACCCTATGCTTGATCTAAGTTTTCAATGTAACATTGTGAGCTTCAAGGTGTCCGCGGATGGGCTAATGGATCATTGGGCAGGAGCTTGCTATGACTCTTGGAAGAGTTTCCCCATCAGTGTAGCCCTGCCTTTAGATACAATGCCTTAGGTGTCTTAGGGTAGTTATTGTTTGAACTTGCGTTAGAAAATGATTTGTAAATTTACATTATTGGACATTATATTTGGGGTTGTATATATGTTATGTGAATTAATATTTCTTTGCAAAGTTTGCGCATTTCTTTACTTACTTCCCTTAATTGTACTTCTCTTTAATTTCGCTTTATATGGGATCATTTGACTTTCAACCTGCTTCTTTTGATCAAGACTCGAAGTTAGCCATTTTTAAAAAGAAGCTTAATTCTACTTTGCTATAGTCATAGAATTGGAAGGTTTATAGAAAGATTCCAGGAGCATATAAGAGGTTGTACACAAGGATGAAATTAAAGCTTGATAATGTAAAGTTGAAGAATTAGATGGGCAGATTGCAAAGCGGATTAGTGCCAAAGACGCACCCTTTGCAGCCTTGACCGTAGGTGCTATTTCTAGACTAGGTGCCGCCACCGTGCCTCCTCCTGGGGCTAATCCAAACAATGTTCTTAAATTTAAGAATGATTTGAAAACCTATTATGAGGTCAAGTTTATAGAGTCAGAGGATCATTATAGGAAGGAATCAGAAACTTCTAAAGATCACACTTCACTTACGTTTCTATTCTACAGGAGCTTTTAGGTCCCTTTTCTAGAACTATTGAGAAAACTAAGGATCAACTTTTAGGTGAGATTGACTGGGCTAGGAGGGTAGCTATGTAGTGTGTGAATGCCCTTGAGAATAAAATTTTCACCCTAGATTGTGAAGCTTGCTTAGACACTGAAGTTGTTGTTCGAGGTGGGATAGATATGGCTTACTTGTTGGAGAAACTTGATGATATGAAACTAGGGAAGATTGTGGTAGTGATTGATGTGAAGCGCGCAATTGACATCTTGAAGCACTTTTGGTTAAGGCTTGATCTAAACTTTCTATATAATCGTGCGGATTACATGTTTGATCTGCAGGACTACGATGTTGTTTAGGAAGGTGCTATCTATGACCTTTATGTCGCTTATGGACATGCTACCATCGGTCGCTCATCTGTTGTCGTCAGTGAATTGAATGATCCACCATATGCTATTTAGCTTACAGATCGTTCTCCTCTACGCCCTACTCCAAGCTTTAGTAGGTCAAATCATCGGGGAAGATCATGGTTGGCTCTTATTCTGAAACCAAATTATATTTGTAATTTTCTCTTGTTCCTTGTAACTCATTGCATTTAATTTTTGTGCTTTTAAAGCATTTGTAAAAATTATGGTTTGTGTAACCATATATGTTGTATTCAATGTGTATTTATTGGTCTTGAATAAATGTAAGAAGAGTCCTTGTTTTAGAGGTGTACCTGGCAAGCATTATGTGATTTCTAGGATGATGGTCGTTGTGCATTTCGTGAGCTACATCTTTCTTTCTATATTTGGTTTTGATGTCAATGCAGTTTATATTGTTGGAACTAGGCTAGTACACAACGGAAGTTATAAGTGAATTTTTATTTTTTTTACCCTATTGGATCATTGTTGGGCCTATGAAATCTAATTTATTTAGAACATTTCTAAATTTTATTTAAATAAAATCTCTTATTTCATTTAAAATTTCAAATTATAGATAGACTTTTATTTAATTTATATTCAATTAAATATAATAGTACATATATGTACTATATGCATATATGTATGCGCGTACATGTGTGACATAATAATCTGTGCAAAGTATAATATGTCTGCATATAAATTTTAGGATTTACATTGTAACAGACATGCTAGCTCATCTTATATGTATTTAATATTGTCCTAATATATGTATGTATGTTAAACTTGTTATTTATAATACAAATATTAAAAACTATGTAAGCATATATATACAAACATAGTGTATATATATTTCTTGGATGTAAAATATTAATGATTCATATCTATATACTATTAAATTAAATATAAAAATATATTTATTGTATTAGATCTATTATATTTAGGATTTTTATACATATAAATATGTTTATTAATAGCAACTCGCTCGTTCAGATCCGCCTCCCTTTCATCTTCCCTTATTCTTTTCTCGTCCTCCGTTCACCCTCCTTCTCTGCTCATCCCCTCGTCCTCTCTTTGATCTAAAGACCAAGAACCGTAAATCCAAAGCACACTGTGCTGCATTGCTAAAATCTCGCCCTTCGTCTCAAACCAGATCTAGTCATACGTATACGATCGCTCTTCTTTAGTACAAGGTTGATGCTTATCCTTCTTCCAAGCAACTGCAATCTTCTGATCTTTTAGAGTCTCTTTAAGCGACGTTAGAAAACTCAAATAAGGTCAGTTTTCTCACTAGTGATCGTTTTCTCTTTGTAGCATATGTTCTTGATGTTTCTGGTATCAATCAGCTTGTTAATATCGTACTTGAAATGGCGAACTCTTACAACAATATTCTTATTGAGTTCGCCTCCTCTCCAATCGTCGATGGCCTTGTTTCTGGCATAACTAAAATCCATTCGGCCGCTACGATTTCATCAAATCTTGTGTCTTCGATCCAAAGAGATGGTAATTGGCTTATTCAAGATCCTACATATAAAATAGGTGATATTGAGAAGGTTCATATTGAATCTGGAATCTGGTTACTGATAATGTGATTATTGATGTTTTTTATAATAATGGTTTTATAAGGTTGTTAAATGCACTAAGTACGCAATTGATAGCTAAGGCGGTGGGGGATAGTATATTAGTAGAGTGCGTGCAGGGTAGTTGTGCAAATGCCATGCACAAGCTGTAGATGTCAACCTGGAAGCGTGCATTTGTCAGGCTCAATAGAAAATTCCAGGAACTTTAATAAACGAGTAGAGGCTGTTTGTTCCATCCATGCTAATACTATTCCAAATGCGGTTACATGTTCCCCTATTGTGTGTAATAATACGCTAACTGATTCTGCTTCACATTTACCACTTGATAAAATTATTATGCATGTTAATATGGGTGTTGAGTCCCAGCCTAGTTCTCAGACTTCTCATCCTGCGGCTGTAAATACATGGACCTCTTTGTTATCATCTTTGCTAAGAAATGTGGTACTTACTCATCCGCTGTTTTGAAATGGTTGAAATTGATGGACCGATGGTTCCTCCGTGCAAAGTCATCCAAGCGGAAGTTGAGTATTGGTTAGACTGCTTGGTCAGTTTTTTCCTTGACTCTAACCCGCTATACAATGTGGTTAGAGAACATTGCCGCAGTATTTGGAAACATAAGGGTGGGCCTTTTGTTCATTTCAACAATTCCTTATTTTTCTTCGAGTTCTCTTAAAATGATGAAAGATTTCATATTCTAGAAGCGGAACCTTCCATTATTACTGGTAAGCCTTTCATTGTAACCCTGTGCAATCCGTCAGTTGATAGTGTATGGGACTAGATTCTATCTATTTCTGTTTGGGCCTATTTCAGGAATATCCCTTCTGTTCTGCAGCCCATGGTTAGGCTAGATTGGTTGACTAGCCTAGTTGGCAAGCTAAGATGTTTTGATGTAAATATTGCGGCTAGGAAGAAGCTCGTGTATGCTATGGTGTTGATTGAAATAACTCCAGACTAGTCGCTTCCTTCTAAGTTGAAAGTACGTATTATCAAGGGTAAGAATGCTTATGTTGATCTTGATTACAGATGGAAATATGATATATGCTCGGTTTGTCACTCCATTGGTCATATTGAGGAAAAATTGTAAGCATGGTCCTATTGGTTGTACCTTACCCATCCTAGCTAAGATCCCGCTTCCTCGACCTCTAGTTAGGGAATGGGTCCCTAAGTTGAAAACCCCTGCTATTGTGGAAGTTGCCGATGTGGCTTCTTATATTGTTCTTCCTGTGTTCCATTGCATATGCCATCTGTTAAGCTTCCTTATGAGGACTCGACAATTTCTGTTGATCCTCTTATTTCCTGGGATTCCTACGAGCAAGCCTGAGTTCATGAGCAATCTAAAATGAGATATGGTCCATCATCTGGCAGTTACCATATATTCATTAGGAAAGAAGGTGAGTAATGCAAGTTGTATTATTATGTTCATGGGGAAGGTCTTGCTCTTTCTGTGCAAGGTGAAGAAGGGGAAGATAATAGGATTGTTTTGAATGATGCCTCCTGGGATAGGGGAAATCTTTACTCCAGTGATTCTGTAGATTATGTTCCTAACTTGGCCTCTTTATTTTTTGAGTATGTTTATGTTATTGGATTGGATTTTGAGGATGATGGTAGTGGATCCTCCTCTTTAAAGGGGGACTAGTTGCTATAGACTTTTTTTAGTAGCTATAGCTCTTCTGCCTTGCACATGTTCTTTTATATATTTCTAGCTGTTATGGCGCATTTGTCGAGCAACTATTTCCTAATTTTTTTAATAAAAGCGGAAGGCCATAAAGTCGGTTAGTCTTGCAAATATACATGTGTGTGTGTATGTGTATATGTATGTGTGTGTGTATATGCACTCACCTATAAAAATTGGTATATTTATAATATAAATTATGTTAAAATCATTTTACACATATACTTATTTATGTACGAACTATAGTAACAAAATTATTTTTATTATATTTAAATTTAAATATATATAAATGAGTAGTATCCAAATATGTATATGCTTATATATATATATATATAAACCTTTCAGATCACATGCACAACAAAAAAGAATTTATTTATATTTTGTTGCATTAAAAAATATATATTAATTAATTGTTCAAAGTACAGTAAATAAGAATGAAAAATATTTTCGTATTATTTTATTCAAATTTTAAATTTTTAGAAAATAAAGTATGATATTTTAAAGTTACGAAAATGTTTCCATAATTTTGTCGATCAAAACAATATTTTAATTAATTAATTGGTTTCGGTCATTTATTAAATTGAATTTTTTAAAATATAAAAAATGATTGTTAAATTATGATTTTTTGTCGAGAATTTATATGATGATATTTGTGAAAAGTTAAAATTTAATTTTAGAGACATATTTAATTTTATATTCTTTATTTATTTAGTATATTGATTGAAGTAATAGTAAATAAATATTAAAAATTAATTTACAGCCATCTACAACTAAAATCTATGTATGCATGCACTTATAAAATATAAGTTCAACTATTAACATGATATGATGATATAATTAAATAAATGTCGTGTAATTAAAACTATTCGAATGTTAATGTTCACACATCACTTAGCAAGTGGTGTGGCATTTTGGCCAAATTTATTGCTTATCTTGTTTCGATAAAATCCAATTTGATATTATTAACCGTTACTCGGTTGTGACATTTATTTATCCCAATTCTCTTTGTCAAAACTATATCACTTTGAACTTACAAAATTTGGTAATGGTCAAATTTCCAATATCATTCAAATTCAATTTTATAGTCCAAACATAAAGTCCTTGGTTTAATAATAATAATTATTATTAATCAAAATGCTCTAGCCAAAGACCTTGACTTTGAATTAATTTGAGTTGGTCGTGATATTAACCCTATATAACTAAGAAGATGAATCCTCTCTTGAATAGTGCTTTACTTCCAATACTTCCACTCGACCCAACTATAGCCAATCGATGGACGCTATGCCATGATTTGACTATAATCAAAACAGAGCTTTCATATTGAAGATTGATGGTATTCTCATGTCGAGAGAACTATGTAAACTATATAATTGATATTTTCCATTTGGTCTTAGTTATGTTAACCAACAGAAAACTACCGGATGAGTCATTCCATAGTTATCCAATAACTATCAGTACGTAATTCCTAGGTGCCTCCAGCAGTCATAAGTGATACATTACCTAATATTTGGAGTGTGTTACGTACTCTAGTCTCAATGGATACACGATATCCAGTCGTAATGCATTTTGATTAGGAACATTTAAATGGTATATTTGTTTTCATTATGATAAATTACTCATGGTTACAACACTTTGTAATTACTACCATAAAAGATACCATTTATGGATTTTCTATTAAATGTATTTTTAATTAAATTAATATAACACATTATATCATGTATATAATAGAAAGAAAACACCATTTATTTGGAACAAGATTGGTTATCAAGTTAGATATATGTAACAAATTACATAACTGCCTCTAGGGCATACCCAGCCCTTAACTCTGTCACATGTTTCCTGAACATCGTTTTTAGCATTTGAGTTTTATCGTGCACTTGGCACAATCTGCTTTTCCTTTTGGGGATGGATTGTTGTGTTATTTATTATGAAGTCAGGCCTTGTATTTTCAACCTTTTCAAATCATGTGCATGGTTTTTTGTACTAGTTTATGTTATCTAATACCCTTATCTCCAGTGTGGCTATGTTGATAAGATTAACATAGAGATGTTTTTATACTAGTTCGGACTGTCCAATATCCCTATGTCCACTTCAGTTATTTGGCTGAAAAAGCTTGGCAGCGTTATATGCAATGTTGTTTTGGTAGCTGGTTCAGGCCATCTAATATCCCTGCATCCAGCGTGGCTATGCTAACATAATTAACATAGTGAGATTTTTATACTAGTTCGAACCGGCCAATATACCTATGTCTAGTTTAATTGTTGTTTAATATCGAAGAGATTAACACAAAGAGATGTTTATACTGGTTCGGGCTGTTTAGTATCCTTATGTCCAGTTCATTGTATTATTACTCCTTTCACAATAAAAATTACAATGTTTGTTAAATTAGTATTGCAAGTCATACAAAATATGGTCTAAGGTGCTCTGAATTCCATGTTCTTGGAACTAAGTTTCCATCAAGTCTCGATTACCGGTATGTGCTGTTAGCCAATACTTCCACCATAGCCAATGGACCTTCCCTATTTGGCCCCAGAGCTTCCTTTATCGGATTTTTTGTGCTCCATCGCCCTTCGCATTACAAGATCCCCCTTTAAAAATTTATTTCCTTGAATCTGCAATTGTAGTTCTTTGCCTCCCTTTGCCAGTATGCTGCCAATCGTATGGCTGCCTCATCCCTTCTTTCATGAATGAGATCGAGGGGAAGCTTCCTTTAACTTTTTGTTCTTTTCCACCATATATGATATTCTTCTATAGCTGGAACCTCTACTTCAACAGGGAACACGACTTCATATCCAAAGGTTAGTGAAAAAGGAGTATGGCGTATTGGGGATCTATTCAAGGTTTGGTAGGTCCATAATACCAAAGATGGATCTTCCGCCCACTTTCCCTTAGCTTTCTGCAGTCTTTTTTGGAGTAGCTTTTTAATGGTTTATTTACAACTTTAACCTGCCCATTTGCTTATGGATGTCCGATGGGGGAGAAACTCTTAATTATAGCATTCTTCTCATAAAACTCTATAAATTCTTTACTTTCAAACTAGATGCCATTGTTAGAAACTATCTTGTGGGAGATTTCGAATCTAGTGATTATGTTTCTTCCAACAAAAGTGACTATCATTTTAACAGTGATCGTGGCTAAGGGTTTTGCCTCTACCCTGTGAAGTAGTCTATTACCTTTATAACATACTTCACCCCTCTATTTGACATAAGAAGTGGACCTATCAAATCTATTACCCATATGTCGAGCGCCATGGGCTAATATATGGGATGATCTCATGGGATAGTTGTTTGGGGATACTTGCGAATCATTGACATGTAACATCTTCTTACGAATTCTCTCGCATCTTAAAGTGCTATGGCCTAGTAATAACTGTGACGTAATACTTTCTTTGCTAACTTAGTCCTTCCTGAATGATCCCCACATTGGTTCTCATGTACTTCCCTCATGACCCGTACCCCATCTTCATTGAAAACGCACCTAAGATAAAGGGTTGAGTACCCTCTGTTATATAATGTGCAATCAAAGAAGGAGTAGTACGGAGCCTGATTTCTTATTTTTCGGGCTTTATTCTTGTTCTGAGGTAGCATTCCATTTAGCAGGAATTGTTTGATGGGAGTCATCCAGTAGTTCTCCTCGGTCTGTTTTAGCGTGGGCTCAATTAGGGACTGTTCCCAATTTTCTACTATTTCTTGATCTTGAGCCACTTGAACTACTGCCCGCTGGGCTCGAGTTAGGACCAATATTTGATGTGATTCTGTTATTCTTGGCTCTACTTAATGCCCTATTGGTGTTAGCTTCATTTCATTCGCTACTTTGGTGCTTGCAAGTTTAGCTAATGAGTCAATGGATGAGTTATTTTCTTGTGGTATTCATTTTATACTTGACTGTTCGAACAGCTGTAGTAATTTCTTAAAAGGTAGAAAATTCCATAATTTGGCCAAGATTGGTTCCTTTGCTTGGTAATTGCCTTGTATTTGGTTTACAACTAATTGGGAATCAATGTGAATTTTAATATGGCTTGTCTTCATTACCTAGGCTATTCTCAGGCTCGGGAGGAGAGCTTATATTCTACAACGTTGTTGGTTTCTTTGAAACCAAGCTGCACTGCTCTATACAGTTTCTACTCAACTGGAGTGATTACTACATACCCAATTCTTGCCTCATGTTCATTTGATGTCCCATCTACGAATAGTTGCCGAAATTAAGGGGTAGAGGCTTCTCCCTCTGGTTGGGGCTCAGTTGGTAACGTGCATTCTGTAATACATTCCACATGTTCTTAACCTTTGATTGCCTTTTGAGGACAATAAGTGATGTCGTATTAGTTGAACTCCATTGCCTATTTCAATAGGCGGCCTAACGTTTCTGGCTTCCGTTGTGTCTTCCCTAGGGTTTTTTCTGTGAGGACTTTGATAGGATGTGCTTGGAAATAGGGTCATAGCTTCCTTGCTGTAAGAGCAAGTTGTAAGCTAGCTTTTTAATGACTGAGTAGTTCAACTCTGCTCCTGACAGCCACTTACTTTTGAAGTAGATTGGCCTTTGGGTCCATTCCTCTTCTCGTATTATTGTAGCACTAACTGCTTAACTAGTTACAACTAAATAAACATACAAGTCTTCACCTACTATCAGTTTAGATATTATGGGAGTGTTAACAAGATGATACTTTAGATTTTGGAATGCAGCTTTACATTCCTCAGTCCATTCGAAGTTTCACCCCTTCTCTACCTGGTCAAAGAACGGAATGCACTTGTCCATTGCTTTTGGTATGAACCTACTTAGTGCTGCTAATCTGCCATTTAGACTTATCAGATCCTTCAATATCTCTGGGATATCCATTTTCCTTATGACTTCGATCTTCTCGAGGTTCGCTTTTATGCCACTTACACTAATTATGTACCCCTGGAACTTCCCCGATTGAATATCGAAGGTATATTTTAGAGGATTCGGCTTTATATTGTACTACCTCAGGACCTCTAATATCTGCTCTAGGACTTGAATATGACTATATGCTCCCTTTGACTTGACCAGCATATCGTCCACATATACCTCAACATTCTTTCCGATCTAATTTGAGTACATCATATTGACAAACCTTTGATAGGTTGCTTCAGCATTTTTGAGTCCAAACGACGTGACTTTGTAGCAGTGTAATCCTTTGTCAGTTATGAAACCAGAATGCTCTTAATCTGGTTCGAATATAGCTATCTGATTGTATCCTAAATACGCATCCAAGAAAGAGAGCAGTTTGTGTCCACTGGTTACATATACTAATTGATCAATTCTGGGCAAGGGGAAATTGTCCTTTGGGTAAGCCTTGTTAAGGTTGGTGTAATCTATGCAAGTTCGCCACTTCCCATTAGGTTTTCGTACGAGCACTGAGTTGGTGATCCACTTCGGGTAGTATACTTCCCTGATGAATCCATTCTCTTTTAACTTTTTAACTTCCTCATGAAGAGAGTTGTTCCTTTCCTAGTCTAAGGTCCTGCGCTTTTGCTTGATTGGATGGGCATCAGGATCAACATTGAATGCATGACAGATAACTATTGGATTTATCCCTTCAATATCTGAGTGTGTCCAAGCAAATACATCTGCAGATTTCTTTAAGTAGTCTATAAGTTTAGCATGAGCTTCTGCACCAAGATTTTTTCCCTATCTTCAGAACCTTTGTGGAGGTCTGTTGGATCTAATTAAACGTCTTCAAGGTCATCTTTTGGCTCTAACTCTTTCTTTGTTGCCCCTAATCTCGAGTCAATCTCACTTCGCACTTCATCCTCTGGGTGTAAGTAACCGAGGATGCTTGTTTCTGGGCTTCTTTAAAAAAGTGCTATGCATAGATTGAATTGTATTCATCAGTGTCAATCATGTGCATGTATGTTCTCTTTTCATTCTTTGTGGATTTTGGGGGTGCATGATCAACTGTTTCAAAACCGGCCTAGGTACTTTATATTGATGCATATTGATTTAGTTTCTTATTTCTTACTATTATCGAAAATATCAGAGGAGATATCATAATAGTTTGGAACAATTTTATTGCTAGAGTTAAGTTTATATTGTATCGTTCCCTAGCTAAGAATTGTTCTTCCATTATTGATCCTATCCCCACAGAAGTGATGAATTTCATAACCAAGCCTTTCTAAGAGATGATTTCCCCCAAGTCAATCAATGTAGCTCTTTCCAGGAATGCATTGTATGGTGAGGGCTAGTCAGTCTCCAAGAAACTTGCACAGAAGGTTTTGTGCAATGGTGCTATTTCGGTTGTGACGAGTAAGGGTGATGACCCAACAAGAACTGTTGCCATGTTGTTGAAGCCAAAAGTCAGCTCTGGACCAGGCATTAGAATTTTCGATGGAAGCTTCATTTGGTCGTATGTTGATTTGAAGAAGACATTCACCAATCTTCCAGAATCATCACGATGCGATTTGAAATCTGCATTGTAATGATAAGAAGGTCCCGATTGGGAATATCACTCACGCCGCATCAGCTCCTGGGAAAACTATTTCCTATGCTTGTTTCTTCTTGACATGGAAGATCATCTTTTGTTGTGTCTTGGATTCTTGCACATATCGCTCCTGTGGCTTTTTACTTGCCCCAGGAAGATGTGGTCCTCCACGAATTGAAGCTATGAGATTGGGGGGATTTCCTATTAGTTTCGTTTAGGCCTGGGGTGAGATCTCCGACCCTATTTTCGTTGTCAGTTTTTTGAAAGCTACCCAGGTATCCTTTTCGGATCTTTGTTTCATTCTTCAAATGTCTACAGTTATCTATATGATGGTTGTCGGCTCCGTGGAAGTGGTAATACGCTCTACCTTGATTCTATTCATCCTTCTTCCTCTTGTTCGGTATGCTGTATGCATGCTCAGCTTCGGTCATCTCATATATCTACCCAAGGTTGTGAGTAAGGGGAGTTTTTGTGATGAGGTGTAATTCCTTATGTCGCTTCGCGGGTGACCGATATCCTTTTGCACCCTTTTCTTGTCATAATTGGGAAGCATTTGAGATTGTACTGCAGATCCAACTTCTTCTATCTTAATATAAAAAGCTGCTTTTTCGTAGAAGGCCTTCATGCTATAACATGATTGTCTGCTATTTTTATCCCGTATGACGACCCACCTTTTTGAAGGATTAAAGTCGACAATAAACCACACATGCCTAACTTAAACAATTCAAAAGGGAGGATTGTCAATGAGGTTAAATAAGAAAAAAAGAGAAAAGAAGGAAAACAAAACACAGATTCTCACAGCGGAATGACAAAATATAATAATCAAACAAATAGTTCATGAAGCTATTTTATAGTATACATTTTATTACACAACTTTTACAACAGAATCAGAGTACAAACAACAACATACCAATAATGATGTAGCATAATAGAACTAATAATATAATATACCAAACTCAACCTTCATCCTTCAGAAATAATGTCTTCAAACACTGAAATGCTCAGGCTGAGCCGAGCATAATAAAAAGACAAAACACTCGAGTCAGAACTAAAAATTCTTATATAAGTTAAATCAACAACAATTAAATATGAGTGTAATAGCTTCAGAGATGTTTCCAGGATTTTGCATCTTCTATCTAGTGTATAACATGCATGCAATAACTTAAGAATTGTTGCGGGTTTTTCCACCTAAGGGTCCTTTATACTATCTATATGTAGTAAAATACGCTATATATGTAGTGTGTATCAGTAAAGTATTAAAATAGCTATAAGGCTTTACATTGATCCCCCTTAACACATTTTTAAACAGGTAGTCTATGCAGATCCTATAACACAACCAGTAACCTCGGTAGCCAGTGAGTCCCCCATAGGTACCATACTAAAAAAATCATAGTGGGCGCGAATAAGGACAAAGAGTATGACAAGGCACGTAAGGCGATGCCCAAGGTAGAATATTACTGTTTTGCGTTTTCTGACTAGTGGAGATCTCTAACGGCCCACCGCAAACATCCATCCTATAATCAGATCAAGGTGCACCAATCAATTCAAAATCAATATAGTAATATAAAGAATAGATGTCGCTAGAGGTAGCTAGCCTCATTGGTCAGGTACGACTCCTATTTTAGTCATTTCAAATTGGTACAAGTGCCGGGGTCATCCATCATCGTTCTCTTTCTTCAAATCCAGCAAACATTCGCCAAATCCAACCACTTCATTCTGCATCATCCACCACGTACATAGTTGTTAAAGTGGTTCCAATATTGACGGAGCGTATGCCAATAAGGGGCCCCAGTCTCTTTAATAACCAAACATCATTTTTCATACTGGTTGGTTCTTTTACATTTCAAACTGATTCATATTTGATATCAAAATATCATATTCACTTCAAAAGATCATTCATTTCAAAATCATCATTTTTACTCAAAATATGTCCTTTTCACTTGAAAATATCATTCCAAATTCCAAATTAGGTTATAACCTCATTTAACCACATTCATGTTTAAATCAACGATTTAAATATAAACATTCCAACTTGCACAGTTTGAAATTTTTAGAAATAGTTTGAATAGTTATAAATAATTTGAATAGTTCAGAGATTTAAAATAGTTTAACATAAAATGGTTTGAGTATTGAAAATGGTTTATACATTGAAATAGTTTGGAAAATCAAGATAATTTGAGTATTCAAAAAATATATTTTAAACAGCTTGTATTTAAAAATAATTTATTTCGAAAATAATATGAAATCAAACTGTTTCTTTCCATTTCAATAAATTTGGACCCATGTCCAAATTTCAAATCAACAAAACTCAATTTCCAATCTTTCTATTCAATTGACTCAATTTCGATATAGTTTCAAATCAACATGATTTCAATTTCAATTGAATTAACTTCAATTTTCGAAACATTTATTTTTAACTTCAAATTTGATCCAACAATTTAGTTCATTGATTTAAATTTCAACCTAATTCTCATTTTAAACCATTTCTATTTATATCGATTTCAAGTCCAATTTCAATTTACTGATTTAAAACACTTAAATCAAATTAAACCTCATTTTTCAATTTAAGATTCGAATCTTTAAAATAATTAAATTTCCAAAATAAAGTCAAAGATCTATTAAATTTTATATTTTAATTTTTATTCTTTAAAACAATTTCCTTTTAATCAGTTTCAGTTTTAGCATTTCAAAGCTTGAATTAGAAAATCATTCAATTCATATAAATCCACAATTTATTTCCTTCAAAACAATGTCATTTAATCAAAATCCAAATTCAAAATTCTAAAAACATTTAATTTAACCAATCCGCCGTCCGTACCCTATGGCCAAGTGATCATCTATACCAATTAAATTACATGGATGGATATATATCATTTCAATCCAAATCAAGGTGTCATAGGTATATATCATTTCAAACTATTTCTTAGTTGATTTTCAATGGACCAGGTGAAAACATAAATGATTTTAATAAATAAATAGGCAATTATAAGAGTATGCTAGAATAAATAACCATACATCCATCATCATTTAATAGGCATACAACAACCATTAACATCCAAATCAACCAATATATTGCAACAGCTACTGATTATCAATTGTCGATGTTAACTGGCATTTAAATCCAATATTAATTTAACTGTCAATTTAATTAAATATACATTTCAATTTCAATTAAAATGTCAAATTAAACTACAAAATGGCAACCAATAAAATTCTTATCACTTCATAAATTTAATTCAACTAACGTAAGAAGGTTCGATATTTCGTGAGTGGGTTAAATCGCTCCCCTTTAATTTATAGTCGATAAAAAGCCAATAAAGCCTAAAATTTGAATAGTCTCCAAATTTAACCAAACCAGTTTCATGCTGTCCGGAATTTCGATATGAACCCAACAGAAGAAACTGCGCGTCAATCGGAGTTTGTATGCAAAATTATTCGAGTTAGAAGTTATAAATTTCAAAATTAAATTTAAAATAAAATAACGACAATTTGGTCAAATCATATACCTTCTCAGCCCGAGGTCGATCGATCAACCCACACACGTACACCCAATAGCCACCGCCAATAATCACCTACTGCCATCAAATGGGGTCGAAGCGATTATAAAGACCCGAAAAGTCTGTTTCGTTCCCGAAACGAAAATAGGTCATCCCATATATCGAAATATAGGTTTACGATATATTTAAACTCAATGGAACTAATTTCAAACCTAATTCTAATGTATTTAGAAGTTGGCTTTTAAAATCAAATTATATTTATTAAATTCCTTTAACTGATTTGTACCCATTTCAAGCTCGCACGATCAAATGATAAGTCTGATCGCTACAAAACTTGAAATCCTATAATGATTCCTATATATATTGGAGTGATTGATATTCTCGCATTTATATAGCGGATGAGACTCTATAGGCCCTGCATAATAGTAGATGATCCTATTTACCACGATGCCCCTTCGAAGTGAGATTGCTATTTTTATATTGTGTTAATATCTACGGATGTAGGGGAAAAACAGGTTAGAGGGATCCAACGGGATTCCTCAAAATGTTGAATTTTTTTTGAATATTCAGATATGTTTATTTGAATAATCTGTGGTAGATTATATTGGAAATTGAAATTTATTGAATGCAATGGTATTTTTGGATATATTTTTTGGCATTTTAAAATATCAAAAATATAAAAAATTGGATTTTTGAAGGAAAATAAAAAGGAAAATTATAAGCAAAATATTTATAGTGAAGTTAAATAAATTAAAGAATGAATTTGGAAAATGTAAATTGTTTGATTTTAAAATCCTATTCAATAAATTCTGGAATATGGAAAAATAGAGATTTTTGGAAAAAATTGAATAAAAGGGTTTTCAAAAAATAAATAAAGAACTTAAGCGATATTGTTTTAAATATAAGAATGTATTTTTAAATTTGAAATTTAAATAGTTGGGAAAAATAAAAAGGATATTTTTGAACTAAAGTATGAAATTGATGTTTTAGATTTAAATAGGATTTTAAATCAGAAAAAAGAAGTGAATATGAAATTAGGGAGTTTTGGAATAAATTTAGGCAAATCAAGAAATAAATTTTAAAATGGAACTAATTCAGAAAATCGATTTGAAAATTGATTAAGTTTGTGAAGCAGTGGTTAAAAGGGAAAACGGGACTATGGAATTTATAAAACAAAGTTTTATTAATAAAGTGAAGTAATTATCAGTGGATAATTTAAAATTATAAATTTACGGTGGAAATTTATATGGAGATGGGTAAATCGTTTTAAAAATAAATAGTTGGTTTATTTTTAGAAATGCGAGAAAGAAAATTTACGGAACTGGAACTTAAATTAAACTGCGATAAACCGAAAAGGATTTATAAATGATTAGAATAGCTATATTGGAATTAAAAATGTATTTTTCTATAAAGTTAAGTTATTTAAAAAAAAGGAAATATTTTAAAGTATTAATTAGAAAATTTAAAAATGTTTATAAGAATGCTTTAAGAAAATTTATTATCTAGTTGTACAAAAATTGTTAAAGTATTTATAAATTAAGTAGTTATAGTAGTTAATTATTATTAAGGTTTAACGGCATTTTTATTTTAAAGAATAATTATTAACATTTACATTTTATATAATAGCTTTTATTTTTACAAGGTAGTTTTGTCTAAAGTTTTACTTGGAGAATTATTATAGAAGTTTCGTAAGTAATATTTTGAAAATTTATAAATTAAGTTTCGGGGAGTATTGGTATACCCGCATGGCGAAATCGAAGGCAGTGAGTGCCTACAGTTAAGACTTGAATTTCTCTAGGATATAGACTTAACCATTGAACTGTGATCCATGGTTTGATACCGCAGTGGTACTTTTCATATTTTTTTAAGAAGGGTTTTCAAATATTTTGAAAGGAAAAGAGTTAATATGCTGAATTTGATAATATAAGTATGTATTTTGGATAAGGAGATTTATTGAATAAAATTAAATTGAAAGAGATTTGGAGTTTTCGGTGGGAAGTGAAGGATTTGGTTGAATTGATTGTTTTATTTGATGGTTTAATAGCCGACTATCAAATCTAGCCCAAATATAACTTTGGAAATATCTAGCAGAAGTACGAGAATTATATGGTACAATTACCATTCAAGCTACTATACTATACATATAAACTCATTTCGTTCTTCTAGGAAGTTGATAAGGAAATCCATCCACAAACGATTAGGGGGTGATTTTCGATCTTATTTTCATCTGTTTATTTCCTAAAGAACCGGGTTGAGTTTACTGGGAAACGTTGAACGTTGTTTTGAAGAGACCAGGATCAGATTTGTGATCCGCAAACTATTTCGTTCCAACCAGCACATTTTCGAAAGGAAGACAAGATCTTGGAGTCGAAGATGGAGCAGTGAAGTGCAAGGGCTAATCGCTACTAATCCTGAGGGTGATTCCAAAATGGATGTAGTAGGAATAGTGCCTTCGGTTCCTTTTGGACCGAAAACGAACTTGTATGGATCAATGCTATCAGTACATTGTCAATGGAGGACAATGAGCATTTTAAGTGAATATTTCTAAAAAGGTAACGCTTAACCTCGAGCCTCATCAACCGGGAATGACTGAAAATCAGGGGAGATGCAGCAAGGCTAAGTGGGTCGCACCCAAGTAGGGTAAGGTTACCCCTACCTAGAGTCCCTTTTATTCGGCTATGTGGCGGTGGTCGATCCTAACCGTGGGGCAATCTTATTCAGGCTATCCATTTTAAGGAGTAGTCCGGTCTTGTGTAGCAAGGGACCCTAGAGTGGTCCTCGGTACAGTGTTTCTAAACTTGTACTGTGACAGGTGGTACCCTAGTGCCTAGTCATTCTGTTGGAATCCATCCCCCAATATGTGCCTTTACGGTTTTGATTGTAGAGCCTAGTATTGTTGGAATTTAATTAATGTAACAATTTCAACCTATTTGAATAAGTATTTTTGCTTAGAATTACTATAATATCGGAGGATTTTGATATGAAATGTTTTAGTTATCGTGTGGTAAAAACACTTCATGTTTATTTGTGGCGTGGTCTTACGAGATACCATTGATTTTCAAAAAGATTTTGAACTTTAATAATTCAAATTGAATGTGTTTTTCTCATGCTGGTTTTTCAGACCGACCCGGAGTGTTATTTTATTATAATGCTCGGATCAGACCGAGTATTACATGTCCAGCATAATATGCTATGAAGCTCAGGAGGCAAGCTGGATGACGAGACGTATCACACATACTTGATGTATATTCCGTAGTGCATTGTAAGCTGTATAGTCAGCTTTTGCGAGGACAAGTTATTATAACTGTCCAGTACTGTACTATTGACTTGTGTTGTACTCTGATGATGTAACGTACAAAAACAGTTATAGTTCTTTTTATGTAAAGACCACTTGTTATCTATTATATATTATTCCGCTGCGATTGTGAGATTCTGCGTTGTTATTTCAATTTTCTTCCTCCACCTCTTCTTTCTTTCCCTAATGATCTGCCATTTCCGGCATTCGATTATGCGGCATGTAATACAGTGGTCGTACTAATGTCGATTTTCGTACATCAAAAATCCGAGCCACTACACAACCAAACCTGTTCCATGTTGTCCAAAGTTTCGATACAAACCCAATGGAGGAAACCGCACGTCAATCGAAATTTGTATGCAAAAGTTATTCGAGTTAGAAGTTATAAATTTCAAAATTAAATTTGAAAATAGAATAAGGGCAATTTAGTCAAATCGTATACCTTCTCAACCCTAGGTCGATCGATCAACCCACACACGTACACCCAACAGCCACCGTCAATAATCACCTACCGCTGCTGATCCTCATCACTTCGCCCAGATCGGACCACGCGGCATACTCCTCGCGCTAAACCCTCTCCAATCGTCATGGCGCGACCACCTCTGATAACTCCTAGAACCCTGCGCCAGCGCCAGCGCTAGCGCCACCCTATCTCGCCAATCCTAGAAAATCAATATGCTTCTAAGATGATCCAACTGCATGGATGGATGCTGCTCCTCCTTCTCTACATGCCAGTGCCTCCCGATCGTCGATTGGTCGACGATCCACCGTTAAATACCCTAATTTGAACGGCCGGGATAGTTTCACTGAATTCTAGAAAACAGATCCTCCAATCACAAAACAAATTTCAGACGTAGATTACGTTCATCAAGTGCTTCGCGATGATATATTATATGATAGGATTTGAGCAGTTTGGATTTTTGGAGTTTGATTTGGAATCAGTAATTAGGGTTTTGAGATGTCTGCCATTGGGAAGGAGTAGGCAAGAACAAAAATTGTACGTATCGAAAATAGAATAGAGCTGCTAGGGTTTATAACAATGTACATGTTGGCAGACATGGATAAGAATGGATGGAACAGATCGAATAAGGCTGAAGCGACCCAAAAAGCCCGTTTCGTTCCAGAAAGGAAAATAGATCATCCCATATATCGAAATATAGGTTTTCAATATTTTTATACTCAATGGAACTAATTTCAGACCCTAATTCTAATGTACATAGAAGATAGCTTTTAAAATCAAATTATATTAATTAAATTCCTTTAATCGATTTCTACGCATTTCAAGCTCGCACGATCTACGATAAGTCCGATCGCTATGAAACTTGAAATTCTAGAATAATACACTATTATGGATCCGATAAAACTGGTTACGTCAAAATCTGAGACAATGTCCAAAAAGACTAATTTTACACGTTAATTTGAACAATCTATTTTAAAAATCAATTTAATCACTTTTAAATTCTAACTTTAGAAGTTAATAATTTTCATCATTCTCGATTACGCAGAAATTTATTGATCCTTTAAAATTCAGTTTCCATGTAAAATCCAATATTTAAATATTACATTAATTCAACATTAAATTACAAAAGAAATAAAACCTAGTTTATTACAATTTAAATTCCAGCATACTCTTTTATTTTGATTAACATATTCTTATTATTAAATCAATAAATACCTTATGTGTTAATTAAACATAAGTTTCCATTTTATTACATTCATTATTCTAAAGTGAACGCCTTTTCCCATATTAATTGGTATATTTAATTACATTAATTTCATTGATTTCATTGATTTGCAAATTAATTTCAATGAATTAAATAATAAGGTGGGAAATAGAACAATAATTACATTTAAGTAATTTAAACGCATTTTTAAATTTATTGTTTACAAACCAAGGTTAAATAAATTTACCAACAAAATAATTGATTTCATATTCTATATCAAAACCAATTTTAAATAATAACATATGATTTCTCTTTTTAATACAACATATAATTTGTTCCTTATTAACCTTTATTATTACCATTAATTGAAATTACATTAAACAGTTGTCAATTTCATCCAATCAACATGATCAAATTGTATTATGATATTATTTCTTTCATTAATAAATCATAAATTTTAAATTTTCACAATATTAAATTCCAAAAATCTTATTAAATTTAATATTTTTAATTATAAAAAATACGGGTCATTACATCCCGCATATCATTTCCTCTTCTAATTTTGACGTGGGCCGCCATCAGTAATGCTCCTTCATCGCTTACTCCTATCATGAGAGCATTGGACTTAAATATTTTATAAAGTTGTGCAGGTTTTCATTCTCACCCTCCTTAACACATGATATCTTGTTCACGTCCGAGGAGACTTCTGTCCCTGAAATAAATTGCCTTAGAAAATCGACAGATAGATGTCGCCAAGATCGAACTCCCCAGGTTCGAACCCTCTAAACCACCTAGATGCCACACCGGCTGGTAACCGAGGAAGAGTTTACACCTATCATCCTTCCTACTTTTAGGATGTTCGTATAATATTCAAACGTACAAAGATGATCGTCTAGATTTGTGGCCCCATCGAACTTGTCAATCGATGGAGCTTTGAATTTATCAGGGAAGTGTTCTTCAACGACAATTTCACTGAATTAGGAAGATCCTTCTTCCCCTACTTTCTCCCTAATACCTTATTAGTAGAGTTTAGCCAATTGCTCCACTTGCGCTTTTAGCTGACAAACTTCATCTTTCCCAGTGTCTAACTGGAATGAGTTGTCCTCATATGATGAGACAGCATCATCATCTTCTAGAGCAGATGGAGTTTGTTTCTTCAACAGTAGAGGGCTTATATTGGCTGGTTTAGATTTAATTTGTATAAAGAATAAATCTTGCTTTTCAACTTGGTATCGGTTTTTAGGCCAGCATCACCATTCCCATCTCTACGAGTGTCGTTATCGTTCCCTTGCTGAATAGCCAGCACAGTAGGTAAACGATAACAATGAGCTATGGACTATGGTGGGAAGGATATTCCATGAGTAATATGTTGGGCCATTGTTTTCTATAACCCTTCAATTGATTGGTTTATTTGGTTCGTGAAGTATTGGAATGCGGTCAAGAGGGAATCTATGGGGACTTCAATCGAAGCTTCCACTTTGAAGTTATGAGCGACTTGTTTGCAGTTTTCGACGCCAAGTGTAAGTGTTTTGGAGGAGGAGTGGTGGAATCAGTGAGATTCATGGTATATAAATCGGAATGTGAGTAAAGTTTACTAGAAATTGAAAATGGGAATAGAGGTTCTAGCCCACCTTCTAACGCCAAAATGTTAGTGAGATTAAAGTCTCACAGCACCCAAAATGATGGGAAGTAAGTTTAGTGTCAATTACTTTGGTGAATTGGAATTAAGAAATTTAAGTGATACTAAATTTGCCTTTACGTAATAACTATGCTGCTGTAAGCTTACATAATTATGAAGTTGCACTTTAACTGTTTGTTAAAAGGTTAAATTGAACTTGTATTTAAATCATGTAAAACTAAACAAAATCTAACACTGAAATCTAAGTAAAAACAAACAAAAGTGCAGAAAAGTAAAAGATAAAGAATTTACATGATTTGGATGTTATGGAGTCCTATGTCCATGGGAAAATATTACTTTCTTCTTATCTTTATTGTACAGATTTTAATGGAAGAGAGTACAATGATTTTACTTTTTATACCTTAAAAATAAAAAATTGAGTAAGATCCCTTTCTTGCTACAGTACTTTTTATACTGATAATATAAATATGTACATGGATCGCCACAACCCTACTACTACCATTTTGTTTCCACCTTTGGATCTTGCCATGTGTCATCCATCTGCATTGCCTATTTGCTGCTTGCGGATTGCTGGCGTGTCTTTGGTGGAAATTTTTTATTTGAATGGTTAAATCCTAGGTTTTGGCGGGAAACTTAAATTGAAGCGGGAACATTTGAAATTGTGGCGGAAGACTTCAAATTCAAATGGGTTTTATATCGGATCTGCACTGCCCTTTTTTCTATAAGATGAGTTATGCTACTGTAATTATTTATGTTGTAATGGTGTTGAGAACTGTGCCTTTGTTCTACCTTAGGCATTGTTGATACTCATGTAGCCGACCTTTATTGTTTGGTATGTTTCGCTTGCATGGTTATGCACGAAGATGATTGAAGTTATGTTTTCTTACTTGATTTATAACATTTGTTTGGCTTTGTGCTATGGTTGAGTCATTGGACTGTCGGGCTTAAACTACAGCGCCTTAATATGGGTCTACACTGCCACAAACTGCCCTTGGTGTGAGGATGTGCAAGCTACTGGGATTGGATGCTTATCTCTTTGTTTGTTTAACAAATGTAGTTCTACGATGGAGTGATTTTTGGGGAACCCTTTTTCCCACCCTTGGAATGCTTTGGATTCCTTAGAGTGCTGCTTAGAGAGCCCCAGCGATCACTGGGTAGATTTGTACTTGAAAGAGTTAGCAATGTATAAACTTTTAAGAATGATAATTAGGCTTATTGGTTCCTCTGATTGCAGAGCAGTTTTCTTTTATTATCATTTTCTTTTTAACTACATTTTTCTCATATCCTGATGGCGGTGCATTTCTTTATCGGTTTGGGGTGATGCATCATGGTGACTTTCTGATGTAAGTTTGTTGGCGCAAATTTGTTGTCTTTATACTTTGATTTATGAGCATAGTACACACTTCGTTATAACTTCGTTCTTTTTAGCTCTAGCTCTATTAATTAGATAAAACATCGTAACTGTAGGCTAGCTTTCACAATTTACAGCCATTCCTGGCGGTAGTGCTAAGACTTCGATTGAAAATCTGAGCGTAGTTTCTTGTGGCTAGTTGTAATTTTTGACTTCTTTTTTGTGTAGTGTCAACCGAACGATTTCAACTTCTTCCCTCTTTGTTTCGGCTTTATGTGTAAAAGGGAACTGGGTTTTGTATCTCCTTCAACCTGTCTATAACATGGTTTGAGGAATATGGGTGTAATGGATGGTTAAAAGGTAGAGAATGAGCAAGAGGAAAACTAAGGTCTTGATCCTAATTTCTCCCTCTAGTCTTTCATTTATATAACGATCATACCCCTCATTCTAAAATAAGTTTTGGAGCCTCCTCTTCATCTCCTTTGCTGACCAAAAATTATACCTCATGCCTCCACCTATTTAAGTTTTTCTAACACCAAATTAAACTTGTTTCGATCATCGGTGGTAGCTATGTTCAAGATGCTAGCAACTTCAGGATACTAGATTCAATTCCAGGAGTAAGATTCTTCGTTTAAAGGTGTACATTCTAGGCTTTGGTGAAGGGTACAATTCCTTAGTTGTTGTCATCTTATACAAGTATTTAATATGTTTGTTATATCATATGTTAGTTTAGTTAGCTGCTCACATTCTAGGCTTTGGTAGGAGCATTGGAAGTGAAACACTACTTAAGAGAGGATTCATCTTCCCAGTTATACAAGGTTGGTATAACGGTCAACTGAAGTCAACTTAAAGTCAAAGTCCCTGACCGGAGAAATCGATTAATAATAATTGATATTATTAAACCAAGGACTTTGTGTTTGGACTATAGTGTTTGATATGGATGATACTGGAATTTTTACCATTACCGAATTCCATAAGTCCAAAGTGATAGTCTTGATGCGGAGAATTGCTGTAAATAATTATCACTGTTGGATAACGATTAAATAAAGTAAAATTGGATTTTACTAGAACTAAGTAATTAATAAATTTGGCAAAAATATCACACCACCTACTAAGTGACGTGTGAACGTTAATATTTGAATTGCTCCATATTAATCGTTGACTAAATTTACACCTAAGAGTCACATAACCGAGACATTGAATACTCCTTTTACCACCGACTTAATTAATTTATAATTTTTATAAACTAATTGAATTAATTAATGGTGGAAATTAGGTTGAAGGGCTTCTATTCGCAGGGTAATAAGTTTTAAGGACATCACTTCTGAATAATTAATTTTAAGGACAATTTACAGTATAACGACAAATTCATTTATCTTTTTAAGTTATACAGGAAAATGATAAATCCTTTTGTCTTTATTTCAGTATAACTGAAAATGATAAATTCTTTTACCTTTTTCCAGTAAAATGTCCTTAAAACTAATTTTTTAGAAGTAGTGTCCATAAAACTTATTACCCTGCACACATAAGCCCTTGAAGTGAAAACCCCTTAAATAATATTTATAAAATATTAATTAAAAGTTTTTTAATTTGATGTGTTGACAATTATTAAAATATGTTTATATTAGTCACAAATATATTAATCGATACACAATATCGATATCGATACACATTTGTAACATCCCGCTAATCCGTACCCCTTGAGTTAACACTATCCTACAACAATCAACTCAAGTTGCACAGAAATACGAACCATTTGGGTTAAAGAAGAAGAGGTAGAAGAAGAAAATAGAAAACAATAATAGAATCTAACCATCGCAGCGGAATAAAATATAATAGATAATAAATACTCTTTACTCAAACATCAAATATCTCTGTCTATATATTACATCATCATAGTACATCAATCACAGCTCAACATCAATATCATACAAATGGATACACAACAACTCAACACAGCGGAATATATATATAAATAAGTACGAGAGTACGTGTCGTCATCCAGCTCGTCTCCTGAGCTCCACAGCGTCAAAACCTGTATCCTATAATACTCGGTCTGACCCGAGCATTATAGTTAAATAACACCCGAGTCAGTCTGGAATACCAGCGTGAGAAAATCACACCCAATTGATTATTAAAGTTTCAAAAAACCTTTGAAACAAAAGCATCTCGTAAGACCACGCCACAAATAAACATGTCGGGTTTTTACCTTACGATAGCTAAAACAATTTTTATAGAACTCCTCTGATATTATAATACGGTCTATATACAAATACTTATAAAATAGCCGAAATTGTTACATGATTAAATTCCAGCTACTAGCCACAGAGTGGGTAATATAAACAAAACTCGTACAAGGCTCGTAGAGAGAATGGATTTCCAACCAATGACTAGGCACTAGGGTACCACCTGTCATAGTACGGGGCCTAGATCACCGTACCGAGGAGTACGCCCGCTCCCCTGCAACACAAGGCCGGAACCATCCCTTACTGGACAGTCCTGAGTGAGATCACCCCGCGGTTGGGATCAGCAACCGCCCACTAAGCCGAAAAAATAAGGGACATCTAGACTGGAATGGCCTCACCCTGCTTGGGTGCTACCCACCTAGCCTTGCTGCATAACCCCTGATTTCAGTCATTCTCATTTGATGAGGCTTGAGGCTAAGCGTTACCTTTATAGAATATATCCCTTAGAATGCCCATCATCCACCTGACAATGTTTCGCAAGCATTCATCCATACAAGTCCGTCCCGGGTTCGAACGGAACCGAAGGAACTATTCCTACTACATCCATTTTGGAGATATCCTCAGGATTAGTAGCGACTAGCCCTTGCACTTCACTGCTCCATCTTCGAATCCAAACTCGTTTCCACGAAACGTCAAATCGGATCGAAGTGGTTTTCGAGAAATAAATCCCGATCCCGGTCTCTTCGAAACGATCAGCGCATTTGGCCAATATTGATAGTCGGTGATTTAACTATCAATTAATATTCACAAACAACCATCAACAAATAAATAATTTTCCAAATTATTTATTAATCTCAAAATATCTTCACAAGATATATTTCTATTTTCAATCCTTAGAAAAACAGTTTCAAAACCATCCTTCTTTCCAGAATAAACTTTCCCAAATATTTCCTATCTCCTCTGAAATCACCAAGCTCAAAACTAGATTTTTACAAATAAATTTTAAAACACTTTACTTTAAACATATATACTTTTAAAACATTTCAATAAAAACCACTTTAATAATTTGTTAAAAATACATATTATATGAATATTTGAAGATAATGTTACTAAACAAAATATAAAACTAGATTTCACTTTTTAAAAATAAAATACTAAGTCACTCTTAAATAATTATTGCTATAATAGATTAAAAATAATTATTGTTATAATAGATTAATAGATTAAAAGTAAATATTTACTTTAGAATTTAAATATTTATAAATAATAAATTTTTCAAAACGTGCTTCTTAAAACAACTTTAAACTTTTAATTTATATTTAAAAATTTACTTTGAAAGCGTACTTGGTTATTCAGAGAGAAATTTCCAAACTCAATAACTAAAATCAATTTTCCAAATTGATTTCCACTTTATTCCATTTGAAATAAATTTCTTTACTTATCAGTTCATTTCGAAATTCATTAGTTATGGGATTTATTATTATTAGTTTTACTTTCACTTTGATTTTATATCATTTAACTGAAATATACCAATTTCAGCTTCTTCCCAATTCTTCTGCGTTCTTTCCAATAAATTGAATCTTAAATTTTAAATAAATATTTTATTCTTTTTAAAATAATAGCACTGAAATTTACAATTCATTAATCTTCCGATTATTCAAATTCCCTTTACTAAACTTAAGCTTTATTTATTAGAATTTTAAAGGCATTTTATTTCTTTTCCAATTCATTCTTAAATTTATTCAAGTTTCCATAATTATTTTACTTACAATTTCACTTCTTTTATTTTCATTCCCAAACTCAAATTATATATTAGTAATTTATTATTGCCCGATTATAACAATCAAGCCATAGCATTCAATATTTCCACATAATTCATTACAGGATATCACATATCCAGAACAGAGAATATTAAATAATTAAATAAAGTTGAGGGGTCCAGTTGGATCCCTCCAACCTGTTTTTCCTGCATCCACTAATGTTAGCACAATATAAAATGCAAATTCCAAATGTATACCACACTATAGCACATAAATCAATTCAACCATTTCAAACAATTATTTAAATTTAATCATTTAAATTTAAATTTAACTGAGTGAGATTTACTCACCTTTGGCCTTAGATTGCCATTCACGTCAAACTCGCCTTGTTTCCCCCAATTTCTAACCTTGAATAAATATTATATGATTTATTAATATTCGAAATATAAATCGAACACCTAATTACCATTCAATTTAATTTTGAATTAACTTTCCTTTATTACATCTTTTGGTAACAAAATAAATTAAATTCGTAAATCGTAAAATTTTATCACAAATCCTTTCTATAATTCCTTCTAAACCTTATATAAATTGTTTGTACATATATTAAATTTTTGCATAAGTAATTAATAACCCAAATTGAAAATTTAAAAACATGACTATTTTAAATCTAGCTGTCAAATTTATTGCTTTCCTTCCTGCTTATCGTTCCGGTAAAACAATAATAATAATTATTACCATAAATCAGTAATTTATTTTACTTTAAAATCTTTTCCAATCTATATACACCTAATTTACTTTATTCTTTTTCTCTTCAAACCTTATAGATAAATCTCATGTTTCAGCATCAAAGCTTTAAGTGCCCTGAATTTTTTTTTCTTCTTTTCTTAAATCAGCCAAGATATATATAACTAATTTTAATCAACAAAAATTTAAATTATACCTTACTGCCTTGAGGACGAAACCCCATCGTCGAACGCGACCTCACAGTCAAACCCAATTAGCCATCAACACACGCAGACCCCCAAATCGCCTCTGCCCTCTCGTCCAGCATCATGATCGAACCCACGCGCGCTACACCTCCACAACAGCTCCTTCGATGTCGAGCAAGAATCGACTTTGAGGCCTCGACTACGAGCCCACGACCCCCCAGAATGCCCCACGACATTGTCGTCTTGCCCAGGCACGTGTCTCGACGTCGCCTTCCCATCGGCCTTGCTCGCGACTTCAAGATGACGACCAACTCGCGATTCACTAGGGTTTCGCGAATTTTGGACGACGAACGAGGCTCATTCCTCACCTTTACAAAATCGATTTGGGAAAAGTGGCTTAGGCCTGATATTTATATATATATATATATATAAATTTAAACTGAGATCGAAACGGGTAGGAAGGGGAAAGGAAACACGGCCATGATTATTTGGTTTTCCCTTTTTTTTCTGCGTATTTCCTTTTGAAGGAGGCTTCGGCCATTTTTTTTTCTAGTTCGATTTCAACTGAGAAATAGAAAAGGGCGAAGAATAAATATCGATTAGGAAAATAGCTTTCTACATACGCTTGTTATAAAAATATCTCTGACTAAACGTACTTCGAAATTTATTATATTATAGAATATTGAAAATATCTTACGTTGTATAACGCGAAATCCCAAACCTCAAATCAGACATGATGACAGACGTTTATAAGGTTTTACCCGCATTTCGAACACAATGGAACGTGTTTCGAAGGCTAATTTGGTCGTATATGGAAGTTAGCTTTATAAATTGATATAAAACATTAAATTATCGATTTTAATTTCGACGTGTTGCTCACTTGTACGAGCAAACAGTAAATCCAAACACTATGAAAATTGAAATCCGATAATAACTAACTATTACGGATCCAATGGAGCTGGTTTCGTCGAATTCCGAGACTGTGCCTCGAAAGGCTATTTTTAGATTCAATTTAAACGATATAGATTTCAAAACTGAACAAACCATTCTTAATTAAATTTTAAAGCTTTTATTATCTTCAGCATTATCAATATAAATTTTACAAGCCTCCAAATTATTTGAAATAGCTTAAAACTCCAGATTCAATAATTTTCCCAACTTCAAATAATTTGATGTAATCATTCAATTATCAAATAATTTGTGGTATCCGTAATTCAAGTTAAAATTACACTATTGAATATTTAAAATCGATTAAATATTCCGATTTAAATTGCTTAAAAATTTCGGGTCGTCACATTCCTCCCCCCTTAAAAGAATTTCGTCCCCGAAATTACTAGTTAGGAAGAATGGTCCAATATCCGTTTATCTTTCCTCAAAACTAACAAATAACATCTTACCAACGATCTTTTATATAAAAGACCTATTATCTTCCTTACTAACTTCCCAACTTTCCTTAGTTTCCAAATAACTCTATTTATAATATAATTCCAAACTAAATGTTGAATTATCAAGATTTGCTCAAAAATTTCTAACTCCCTAAATTCCCAAAAAATCTCGCCAGCGTCTCCTTTGCGCGGCTAGCTTGGTATAACTACAAAATGGCTCTACGGCCTCCCAAATCCAAAAAGAAAACAAAAAGCCAAGTGGCTCAATCCAAAATCCCAATCAAATTTCACACCAAATTTAAATACATACCTTTTGTCGAGCATTTCAAATTTTATCTTTTGATATCAAACCCAACTTTCTTTTTCCTTTATAATACCTGCAAACCTGCTTAGCATCAATATCCAAACGCAATATTCCAAACATTTTATCGACTTTCTCACAAAATGTCAACATCTATTCATTCCAATATTGACTTAAATTACATTGGTAGTATCAATTTCCATTTAAGACTTCACCATTCCCTCTTAAATTTAGTTTAAGGATTTTATATGCTTCTTATATTTATTTTCATCTTCCACTTTAGTTTATATCTATTTCTATTCAAATTGATTCTTTCATTTTCATACGAATTCAATTCATCTTTAACTTTGAATATATAAATTTTATTGGTCATTTATTACTAATTCATGTCATTATTTTAATTAGTTTCATTCACTAACTTATTTCAATTTCTAGTTTAAAATCGTTTTGTCGTTAGCAAAATTTTCCAAAATTTTTCAAAACTTTTCTAACTCCCAAAATTTCTGAAATTTTTTGGCAGAGTCTCCTTTGTTCGGAGGAGCTTTTGCAATTTGACAAAAGAGATAAATATATATACATCGACCCACACGGTTGGAAAAACCAAAAACAGTTCATATTTCCTATTTTTATTGCGTAGGCGTACCTTGTTTGGCATTTTTAAGCAAGTAGCTTATTATTTTTAGCAATAGCACAACCAAATCCAGCCACACGGCTTCCAGGTACCTGTACTTACTCAATTTAAACATGTAAGTGTCATATAAATGAAGTTTAACTACATTTCACTTGTTTACAATAGTTAAAACTTATGAATTCTAAAAGAAACTCATACCAACATTTTTTTCGTAAGCAATTTATATAGTTTCCATGCTAATTCAATTGTTTCAATTAATTTATAAACCATTCTCATCCAATGTGAATGTTTTTCAATCCATTCGTATATAACTTCATTAATTTGAGTGGTTTAAAACTCAATTGGTTACATTTAATTTATTTTTAAGCGAACTGAACTCATATTTAATTCAATTGCTTTCAAAACCAATTTATTTTACTCCTATCCATCCAAGGCATTTTAATAACTTCTATTTACATTCAATAACAATTTATTCTTTGCAATTTGACGAGATTTATGTGAATAAATAAGCACTTGAGTTTTATAATCAATTTAAATTGACTCCAACTCAAATTTACGCTTAATTCTATTCCATTTCGGATTTATTCACAATCCATATATTCTCAGTTTCATTGCATTTCAATTTTATTAACCAAACTAGTCCATTCAAAACCATTAACAACTTAGGTTCCATCTCCATTACCAATTAAATTTCCTTTTTATTTTAATCCATTCACAAGCATTTATTTAGCTCGACACACTCCATTTTAAATTTCATTCCATATTAGTTTATTCCAAACTATTTTATTTAGCTCGAAGACAATCCAAGCTATTTCAATTAATAACCATTTCTCAACTTATTTAAACCACATTTCATTTGATACTTATTTATTCCATCATTTAGTTATTCAATATAATTAGTTTATCCACGTTCTCTTAAACCATTCTAATAAACTCGAAACATTCTATTTTCCTTATTGTCTCAAGTTATTTCAATCCCTTTATGATTTTCAATGATTGACAATTATTTATTCTAGAATTTCATTCCATTAATATTATTTATAACTCACCGAATTTTATTTCGATTAAAAATTTATTTTCACGTGATTTAAAACCAATCCAATATTATTAAACTTTGTTTAAGTTGAATTAAATTCAACTCTCTTCCACCTATTCAGCTTAAGTCAATTTACTTCAATTTATTCAAATTTTACACTTAAGCTCATTCTCATTTTGCAAACAAAGTTCTCTTTTCAATTTATCTTGATCCTATTTTAATCCAATCCCATTTCCAACTACAAATTATTTGATCAATTATTATACATTTTAGCATTCTAGATTCAGCTCATTCAATTTATTACCTGACTATTTCCAAGTTATCTTCACTTATGGATTTTATTTGCACATTCAAATCATTTCTATTTTAATCCATTTACATTTTTATCCGATACACTTCAATTATGTTTAATTTGTTAACACTTTAAGCTAAATTTTCAATTTACCACCCAATTTATTAACCACAATTTAATTACATTTACTTCACTATCGATCCAGGTCGAATTTGATTTATAACTTGAGTTTTATTTCCAAACTTCAATATTAACTCACCAATTCAGCTTTTATTAAGCTACATTACATTCCCATTTACACATTTTATTAACTAATTTATTATCAAATTAGTTCTCTCCTATTTATAGTTCAATACTTGATTTTATTTCCAAATATCACTTCATTTAATTTTCTTAGTTCAAATTATTTTATAATTCAAGTTTGGCTTTTCTGTTTATTTTCCAATTCACCAAAAATATGTATTTTTGGGTTTTCTATCTCACCTTCAAATTTAATAAGTCACAACTCATTCTTTACACTATCCATTCATTCAAGGCTTAAATATATTCATCTTTTATTTTTAACTCAAGCCTTCTATTTATTTATAGCCCAAGCATATTTTATTTCCATGGGTTTTTAATCCTTTTATAAGTTATTCTGATTTATTTATTCAACCCAATCCTTATCCAACTTATTTTCCATTTATTCAGGTAAGAATCTAATTTCATTTAATAATTCAATTGAATTCTTATTCCAATTCAATTTTATTTTAACTCAGTTTTATTTAACTCAATTCGATTCCAACTTGATTCGAATACAACTGGATATTATTTTCAGCCTATTCGATCAATTTCAATCCAGTTAAATTTTATTCTCCAATCCATGTTAATTCCATTTTTAACTTTTCTCTTTAAATTTAAATTCCAACATTTAAATCTTATATTCCCTTCCTGATATAAAAATCATCTCAATTTATAAGTTTACAACCTATCTCATCAGGATTTTCAAACACCTGACTTTTGGTTTCAAATCATTTTGAAATCTCCAACATCTCAAATCTCATCTCTCAAAAATTTCAAACCAATCCTGGCTTTTATTTTCAACAAATTTCCATTTGAATTTTCAACAACAACTAGCTTTTGCTGAACAAAACAATTTGGCAGCAATCCGTCACTTCGAAATTCGAAAATGAATACCGATGATGCGGCCGTCATCATCAGAATTATTTTCCAATGATCCAAGTGATTTCAATGCTATATCACTTTCAAAATTCATTTAAAACATATTTACATTCAGAAATATCTCCAAACAATAATGCTATCATTTATCTTTAAAACACTTCCAAATCTCCGAAATTTAAATTTCCAAATCCTGCTTAATTCAATTTTACTACAATTCATTTGCATAGCTTATGCTCATACAAATTCTCATTTGATTATATTTCAATTTATAATTTACATCTATAATTCATATTTATAAATTTCATTCTAAAATGAATTTATTTCCCTAAATTTTAGTTATATTTCAATTTCTAGTTAAATTTTCACTTAATAATGATAATACTTTAATATTATCATTCCTAACATTCAATTAACATCCAAGCAACCATATAGTAGCTAAATAGTTTTCAAAAACTTTCTTTATATCAAAATATATTTTTGGGTAAAATTATTCCATTTACCCATATTTAAAACAATACCATGTCGATTGCTCTATTCAAGTGTTTAGAAACCCCTTTAATACAGTTGCGCAGACTGTGTCGACGAAGGTTCATATGCCAATCAATAAATCAATCAACACAATATTAAAACAATATATATTCACTAACAAATACGCGTTCATATCTATTAATACGCTCAAACTCATTTTAGAGTACTATAGACTCTAATTTAAATGAGTAATTCCCACCAGAGCCAAGGTTATCACCAACCTAAGCTCTGATACCAACTGTAACAGCCCGCTAATCCGTACCCCTTGAGTTAACACTATCCTACAACAATCAACTCAAGTTGCACAGAAATACGAACCATTTGGGTTAAAGAAGAAGAGGTAGAAGAAGAAAATAGAAAACAATAACAGAATCTAACCATCGCAGCGGAATAAAATATAATAGATAATAAATACTCTTTACTCAAACATCAAATATCTCTGTCTATATATTACATCATCATAGTACATCAATCACAGCTCAACATCAATATCATACAAATGGATACACAACAACTCAACACAGCGGAATATATATATATATATAAATAAGTACGAGAGTACGTGTCGTCATCCAGCTCGTCTCCTGAGCTCCACAACGTCAAAACCTGTATCCTATAATGCTCGGTCTGACCCGAGCATTATAGTTAAATAACACACGAGTCAGTCTGGAATACCAGCGTGAGAAAATCACACCCAATTGATTATTAAAGTTTCAAAAATCCTTTGAAACAAAAGCATCTTGTAAGACCACGCCACAAATAAACATGTCGGGTTTTTACCTTACGATAGCTAAAACAATTTTTATAGAACTCCTCTGATATTATAATACGGTCTATGTACAAATACTTATAAAATAGCCGAAATAGTTACATGATTAAATTCCAGCTACTAGCCACAGAGTGGGTAATACAAACAAAACTCGTACAAGGCTCATAGGGAGAATGGATTTCCAACCAATGACTAGGCACTGGGGTACCACCTGTCACAGTACAGGGCCTAGATCACCGTATCGAGGAGTACGCCCGCTCCCCTGCAACACAAGGCCGGAACCATCCCTTACTGGATAGTCCCGAGTGAGATCACCCCGCGGTTGGGATCAGCAACCGCCCACTAAGCCGAAAAAATAAGGGACATCTAGACTGGAATGGCCTCACCCTGCTTGGGTGCTACCCACCCAGCCTTGCTGCATAACCCCTGATTTTCAGTCATTCCCATTTGATGAGGTTTGAGGCTAAGCATTACCTTTATAGAATATATCCCTTAGAATGCCCATCGTCCACCTGATGATGTTTCGCAAGCATTCATCCATACAAATCCGTCCTGGGTTCGAACGGAACCGAAGGCACTATTCCTACTACATCTATTTTGGAGATATCCTCAGGATTAGTAGCGACTAGCCCTTGCACTTCACTGCTCCATCTTCGAATCCAAACTCGTTTCCACGAAACGTCAAACCGGATCGAAGTGGTTTTTGAGAAATAAATCCCGATCCCGGTCTCTTCGAAACGATCAGCGCATTTGGCCAATATTGATAGTCGGTGATTTAACTATCAATTAATATTCACAAACAACCATCAACAAATAAATAATTTCCCAAATTATTTATTAATCTCAAAATATCTTCACAAGATATATTTCTATTTTCAATCCTTAGAAAAACAGTTTCAAAACCATCCTTCTTTCCAGAATAAACTTTCCCAAATATTTCCTATCTCCTCTGAAATCACCAAGCTCAAAACTAGAATTTTACAAATATATTTTAAAACACTTTACTTGAAAATATATACTTTTAAAACATTTAAATAAAAACCACTTTAATAATTTGTCAAAAATACATATTATATGAATATTTGAAGATAATGTTACTAAACAAAATATAAAACTAGATTTCACTTTTTAAAAATAAAATAATAAGTCACTCTTAAAATAATTATTGCTATAATAGATTAAAAATAATTATTGTTATAATAGATTTATAGATTAAAAATAAATACTTACTTTAGAATTTAAATATTTAGAAATAATAAATTTTTCAAAACATACTTCTTAAAACAACTTTAAACTTTTAATTTATATTTAAAAATTTACTTTGAAAGTGTACTTGGTTATTCAGAGAGAAATTTCCAAGCTCAATAACTTAAATCAATTTTCCAAATTGATTTCCAGTTTATTCCATTTGAAATAAATTTCTTTACTTATCAGTTCATTTCGAAATTCGTTAATTATGGGCTTTATTATTATTAGTTTTACTTTCCCTTTTATTTTATATCATTTAACTGAAATATACCAATTTCAGCTTCTTCCCAATTCTTCTGCGTTCTTTCCAATAAATTGAATCCTTAATTTTAAATAAAAAGTTTATTCTTTTTTAAATAATAACACTGAAATTTACAATTCATTAATCTTCTGATTATTCAAATTCCCTTTACTAAACTTAAGCTTTAATTATTAGAATTTTAAAGGCATTTTATTTCTTTTCCAATTCATTCTTAAATTTATTCAAGTTTCCATAATTATTTTACTTACAATTTCACTTCTTTTATTTTCATTCCCAAACTCAAATTATATATTAGTAATTTATTATTGCCCGATTATAACAATCAAGCCATAGCATTTAATATTTCCACATAATTCATTACAGGATATCACATATCCATAACAGAGAATATTAAATAATTAAATAAAGTTGAGGGGTCCAGTTGGAGCCCTCCAACCTGTTTTTCCCGCATCCACAGATGTTAGCACAATATAAAATGCAAATTCCAAATATATACCACACTACAGCACATAAATCAATTCAACCATTTCAAACAATTATTTAAATTTAATCATTTAAATTTAAATTTAACCGAGTGAGATTTACTCACCTTTGGCCTTAGATTGCCATTCACCTCAAACTCTCCTTGTTGCTCCCAATTTCTAACCTTGAATAAATATTATATGATTTATTAATATTCGAAATATAAATCGAACACCTAATTACCATTCAATTTAATTTTGAATTAATTTTCCTTTATTACATCTTTTGGTAACAAAATAAATTAAATTCGTAAATCGTAAAATTTTATCACAAATCCTTTCTATAATTCCTTCTAAACCTTATATAAATTGTTTGTACATATATTAAATTTTTGCATAAGTAATTAATAACCCAAATTTCAAATTTAAAAACACGACTATTTTAAATCTAGCTGTCAAATTAATTGCTTTCCTTCCTGCTTATCATTCCGGTAAAACAATAATAATAATTATTACCATAAATCGGTAATTTATTTTACTTTAAAATCTTTTCCAATCTATATACACCTAATTTACTTTATTCTTTTTCTCTTCAAACCTTATAGATAAATCTCATGTTTCAGCATCAAAATTTTAAGTACCCTAATTTTTTTTCTTCTTTTCTTAAATCAGCCAAGATATATATAATTAATTTGAATCAACAAAAATTTAAATTTATACCTTACTGCCTTAAGGACGAAACCCCATCGTCGAACGCGACCTCATAGTCAAACCCAATTAGCCATCAACACACGCAGACCCCCAAATCGCCTCTGCCCTCTCGTCCAGCATCATGATCGAACCCACGCGCGCTACACCTCCACAATAGCTCCTTCGATGTCGAGCAAGAATCGACTTTGCAGCCTCGACTACGAGCCCACGACCCTCAAGAATGCCCCACGACATCGTCGTCTTACCCAGGCACGTGTCTCGACGTCGCCCTCCCATCGGCCTTGCTTGCGACTTCAAGATGACGACCAACTCGCGATTCACTAGGGTTTCGCGAATTTTGGACGACGAACGAGGCTCATTCCTCACCTTTACAGAATCGATTTGGGAAAAGTGGCTTCGGCCTGATATTTATATATATAAAAAAAATTTAAACTGAGATCGAAAGGGGTAGGAAGGGGAAAGGAAACACGGCCATGATTATTTAGTTTTTCCCTTTTTTTTTCTGCGTATTTCCTTTTGATGGAGGCTTCGGCCATTTTTTTTTCTAGTTCGATTTCAACAGAGAAATAGAAAAGGGCGAAGAATAAATATCGATTAGGAAAATAGCTTTCTGCGTACGCTTGTTATAAAAATATCTCTGACTAAACGTACTTCGAAATTTATTATATTATAGAATATTGAAAATATCTTACGTTGTATAACGCGAAATCCCAAACCTCGAATCAAACATGCCGACAGACGTTTATAAGGTTTTACCCCCATTTCGAGCACAATGGAACGTGTTTCGAAGGCTAATTTGGTCGTATATGTAAGTTAGCTTTATAAATCGATATAAAATATTAAATTATCGATTTTAATTTCGACGTGTTGCTCACTTGTACGAGCAAACAGTAAATCCAAACACTATGAAAATTGAAATCCGATAATAACTAACTATTATGGATCCAATGGAGCTGGTTTCGTCGAATTCCGAGACTGTGCCTCGAGAGGCTATTTTTAGATTCAATTTAAATGATATAGATTTCAAAACTGAACAAACCATTCTTAATTAAATTTTAAAGCTTTTATTATCTTCAGCATTATCAATATAAATTTTACAAGCCTACAAATTATTTGAAATAGGCTTAAAACTCCAGGTTCAATAATTTACCCAACTTCAAATAATTTGATGTAATCGTTAAATTATCAAATAATTTGTGATATCCGTAATTCAAGTTAAAATTACACTATTGAATATTTAAAATCGATTAAATATTCCGATTTAAATTGCTTAAAAATTTTGGGTCGTCACAACATTTAAACTGGATTTAAATATAATAAATATTGCTTGGGATTGAAGTAGGCTTAAAGACCATATGGGGCTTGAGATATTCGGCCATGATTAGATTATGGTACAGTCAACCATATGACAGTCTTTAAGGTAGGGCAATGATGGGTAAAAAGGTGTAGAATGAGTAATAGGCAAACAAGGATCTCGATCTTACTTTCTCACTCTAGTCTCTCCTTTATATAATGGTCATAACTCTCATTCTATAATAAGTTTTGGAACCTCTTTTTCATCTCCTTTGCTGGCCGAAAATTCTACACCACCCTTCACCTTTTCAAACATTTCTAACATCAAATTATTCAGGAAGCTAGCAACTTCTGGATATAGGATTCAATTCAAGGGGTTAGATTCTTCGTTTCAAGGTGTACGTTCTAGGTTTTGGCAAGAGGTATAATTCCTTATTTATTATCATCTTATATGACTACTCAACGTGTTTGTTATATCTTATGTTAGTTTATTTAGCTACCAACATAACGAATCTGTAACGACCCAAAAATTACAGTGATTTTATTTATTTAATTAATTGAAATTTTGTGAAATTTTAAATAATAAAATTTGGAAATAAAAAATTAATATTTAGAGTACGTCTAAGTAAACATAGCAAATGGTAAATTTTCATCATATAATATGAATGTTTATTTTCGTGTGTAATTCCATTTCAATTTAAACCTGTTAATATTTGATGATAATAAAATATTTTCCAAAGCTGAATGTTTTTACACAATAAATTTCTAAATCATCTTCCGAGTGAGACATCATCTTTCGTTTTTTCAAATTTGGACTGCTATTGCTTCGTTTATCTTATTTCTGGCAAATTAGCTGCATTTTCGGTATCCGTTTTAAACCGTTGATTTCCCCGTCCCTTCATTTTCTACCATTTAATCAAATAATATAATTTTATGACGGAAATTTGATGCATCCTTCTTGACATAGCAAATGATAAATTTTCGTCGAATAATATAGATATTCTATTGGTCGCTAGAAATTCAGTTTAAATCAGTTAATAACAGTTGAATATAAAAGTATTCTGAAACCTAAATATGTCAACATGAGAAATTTTATTTAAAACACTCTGAATCGGACTGTGAAATTCGCGCTAGTTTCACGAAATTCGGACGTTTCTAGCTCTGTTTGGATTTTTTCGTACGGAATAGCAATGTATATCGGCACCGATTATAGACTTTTGACCGGATGATCGTACCACTAATATCTGTATACCGTTTTGATCGTCTCATCGTGCTGATCTCTATGGTGTGTTCAATTCTATGTTTTGGAGTCCATACACAGCAGAATCCATGAAAACGATTCCGTATCGGTAGCACTTTTGATGTCCGTTCAAATTTCAAATGGCTGAAATAAACGCCCATTGTCATTTATTATAAGTTGTTCTATTCCATCATTTCAACGCATTGCAATAAATTATTGCATTGATGGTTTGCTGCTTTCATCTTTCGTCAGTTTGGAATATATAATTTTTATATTCGTTATACATTTACATTAATTATTTTGAACGGTTACTTTGTGGGCATTCCTTTTTATTCTTATCAGTTGCTCTGTCTCTTTGATTCCAACTCATACTTATATATATATTCCATTCTCTTCTATCTGCATCATTTTCCCCCTCTCATATCCCTGTTCTATTTTATATTTTTCTCCTGAAACCTATTACTCATTATTATCATTCTCTTCTTTTTTGCCTAGACCTCTGCGGGAAACCATCAAAACTCCCTACGCCAGCTCGGCCAAGGCCCCACTGGACCCCACCACCTCGTCACCACCAAAACTTGGCCTATTGCCTGACACCACATCACGAGCAACCCAACCCAGTGCTTCTCACCACAGCCACCGCTTCTACTTATCGCCTACCCAAACGCCTACCAGCGTGCCTCGGCCTCCCATTGCTCCACTGCAGAGAAACCCACAGCCAGCCACTACCCTAAAACCGCCTTCAAATCTCGGCCTAGTTTTTCAATCTCCACAAACCAAACGCGACCTGCTGATGCTCGGCCGAAGACCCCCTAGCCTTCTTCTTTTATGGTAAATGTATATTTTATATTTTTATATTTTGTTATATATATTTTCATATTTCTTATTTTCTTTTTCAAATATATATATATTATTTATATAATATGGGCTCTGTTTTGTTTAAAATTATATTGTTTATAGTTTAATCTTATAAAGTTGTTTATATATATATGTATGTTATAATAGATATCTTAATAAAGTAAGTTATATATATATATATATATATATATATATATATATATATATATATTATCTTTCAACAGTTTACGGTACCTCTATATAATGAGAATTTTGTTTACTGTTAGAATTTTATGGTAGTCTATATATTTATGTAGTTAGTATATAAGCTATAGTGATGTTAGTTAATATATCGATGCCAGTTTATATAGGTACAATTATATATATATATATTAGTTTATTTAATAGTTGGTTAATATATGCATATATATCTTAGTTATCTTTTGCCTAGTTATATTTTACCTGATAAAGCTATGTTACATTTTCCTTTATTTTGTATGTAAAAGTTTAAACTATATAATATGTAAGTGATATGGTTTGTTTGAAGAAATAAGTATATTGGTTTGTACATGTATATATGATTTACAGTTCATATTATATATTAGTAGTTTCGGCTATAAATATATATAGTAAGTTTATATTAACAAATTTTATATAGATATATGATATAGAGTGTTAGTGTATATATATATAACTTCACAAACAGGTGATAGTTTTGAATGTATAAGTGATATGGTATATCTGGTTTGAAATTATAATCTTGAATTTATCGTATCTGTTTCCATATTTAAATTTTGGTAATAACTCTTGTATGTTATTGTATGTTAGTTATATATATATATATATATATATATATATATATATATATATATATATACACTAAGTTATATAATATATTGGCTGTTTATGTTAACTTATGTAAGCACTAGTATATAATAGTTGTTAATATTTAAGTATATATTCTACGCTATATATAGTTTATGAAAATAAGTTGTATGTAAATCGTTGTTGTATACGTTACTGTATAGGTTTATAATGATTTACAATAAGTTACAATATCTGATCTAGGAAAGAAGATTTCATGTACAGTGTATTCATAAAGTTCTTATCTAATATATATAGTGTATATATAATTTGTTATAATATATATATATATATATATGTTTTCTTTTATATATTGTTTGTGTATAATATACAGACGTTGTGTTAAATGAATGTGATATATGTATATAAGCTATATACGATTTGCTGAGTTCATGAATATAATCTAATTTATAATGATGAAGAAAAAATAAAACAAAAAAATTATTAAGTATTATACATTAGTCTAAATATCTATCTGTTTATATAAGTATTGATTTTAAATAAGTTAGATATATAAGTTTGACTTTAATATTTAAGTTTTGTGTAAATAATGATTTTGAAATAATTATATATTTAATTTAGTATATGTTGAATTTAAAATATGATTTTATGTATAGTTATATACATTAATTTACTTACACCATCTATCATCATCGATCCGGTTCTGGTTTGATTTCGTAAAATTCCTATTCATCAGGTTGCTAGTCAAATTCGTGCCAACCTTATTTGCTTTGGGTTTGTTCCTGGATTTCAAAACTCAACTCCATTATCCATCTCTCTAGCCTCGAGAGGTGAGCAACCGCTCATGATTTAACGTTCTTATATTTATTAAATTTGATTTCAATTGAAAAAACAATTGAAACATGCTGTGGTAGTTATTTAAGTTGTTATATATGTTATTACTGTAACTGTTCACCTATGGGATATGACACCATATCCTGTTGGTTATATTATATTGTTATTGATGATATATGCCTGTTATTATTATTATTATTATCATCATCATCATCATCATCATCATCATCATATCTGTTATCACTCTGCAAGTTCCCTGTGAGTATAGAATTCACTATGGGTTGAAATGATACATACCCGAACGGACTTTAGAATAGGAGAAAATCGTTATGGGTTGAAATGGTAGACCCGAGCGGTTTTTATTTGAACTAAATTTGGGATTACGGGTTAAATGATATACTCGTATGTATATTTATATTACGGATTGAAATGATAAATATCTATATCACTTGACCATAGGATAGGAAATTATATACCGACACCGTTGGTCCATATATAAATATTTTGAAAATAATTTCTATGGTTTGGAAAGAAATATATGGTTTTATTAATAGTTGATTCTTAAAATATTATATATAAATGTTATTTTATATATAGATTTAATAATAATATTTAATTTAGCTAATAATGATTTAATTAATAAATATAATATGTTTAAATATTTATTAAAACTTATATTTCAAGAAATAGATTTTGTAATAATGATTTTTTTAAGTTAAGGTTGGGAAGATAAATTTGAAATTTATTTGAAATGGTATTTAATTAAGAATTTTATTTAACTAAATCGATTTGAAACTTATTGAATTTGAGATTTAAGACATGACCTTAAACTTGATTTTGATTTAAATAATTTAAGGAATATTTCAAATTTTAAATAAATCGAAGGAAATATTTAGTTGAATGTAATTTAAGGTTATATAAATGATAATGGATTTATTTAATGAATATTCCAAAACTAAATAATAATGAAGTTAAAATAATATATACATATGAAAGTATCAATTTAGTTTTGAAAGTTATTTTGAAATGACTATGGTGTTAAATGACGTGTGATTGTTAATAACGTATATTTCTGCATAGTAGATAGTTCCACGGAACCTTAGAGGGTGGTTATCCCAAACATCCTCTAAGTTACTTGTATTTCAGTTGATATTTCACTTAAGTTGGATTTATTATATAAGAATGTTAATCCTGACTTGAGTGTTTTGTGTTTTCTTTACGCTCGGATCAGACTGAGTAATACAACATTTGAGACTCACCTTTGAAGTTTAGAGCTTCGCTTGGAGATCCAACTATCGATTCAGCTTTCAGCCTTTCCAGTTGATTTTTTCAAAGATGTCATCGGTCTGTATTTGAGATATTCTGTTGTATTTCATTTCAAACTCTGTTGTTTATATAGTAGCTTCATGAACTGCTATTTATCTATTCCGCTGCATTCTGTAATAATACGCTGTATCTGTAATTCTGTGATTATTTATTTACTGTATATGTTGAGTTTTGCCAAATATAAATTAACAATCTGATATTTTGAGCAATTCAAGTCCAGCATGTGTGGATGCGAATGGTTGAAAATATCGAGTCGTTACAATTGGTATCAAAGCTTTGGTTTAAGGCAAAACTTAGCATATGTAGTAGATTCAATTATAGAATTACTTTCATTCGTGCTTGAATCTTTTCCTCATCGATTTGGTTCCTTTTGAATTTTGAAACGCTCCCACTTGTTTTGAAATCCATTCTGGTCTTTTCCTATTTGTATTCTTTTGATTCTGGAGCATTCTATAGCTCCATTGAATGATTTGTAAAGGGTTGGAACTCCTTTACAACGAGCGTTGATTCACCGATGATTTCTGTATCATTGGTTTAGAATTCTATCTCTGGAGATCGAATGTCGATTTGCCTTAGAATTCCGCATCGATCATATTCCTGAAGTCATGGTTGACCTGGTTAAGGTTGCCCGCGGTTTATACAAGTATATCCATCTTCTATTTTGTAATTTAATTATCCCATCTTCGCTTGAGCCTATCTTCAAATTAGAATTCTATTTGATTAGAGTCCCTGTAATTTGAATTCCTATCTTCGTTTGAAATCCATCTAGAATCATCCTTTGAAAATTGGGTTAATTTGTATTTTAGAAATTGTTTTATATATCGAAATTATTATTTTGACAAGTATGATTTTATTCTATATATAAAAGAGAAAATGTTTTCGATAAGGATTGTATACCTTTTAAAAACGAGAATTTGAAGTTTTGAAAGGATTTGAAAATTTGAAAATTATATATGAAATTCGATTTATCTAAAAATGTTTTATAACTGAAGGATTTTAAATTGGAAATCGATAGATTGAACTTTGGTATTTTGAAATTGGTTTTAAGATTTTGAAAATATATGATAATACGATTTGAAAGTATTTTTCAAATAAGAAACGTTTCAAATGACTTTAAATGAGTTCCAATGATTTCGAAGAATATCAAAGAAGTTTTCAAAACTCACTTATGTCGTTGGAGAATAATTTCGGCGATGAGTGTGCGCATCATCGATATTGATTTTCGAGTTTCAAAGTGGGGGAGAGGCCACTTTAGTAGCTTTGCTCTGTGAGTGATTTTGTGAAACCAATTTTGATTTCAAATTCCGAAGTATGATTTGATTTTTGAAAGATATATGTACACATTTGAAACTATTGGAAGTGAACAGGTGTTCAATCCTTGAGTTTCGGATTTGATTTGGTATAACCCTATCTATTGAAATTGATTTATTGATTGGTTGCTAATTTCCAACTCTTGGATTAGAAATTTGATTTCTCCTACTATTTTGAATGGCCGAACACGTCCAAATCGACGCTTAATATTCAAAACTAAGTAATTTCAAAAAGTAAAATTATTTGATAAAGTATATAAGTTTAGTTTTGATTTGTTTAGGTATGAAGTATTATGATTTAAATAAGTTTGAAACTGTTTTGAATAAAATTTAGTTTTAATTAATTTGAATAAGGTAAAATGGATCATTTAAAATAGAAATAAATAGTTTAAATATTTTAAAAGGGATGGTTAAAAACTTGATAATCATTTTGGGTATAATTGATTTTAAGAAAAATATTTGGTTTAGAAAATAGATTGGAATTTGTTTGACTTAAATGATGGTGATTTGGAAACTAAGGCTAATTTCTAAACCTATTATTTTGGAAACCTTAAAACTGAAGATATTTAATTTGGAAGAAATAATTTGGTGAAATCATATATGATTTTGAAATTGATTTGATATTGAAACAAATTGAAGTTGAGAACCTCGTTTTACTAAATACTTGATTTGGGAGTTATCGAACTTATATAAAATTGATTTGTATAAGTATGAAGTTGATTTGAAAACCATTGATTTGGAAAGGTACTCAATTTGAAAAGCGAAATCTTATATAATCGAAGTCTATATAAGTGTGATTCGATATACTATTGATTTTGGAAAGTATTTGATTTGAAAATGAAATCTTATATATAATGGACTTTATAAAAGCATGGTATTTGAAATTGATTTGAAAAAGGTATTATATGATACATATTTTCGAAGTAAAGATATGGAAAGTGCCTTCTGCTTGATATCCGCTTTGTGGCCACATTGTGCATTCATTCTATCGATATTATTCTCTCTGATTTGGTTTTTCGGATCTGATACTCGAGTGTCCCTCCATGGCGTTGCCCATGGTCGTTTTGGTAGCGTAATCCGCAATGCGGAGATTGCTTAAATGGTACGAATGTTTCCTGGGGATCCAGGCGTAACCATTATGTATCCGTGGTCTACTGGTTTTGTTTTGGTAGCATAATCCGCAATGCAGAGATTTCTTAAAGGGTCTGGTTGTTTCCTGATGGATCCAGGCATAACCATTGTGTATCCACGGTCTACCAGTTTTTTTTTTGTGGTGTAATCCGCAAGGCAGAGATTGCGTAAAGGGTACAGATATTTCCTAGGGGATCTAGGCATAACCATTGTGTATCCGCGGTCCATAGTTTTTGGTTATCATGGAGAAATACGCAAGGCAGTGATTGCTTAAAGGTACATATGTTTCATGGGGGATCCAGGCGTGACCATTGTGTATCTGCGATCCATGATTCGGTTGATTTATTTGGATTGTACTTTCCATATCGGCGTTGAAAGTTTTTTAAGTATTTTCATTGGGTGTTGAAACAGGTCTACTAAGTACTTGAAGAATTCTAGCTTTGCGCCTGATCAACGCATGGCCAGAGACTGCAAGAACGATGATAAACTTGTTGAAACATCGAATTATAAAGGTATTTTCGAAAGGAAAATTTGTTTCGATATAAAAGTATTTTATTATAAAGTTTTTTTATTATAAAAGTATTTCAAACAAAGAAATTTTTTATTAATATTTGAAATTAAAATCCTTATGGTTCTAAATTAATTAGTTGTGCTCGATACTATTCTTTTGAATCTACCTTATCTGCTCAGCTTTATTTATTCTCCTATATTCTACTTTTTTTCTTTTCTGAATCTACCTTCTTTTCCTTTTTGAATACACCCTTTTAAGATATTGTTTATTTATATACTAATGATTTAATAGTAAATTCTAGCGTTATAAATATTTTAGAAGTTATTAATTAAATAAAACATATTTAAAGTAAATGATTATTGATTTATTAATAATATTTGAAAATTATCTTGAGATAAATTAATAAATTTATGAATTATAGATTTAATGTTTCCAATAACCTCTTTGTAAATATAAGTAATGATGTAAATAATTGTTTTCAGATAATTTTCATTTATTTATAAAGGTTTTATCTAAACATATAAATGGTATTTATAAAGGAAGCAAGAAATTTACAAATGGGTTTTGAAAGGTATTAAAGTATTAAAGATAATTGATTTGAAAATGAAGTTTTTAAATGAATATTTCAAGTAAAATTTATATAGTTTCAAATTAATTGTTTAATCTTGACTTTCAATTTACTTATATTTCTAGTTGTTCTATTCTTCTACCTCCTTCCTTTTAGGGGAAGAAAAGTTTTGAGAGGGGGAGAGCGTAACGACCCAAAAATTCCAGTGATTTTATTTATTTAATTAATTGAAATTTTATGAAATTTTAAATAATAAAATTTGGAAATAAAAAAATTTAATATTTGGAGTACGTCTAAGTAAACATAGCAAATGGTAAATTTTCATCATATAATATGAATGTTTATTTTCGTGTGTAAATTCTATTTCAATTTAAATTAGTTAATATTTGATGATAATAAAATGTATTCCAAAGCTGAATATTTTTACACAATAAATTTCTAAATCATCTTCTGAGCGAGATGTCATCTTTCGTTTTTCCAAATTTGGACTGTTACCGCTTCGTTTATCTTATTTCTGACAAATTAGCTGCATTTTCGGTATCCGTTTTAAACCGTTGATTTCCCCGTCCTTTCATTTTATAGCATTTAATCAAACAATAGAATTTTATGACGGAAATTTGATATTTGCTATGCATCCTTCTTGACATAGCAAATGAAAATTTTTTGTCGAATAATATATATATTCTATCGGTCGTTAGAAATTCAGTTTAAATCAGTTAATAACAGTTGAATATAAAAGTATTCTGAAACCTAAATATGTCAACATGAGAAAATTTATTTAGAACACTCTAAATCAGACTGTGAAATTCATTTCGTGAAATTCGGACGTTTCTAGCTCCGTTTGGATTTTTCCATACGGAATAGCAACGTATATCGGTACCGATTATCGACTTTTAATCGGATGATCATACCACGAATATGTGTATACTATTTTAATCATCTCCTCATGCTGATCTCTACGGTTAGTTCAATTCTGTATTTTGAAGTCTGGTGCATAGCAGAATCCGTGAAAACGATTCCGTACCGGTAGCACTTTTGATGTCCATTCAAATTTCAAATGGCTGAAATAAACGGCCATTGTCATTTATTATCAGTTGTTCTATTCCATCATTTCAACGCATTGCAATAAATTAATGCATTGATGGTTTACTGCTTTAGTCTTTCATCAGTTTGGGATGTATAATTTTTATATTCGTTATACGCTTACGTTAATTATTTTGAACGGTTACTTTTGTAGATGTTCCTTTTTATTCTTATCAGTTGCTCTGTCTCTTTGATTCCAATTCATACTTATATATATTCCATTCTCTTCTATCTGCATCACTTTCCCCTCTCATCTCCCTTTCTATTTTATATTTTTCTTCAGAAACCCATTCCTCATTATTATCATTCTCTTCTTCGTTGCCTAGACCTCCACGCGAAACCACCACAACTCCCTACGCTAGCTCGGCCAAGGCCCCACCTGACCCTACCACCTCGTCACCACCACCGTCCGCCTTTCGCGTGAGCTCGAACCACCAAAGCCTGGCATATCGCCTGACACCACATCACGAGCAACCCAACTCAGTGCCCCTCATCGCAGCCACTGCTTCTGCTCATCGCCTACCTAGACGCCTACCAACGTGCCTCAGCCTCCCATTGCTCCACTACCATGAAACCCATAGCCAGCCACTACCCTGAAACCGCCTTCAAATCTCGGCCGGGTATTTCAACCTCCACAAACCAAACGCCACCTGCTGATGCTCGGGCCGAAGACTCTCCTAGCCTTCTTCTTTTATGGTAAATGTATATTTTGTATTTTTATATTTTGTTATATTTTATTTTCATATATCCTATTTTCTGTTTCGAATATATATTGTTTGTATAATATAGGCTCTGTTTCATTTAAAATTATATTGTTTATAGTTTTAATCTTATAAAGTTGTTTATATATATATATTATAATAGATATCTTAATAAAGTAAGTTATACATATATTATCTTTCAACAGTTTACAGTACCTCTATATAATGAAAATTTTGTTTACTATTAAAATTTTATGGTAGTCTATATATTTATGCAGTTAGTATATAAGCTATAGTGATGTTAGTTAATATATCGTTGCCAGTTTGTATATGTACTATTATATATGTTAGTTTGTTTAATAGTTTGTTAATATATGTATATATATCTCAGTTATCTTCTGCCTAGTTATATTTTACCTGATAAACCTATGTTACATTTTCCTCTGTTTTGTATGTAAAAGTTTTCAAACTATATATTATGTAAGTCATATGGTTCGTTTGAAGAAAGAAGTATATTGGTTTATACGTGTATATATGATTTACAGTTCATATTATATATTAGTGGTTTGGCTATAAATATATATAGTAAGTTTATATTAACAAATTTTATATAGATATATGATATAGAGTGTTTGTGTATATATATATATATATATATATATATATATATATATATATATATAACTTCACAAACAGGTGATAGTTTTGAATGTATAAGTGATATGGTAAATCTATTTTGAAATTATAATCTTGAATTTGTCGTATCTGTTTCTATATTTAAATTTTGGCAATAACTCCTGTATGTTATGGTATGTTAGTTATATATATACTAAGTTATATAATATATTGGTTGTTTATGTTAATTTATGTAAGCACTGGTATATATCAGTTGTTAATAATTAAGTATATATTATACGCTATATATAGTTTATTAAAATAAGTTGTATGTAAATCGTTGTTGTATACGTTAGTGTATAGGTTTATAATGATTTACAATAAGTTACAATATCTGATCTGGGAAAGAAGATTTCGTGTACATTGTATTCATAAAGTTCTTATCTAATATATATAGTGTATATATAATTTGTTATAATATATATGTTTTCTTTTATATATTGTTTGTGTATAATATACTAACGCTGTGTTAAATGAATCTGACATATATATATAAGCTATATACGATTTGCTAATTTCATGAATATAATCTAAGTTATATTGATGAAGAAAAAATAAAATAAAATAAAATAAAATAAAATAAAATAAAATTATTAAGTATTATACATGAGTCTATATATCTATTTGTTTATATAAGTATTGATTTTAAATATGTTAGGTATATAAGTTTGACTTTAATATTTAAGTTTTGTGTAAACAATGATTTTGAAATACTTATATATTTAATTTAGTGTATATTGAACTTAAAATATGATTTTATATATAGTTATGTATAGTTATATACATTAATTTACTTACACCATCTATCTTCATCGATCCAGTTCTGGTTTGATTTCGTCAAATTCCTATTCATCAGCTTGCTCGTCAAATTCGTGCCAACCTTGTTTGCTTTGGGTTCATGCCTAGATTTCGTAACTCAACTCCATTATCTATCTCTCTAGCCTCGAAAGGTGAGCAATTGCTCACGATTTAACGTTCTTATATTTATTAATTTTGATTTCAATTGAAACAACATGCTATGGTAGTTATTTAAATTGTTATATATGCTATTATCTGTAACTGTTCACCTGTGGGATATGACACCATATCATGTTGGTTATATTATATTGTTATTGATGATATATGCCTGTTATTATTATTATCATTGTCATATCTGTTATCACTCTGCAAGTCCATGTGAGTATATAATTCACTATGGGTTGAAATGATACATACTCGAACGGACTTTAGAATAGGAGAAAATCGTTATGGGTTGAAATGAAAGACCCAAGCGGTTTTCATTTGAATTAAATTTTGGATTACGGGTTAAATGATATACCCGTATGTATATTTATATTACGGATTGAAATGATAAATATCTATATCACTTGACCATAGGATTGGAAATTATATACAGACACCGTTGGTCTATATATAAATATTTGAAAATAATTTCTATGGTTTGGAAAGAAATATATGGTTTTATTAATAGTTGATTCCTAAAAAATATTATATATAAATGTTATTTTATATATAGATTTAATAATAATATTTAATTTAATTAAGAATGATTTAATTAATAAATATAATATGTTTAAATATTTATTAAAACTTATATTTCAAGAAATAGATTTTATAATAATGATTTTTTAAGTTAAGGTTGGGAAGATAAATTTGAAATTTATTTGAAATGGTATTTAATTAAGAATTTTATTTAATTAAATCGATTTGAAACTTATTGAATTTGAGATTTAAGATATGACCTCAAACTTGTTTTTGATTTAAATAATTTAAGGAATATTTCAAATTTTAAATAAATCGAAGAAAATATTTAGTTGAATGTAATTTAAGGTTATATAAATGATAATGGATTTATTGAGTGAATATTGCGAAACTAAATTATAATGAAGTTAAAATAAAATATATATGAAAGTATCAATTCAAGTTTTGAAAGTGCTATAATTTAGAAATATATATATTTGAAATGGAAATGATAATTTGGTTTTGAAGTAAATGGTTTTGAAGTATAAATTATTTTGAAATGACAACGGTGTTAAATGACATTTAATTGTTAATAACGTATATTTCTACATAGTAGATAGTTCCACGGATCCTTAGAGGATGGTTATCCCAAACATCCTTTAAGTTATTTGTATTTTAGTTGATATTTCACTTGAGTTGGATCTATTGATATAAGAATGTTAATCCTGACACGAGCATTTTTTGTTTGCTTTATGCTTGGGTCAGACTGAGTAATACAAAATTTGAGGGTCACCTTTGATGTTTGGAGCTTCGCTTGGAGATCCAACTATCGATTCAGCTTTCAGCCTTTCCAGTTGATTTGTTCAGAGACGTCATCGGTCCGTATTTGAGATATTCTGTTGTATTTCATTTCAAACTCTGTTGTTTATATAGTAGCTTCATGAACTACTATTTATTTATTCCGCTACATTCTATTATAATACTCTGTATCTGTGATTCTGTGATTATTTTGTTTATTGTATGTGCTGAGTTTTGCCAAATATAAATTAATAATCTGATATTTTAAGCAATTTAATTCCGACATGTGCGAATGCGAATGGTTGTAAATATTGGGTCGTTACAAAATCTGTGTTATCTAATTTGATGATTATATATATATATAGATATTTGTATATGTATATAATAATATATAGTTCATGGCTACTAATTAAAAGATAATATTATATTGCATTTAAATAATAATAAAAAATTGATTTTTTTTAAAGACTGATTTTAAAACACATACATAATTATATGAAATATATGTATATTTATTTTATTAACATATTTTCACTATAGTTTATGATAATAAACAAATTATATATATATATATATATATATATATATATCTTAAATCTGCATACAAACACATACTAAAATACATAAATATAAGTATTTATTAAATTTATAGATAAGTGTTAAATAATTTTCAAAAACATTAATCGTTTTATCAAGATTTCCATACAGAATTCTCAATAAAAAACATTTTTTCCAAAAAGAACGAATATTTTTTAATTCTTTATTTTTAGGCCATGTATATATGTTTTTATATGTATTATTAATCATTTATTCTACTAATCTCATGCATACGTATACATATGTGTGTGTGTGTGTATATTTATACATATACGAGTTTTCGAAAATATTAATATATGCATATATAATTTGTATATGAATTAATAATAATAACAATTATTATTTTGAAATGATATATATATGTATGAAATATTAATATATGAATTTGAAATATCTGGTTATTTTATTATATAGATCTAGATCTAAAATTTGAAATTTGAAATTTGAAATTCAAATTTAATTTTTTTTATTCATGTCACTTAAACATATGCACGTATACATTTATAAACATTCATATTTTACAAACATTGAATAATATTATTCATAGAACAATTTTTATATATGTACATATATATTAGATAGCTCATAAACACACAAATATATATATATATATATATATATATATAGAAATATATAGAAAGAGAAAGAGGAAACTCAAAAGCACTCATTGATGATAGAACCATGTCTAATAGCGTTTGAGGTCTTTTTTCCAAAACAACTTGCGCTGGGGAATATAAGGAGGACTGACTTGAGATAGAATATCATTATCTCTTAGGTACCCTTGGATCCAATCTAATCATTATCATACACCATAATGGCAGTTTCCCAATAGAGAAATGCGATAATTTTGCAATGACGTTGGGCCGTTGCAATTTTGCAACGACTGTGGACCATTGCAAATGTTTGGGAGTGTTTTTTCAACAATTAGCAACTAGTTTAATCCATTGCAAAATAGCAATGACTATGGACTATTCTAAATGTTCAAATTTTGTCCTAGCCGCTACTACACTATGCAATGCCCAGACTACACCCGTAATTATTTCCCATTCCCAATTTTTCCACCTCTCGCTTTAATTATTCTCCATCCCAATATGTCCTAAACTTGACTACATCGAAATTGATTTAGAGTTTGGGGATTTGAAATATTTTCTTAATTACATCAAAATCTAACTACTTCTATCATAACAGAAATTCAACTATGTATTCAAGTAATCCCTAATAATGTATTATGTGATCCCCAATAATTTTTTCATGAATGTTCATTATTAAAATATTTTTCGAAACATGGATATATGCTACTTTCCCCCATTATGTTTATCCATTCATTATGAAGTTTTAGAATAATGCTACTCCTCCTTGAAAGCGTACTTTTTATATATAAATTTTTCGAAATTTAGTTTTGAATATTCATGTTCTTATCTGTGAAGATGTTATTTTTATAGAAATATTGTGTTATCTGATGATTTATATACATGAAGTTATTGGGTGATCTTGTTATCATTTTTCAACGTTGAAGTTAAGTTATTGTTAAAGGAGTTATTTAAATTAAATCAGCCGTTACTTAAGAGGTTTAACACCCACTTTGTAATAAAGACCCAAGATGGTTTGCAAAGAAAATTTAAAATGTTTTGAAAGAAAGCTTGCAATTCCATTTTATGTGATGATGTATATACAAAGTATTTAATCGTTTTATTAAATGTTGTATAATTATGATGTTTGGACTAATAAAATTGATAATGGGTGCATGATGATTCTATGTTCTTTGTGAATGGATAAATTATAGCATTATAACCGTGCTTTAGTTTTTTGTGCACTACTGCAAGCTACATGAACAAGTTTGGTTTAATGATCATTAGCTAGTATTTGATCTAAAATATAAAATATAATACCTAACAATTTGAATGTCTAGTTGATAACAAAGAAGGATATATATATATATATAGAGAGAGAGGTACTTGAATTGTGCTTATTGATCTAAAATAATGCAACATCTTTATAATCTTGCATCAATCTTGCTAATTAGTTTGATGTCGTTAGGGATATAATTGTTACCGACATGATTCATGGTATTTATTCATAAATATATCATACCAGAGTAATAATCATGAAACATCTACCATAATATGTTTTTGATATATAAACCCTAATTTAACAATAAGTAAATAAATAATAATCTCAACTCTATTAATAATTAAGTTTGTTAAAGAATCATAGTAGAATTAATAAATTAAAGAAAATACAACTATTTGTGATGTTGTAAGATTGTTATAGCACAGTGAGAATTGATGCCATTTTGTATATTATAAAGCAAGGCAATATGTCTTCTAGTATCAACAGACAATGGATGAAAGAACCTGATTAAAGAACTGCGCTATATATGGAAGGAGTGTAGAATTTCATTGATTTTGTTGTAGAAAATCATGGTAATACGGAAATCTATTCATGCTTTTGCACACGGTGCAAAAATACGAAGATGAAGATCAAATTAGATGACATCCATTTCATTTATTTAAGTAGAGTATAGTCCGATCATATACCATGTGGCATATTCATAGTGAAGAGTTGGCAGAGAAGCAAAAATTACAACCATTTAGTTATGCCATAAGTACTGATGAGTGTGAACATCCTAGAATGGAATATCTAATCAATGATGATGATAGATTCCACCATTTTCAACCTATAAGTTTGTTGCCTAATCACGATAATATTAGGGAATCGCGTATGGTTGATGTCAATTGGTTAGCCAATCAAAGTAGGAAGTATAAATCACTTTTGGTAGTGCAAAAAAACCATTGAATCCTTCATTTCCAAATGGTATTACATAATTGTGTGCTATCGTGAAACTAAATAGCCTAAAGACCAAATATGGATTTGAGATAATGGTGTAACTGGACTCCTCAAACTTATAAAGGGGTTACTCTTCGAAGGTAACACAATACTGGCAAAGTACCCCGACATGAAGAAGTTGATTAAACAAGTTGGGATGAATTACAAAACTTATGATGCATGCATTGATGGCTGTATTTTGTACTAGAAAGATGATGCAAACGGGGTTTCTTGTACAAATTTCAATGAACTAAGATATAAGATAACATTCAACGACGAGAGAAGTGTCACTAAATACCTCGCAAGATGACAAGACATTTCTCTTTAATTTCTAAATTGAGGAAACTATATATTGTCCCATGGATAGCATATGCGATGTCTTGGCCTGGTCGTGCCATGTCTTTTCCAACTGTAATGCGCCATCTATGTGACATTTCTCACTATCGAATTGCATATTCTTTTGATTAAACATTTTCTACGGAGCCACGAAATGTCACACTTGAAATAGCAATAGATGGTTTAAATCCACATGCTTCTCTATCTAACTCTTGCAGTTGTTGGCCAATAATTATAGTACTGTATGATCTTCCTATGCCTATGTGCATGAGAAGGGAGTTCTCAATGATGATATGATTGATTTTTGGGACAAAATACCTATAGAATGATATTTATGTTTATTTACAACTGTTGATATATGATTTTAAAGTAGTAATGGGAAGGAGTCGTTACATTTGACTCATTTAATAATTCAGAATGAGAGCTAAGGTATAGTGGGAAATTCATGATCACTCCACACTTAGGACTTTATCGGGATGCACAACTCACAGTTACTTTACATGTCCTATTTATATGGAAGACACTTGTTCTATCATCTTCCTTAAAGTAAGAAGATTTTTTGTATGGAACATCAAAAATTTCTTCCTTTCGAACACAAGTTTTGAGATGTTAAGACAAACTTAAATGATAAACAAGAACATCGTTGTCCTCTATGGCCATTGTTTCGTTATCAAGTTGTAGAGAAGATAGTGAATATCAAGATGAACAATGGTAAAAACCACTAGAATTTGGTCAAAAATGGAGAAAGAAAATCGATAAAGAAGAGTTTGAAAATGTCCGAGCATAGTATGGGAGGTCCATCTTAGTCGATTTACCATATTGGAAAACCAATTTAGTCAGACATATTGTTAATGTTATGCATATAGAGAAAATGTCATTGAACATATCATCAGTATAATTATGGGCCTTAAAGATAAGTCAAAATATCGTCACATAAGGATCTGAAAGCTATGGATACAAAAAAAAGTTGTGGGTGATGTAAGACTCTTAAACAAATAAAATAACCATATCAAATGCAACTTTCACTTTGAGTAAAGAAGAAAAGATACGGTTTTGCACCATTTTGAAAATTTTAAAAGTGCCTACTAAATTCTTCTCTAACTTCCACAGCAAAGTGAGCATCAATCCTCATGAGTTAAGAAAATAAAAAGTCACCTAATTATCATGTCATAATGCAACAATTACTTCTAGTATTGCTTCAACATTCGTATCCCCAGCATAAGATCTATAGAACGTTGTATATTGTATAGGTCTATTCTTTAATATTTTTTGCTCAAAGGTGGTCAGTAAGGAACATCATTTAAAAGCAAAGGCTGGTTTGGTGGAAGCAATATGTGGTTTTGAAAAACATTTTCCACCTACAGTTTTTGAAATCGGTATCCACCTTTTGGTTCATTTAGCCAATGAAGTGTTGATTTGCTACCCTATTCGATATAGGTAGATGTATCCTTTTAGATGATAAATTACTAATTTCAGTTATGTACATCATTGTTTGATATAAATAGCTACTAATTATATACAATTGATCACCTTTATAGTTTGATGAAAACATTTAAAGGATATATGCATAATTAAAGAAATGTTGAAGGGTGTATCACAGAAGGATATATCATACAAAAAGCTTGTCTTTACTGCATGGAATATATGCCAAATGGAGGTGATAACACTCATATAGATACTCGTAAAGCTTTTTTAGATGAAGTTAATGACTTTGTTGTTGAGATACCTCTAGATAATGGTAAAGATACAATGTTAACTCAAGTGCAATTTGGACAAGCGTGTAGATGGGCACTTAATAAGTATGGTGGATCGGATGAATATACGAAGTGAGTTCACAAATTTTTCATAAATTCCCATTACTGTAAATAAATTCATATATATATATATATATATATATATGTGTGTGTGTGTGTGTGTGTGTGTGTGTGTGTGTGTGTGTGTGTTTTGATATGTGTTTGTCGTAGGAGGTATAACTCTTATATGAGAAGTACTAGATATCGAAGTGGGGTCACATCTTTGGAGGTCGGTCAGAGTTTTACTTTATGGTTACGTAATGAGGTACTACATCGCATAAGTATTTCACTTGTTTATAAATGGATTGTAGCGACCTGTAAATTCGAATACCATGCCTTTGAATATTGTAACATTCTGAAATATAGAAAGTGTTACAAATGTGGTTTTATAATCTTTATAAACATCTCTTAGTTAATGAATAATGGTAAGAAACTTGTTTTTTAAATTTGTTTACAAAAATATATTCTTCGAAGAAATATCGATAATGTGATCGAAGATCGATTTATCAGTAAATAATTTTTTGATAGATATAAGTTGTTCGAACTCTTTTGTGCTAAGTTAATGAACATTTGAACGCATTATGTGTGACAAACGTGATTTTATTACCGTCGAAATAAAAATTTAAAATGGAAATTTAAAATATTAAATTTGAAAAAAAAAGAAGTGAAAATTTATTTGCAAAGTCAGTTGGAAAATAATCAAGCTATGTTGAAATTCATCTTTTGCCTCACGTGTAAGTTAAGGTAATCCATTTCAGAGTCTGTTACATACTTTCTAGTTGTGTTGTATTGCTTTGCCTATCAAGTGTTAGTGGAAATAGGTCCATTTATAAAGAAAAGTTGAAACATTTTTGCTTTACTGTCACACATTAAAAGTTTGTAAAGCAAAGTTGAACACTTTTTGTCACTATCATCATTATTTTAACAGCCGTCCTTTCTGTCCAGTGATGCACATCTCCTCTAAAATGCTATTGTACTCAAAGACTATTGCCAGCACACTTTTTTTTGACTTGTACACTTTTGGTAAGAAGGAAAGTAGTACTGCAACTTTATTTTGTTCATTCTTCAGTAGCTCTGCAGATTATTAATGGCATTTTCAATTTTTGCTCCATTTAAATCCTAGTTGCAAGTTGCATTTCTAATATATTTAGGTCAGATGATATTTTTTGTTTACTTAAAAAAATTAGTGCGTGCAAGTGTAGTGGTCGTGCGTGTATTTGCAGTGTGCACGTGTATACTACCCCAAACCATATTTTTATTCATGCGTGCACCTTGAGTTCTCAGGCATTTTAAATTCTTACGTGCAAACCAGGTCATTTCGTGTACATGAGTAGTAGTGCCTAACTTCACCTTTTTTCATTTCAAGTATGCACAATTCCTTACTGCATGTAAGCATTAGTGTATGTATGTATTACATAAAAAATATATTAAGTCCTGGCATTTACAAATATGATACGCATGTCAGTGCTCAAGCTCACGAGAGTATTGCCAGGTCTTTTCATTTTAAATCTTTGCGTGTTAGTATGTAAGTCCAGGTCTAAATTTGTGATTTCTTCATTGCGTGTAAGTATGGTGTAAATGTGTCCAGACCTTTTTATTTTGTGCATGCATGTAGTTGTGTCAAAAAAAAAAATAAGCCCAGGTCAATCGTACACGTGTAGTAAGGCCAAACTTCATATTTTCATTTTTGAGTGCAAAGATGTTTATTGTCTGGCCATTTTTTTTGAAGTAACTTATCAAATGAGGTTTATAATTCATGATGCAATTTATCTCTATTGAAATTGTACTCCCAATGTAAGTATCCTTGTTTTTGCTTAATAAGTAAACAAGAATTTTTTCATACGTGCATGTTATGCACATTAGAAATAATTCCAGTTTACATTTTATCTAATTCTTGTTATATATGAAAACATGGGTCAAATAAATAATGCATACACGTGTATGCATGTTAGTATGTGAGCGTTGAATTGAATTTAATTTGGGTAGTTTTTATACGGATTAGAGTCATTGAAATATGTTTAACTTGTATATGCATGAGCATTAGTGCATGTAAATGGTCCATGCTACTTAATGTTTTACGTGAGTATGGTAAAAAATTATAGCCAGGTCAAGTTCAACATCAATTCATTTTACGTGTACACTAAGTTACTATATTTGTCTACCTGTATTCACCTAACACACGAAAGTATGGCCATCACTATTTTGGTCAACTTCAGTTTATGCAAGTTCGTATAGTATAGAAACTATGTTCAGACCATTGTGTTTTTGTGTGTACGTGTAATTTTGTTAGGAAAATTTTTATGCAAATATTTTATGCAGCAACACTTTCAAATATTACCAGGTTGCTTCATTTCGAAATTCATTTCATGCATGTCATTATAAACAAGAGTAGTACCCGGGAAACGTATTTTATTTGTGCGTAAGTGAATTTTCGGTTGGCCAGGTCTCATTTTTATGTGGCATTTGATTTTTCATTTTTACTGGCATGCGTGTTGTGCACGTTAGTAATAATTCCAATTTATAGTTTGTCTAATTCTTTTTGTATGCGAGATGGATTGCACAAAAGTATGTCCAAGTTACTTTAATTGTTTACTTATTTCATTTTGTGCAAGTGGGCAGTGCAATATTTTGATAAATATATAAATGGTGTAGACCACTGTTTATTAATTTATAATTGAACCGGTGTTTGGTTTTAAAACATATTTTGCGCCATTATTTTTATAACGGAATTTTTACTCCGGTGTTAAAATTTTGAAGCGTGTTGTTTTGATGACGTTTTTGACGATTAAAAATTACTGTTGTTTTGACTTCAGTAACCGACAATTTTAAAGTGAATTTTCAAGCGGCTATACCGCAACGCTGATTTGATATCCGTTTTTACTGGTGTTTTGTGAAGCGCAATTTCGTCGTCGAAATTGCTATAGTTGTTGCTGTTTTAATCACGTGTTTTAAAAATCGTTTTAAAATAAAATTGTTTCCAAAATTTTTACAGTTTACGCTTTTAAAGGAACGAGGAAGCAATTTAAACATTTCAGCCAAATTGAGGACTATGAACCCTTACTTTTACTGATTCGCTTAATTCCGGACTTGTCCGTTTGAGAACGTAAATTTTATTCATATAAAATACACAATTTTGCACTTTCAAGGAAACGATGAAGAGATTTAAACGATTTAGCAAAAGTGCGGAATATGGAACCACATTTTTACTAATTCGGTTAATTCCGGACTCGTTAATTGAAATATTTGTTGTGGATTTGTTGTTTGATGATTTTGATGATTTTGTTTGGCTTTCGAGCCGCTATGTTGGACCTTCGGGTCATATGATGGACCTTCGGTGTAACAACCCGGTATTTTTAGCCATTCGCAGCCGCACATGTCGGACTTGAATTGCTCAAAATACCGCATTGTAAATAAATTTGGAGCAAACGAAATACAAATCACAGAATCACAGACACAGAACAGACAGAATACCTCACAGTGGAATATAAAATACATAGTAGTTCATGAAGCTACTACGGTAGAGTCACAAACCAAAAACATAATACAGTCAGAAAACAACATAATAGAAATCCCAAATATATAGAAGTTCATTAATACATGAGATAAACTAGAATAGCTGAAACAGAAAGTAGGTATATATGTAGATAAGCAGAAACTCCAGCAAAGACCAGCTCCAGAAAGAGAATCCAAAGCTGTGAATACTCAGGCTGACCCGAGCGTAAAGTAAAACAAAAAACACTAGAGTCAGGACAATATATACTTATATAATGTAAATCAACTCAAGTGAACTGTAGTAGAAATGCACTATAACTTAAAGGATTCTTAGGATCGCCCATCCTTTAAAGATCAGTTAAACCATAAATTAAATACATCCCGTGGTTCAAATTCAAAATAGTATTTATACTTCGAAATCAAATATCATTTAGAAATTCAATATCATTCAAAATCCATTTCAAAATATCAACATATCGTATCTTCCAAACCACATTCATTTTTATTTAATTTAAATACCATTTCAAAACACATTTCAAAATAGTTTATATTTCGAAACAAATTGCTTCATTTAAATCATTAAAATGAAGATATTATATTTAATAATTAAATTAATAAATTTCCAAAATTTTAATCTTTCAAAGTTCATTCATTCACTTAAATTTATTAAAACAATGAAAATTCAACTTTCGCAGCATTTAGGAAATGCTACGGAAAGTCACACTTAAAACAGTTCAATTTAACAAAAGACAAAATTTAAAATGCTGTAATAGGGTTCCATTAGTTTCAAATAAACTTAATTAAATTCAACCATTGTAACATTCACAAAAAATGCTATAATAGCCTTTAATTAAATTGAGCCATTTGGTTCATTATTATCAACTATGGCATTTACAAATGCTGTATTATCCTTTACATTAGAATTAATAGCATTTTAGAAATGCAGTAAATTAACTTCAAATATTCAGTATAATTTCACAAACAATTATATTTTTGTTTAAACCATTTTAAACTTATAAAATCATATAATTTCACTTTTAAAACAAGCATTCAAATACCCTTATATTCATGATTTTATAAAGTTAAATCTCTATTAAAAAATCAAAATTTAATAGTAATTCACTTATTAAATTCCAACATTAAATTTTAAATTCATTAAATTAAATTTAACTTAACACTTAAGTTCAAATTTTAAAATATAACTTAATTTCATTTTTATTTACTTAACTTAAAATTCACTTTTAAGCCAAATTCACAAATTTTCAATTTTAGTTATATTTCAAAATTTCAACTTAAATATTCATTTATTTCACATTTTAACTTAATTCAAAAATCATTAATATATTATAAAATTATTTTAAATTCATTTAGTTCAAAATATCACAAATTTATCATATTTTCATATTTAATTTAAATTCCATTTATCACCAAATTATAATTTCCAAAAAAACTTACATTTCAGATTTTCTAACTTTACCATTAATTTATTTCACTTATAAATTTTCAGAGAGACGATAATGCTTTACAAAAATCATTTTTAATCAAATTTAAATCAGAATATTATAATATTTACAATCCTAAAATATTTTAAAATTTTAAGAAAAACATATTTTAACAACGGGTCTATATTTCATTTTCTAGCCTAGGTAAAGTGATACGGGTAATATATCATTTCAACCCGTAATTTACAAAGAAAACACAGGTTTGATCATTTCAAACCCGCAATCCCAAGTAAATGAAAATAATTGAAAATCATTCAGGCCTTTCATTTCAGCCCATAACGATTTTCTCCTATTCTAAAGTCCGTTCGGGTATGTATCATTTCAACCCATAGTGATTCTAATCTAAAAGGAACTTGCAGTGTGATAAACTGATAAAAATAATAGAACAACATAATATAACAGTAACATATGATATAACAGGTGTTTAAGCATGGGTAAACATCATTAAATCATAACATAGAAGGTGTAACATGATAATGTATTTTACAGATTCAAAAGGGGTCAATTTACTAGTTATAAAAGTACATATTGTCTGGTGAGAATAACTCACCGGTTTGAGTTGATGACCCAACGACAAATTTCACAAACGGGATCTACAGAAGCACAAAAGCACAACACAGATTCGAATGGAGGAGCCAAATGTTAAATTCCTTGGATACACATCAAACAAAACAATATAACAACGATGAGTTTCAAATCAACTACGATCAAAACTACACTAGAATAGACTGCACATAATCAAATAGAAATGCTTGCACTTGCTTTTAACCCTTACTAGGCTCAGCCATAAGGGGAAATACAAAATAATGGAAGGTGTTTGAGTCAGGCTATGGTGGGTATGGGTCGGCCTAGATGTCATTTGTGATGGTGCCAAAGTGGGTGAGGGGAATAATACACATAAGCATGAATACATGCATTTGGTCATGGATTTGGGCTCGGCCAAGGCTCCAAGTGTCATGGCCAGAGGTGTGGGGTCCACTGTGGTGGTGTGGCCGAGGGTTCTGGAGGTGCTGGAGGTGGTGGAGGCATGGTAGGTGGCGGCTAGAGGGGTGGTGAGGTGATGGAAGTGATGTTGTGCTCGGCTAGGCTAGGAATTCGGGTTGTTTTGAAAAGTTTGTGGATGGGCATCACCAAGGGGGGTCACGGCTTGGGTGGCTGGTGAGGAGGAGGTTTTGGTGGTGTGCCATCAGGTAGTGGAGGCGGCTAGGTAGTAAGGTAGCATGGCCGAACCTAAATGGAAGTGCAAGTGCAAACAAAAATCAAAAGGAATAAGCAATATAAGTGAAAAAAAAAGAGATAAAAGAAATAATTTTTTTTACCAACTTCCCAAGCATGTGATGGCCGAAATTTTTTCTCAACAAAGAGGAAAGGAAGATACGTGAAATGAAAATGAATTAGCCAGCTGAAATGTGGGGAGTTATGCCAAAAGAAATGAAGAGTTGTGAGGAAAATGAAGAGGTGGAATTCAAAAAGGCAAAAGGCAATTCAAAAGTCAAAAACTCTTCATATATCCTTATTTAATTTATATAACTTTATATTTCTGGAAATAATAATAATCCCAGATAAAATTTCGAAAATTTATCAAAATATAAAAATTTATATAATATTTATTAATTATATAAAGTTAAATTAAGAAAAATAGCTAAAAATAGTGAACTAGATTAGAAAATTTGAAATTAAATAGAATAATTTTTAGAAAATTCGTATGAGATTGTAAAATATTTTAAACATAAATAATAACATAAAATAAAAATACATTCACAAAATAAATATATAAATTTTAATTAAATATAATTTAAATGAAGAAAATATTAGAAAAATAGAAAACAGCCTTTAAAAATAGGAAATAAATACAGTAAATTTTTGAAAAAATTTATTATCACTTTAAAAATATTAAAAGACAAAATATACATAAAATAACATATTAACACGTATTAAAATAAAATATAACATAGAAAATATGATTTATATAATTTAAAATAGACAAAATTTCAAAATAAAACAAATTATACTCAAAATTGAAATGTACATAACTTTCACAAATTAAATCCGTTTTCAACGAAACGAAAAGCAGTATTCAAGTTATTAAATCTATTTTCATAATAAAAGATAAAATTTAATAATTTAAATATTTAAATTTGAAATTTAAAAGTCAAGGTTTGACCAATTTGAACAGAAATTCATCTTTCAGTAAAATATCCAATTTATACCGGTTTGAAATTATAATTCACATAATAATCAACACCTACATTTAAAAATGAAATGTTTGAAATAAAATAAGTTTAAAATAATTTCAAAATAAAACAAAGTCGAATATTAAAATATATGAAAAATCTAGGGTTGTTACACTCTCCCCCACTCAAATCTTTTCGTCCTCGAAAAGGAAGGAAGCGGAGAAACAACAAGAAAGAACAATAGGTTGGAAGATATCCTGAAAGATGGTAGGGAAAAAGTAGCTAGGAGGGAAAGCAGGTTGAAAGACATGGATGAACCATTATTTTATTTTATTTTTTATATTTTACATGTTAAACATTTAATATGATAATTAGTTATTTGATTCAAATTTGATAGTTCGAAGTAAACAATATTTAAGACATTTTAAATCATGATTAGAATATCCTTTATACAATACTTTACCAAAATACTTTTATAACTCGATGTCTTAACAAGTTTACTTTCATTCCTGCAGACTCTGGCTATGCGTTGATCAGGCGCAAAGCTAGAATTCTCCAAGTACTTAGTAGACCTGTTTCAACACCCAGTGAAAATACTAAAAAAATAGGTATGAGAAGTTCCGCTCAAAATCCAATGTCAAATATGATAATACGATAGCAGTGGCCCGCTGCTGATCCAGTATTTACGAAATGGACACAACACTTTCCAGAAGATCCTTCTACCTTCCGGATTCCAGAAAAATATCGTAGCCAGTTCGTAAACAAGGGACCATCGACCCCTGCTGCAGTGGTACGCTGCTGATTCAATGATTTACACAATGGATGCACTTCCTTCCCGGAAGATCCATAAACAACAGATCCCAGGATCGAAAGCGCCTCCATTGGGTAAACTAAAGAACCATCTACCTTGGAAAAAAAATCAAGGAACTCATGAGTTTAAGTCCGGACAACCATGTCAGTTCGAATCCATTTCTGAATTCACCCAAGTCCATTAGGGTTTATCGGTTGAATCCATTCCTGGATTCCCCAAGTCCATCTGGGTCGATGCATATCACTATATTTCTTTCGGAGGGTACTTCCCATACCTCTTACATCAAAATATAATATACCATATATAGTAGCCCTTCAAAATCATAGCTTCAAATATCGCACTTATATAAATTCCATTATATATAAGATTTCATTTTCAAATCGAATACTTTCCAAAATCAATAGTATATCAAATCATACTTATATAAACTTCGATTATATAAGATTTTAATTTACAAATTGAGTACCTTTTCAATTCAACATTTTCAAATTAACTTCATACTTATACAAGTCCATTTTATATAAGTTCGATAACTCCCAAATCAAGTATTTAGTAAAACAAGGTTCTCAATTTTAATTTGTTTCAATAACATTTCAGTTTCAAAATCATATATGATTTCGCCAAATCATTTCTTCTAAATTACATATACTCAGTTTCAAAGTTTCTTAAAACAACAGATTTAGAAAATAATCCAAATTTCCAAATCAACAAAAATTTAGGTCAAACAAATTCATTTCCATTTCAAACATATATTCACTTTCAAAAATCATAATACTTTCAAAGTTATAAATCTTTCGAAACCAAAATACTTGAAATAATTACACTTTGAAAATCATAACTTTTCTAAATCATACATTTGAAATCATAAAACATCCCTTTAATTCTTTACATTTCACAAATTTATTCAATTTAAACCCAAGTCTACAAGTTCCATCTTTAATTCAATTCAAACCATCAGTTCCAATTCAATTTAGTTTTCCAACAAAACCATTTCAAATATTATCAAATTTGAAATAAAGATTTGATCCACAAAATAAACTATTCAATCTTTAATATATTTCAGAGCTTAAACGTACCGTATTCCAAAACTATATTTTATAATTTCATATATCTCAAATTTTACTCCATTATTACTTAGTTTGGACATATTCATTTCATAAATCCATCATTTTTAATTAAACTCAAATTACAAGTAAACCAATTATCCTTTCATACAAATATAAACTTTAAATTTCATTTATCAAAATCAGTTATCATTCCTGATTCACATTCTTTATCAAATAAAGATTATATCATTCAAAGCCTCATTATCAAATCATTATTTGAATTCAATTTCAAATATTTAAATTTGAATATCATTTAAAAAAAATCAAATATGTCATTCAATTATTATTTCAAATATCACTAAAAAATACATTTCAAAGTTCCATTCAAAAATTCATTTATCTCATTACATTTCATTCCATTTAACACATAACCAAGTAAACCTTATTTAAATTCAAATTCAATTTAAATTCCTTAAAATTCAAATTTAAATATTAAATTATATTCAAAACTCCTTAAATTTCACAAATAATCAATTCCAAAATTAAATCATTTAACTTTTTTAAACATAACTCAACAGTGTTAAAATCTATAACATTACGAAACATTGTCAAATTATAACAATGACAGCATTTAAAAGTGCTATCGTAATTTATAGTTTCCAAAATAGTTTAGTTCAAGAATAACGACATTTATAATATGCCATAACAGATATTTAGTTAATTCAAACAAAGTTAAATTCAAAAACAACAGCAATTTAAAGTGTTGTCATAAAACTATAGCATTTTAGAAATGCTATTAATAAAATTCCAGATTTTATTATAACTTTTAAAAAACAATACAACTTCAATTTTAGAAAATTTTAAACTTATAAATCATATTTCTAGACTTCAAAATTTCACATTTAAATAATTTTTAACATATGATTTATCACAACAAAATTTTAAATCAAATATTCAATTTAAAACTCACTTTCATTTGTTAAGTCAAAATTCACTGTTTTTCTTAACTTATAAATTTAACAAAAACTCAACATTTTACTTCAAATATCTTTTCAAAACTATATTTCATACCAGTATAATTCAAAATAGTCTTATTTATTTCACTCCACAACAGTTTCAAACTTATATAAATCATATTACTTTATACATTAATCATAGCCAACTAAACTTATACTTTATCAAATACCTTATTCCATTCAAAATTTCTTAGCTTTGAAAAGTTAACCTTGATTTGGAAGTGCTCGAACCTTCAAAATAGTCGAAGAAATCATATTCTCAATCCAAGAGTTGGAAATCACCAACAAATTAGTAAATCGATTCCAATAGGTAAGGTTATACCAAAACAAATCTGAATCTCGAGGATTGAACACCGGCTTATTTTAAATCATTTCAATTATATATATATATACATATATCTTTCGAATATCAAACCATACTTCGAAATCGGAAATCAATTTGGTTTCATAAAATCACTCGCATAGAAAAGCTACTAGAGTGGCCTCTTCCCTACTCAGAAACTCAAAAATCAATGTCGATGATGCATGTATTCATCATCGAAATTATTTTTCAACGACATAAGTGGGTTATGGACTTTTATTTCTTGAAACTTCTTTGAAATCTCTTTGACATCATTGGAATTCATTCGAATACATTTGAAACATTTCTTATTTGGAAAAATATCTTTAAATCATATTATTATTATATATTTTCCAAAATCTTAAAAACCCATTTCAAAACACCGGAGTTCGATTCCTCGAAATTCAAATTCAAACCCTTCATTTATAACTCTTTTTTTATAAAAATCACATTTTCTTATAAATTTCCAAAATTTCAAATCCTTTCAAAGCTTCAAATTTTCATTTTCCAAAGGTAAAAATCCTTATTGAAAACATTTCACTTTTATGTACAAAATAGGGCCATCCTTCTCAAAATAATAATTTCGATGTGTGCACAAATTCAGAATACAATCAAACACAAATTTCTAAAGAATGATTCAAGGTTATATTTCAAGCAATACGGAGATTCGAATTTAGAGGAACTCTAATCAAATAGAATTCTGTTTCGAAGATAAGCTCGAACGAAGATAGGATAATTTTATTACCAAATAGAAGATGATAAGCCTATATAAATCGCGGGTGACCTTAACCGGTCAACCGTGACTTCAGTAATATAATCAATTCGGAAATCTATGGCAAATCGACATTCGATCGCCAGAGATAGAATCCGGGTAGAGCAGGAGATAGATAGTATCGAAAACCGAGGATAGAGGAATCTCCGGTGAATCAATGCCAATTATAAAGGATTTTCACCCCTTTACAAATCATTCAAAGATTTGCGGAATCACCGATCTTTATAGAGGTCATTCCAAAGTGGAGTTATGAAATGCTCCAAAATCAAAATGGATAGAATAGGATACTGATGGGATGACGTTTTGAAAATCTTGGTTTCAAAATAAGAAAATTTTTATACCAAAATAATCTTTGAAAATCCTTTAAAAATCATTTGAAAATTATTTTATACTTCGAAAATACGTTCTCTCACAAGAAAGGATTCTGAGATTGATTTCACTCATTCTAGGGTATTTCTACCCTATCTCTAATGAGTTTTTTCTCCACAAGCTATGGTTTGCCTAAAACCAAAGCTCTGATACCAAATGTAACAACCTGGTATTTTTTAGCCATTCGCAGCCACACATGTCGGACTTGAATTGCTCAAAATACCGAATTGTAAATAAATTTGGAGCAAATGAAATACAAATCACAGAATCACAGACATAGAACAAACAGAATACCAAACAGCGGAATATAAAATACATAGTAGTTCATGAAGCTACTACGGCAGAGTCTCAAACCAAAAACATAATAAAGTCTGAAAACAATATAATAGAAATCCCAAATATATAGAAGTTCACTAATACATGAGATAAACTAGAATAGCTGAAACAGAAAGTAGATATAAATGTAGATAAGCAGAAACTCCAGCAAAGACCAGCTCCAGAAATCAAATAAGCAGAAACTAGTATTTATACTTCGAAATCAAATATCATTTAAAATTCAATATCATTCAAAATCCATTTCAAAATATCAAAATATCATATCTTCCAAACCACATTCATTTTTATTTAATTTAAATACCATTTCAAAACACATTTCAAAATAGTTTATATTTCGAAACAAATTGCTTCATTTAAATCATTAAAATAAGGATATTATATTTAATGATTAAATTAATAAATTTCCAAAATTTTAGTCTTTCAAAGTTCATTCATTCACTTAAATTTATTAAAACAATGAAAATTCAACTTTCGCAGCATTTAGAAAATGCTACAGAAAGTCACACTTAAAACAGTTCAATTTAACAAAAGACAACATTTAAAATGCTGTAATAGGGTTCCATTAGTTTCAAATAAACTTATTTAAATTCAACCATTGTAACATTCACAAAAAAATGCTATAATAGCCTTTAATTAAATTGAGCCATTTGGTTCATTATTATCAACTACGGCATTTATAAATGCTGTATTATCCTTTACATAAGAATTAATAGCATTTTAGAAATGCAGTAAATTAACTTCAAATATTCAGTATAATTTCACAAACAATTATATTTTTATTTAAACCATTTTTAACTTATAAAATCATATAATTTCACTTTTAAAACAATCATTCAAATACCCTTATATTCATGATTTTATAAAGTTAAATCTCTATTCAAAAATCAAAATTTAATAGTAATTCACTTATTAATTTCCAACATTAAATTTTAAATTCATTAAATTAAATTTAACTTAACACTTAAGTTTAAATTTTCAAATATAACTTAATTTCATTTTTATTTACTTAACTTAAAATTCACTTTTAAGCCAAATTCACAAATTTCCAATTTTAGTTATATTTCAAAATTTCAACTTAAATATTCATTTATTTCACATTTTAACTTAATTCAAAAATAATTAATATATTATAAAATTATTTTAAATTCATTTAGTTCAAAATATCATAAATTTATTGTAAGGACCCGATTCTTCGTCTTTCGAAAATTCAACATCGATACTCACTTTATCGACTGCCGAGCAATCGAACGACAGAAAACCGAACACTTAGGGTTTTAAGAAAAAGAAAAGACAGAAGAAGAGAGAAGAAGATAGAAAGATAGAAAATAGAGAGGAACAGAAAACAACACAACAATATCAGAATCTCACAATTCGCAACGGAACAACATATAATAATAAATGAATAATCTTTAAACAAAGAACTATATCAGTTATTACATTTTATACATTACATTTCATTACATCATATCATCAGAGTGTACAACAACAACAACAAACAGTGCAGCGGAAAAGAAATACTATATACTAGTAATACGCCATGCCATCCAGCTTGCCTCCAGCAACTCCAGAATATCCAGAATATCCTGATAAACCTAACTCTTGACTGCCCGTGCGAAAATTGGTGGGCACCCAGAGTTTAGGAAGGAAAACAATAAACTCCAAGTCAGTCATGTGACTGGTGTGGGAACTCAAAACAGTTTATTTATCTTTGAAAACAAAATAGAGGAATATTTTTAAAGTCAATTCGCAATGCTTTTAAAAATGAAACTACCATAAGGCCTCCCGCACACACACACAATACAAACGCAGAATCGGAGGAGATTTCTCCTTATGATAGTCAAAGATGCTTGATACGCATTTAAAAGAACATTTTATATTATTACTAGTGCATAGTGTAGGAAAAATTTATTTCGAAAGTAGAATATAAATCTTAGCCAACGTACGACCATTATCGTATGCCTACTATAGCTAACTATGTTCAATAGCAGGTTACCGCCACATTCCATAGCAGGTTATAGAACTAAAACCGTACAAGTCTCGTATTGTTTCTTTGGATTTCCAACGAATGATCAGGCCAAGGAACTTCCCATTGCCACATGAGAATGCCTCTGGATGGACATCCCCGAGAACCAAACCGGATCTCTACCAACACAAGGCCGGGTTACCCCTAACTGAGTAACAACTGATCGAATATGCCATCCCCCGGTCCTTTGGGACCTTTCAATCGAGCGCTCGTAATCAATTCACACAATCATAAAGTGTTTTCAACATGAGTAAGTATCTGAGCTTCATACCATGATACCACCCTTTTCCAGAAGGAAATGCACATATCCTAAAGGGCGCTACCCCTCATAACCTTGCTGCTTCTTTCCTGTTTTGACCATTCACGGGGTGTGAGGCTCGACGAAGTCGCGTCCACAAAAACATACTTTATACAAAAGCCATGCTTTGGGTCAACAAATGATCATAGAAATGAACACCAGGATAGACGATCAAATAAACGATCCTATCACAAATAATCAACACAATGATCATTTACAGCAACACTCAGCATGTCACATTACCAAATTGGGAATATATCGCTGATAACCTTCAACTACATAACCTCTGAGCTCGTACGTCTCAGAGAAGGGTGTTAAGCTAAAAGAATAAATTCTCCGCCACCAAAAGAAATATATTTGAAAGAAATCGGCTTTATATCTCAACTTGTAATGTCAGACATACAATCCATACAAGTCTGTTCCGGGCTCGAACAAAACCGAAGGCACTTACAAAGAAGTCCTTGCAATCCGGATATTCACAATCCTGATCGGATTTCCCATCACTTAGGGAGTCTCTATACCATTGCAACTCAGTGCAGAGACAATCGACAGGTCATCCTATCGCTCTCGCAAATACCGGGTCTTCAACACCGATCTTCAAATGCAATTCATAACGACTTATCACATATTCGGAATGGGTTATACGACCCCATGGTCCTTTCCCGGTTAACCCGAATAGTGAGCGCTTATTCAAAAATAAGTGTGGCATTCAAATTCAAACAAATCACATCAATTACCCATTCAAAGGGAAATATTGATAGTCGGTTATTGAACTATCAATGGATATGCACAACATCACCAGATTCCAAATAATTTTCCAAATTATTTATTTTCCAAAATATCTTTACAAGATATATAATTTTCACACTTCAAAAATAAATCAATATTTATTTTTAAACCAATTCCACTTTCTTTTATAAATTCCTTAGTGAATTTATAATCCAAAATATCTATGGATATTCGATTTCAATTATTCATTTCAATTTATCTTTAAAAAGATAAATCCTCAAATATTCACTTTATATTGGAAAACATTTCCATACTTATTTAATAAGTAATTCATGAACTTATTTATTTTCAACACTTGGAAAATATTCAATATACTTCAATCGAAATTAAGTATATATTTCATTCTTTAAGGAAATCATTCTCTTAAACATATTTATTTGGGCCAAAACGAATGTTACGTAAAACATCGTTACGACGTCCCAAAATCACTAGTATAGGGATTCGAAATTAAAATAGATATATAAATCCCAATACTATACAAAACATTTCCTTTCGGAAATCATTTACTATAACAACAGTGTTATAGTCCACCATTTTCCTTTTATTTCTCGAAAACGTCTATTTCAACAATCAATGTTGAAATCTATGGTTTCGAATCTCAATCCAATTGAAACATCGTTAACTTGTTTTTAATTCTATTTGAAACACCACATTCAAACATTTTCTTTAACATATTATTCACTATTCAAAAATGTGAATATACTACGTTAACAACTTTCATCACTTCTATTCATTTTATTTCAAAGGGTTATTCACAGTCAAAAATGTGAATATAACTCCATTAATAGGTTTCAACAATTAACTTATCAAAATAAGTCGTTTGCGAATTTATAAAACAACGTTTATAAATTCCATTTCTATTTATTTTATAACAACTTTTTATAAATCTCCTTTATTAATCTATTCGATTTATAACTCAATTATAAACCAAAAGTTCACATTATAAGTTAAACACTTATAATTTATTTGTTTGAAAAATCGTTCCTTTGAACTTCATAATTATAAATCTTATAACTTATAAGATTCAATTATTTATCCAAATATATTCTTTAATAACTTTATAAATTTTATAAACCTACTGCTTATAAAATTCTATTTCTAACTTCACCGTTTATAATTTTATGAATTTCATTCATTTATGAAATTTATTCACAATTCATTCTAACACTTATAAAAACTCGTTTTATAATGTCAATATTTCAATTTATAAATATCCATTTCTAAATCTCTTAATATAAATCAATTTATATTATTCTTTAAAACGTCTTTAATCTCCTTTATTAATCTATTCTTTTTGATTCATAAAATAATTAAATTTTATAAATCCTAAATTTAAAATTTTCATAATAAATTCTAAAATCCCAAATTTTAAACTATTTTATAAAACCATTAACCTCATATTTTCAAAAATAAATCTTTAATCGTATTTCTCAAAAATCATAATTTTTATAACATTAAAATTATACGTTTATTTATTTAAAATGGATCAATTCCAAAAATATTTTATATTTTCAAAAATCACTTAAAAAATCATTTTTAAAATTCCAAAATTTGGTCCAATGATGCGACACACCAAATAGTCAATCACGACAACAACGATATCATATATCGATATGATAATCCATCAAATATCAAAATATCTGAAATCAAATAAATACTGTTGAGGAATCCAGTTGGATCCCTCCAACCTGTTTTCCTGCATCCACAAACATTAGCACAATACCAATTTCGCTCCAGTACGAAATTATCGCGGTATATGTTTTTATTAAATATTATCCGCTTAATAACGGCGCAATAGGGTCTCATCCGCTAAACAAATGCGGGAAATCAATAACTCCAATATATACATATGCCAATATATATATATTGCTATTATATATAATACCAATTTCACTGTTTATGAAATATTCGCGGTATATGTTTTTAATAAATAACATCCGCTTACTAACGGCGCATAATGTCTATTTTAACAATCAATAGATAACAATCATCATTCAAACATGCATTCAAATATTTTAAATCTAACTATTTAAAATAAAAATCGAAACTGATTCGATTGAGTGAGAAGTTCTCACCTTGATTTCAATTCCGTTTTAGCGATTTATTTCGAATAAAATTAAACGGACGTTTAATTTTACCCAAAATTCTCACGAACTCCAAACGACTCCAATCTAATTCCATCGCGTAGTGCTCGTCCATACGATTCCAATGCAACTGGTTTCGTGCGTTTTCGACCTCGTATGAAAAAGTTATGAATATTTGAACATTACACAAATTTTTTATAAACAATTTACAATATAACTTAACTATTTTTAAACCTAGCTCAACTACAGCCACTGGATCCATCTCCTTTGCAATCTTGGCCGCACATAACTTCATCTTCCACTCACGTATCCTATAGGACATAGCCGCTGCACCATAGAACCCACCAACACAAAACTAGGTTTAGATTTATCGATCACCACGAACCACCTGGAGACGATCGGGAAGTGCCAAATCGAAGCTCGCGCTCCACTCCATGCACGGCCAGAAGGGCACAGAGATCGCCCCCCTTTTTCTCGAATTGCGTGCGCAAGCCCTAGGGATCGCGGCCCCATAACTCACAATTTATAGCTCCAATCCACATCTTGACCGTTGAGAACGTAGAGCTCGTGATGCTCTACAAACTTGTAGTTGATGATTCGTTGAAATACTTCACGGATTGGAAGAATTTTAAGGAAGAAGGGGAGAAAATTTCGTCCATTGGTCTGTTGGTGGCGGCTGGCATATAGAACTAGGGTTTATAATTATATATATTTTTTTTCTTGAGTGAAGGGTCTATTTATAGAAGATTTTTCAATCACTATTCATCCGGAAATTCCGAACTCCGATTTACGCGCCGAAACTGACGTTTCTAGGGTTTACCCCGCGTTTCAGACACAATGGAACAAGTTTCGGAAGCTAATTCGATCATCTGTACGAGTTATGGCAATAAACGTTCAATTTAAATTAAACCGATTTAAACGATTTTCTAGGCGTTTTAATTTGTAGCGGACAAACGGTAAATCCAATTGACACGAAATTTTAAACCTTACAATAATATCACATTACGGATCCGATGAAACTGGTTTCGTCGAAATCCGAGACTTTTTGAAAAATGGCTATTTTAACTCGCCAAATTAAAATTAAAAATAATTCGATGCGTTTCGAGCTGCCACGATCAAACGATAGCTCCGATTGATACGAAAATTGAAATCCGATAATAACTAACTATTACGGATCCAATGGAACTGGTTTCGTCCAATTCTGAGACTGTTTAAAAATTGACTATTTTTACTAGTCGATTTAAATATTAAAATATTCAATTTTCACAAATTAACTTTTAATTCGATTTTAAAAGTTCTAAAATATCATTCTAACTTCAATATGATAAAATAAAATTTTACAAATCATTTACAATCATATTTAACCCAATTTTTTAATTCTTTCCATATTTTAACATATTAAATTATTGATTTAATTATCCAATTAAATCCAATAATTCGAATTAAAATTTATTCGACTTACAAATTCACTTATTAATATTAAAATTAATTAAATATTCAAATTTTAATTAATTAAAATTCTGGGTCGTTACATTTATCATATTTTCATATTTAATTTAAATTCCATTTATCACCAAATTATAATTTCCAAAAAAACTTACATTTCAGATTTTCTAACTTTACCATTAATTTATTTCACTTATAAATTTTCAGAGAGACAATAATTCTTTACAAAAATCATTTTTAATCAAATTTAAATCAAAATATTATAATATTTACATTCCTAAAATATTTTAAAATTTTAAGAAAAACATATTTTAACAACGGGCCTGTATTTCATTTTCTAGCCTATGTAAAGTGATACGGGTAATATATCATTTCAACCCATAATTTACAAAGAAAACCCGGGTTTGATCATTTCAAAACCGCAATCCCAAGTAAATGAAAATAATTGAAAATCATTCAGGCCTATCATTTCAGCCCATAACGATTTTCTCCTATTGTAAAGTCCGTTCGGGTATGTTTCATTTCAACCCATAGTGATTCTAATCTAAAAGGAACTTGCAGTGTGATAAACTGATAAAAATAATAGAACAACATAATATAAAAGTAACATATGATATAACAGGTGTTTAAGCATGGGTGAACATCATAACATCATAACATAGCAGGTGTAACATGATAATGTATTTTACAGATTCAAAAGGGGTTAATTTACTAGTTATAAAAGTACATATTGTCTGGTGAGAATAACTCACCGGTTTGAGCTGATGACCCAACGACAAATTTCACAAATGGGATCTACACAAGCACAAAAGCACAACACAGATTCGAATGGAGGAGCCAAATGTCAAATTCCTTGGATACACATCAAACAAAACAATATAACAACGATGAGTTTCAAATCAACTACGATCAAAACTACACTAGAATAGACTGCATAGAATCAAATAGAAATGCTTGCACTTGCTTTTAACCCTTACTAGGCTCAGCCATAAGGGGAAATAAAAAATAATGGAAGGTGTTTGGGTCAGGTTATGGTGGGTATGGGTCGGCCTAGATATCATTTGTGATGGTGCCAAAGTGGGTGAAGGGAATAATACACATAAGCATGAATACATGCATTTGGTCATGGATTTGGGCTCGGCCAAGGCTCCAAGTGTCACGGCCAGAGGTGTGGGGTCCACTGTGGTGGTGTGGCCGAGGTTGCTGGAGGTGGTGGAGGCGTGGTAGGTGGCGGCTAGAGGGGTGGTGAGGTGATGGAAGTGATGTTGTGCTCGGCTAGGCTAGGAATTCGGGTTGTTTTGAAAAGTTTGTGGATGGGCATCACCAAGGGGGGTCACGGCTTGGGTGGCTGGTGAGGAGGAGGTGTTGGTGGTGTGCCATCAGGTGGTGGAGGCGGTTAGGCAGCAAGGTAGCATGGCTGAACTTAAATGGAAGAGCAAGTGCAAACAAAAATAAAAAGGAATAAGCAATATAAGTGAAAAAAAAGAGATAAAAGAAATAAACTTTTTTACCAACTTCCCAAGCATGTGATGGCCGAATTTTTTTATTAGGAAGGAGGAAAGGAAGATACGTGAAATGAAAATGAATTAGCCAGCTGAAATATGGGGAGTTATGCCAAAAGAAACGAAGAGTTGTGAGGAAAATGAAGAGGTGGAATTCAAAAAGGCAAAAGGCAATTCAAAAGTCAAAAACTCTTCATATATCCTTATTTAATTTATATAACTTTATATTTCTGGAAATAATAATAATCCCAAATAAAATTTCGAAAATTTATCAAAATATAGAAATTTATATAATATTTATTAATCATATAAAGTTAAATTAAGAAAAATAGCTAAAAGTAGTGAACTAGACTAGAAAATTTGAAATTAAATAGAATAATTTTTAGAAAATTCATATGAGCTTGTAAAATATTTTTAAACATAAATAATAACATAAAATAAAAATACATTCACAAAATAAGTATATAAATTTTAATTAAATATAATTTAAATGAAGAAAATAGTAGAAAAATAGAAGACAGCCTTTAAAAATAGGAAATAAATACAGTAAATTTTGGAAATTTTTTATTATCACTTTAAAAATATTAAAAGAAAAAATATACATAAAATAACATATTAACACATGTTAAAATAAAATATAACATAGAAAATATGATTTATATAATTTAAAATAGACAAAATTTCAAAATAAAACAAATTATACTCAAAATTGAAATGTTCATAACTTTCACAAATTAAATCCGTTTTCAACGAAACAAAAAGAAGTATTCAAGTTATTAAGTCTATTTTCATAATAAAATATAAAATTTAAGAATTTAAATATTTATATTTGAAATTTAAAAGTCAAGGTTTGACCAGTTTGAACAGAAATTCATCTTTCAGTAAAATATCCAATTTATACCGGTTTGAAGTTATAATTCACATAATAATCAACACCTACATTTAAAAATGAAATGTTTGAAATAAAATAAGTTTAAAATAATTTCAAAATAAAACAAAGTCGAATATTAAAATATATGAAGAACTAGGGTTGTTACATTCGGGTCATATGATGGACCTTCGGGTCAATTACCAGTACTAGACCTTCGGGTCATATGTTGGACCTTCGGGTCATTTGTTGGGCGCCAAAAATTATGATGACAGTACTTGGTAGGCTTCGGCCATATGTTGATGCACATGCGGCGTAGCTTAGACTCGCCATGTGCTGGGATCGATCCACTTTTATGTTGATTTTTCTAGTTATCTTATTTGGATTTCTAGATTTTGGTGTATTGCTATTTTGAATTCAATTATGAATTTGGAAGTTGATTTTGATGATGTTTAATGGGATTTCTTCCATTAAACTATGTTGATTATTATGCTGTATAGTCTCATTCGAGATTATAATTTTGTGTATAGTCTCATTCGAGATTATAATTTTGTGTATTGCTATTTTGAATTCAATTGTGAATTTGAGAGTTGATTTTTAGGGGGTTTAATGAGATATCTCCATTTAAACAATGTTGATTATTTATGTTGCTATTTCGAATTCAATTATGAATTTGGGAATTAAATTTGATGGAGTTTATTGAGATTTCTTAATTTAAACTATATTGATTATTTAAGCTGTATAGTCTTATTCGAGACTATAATCATTTGCTTAAGTGTTGTCTATCATACACTTATTTATGAGTTTAAATTAGACTGATCCGTTTATTATTTTCTTTTAAATAACACTGGGTCAGACCGAGTTATTTCAGGATAATCGCTATCTCTGATTCAGTTGCTGCTTCAGATTTTGGGAAATCTCTTCATCTTTTTTCTAGACTTCGAGGAGTACTTTTGGTGTATTGGTTCTCATCTCATGTATGTATTGATGGATATGTATATGTATATTCGGTTCATATGAACTATCGATGGTTGTAGCATGTATCCAGACTTGTCTTCCGCTATATATATCTGATATTTCTGTTCTGATGTGATTATACTATTTGTGTGGTTGTTATTATGAGTTATTCTAAATTTTGCTTTATCCACTGTAGTTTCGTTTTAGATTTGGATTGAATTTATATCTTTAGGAGTAAGTTACACAACTCCTATCGATGTAATCGATACTCGTCTAAGGCATAACTTACGGATGGTCGCTTCTAACAAGCCTTATTCTTCGCAATAACAGACGTTATTCCTTATAATAACCTTTGGCATTGTGAGCATAGAGGTGGGGCGTCACAGCTTGGTATCAGAGCTGAGATTTAGAACAAATTATAATAAACACAGAACAGAAGTAGAATGGAACATACATTACAACTATTCGAGGGTTTTATTCGTGCCTTTCTAATCTATCCCTTCGTTGTTCTTAAACTTTTATCTTCTATAACGAGTTGGAATATGTATAGGGATAAATCTCATATCCCCGTTGTATTCCATTTTTTGAATTCCTATCAATCTTAGGTTTGTATAAGGTTTTATTCTATTTCATGGCCGTCCTATTAGAGTTCTTTTCGATACGGGTGCATCACATTCATTCGTGTCGAAGGATCTTGTTGATATTATTCTTTTGGATATTGTTACTCTTTGCGACCCTTTGAGGATTGTGAATCCTATTGGTGGATCCGCTGCTCTTGGTTTGTTATGTGTTGGTGTTGAGATTATTCTATGATGTTTTTCCTTTCGAGCAAATCTGCATGTTATGGATCATCTTGGTTTTGTTATGATTTTGGGTATGGATTGGCTCGTCCGTTATGAAGTTTAAATTCTATGTCCCGAAAGAACTTTATATCTCAAGCATCCCGATGCTATCGAGCAGTTATCTATTATATTTAGAAGCATGGATCATATTTCAAATGCTATCATTTCTTCCTTCGAATCGGAAGATGTCATAGCTAATATTCCAGTTGTTTGTGATTTTTCTGATGTCTTCGAGCCTATTTCGTGTTTGCCGCCGAAGAGGGCAATTGAATTCCGTATTGATCTTATCTCTGGTGCTCATCTTGTTGGTCGTCCTCCCACGAGGATGTCTGTTAAGGAAAACGAGGAACTCAACCAGCAATTATCTGAATTGGAAGCCAAGCATTTTATTCGTTCTAGCTCATCTCCTTGGGGCACCGCCGTTGTCTTTGTTAAGATGCCAGATGGTACTCTTAGGCTTTGCATTGATTATCGCAAGCTTAACGAGCTCACTATCAAAAATAGGTATCCATTACCTAGGATCGACGATATGTTCGATCAATTAAGTGGCACTAAGCTTTTCTCCCAACTCGATCTTGCTACCGGCTTTCATCAGTTACGAGTTGCGGAAGATAGCATTCCTCTTATCGCATTCCGCACTCGTTATGATTCTTACGAATGACTTATTATGTCATTTAGTTTGCCCAGCTGATTTCATCTATTGTATGAATCGAGTATTCTACGAATATCTCGATGACTCCATTTGTGTATTTATTGATTTTGGATGAAAACAGCAATTTAAAATTTTGCAAATCTTTTTCATAAGATTTATTTACAAGTGTAATTGGATTTGTGTTTATCATATAGAAGACGATTTTGTGATTGTATTTCCTATTGAGTGCTTTAACAATTCTGGTCGATGCGCTTGATCAACGTTATCGATAGGAATCTCCTAAATGCTTTGATGAGACAATTTGACACAATAAATTGACCTATAAAAATTAATTTTTTTCTAGAAAATGATTTCATAAAGATAATTGTAATTTTGGAAGTTTTAGCTTTTCAAAAAAGAAGATTATTTGAAAGAACTCTTTTCCGATACTCTTATCCTTGTGATTCCGAAGGAAACCAAGACTTCATTATTTGTACCAATACTAGCCGTATTGGTTTTGGTGCTGTTCTCATGCGAAAAGATAAAGTAGTTGCCTACGCTTCTAGACAACTAAAACCTAACGAGATTCGTTATGCTACCCATGATTTGGAATTGGCCGTTATAGTCTTTGCTTTAAACATTTGGCGACATTATTTATTGGGCGAGCGTTTTGTTCTCTTCACTGATCACAAATCTCTGAAATATCTATTTACTCAGAAGGAACTTAATATGAGGCAACAGCGTTGGCTCGAATTTCTTGTTTCCTATGATTTCGATATTCAGTATACCCCTGGTAAGGGTAATCGAGTTGCTGATGCGCTTAGTTGCAAGCAGCAAGTTATTGTTTCCATGATGCTAGCAGAGTGGAATATGTTGGAAGCTTTATCTCTTTGTGATATTAGAGACTGTCCTTCAGTCTCCGATTCCCCCGTGCTTTTATTTAGTATTGGAGCTCGCCCAAGTTTGTTGGATCGTGTTGCCAATGCCCAGAAACAAGATCCAGATATCTCTTATCTTATTCAGAGTTGTAAATCGGAATCTCGAAGTAACGATCTAAAGGATTTCGATATTGATATTCATGGTTGTATTCAGAAGAAGGAAAGATTGATCGTTCTTAATGTTCCTAATCTTAGAAATGACATTCTTGAGGACTGTCATCGTTCTAAGTATACTATCCATCCGGGTAGTAGTAAGATGTAGGTTGTTATGAAATGCTTATACTTTTGGTATGGTATGAAGCATGATGTTGCAAGTTATATGAGTCATTGCATGACTTGTCAACTTATTAAAGTAGAACACCATCGTCTTAGTGGTCTTTTGCAGCCTATTGAGATTCCATTATGGAAATAGGTCAAATTTCTATGGACTTCATTGATGGTCTACCACGTTCGAGGTCGGGCCATACTAGTATTTGGATGATTGTTGACAGATTGACTAAATCAGCCTATTTTATTCCTATCAAGTTCAATCGAACTGCTCCTTTATTGGCTAAGCTTTTGATTAAAGAAGTCGTTCGACTTCATGGTATGCCTAGTTCTATTGTTAGTGACAGAGATCCGCTTTTCACTAGTGGTTTCTAGCAGAGCCTTTAGAAAACTTTGGGCATTAAGCTCAATCTCAGTACAACTTATCATCCACAGTCTGATGGTCAGACTGAAAGGGTGAATCAAGTCTTAGAAGATCTCCTTCGAGCTTGCATTCTTGATTTTGGTGGCAGTTGGGAAAACCACTTATCTCTTGTTGAATTTTCTTATAACAACAGTTTCCAATCCAGTATCGGTATGGCTCCTTTCGAAGCCCTTTATGGAAGGTCGTGTCGATCACCATCTTGTTGGTTGGAATCGAGGGAAAAGTTAGTTCTCGGCCTCGATTATATTCGTGAATCTTCTGAGAAGATTGATATTATTAGACAGAGAATGGAATAGGCCCAGAATAGGTAGAAATCTTATGCCGATCATCGTAGGAAGCCTTTGGAATTTTCTGTTGGCGATCGCTTATTCATTCGTGTTTCTCCGGTGAAGGGTGTGGTGCATTTTAGTAGCTCTGGAAAATTGGCTCCTCGGTATATTGGACCATTTCTTATTATGGAACGCATTGGCCCTGTTGCTTATCGTATATCGCTACCTATTCAGTTTTCGAGAATTCGTGACGTATTTCACGTATCCCAGCTTCGTCGATGCCTTCGAGATTCGGATTCTATTATTGATCCTCATATGTTATAAGATCTTGAGATCTCACCCGACTTGTCTATGGTGTAAAATCCTATTCTTGTGCTAGCTTCAGAGGTTAAACGCCTTCGGAATAAAGAAGTCCCGCTTGTGAAAATTCAATGGTCTGCTAACCCCAAAGATTGCACTTGGGAAACCAAAGAATTCATCGAGTGTTCTTATCCTTGTTTTCTCTCCTCTTCGGGTGGGGGTGAGCATTTTTGATCTATTTTTTCTATTTTAATCTTTTTTGTGATGAACAATTTGTGTTATAAACAACTTCTAGTATGAAAATTGCGGGGACGCAATCTTTATAAGGGGAAGTTTGTAACAACCGTGATTTTATTACCGTCGAAATAAAAATTTAAAATGGAAATTATAAATTTGAAATTTGAAAAAAAAAGAAGTGAAAATTTATTTGCAAAGTCAGTTGGAAAATAATCAAGCTATGTTGAAATTCATCTTTTGCCTCATGTGTAAGTGAAGGTAATCCATTTCAGAGTCTGTTACATACTTTCTAGTTGTGTTGTATTGCTTTGACTTTCACGTGTTAGTGGAAATAGGTCCATTTATAAAAAAAAATGAAACATTTATGTTTTGCTGCCACACACTAAAAGTTTGTAAAGCAAAGTTGAACACTTTTTGTCACTATCATCATTATTTTTTACATCCGTCCTTTCTGTCCAGTGATGCACATCCCCTCTTAAATGCTATTGTACTCAAAGACTATTGCCAGCACACTTCTTTATTTTTTTTGACTTGTACACTTTTGGTAAGAAGAAAAGTAGCACTGCAACTTTCTTTTGTTCATTCTTCAGTAGCTCTGCAGATTATTAATGGCGTTTTCAATTTTTGCTCCATTTGAATCCTAGTTGCAAGTTAACTTGGAAGCAAATTTGAGGTGAGTTTTATACTCACATTTCTAATATATTCAGGTCAGATGATATTTTTGGTTTACTTAAAAAAATTAGTGCGTGCAAGTGTAGTGGCCGTGCATGTATTTGCAGTGTGCACGTGTATACTACCCCAAACCATATTTTTATTCATGCGTGCACCTTGAGTTCTCGGGCATTTTGAATTGTTACCTGCAAACCAGGTCATTTTGTGTACACGAGTAGTAGTGCCTAACTTTACCTTTTTTCATTTCAAGTATGCACAATTCCTTACTACATGTAAGCATTAGTGTATGTATTACATAAAAAAATATTAAGTCCAGGCATTTACAAATATGATACGCATGTCAGTGCTCAAGCTCACGAGAGTATTGCGAGGTCTTTTCATTTTAAATCCTTGCGTGTTAGTATGTAACGACCCGAAAATTTCCGTCAGTTAAATTTCATCATTTTTAATAAGATTAGATAATTTAACTTTAGAAAGAAGTAAAGATTTATAATTTATAATGAAGCATATGTTGAAAAGGAGATGAAACCATAGGAATTTAAGCTAAGTATTATCGGTTGATATAAAATGATGAATAAATTGAAATGATGTAAATGGTTATACTAGGCTAAGAAGAGAATATAGGAAAACAAAGGGTAGGTTGTGAATTTATTTAATGGATTAATAATATTAGATAGTACATTGAATTAAATCAATGTCCTGTAGAGGTTGGAGTATGGTTAGTAATAAAAGCTTTTAAAGGAAAAACCTTTAATTTATAAATGAAAATCAATGCATTAAATTAGGTGTAACTGAATGCATGTAAATAATTTTGTAAGAATAAGTTAAAAAATAATTTATTTGTGCATACCCGATTTAATTGAAATAACAGAAAAGACAAGAACTTGATTTGCCTAGGTATATATATATTGATAAACTATAACTAAATAGAAAGTTTGGTAGTAAATAGGATATAAGAAGACAAAGGCAACTAGTAAATTAATAAATGAATTCATAATAATAAGTAGTAATTAATGCATATATATTTGGCATTAGTGATAATTACAAAACTTTACCCATTTATCTAACTTATTTAATTAAATCTAAATCTATGGCAACATTGTTGTAATGATGGTTGTAAGTGAATTTGAATGTAAAAGAGTAACAATTATTTAGGTTAACCATTTTGAGTATGTTAAGTTAAGAACGGCAATCGATTGAAATAAATCTAAATTAATTATTTTGTTTTGGCTAATGTGTTCTAGTTAATAAAGGGGAATTTATATGAATTGAAGCATGCACTAATGAAATGTATTATAATTCAAATTTTATTTATACCCATAAAATGTTTATTTACTGAATAGAAAGATTTTAAATCAATAAGCGAATTTATTGAGGTTCCAATTTATAATTTATAACATTTAATGTAGACTCAATTACAATTAATTGACTTAAATCGTGCAGTTAGCGTAGATTTGTTTTGTAATTGGAGTAGTTAATTCTATAAGATGAAGTTAATGCTAATTCTATTTATAATTGGACCATTTGTTGATATAGATTATAGAAAGCAAGATTTATAATTTAATTAAAGTATCAAAATTCAACAATTGTAATTTTTGAAAATTAAAAATGGAATTTGAGGATAATAAGCTGAAACCATGAACAAATGTTAGTGCATCCTTATTATTGGTAAAAGATGAGAATATAAATGTTTGAAAATCAAAAAAATAGGTTTTTGAAAACATAATTTATAATTTCTAAATATAAGGAAGTGGAGAAATTAACACTGCAATGGATAGACTTATCAGCTTTTAATTTACATCTAAATTTGTTTAGATCAATTTGGAAATTAATAAAATTGTGGATATATTTTGAAACGTAAACGAAACGTCTAGATTTACATTTGTAAATATGTTTAAAATAAAATGTAAATGATAAGGAATTTATTTATTTTCTAAATCCGTAACGTGTGTAATTAACATTATTTATCTTTTGGGACCACTTCCGTTTGCACGTTAAAATTCGTGCACACCTATTCTTTTGCGATCTATCTATAAATAGACGATTATAAACCCTAGCCTCAATCTTCTATCATTTGTCTGTACGTTCTTTTCTTCAACTCCTTCTCTTCCTCAATGGATGCATTCTAGATCCAATTTCAATTACAAATCAAAGCTAAAATTTCAACCACCTCAGAAAATTTTCGAAAAAATATATGTCACAGTTCTCGATGAATGTTATCTGCTGGAGCGATTCGTTTCTCGATTCAGTTCTTCGTTTGTCCAGAAATTAATGATTTTGTATGGGCCGTTAATCACGTCGTCACAAAATCTTGTCGGATCGCAAAACCCTTTCTGGGTTTTGCAGAGGGGACCAAGGGGAGGCGATCTATGTGGTTAGTTTGGTGGATCGACGGTTGGATCGTTGTAGAAAGTCGATTAGGGTTTCGAAAATCCTAATTTCTCGTGGCGGCGGCGGCCACTTCAGGCCACTAGGAGGGCGTGCACTAGGGGGGATGGCGGCGGCTCGGCAAGGGCAGGCTAACGGCATCGACGGCGTGGAGAATGGTGGCCGATAGCTAATGGTTGCGGTGGTTAAAGGTGTGGCCGCGTGCGTCTGTATGGGTTTGTTTTTGAGGAGATCAGTCAACTCGCGTGAAGGAGGGGGGTCAACGCTGACGCGGTTGGAGTGATGTAAGATTTGTGTTCTTTTTCATTTATTTTAAATTGTGTTTCCAATCGAATTTTTGACACAACTTTTTCACATGTTACCCGTATCGCGCGAAATTTCTTTTGTTAGGATCGTAATTGAATTCCGAATCTGATGACGCTGGTTTGGATAGATTTGGAGACCGTTGGAATTTTGGGTTTAAATCGGATTTAAATTCAATTTAAATTCAAAAGGTGAGTGTTTTAACCCACTCACAACTTCTAAAACTTCTTATGTCTGTTAAGTTAATTTTAGATATGAGTAGAAATTTATTTATGACTGTTTGGCACGTTTATTCATTATCTCTGTTAAGTTGCATTTATTTAATTTAACTGTTAATTTATTTTATTTATTGCATATAAATTTGACAGTTAGAATTTATTTATTTGCATATTAACTGCCATCCATAGTTATGTTAAATTTTTATTTCATATCAACTGACAGTTAAATTTGAATTTATTTTTGCATATAAACTGCTAGTAACAGTTATTAAATTTATTATTGAATATAAACTGTTAGTTAATACCTGTTATTTATTACCTGTATAATTTATATGCTCTATATCTATGATTGTTTAAATTAGATGATGATTGCAAATAATGGTTGATGATTGATATTTTGATGAATGGATGCTATATTTTATATTGTATAAACTGCAAGTTATCATGCATTTCATTCATTCGGGATTGCGGTTTGAAATGATATACAACCGCATTTTTATTTTATTGCGGATTGAAATGATAACAATCCGTATCACTTGACCGTAGGGTAGAAAATTTTATACAGGCACCGCGGTATATATATATAAAAATATTTTGAAATGTTTTTCTATGATTTTGTAAAGTTATTTATATATGGTTTATGGAATATTGTTTTGGTTATTGATAAAGGTTATTATATATATAGTAAATTTCCGGTTTTTATGCTTTGTATATATTTGATTTGAAGTTTAAAATTAAGTTTGATTTTAAGATCAAATACGATTAAGCGTTTATTTAAAATTTAATTTCTGGAGTTTCATTGACTTAAAAGAGAATAAGGTTGGAAGATGAATATTAAGTTAAACTGGAATTAAATAAAAAGTTAGAATTTTTAATGGATATGATTTTATAAGTTGATTTTGTGTAGAGTGATCTAAATGAATATCAGGTTGATTTAAATGAATATATAATAAATGGAAAGATTTTCCAGTTATGTGAAGTTAAAGGTTTTTCTTAAATTACATTGAATTCATTAAGTAAATATTTCAAGTCTAAATAATAAGTAATTGAATTTAATATATATGGGATTGTCAAATGAGTTTGTTTTGAAACGGTGGAATATTTAAAGCTTTGAAACATAAGAATTGAAATGGTATTTGGAAGTTTAAATCGATACTTGAAAATTTATTTGTAAAATCTAAAGAAGCTATTGTATTTTATAAAGTAATTTAATATTTAACCATTTAAGAGATGGAAATTTTGTTTCGAAGTTATCATTTTCAAGGTAGTATGATTTGAGAATATTATATTCAAGAGTTTTGATTTCTAAATATTTTACTTTGAAAACCCTATGATTTTGGAAAGGAATATATATTGGAAAATAAAAATGACATTATATGATTTGGGTCTAAATGATATCGTATTGATTTGGGGTTTTAAAAAATATAAATGATATCGTATTTATATGGGTTTAAAATGGATATTTTATCCTGGTTTTAAAGTTTAAATTATTTTAAATGACCGGGTGTTATAATAACGTTTGGTTGTTAAAGAGACCGGGATCGGAAGTTGTCATACTCTCTGCCAACTCCGAAAACCACTTTAACAACCGTGTACGCGGTGGAGATTCCAGAATGAAGTAGGTTGGTGGCGGCGTTTCCTGTAAGGTAAATACGTGGACCCGACTCCCGTGAGTTGGCATAAGGTGGCTAAAACAGGAGCGATCGACGGGCCAATGAGGTCATTCTTCTGATCGAACGCACTCCTTCGATATTATACTATGACTTTTGGATTGATTCGGTGGCCACTTTACTTTTGATTTTGGGGGTGTTGTTCGAGGTGGGCGGCAGGTGCGCGCTGCGCATTTCCATCAGCCCGGAAGCGTAATTGGTATATCTACCCTGGCATTGCCTAGTTGTGCCGTGTCACCTTCCCTAGCGCGCCTTCTACGAGTTTCTATTTGTGTCGTACCTATGGAGTATCCTCTGGTAGCTTCCCGATCAGGAGGTATTACGATACTGTATAGATTATTGGCATTATTTGTGTTAAGGGCTATATGGGTAACCCCTTAACGCTATTAAAAAGTAAGTTTATTTTACAATTAGACACTATTATAATAACGCAATATACTACATAGTAAATAGTTTAACGGATCCTTAGGAGATGTAAATCTCGAGTATCTCTTGAGTTACTGCACTCATATTTATTTCTGTTAATTTAACTCACATAAGATCTTTTAGTTCTGACTCGAGTGTTTTTGTCTTTTCAAATTCGATCGGGTCAGTCCGAGCGTTTCAGGATTCGAAGTTTAGCTCTGGAGGACAAAGACGAAGATTTTTAGTATTACTATCTACTATTTTACTCCACTACACTGTATTCCGCTGCATTGGTATTTATTGGTATGTTGGCTCTGATATTTATTGCCATAAAGAATAATCAAATGTTTTGTAAACGGTTTTATGAACTGTATATTTATTATTATATTTTATCCTTCCGCTGTGAGGCTCTGTTTTGTGTTATTTCTTTCCTATTTTTCTTATTTACCCCATAACATCTGCCCTTCCGTATGGTTTGAATTGGCACGTGTGTCGATTTAAAGCGTGTGAAAAGGCGGGATGTTACAGTTGGTATCAGAGCCAGGTTTAGCGATAAACCTTAGCTTTGTGGGGTTTGACTCTTTATTAATAGGGTAGTAATACCCTATGGGAGTCACTGAGTGTATATATGAGAGAGCGTATTTGTTAGTGCTATAAAAAGGTTTTAATATTGTGTTAGTTTGTTCCGTTTTGTATTTAAAAATTCTGGTTGGTGCATGGGACGCTGTGACATCAATAGGGATTTCTAAACACTTAATAGGACAGACCGACATAATATTTGTTTTTAATATAGGTGAATGAAATAACTTCGCCTATTATATTTTCTATATATAAAATATTTTATTAAGGTATTATATATATATATTGTTGGTTGTAATAGATTGGTTGTTAGGAATAAAATTTTAAATAATAGGTAAAATGAGATTGAAATTAAAATCAATGAAATTTGGAAATTTTAGGACTTAAGTCCGGGATTTTGAAAATTTTCTTTCATAGGATTTTGAAATATAATAATATTGTTTATAAATATTTTCCGATATAAATATTTCATTTTAATTTGGAAGAATTGTTTTAAATAAGATTTTGGAGAAAATAAGTTATGTACTTTCCTCTCTGTCGCAGGAAAATAATTTCGGTGATGGCGGCCGCATCATCGACTTCTATTTTCAAGTTTCGAAGGGGAAAGGCCACTGTAGTAATTCTACTGCAGCTTTATTTTGAAAATATCTAAATTTTTAATTGTTTTAAATAAATCTAGAGGTATATAAGTTATAAGAATATATTTATCTATTAAAATTTAACCTGGTATTTAATTCTTAATTTCCATTAATTAATTGTTTCAATTATGGTAGTGAAACAGAATTTAATTAATAATTGAAACCCTAAATAAAATAAGAGACTTAAATGCTAAGTTATAAAGGAAGTTAAAATTTTAACTTATAAGAAAATGATAAAGATCTATTGAACAATGAATGAATTAAAGAATTGACATAACTTGTATAAGTTCAATTGCATTTTCTTTAACATATATAACTTACCAAATATGAAAAGTTGAAATGTTAAATAAGAAGATTGGAATAGAATATTATACAAGTAGAAATTTTGAAAATAATGAAGTATTCAATGAATTGCTATTATAAATAAGAATTTAATGGTATAAACTTAAGTTATAATTGAAATTTTACTAAAATTAAAGGTAAGTATTATAAATAGGTGATTTTAAACTTAAGTAAATAAAATGAAATTCTTTAATAAATAAGGATTGATGTGTATGGTTATAAACTCAAGTATGATTTAAATGCTACTAGCTGAGTATAATGGAAAGTAGGTAATATACATAAATGACTGCAAACCATAGTTAATGAATAAATAAAATCCTTTACTTATAAGAATGAATGTTATAAGGTTAAGAATTTAAGTGATTAAAAATGATTACTATAATTAAATATAATAGAAATGTAAGCATTAAATAAATGATTGGAAGTGAGAAGTGCATTAAATGTAATAAAATAAAAGAGACTTACATAACCTAAATAAAATAAAAATGAATAATGGTAATTAATAAGTAGAAATGAGGAAACAACCATTGAATGAGAAATAAAATTTGAAGTTTGTTAGAAATAAATGTAAATTATAAAAAAAGGAAAATTTATGTGGTTTGAATAAAAGAAAGGAAATCAAACAATTAAAGTATGTAATGAATTTATATAAGTTGAATTGATTTGTTGGTTTAAATCGATATTGTTTGCTTTGTAGTTGGCTGGGTAAGGAAATTTGAAGTTGTTGGATGAATAAATAATCTATTTATGTCCCATCTAAGACTGTTGAGTAAATGATGCACTGGATAGTTATTTTTCATTCCGTACCATTCCAAGTTTTGAACCCGAACAACTATTTGTTTGTTTGATTTAATGATTGTTTGTTTTGTTTGAATTGATGGTTGTTGTATTGATTTGTTGTTAGCGATTGAAACCACTTAAATATTTCACTATACATAAATAGTTAATCTTTTGGATTTTTATTAGAGAAATGCAGGTTATGGAAGCAACTGCTACTGCTTTTAGTTCCATAATAATAAGCATAAATTGCCCGACAAATGGATACGTTTCGGATTTCGGTTTATAGCGCTATTTTTATATTTTTCCCGTGTTGGGATATACTATTTTGAATATTCTATATGATATTTTGTGATATTTTAATATTATATTTTCTTTCGAACCTCTCCGTACAAAGGAGACTCTGCCAAAATTTTCCGTAAATTTTGGACTTAGAATTATGTTGAAAATGTTTTCCAAACTTTAATTATTTAAGTTTAAAAGGATATAATGATTATAAAACGGGTATATTTATTTAAGGTAATAAATTTAGTAAATTATTGTTTATAAGTTAATAGTTAAAATAAGATGTACTGTTTATTAAATTCTTCCTTCCCTTTTCTATTTCCTTATCGGGGACGAAAAGTTTTGAGTGGGGGAGAGTGCAACGACCCAAAAATTTCCGTCAGTTAAATTTCGTCATTTTTAATAAGATTAGATAATTTAACTTTAGAAAGAAGTAAAGATTTATAATTTATAATGAAGCATATGTTGAAAAGGAAATGAAACCATAGGAATTTAAGCTAAGTATTATCGATTGATATAAAACGACGAATAAATTGAAATGATGTAAATGGTTACACTAGGCTAAGAAGAGAATATAGGAAAACAAAGGGTAAGTTGTGAATTTATTTAATGGATTAATAATATTAGATAGTACATTGAATTAAATCAATGTCCTGTAGAGGTTGGAGTATGGTTAGTAATAAAAGCTTTTAAAGGAAAAACCTTTAATTTATAAATGAAAATCAATGCATTAAATTAGGTGTAACTGAATGCATGCAAATAATTTTGTAAGAATAAGTTAATAAATAATTTATTTGTGCATACCCGATTTAATTGAAATAACAGAAAAGACAAGAACTTGATTTGCCTAGGTATATATATATTGATAAACTATAACTAAATAGAAAGTTTGGTAGTAAATAGGATATAAGAAGACAAAGGCAACTAGTAAATTAATAAATGAATTCATAATAATAAGTAGTAATTAATGCATATATATTTGGCATTAGTGATAATTACAAAACTTTACTCATTTATCTAATTTATTTAATTAAATCCAAATATATGGCAACATTGTTGTAATGATGGTTGTAAGTGAATTTGAATGTAAAAGGGTAACAATTATTTAGGTTAACCATTTTGAGTATGTTAAGTTAAGAATGGCAGTCGATTGAAATAAATTTAAATTAATTATTTTGTTTTGGCTAATGTGTTCTAGTTAATAAAGGGGAATTTATATGAATTGAAGCATGCACTAATGAAATGTATTATAATTCAAATGTTATTTATACCCATAAAATGTCTATTTACTGAATAGAAAGATTTTAAATCAATAAGCGAATTTATTGAGGTTCCAATTTATAATTTATAACATTTAATGTAGACTCAATTACAATTAATTGACTTAAATCGTGCAGTTAGCGTAGATTTGTTTTGTAATTGGAGTAGTTAATTCTATAAGACGAAGTTAATGCTAATTCTATTTATAATTGGACCATTTGTTGATATAGATTATAGAAAGCAAGATTTATAATTTAATTAATGTATCAAAATTCAACAATTGTAATTTTTGAAAATTAAAAATGGAATTTGAGGATAATAAGGTGAAACCATGAACAAATGTTAGTGCATCCTTATTACTGGTAAAAGATGAGAATATAAAAGTTTGAAAATAAAAAAAATAGGTTTTTGAAAACTTAATTTATAATTTCTAAATATAAGGAAGTGGAGAAATTAACACTGCAATGGATAGACTTATTTGCTTTTAATTTACATCTAAATTTGTTTAGATCAATTTGGAAATTAATAAAATTGTGGATATATTTTGAAACGTAAACGAAACGTCTAGATTTATATTTGTAAATATGTTTAAAATAAAATGTAAATGATACGGAATTTATTTATTTCCTAAATCCGTAACGTGTGTAATTAATATTATTTATCTTTTGGGACCACTTCCGTTTGCACGTTAAAATTCGTGCACACCTATTCTTTTGCGATCTATCTATAAATAGACGATTATAAACCCTAGCCTCCATCTTCTATCATTTGTCTGTACGTTCTTTTCTTCAACTCCTTCTCTTCCTCAATGGATGCATTCTAGATCCAATTTCAATTACAAATCAAAGCTAAAATTTCAACCACCTCAGAAAATTTTCGAAAAAATATATGTCATAGTTCTCGATGAACGTTATCTGCTGGAGTGATTTATTTCTCGATTCAGTTCTTCGTTTGTCCATAAATTAATGATTTTGTATGGGTCGTTCATCACGTCGTCACAAAAACTTGTCGGATCGCAAAACCCTTTCTAGGTTTTGCAGAGGGGACCAAGGGGAGGCGGTCTATGTGGTTAGTTTGGTGGATCGACGGTTGGATCGTTGTAGAAAGTCGATTAGGGTTACGAAAACCCTAATTTCTCGTGGCGGCGGCGGCCACTTCAGGCCACTAGGAGGGCGCGCACTAGGGGGGATGGAGGCGGCTCGGCAAGGGCAGGCTAACGGCATCGACGGCGTGGCGAATGGTGGCCAATAGCTAATGGTTGCAGTGGTCAAAGGTGTGGCCGCGTGCGTCTGTATGGATTTGTTTTTGAGGAGATCAGTCAGCTCGCGTGAAGGAGGGGGGTCAACGCTGACGTGGATGGAGTGAAGTAAGATTTGTGTTCTTTTTCATTTATTTTAAATTGTGTTTCCAATCGAATTTTTGACACAACTTTTTCATACGTTACCCGTTTCGCGCGAAATTTCTTTTGTTAGGATCGTAATTAAATTCCGGATCTGATGACGCTGGTTTGGACAGATTTGGAGACCGTTGGAATTTTGGGTTTAAATTGGATTTAAATTCGATTTAAATTCAAAAGGTGAGTGTTTTAACCCACTCACAACTTCTAAAACTTCTTATGTCTGTTAAGTTAATTTTAGATATGAGTAGAAATTTATTTATGACTGTTTGGCATGTTTTATTCATTATCTCTGTTAAATTGCATTTATTTAATTTAACTGTTAATTTATTTTATTTATTGCATATAAATTTGACAGTTAGAATTTATTTATTTGCATATTAACTGCCAGTCATAGTTATGTTAAATTTTTATTTCATATCAACTGAAAGTTAAATTTGAATTGATTTTTGCATATAAACTGCTAGTAACAGTTATTAAATTTATTATTGAATATAAACTGTTAGTTAATACCTGTTATTTATTACCTGTATAATTTATATGCTCTATATCGATGATTGTTTAAATTGGATGATGATTGCAAATAATGGTTGATGATTGATATTTTGATGAATGGATGCTATATTTTATATTGTATAAACTGCAAGTTATCATGCATTTCATTCATTCGGGATTGCGGTTTGAAATGATATACAACCGCATTTTTATTTTAAATTGCGGATTGAAATGATAAACATCCGTATCACTTGACCATAAGGTAGAAAATTTTATACAGGCACCGCGGTATGTGTGTGTATATATATATATATAAATATTTTGAAATGTTTTTCTATGATTTTGTAAAGTTATATATATATGGTTTATGGTATATTGATTTGGTTATTGATAAAGGTTATTATATATATAGTAAATTTTCGGTTTTTATGCTTTGTATAAATTTGATTTGAAGTTTAAAATTAAGTTTGATTTTAAGATCAAATGCGATTAAGCATTTATTTAAAATTTAATTTTTGGAGTTTCATTGACTTAAAAGAGAATAAGGTTGGAAGATGAATATTAAGTTAAACTGGAATTAAATAAAAAGTTAGAATTTTTAAAGGATATGATTTTATAACTTGATTTTATGTAGAGTGATCTAAATGAATATCAGGTTGATTTAAATGAATATATAATAAATGGAAAGATTTTCCAGTTATGTGAAGTTAAAGCTTTTTCTTAAATTATATTGAATTCATTAAGTAAATATTTCAAGTCTAAATAATAAGTAATTGATTTTAATATATATAGGATTGTCAAATGAGTTTGTTTTGAAATGGTGGAATATTTAAAGCTTTGAAACATAAGAATTGAAATGGTATTTGGAAGTTTAAATCGATACTTGAAAATTTATTTGTAAAATCTAAAGAAGCTATTGTGTTTTATAAAGTAATTTAATATTTAACCATTTAAGAGATAGAAATTTTGTTTTGAAGTTATCATTTTCAAGGTAGTATGATTTGAGAATATTATATTCAAGAGTTTTGATTTCTAAATATTTTACTTTGAAAACCCTATGATTTTGGAAAGGAATATATATTGGAAAATAAAAATGACATTATATGATTTGGGTCTAAATGATATCGTATTGATTTGGGGTTTTAAAAAATATAAACGATATCGTATTTATATGGGTTTAAAATGTATATTTTATTCTGGTTTTAAAGTTTAAATTATTTTAAATGACCGTGGTGTTATAATAACGTTTGGTTGTTAAAGAGACCGGGATCGGAAGTTGTCATACTCTCTGCCAACTCCGAAAACCACTTTAACAACCGTGTACGCGGTGGAGATTCCAGAATGAAGTAGGTTGGTGGCGGCGTTTCCTGTAAGGTAAATACGTGGACCCGACTCCCGTGAGTTGGCATAAGGTGGCTAAAACAGGAGCGATCGACGGGCCAATGAGGTCATTCCTCTGATCGAACGCACTCCTTCGATATTATACTATGAATTTTGGATTGATTCGGTGGCCACTTTACTTTTGATTTTGGGGGTGTTGTTCGAGGTGGGCGGCAGCTGCGCGCTGCGCGTTTCCATCAGCCCGGAAGCGTAATTGGTATATCTACCCTGGCATTGCCTAGTTGTGCCGTGTCACCTATCCGAGCGCGCCTTCTATGAGTTTCTATTTGTGTCGTACCTATGGAGTATCCTCTGGTAGCTTCCCGATCAGGAGGTATTACGATACTGTATAGACTATTGGCATTATTTGTGTTAAGAGCTATATGGGTAACCCCTTAACGCTATTAAAAAGTAAGTTTATTTTACAATTAGACACTATTATAATAGCGCAATATACTACATAGTAAATAGTTTAACGGATCCTTAGGAGATGTAAATCCCGAGCATCTCTTGAGTTACTGCACTCATATTTATTTCTGTTAATTTAACTCACATAAGATCTTTTAGTTCTGACTCGAGTGTTTTTGTCTTTTCAAATTCGCTCGGGTCAGTCCGAGCGTTTCAGGATTCGAAGTTTAGCTCTGGAGGACGAAGACGAAGATTTTTAGTATTACTATCTACTATTTTACTCCACTACACTGTATTCCGCTACATTGGTATTTATTGGTATGTTGACTCTGATATTTATTATCATAAAGAAGAATCAAATGTTTTGTAAACGGTTTTATGAACTATATATTTATTATTATATTTTATCCTTCCGCTGTGAGGCTCTGTTTTGTTTTATTTCTTTCCTATTTTTCTTATTTACCCCATAACATCTGCCCTTCCGTATGGTTTGAATTGGCACGTGTGTCGATTTAAAGCGTGTGAAAAGGAGGGATGTTACATAGTATGTAAGTCCAGGTATAAATTTGTGATTTCTTCATTGCGTGTAAGTATGGTGTAAAGGTGTCTAGACCTTTTTATTTTCTACATGCATGTAGTTGTGTCAAAAAAAAATATAAGCCAAGGTCAATTGTACACGTGTAACAAGGCCAAACTTCATATTTTCATTTTTGAGTGCAAAGATGTTTACTGTCTGGCCATTTTTTTTGAAGTAACTCATCAAATGAGGTTTATAATTTATGATGCAATTTATCTCTATTGAAATTGTGCTGACAATGTTCCCTTTTTTTGCTTAATAAGTGAATAAGAATTTTTTTCATACGTGCATGTTATGCACATTAGAAATAATTCCAGTTTACATTTTATCTAATTCTTGTTATATATGAAAATATGGGTCAAATAAATAACGCATACACGTGTATGCATGTTAGTATGTGAGGGTTGAATTGAATTTAATTTGGGTAGTTTTTATACAGATTAGAGTCATTGAAATATGTGTAACTTGTATGTGCATGAGCATTAGTGCATGTAAATGGTCCAGGCTACTTAATGTTTTACGTGAGTATGGTGAAAAATTACAGCCAGCTCTAGTTCATCATCAATTCATTTTACGTGTACACTAAGTTACTATATTTATCTACTTGTATTCATCTTACACACAAAAGTATGACCATCACTATTTTCGTCAACTTCAGTTTACGCAAGTTTCTATAGTATAGAAACTACGTTCAGACCATTGTGTTTTCGTATGTACGTGTAACGACCCTGAATTTCCGACCCAGTTTAAAATTTTTAAATCCATCATTTTAATATAAAATTTTGAAATTTATAAACGATCTCAATTAACGTCCAAACTTTATTTATGTCATACGTCCAGTTAGATACGAACATAGAAAAAGTTTCATCGCAACAAATTACAGTAAATTTCGTTCGCGTTTTACTGTATATCAGTTCATATAAAGCTGCGTAAAATTATATTTCAAATCCAAATATTTTTACACAGTTATGTTGTAAAAATTATTCTGATCAAGATTATGTAATTCGTTTCGTCAAAAACTGTCATCGCCTACTCCGTTTAATTTTTTTTGCAAATCGTATCATTTAAGCGGCGTATTATAAAACCATCGTATCGCAATAATCTATGTACCGTTGGAAGCGTCTCGTGGCGCTGATCTAAACGGTATATTTATTCGTGCTAATTGGAGTCTGACGAAAATCGTCGCGTTAATTCAATCGTTCCAGCGAACTGGTTAAATTAAATTTCAGCCCAAGTTTTAGCCTGTTTACAAAAGAAACAAATTTATCTCAGCTGAGGCATTGAAGAAGGGTAGTTGGAAGCTAGGAGTTGCTTGGGAAAAGTGTGAACATTTGGGAATTCAAAAATATAAAAATAGGAAATGAAAATGTAATGTTTGGGAACTCAAGAAATTAACTATGGTACTAAGATAAGTGAGGGGAGACAACTCATTTTCATTTCACTTCACTGTTCACGCAAACTGCAAACTCTTCAGGTAAATGCCTACTCATCTTTCTCTTCTTCCTTTCCTTATTTTCTTCTTCATACCTTTTCTGAAGAAGAAAAACACGAAACAAAGCTTGCCCGAACAACTCTTCTACCCAGACCCTTCCACCTCAACTCAGCCTCACTTACCTTTCTCCTTTGTTCACCTCCGCCGAACAGAAGAGCACGTACAAAACCCCACCACCCACGCCCCGCCTTCACTTCCCTCATCCCGCGCACATGCGCACGACCACCATCCCGAAGCCGCCTCGTCAGCCACCACCAAGCTCCGGCCATGTAAAGAAAAAAAAGAGGAAGTTTGCATGCGTGCTGCATTTTCTGGTCGCGCATGGGGTTCATGAAATGGGTGGTGTACAGGGTCTCGGCTTGTAATATAAAATTAAAAAAATATTGCGTGTCATACAGGAAAGGAAAGAAAGGTGGGGAATTGGTTTTGTGCGTGTGATGGCAGCATGCAGAAGGGGTGATGAGCTGGGCGTGCATGAGTCTGAGGCCGTGTGCGTTTGGTTCTGTTTGTGTACAAATGTGTTGTGCATGTGGGTGTGCGTGTACATAAGAGTGTGCGTGTTTTATAAAATAAAAAAAATATGGGAAGTTGCAGTGCGTGATGAGGTGTGTGCAGTGAGGTGCTGTACGTGTTGCATAATGGATGCTAATTGTTGCATGTGGGGGGGTCATTGTTTTATAAAGTGCTGAGTTCTGTTTCTTGAAGAAAGTGGGATAGTTGTGTCTTTAATAATAAAAAAACAAAAGGGAAGTGAGTTGCGTGCGATGGAAATATGCAGGCTCGGGTTTCTGAAGAGAAGAAATGAGTTTATTTTTTTCAGACGCAGTTTGAAATGCGTGATTGAACATTTGAGTTGCGTGCATGAACATTTGGGTGAAATATGTACGGCGGATACTTGTGCATGCCTGCATATTTCAAAAGAAATAAAAAATGACGCCAATATCTATTTTTAAAATGACTGATGTTTTACAAAAGAAAGAAAAAATGAAACTGAGAATTTTAAAATAGTTTTTAAATATTGCAGTAGAGTATTACGCCAATATTTATTTTGGTTGCCAAAAATAGTAACCAAATTTTCTTTGCTTGTTGTGTGCAGAAGCAACCGATTGAGCTTCTTTCTGCAGCAGCATCGATCTCTCACCTTTTGTTCTTTTCTCCGTCATCGCTAAGAGCATTTATATAAATTTATAAATTATATACAAACGTTCATTGTATTAATATCGTTTTCTTTCGTCGATATTACAATGCCGTTGTTCGTATTATACCGACTCTATTCGTGCTTATTCTTGCTTTGGGTCAATTTCTTTATCCACGAAAGGTGAATTAATTTTCACGACTATATTCTTATACAAGTATGGTGGTTGAATGATTGCTATGATGTTGAATTGGATGTTAATTGTTATTGTTAAGTGATAGATAATTTGCAAGTTGAAATCAATATAGGATAGTTAACAATTTAAATGGATTATATATAGTGAATATTGATTTGTTAAATTTGACCCCTTCATATGTTGAATATTGATTAGTTGAACTTGACCCTTTTAATTGTTAATTAAATTGACACGTAGAATATGATAAATTACACTTTGAACCTTTAAACGTATATTGGATTGAAATTGAACGATAAGTGGAAAACCGTAATGTAATAATCTTTAATCTACAAGAAATGATAGTGTAGATTCTAGCGATAATTATATTAATTTGCATAAATAACAGATGTAAATTAATACGATTATTACGGGATTATTAAAATAAATTGTTGAATTGTTATGTATGGATGCTATTGCTTGTTTATTTACTTTGACACCATCCCAGTTATCACACTACAAGTTCCCTGTGTATGCTTTGATTTTGAATTAAAATGAAATCGGGTTGAAATGATAGATACCCAAATAACTTTGACTTAGGATAGAAAATTTAATTAAACCCGATTGGTCAATGTTTTGATTTAAAATAAAATAATTTTTTAATTGACTAATAACAAGGTTTTGAATAAAATTGGAATTTAAATTCGAATGAATGTAAATGTAAATATTTGAATTTGAAACAAATATTAACGTCGTAATTGACAAAAGAACATTGTTTAAAATTTAATTATTTAATAATTAAATTTAGAATTATTTGATAATTAAGTTTTGAAATTATTAATAATTAAGTTTTGGAATTAGTAATAATTAATTTGGAACTATTATTAATTATTGAAATTATTAATAATTAAGTTTTAAAATTATTAATAATTAAGTTTGGAATTAGTGATAATTAAGATTTGAAATTATTTGATAGTAATGAGATTGAATTATTTAATAATTAAATTGAATTGAATATTCTTTATTAAGAGAAATTGAATTTTTGAATAAGTGAAACTAATTTTCTTTAATTGAGTTTTGAAATTTGTAACTAAGGAAATAAATAAATGAAATGAATTTCTTAAATAAGAAATAAAATGCATTTATCGAAACAAATGAAAGACTTGTAATTTAAAGAATTGGATTCAATAAATTTAATCTAAAATAAATTAGTAAGCTTGATATAATAAGTTGAACTTAAGAAATTAATGTAATGAATTGAAATTTTAATTGAAATTGTTTTAAATGAAATTAATGAATATCGTATGAAATCGATAATTGAGTTTAAATTGATTTGAATGTTAAATTAAGTTAAATGATTATGGAATGAACTTATATACGAACTAAAATGAATATTTGAATTGTTTTAAAATTGAACTTTGAAATTGAATTATATAAATTTTGAAATGAGATTTGGAAGTTATGAAACGTATATTTTGGAATTTGATTTAGAAAGACAAATAAAATGTTGAATTGCGAATTCTAATTGAAATTGAATTTGAATTGGTTTTGAAATATATTAAACGACCAATTGGTAAATAAATTACGAAGGTTATTAAAGGAACCGGAATCGGTTAGAGGCATACTCGCTGTCTAAACCGAAAAGCACTTTAATAACTATACGCGGAGTGTGATCCAGAATGAAGTGGTTGGATTGACGTACGCGATGACTAAAGAAAGAGAACGATAATGGATAGCCTTGACACTTGTGTCAAATTGGAAATTACTAAAACAGGAGTCGTGCCGGGCCAAATGGGGTTAGCTACCTCGAGCGAACACACTTCTTCGTAGACTACTCATTTACTTTGTGATTGATTGGTGCGCAGCCTTGAATTTGGAGTGTTGTTTCACCGTGTTGCGATCGTTGCGGCAATGCGTTCTCACCAGTTCGGATCAGGCAAACGGTAGTTTCACTATCTTGGGTATTGCCTCATGTGCCTTGTCATACTTGTATTCCCATATACGCGACCACTACGATTTTGTTTTGTATTATACCTATGGAGTACTCGCTGATATCCCACTAGTTTACGGTGGAGTTTACAGTGCTGTATAGTCTATAATGCTATATAAATTGTGTTAAGGGGGACAATGATAACGCCTTAGCACTATTTTGATATTTTACTTTACTGTTAGACATTATCTACGTATCGTACACTATTATGTATAAATAGTTTAACGGATCCTGAAAGATGTTATTCCATTCATCTTTGAGTTATTGTTATTTGAATTTGAATCATATTATCTGTATAAGAATATATGTTCTGATTCGAGTGTTTGTTTATGCTTATGCTCGGATCAGACTGAGGATTGATGTTGCTGTACTATTTGGAGCTAAAGACCGAAGACTATAATTATCTTATCTTATCTTATCAGTATTGTTCTTTCTATTTGGACTATTGGATATCTATGTTGTTCTATTTTATTTTATCTGAGACATTGTTGTATTTATGGGTAGTTTCATGAACTGCTCTTATGACTATGTTGTCTTTCCGCTGCACTATTCGGTGATGTTATATTCTGTGATTCTGTGATGATTCTCATTTACATATATATACTTCATTAATGATTCGTGTTTTGTATTATTTAAGTTGACATGTATGGAATATCGTCAATTTAAATGGTACAAATATACGGGTTGTTACAGTATGTGTAATTTTTTTAGGAAAATTTTTATGCAAACATTTTATGCAGCAACACTTACTAGGTTGCTTTATTTTGAAATTCATGTCATTATAAACAAGAGTAGTACCCAGGCAATGCATTTTATTTGTGCGTACGTGAATTTTCAGTTGGCCAGGTCTCATTTTTATGTGGCATTTGATTTTTCACTTTTACTGGCGTGCGTGTTGTGCACGTTAGTAATAATTTCAATTTATAGTTTGTCTAATTCTTTTTGTATGCGAGATGGATTGCACAAAAGTATGTCCAAGTTACTTTAATTGTTTACTTATTTCATTTTGTGCAAGTGGGCAGTGCAATATTTTGATAAATATATAAATGGTGTAGACCACTGTTTATTTATTTATAATTGAACCGATGTTTGGTTTTAAAACGTATTTTGCGCCGTTATTTTTACAATGGAATTTTTACTCCGGTGTTAAATTTTTGAAGCATGTTGTTTTGATGACAATTTTGACGAATAAAAATTACTGTTGTTTTGACTTCAGTAACCATCAATTTTAATGTGAATTTTCAAGCGGCTATCCCGCACGCTGATTTGATATTCGTTTTTATGGTGTTTTATGAAGAGCAATTTCCTCGTCGAAATTGCTATAATTGTTGCTTTTTTAATCACGTGTTTTAAAAATCATTTTAAAATAAAATTGTTTCCAAATTATTTACAGTTTACCCTTTCAAAGGAACGAGGAAGCGATTTAAACCCTTCAGCAAAACTGAGGACTATGAACCCTTACTTTTACTGATTCGCTTAACTTCGGACTTGTCCGTTTGAGAACGTAAGTTTTATTCATATAAAATAAACAATTTTATGCTTTCAAGGAAACGATGAAGAGATTTAAACGATTTAGCAAAAGTGCAGAATATCTAATTCGGTTAATTCCGGACTCGTCAATTGAAATATTTGTTGTGGATTTGTTGTTTGATGATTTTGTTGGGCTTTCGAGCCACTATGTTGGACCTTTGGGGTCATATGATGGACCTTTGGGTCAATTACCAGTACTAGACCTTCGGGTCATATGTTGGACATTCGGGTCATTTGTTGGGCGACAAAAATTATGATGACAGTACTTGGTAGGCTTCAGGCATATGTTGATGCACGTGCGGCGTAGCTTAGACTTGCCATATGCTGGGATCGATCCACTTTTATGTTGATTTTTCTAGTTATCTTATTTTGATTTCTAGATTTTGGTGTATTGCTGTTTTGAATTCAATTATGAATTTGAAAGTTGATTTTGATGATGTTTAATGAGATTTCTTCCATTAAACTATGTTGATTATTATGTTGTATAGTCTCATTCGAGATTATAATTTTGTGTATAGTCTCAATCGAGATTATAATTTTGTGTATTGCTATTTTGAATTCAATTGTGAATTTGAGAGTTGATTTTTAAAGGGTTTAATGAGATTTCTCCATTAAATGATGTTGATTATTTATGTTTCTATTTCTAATTAAATTATGAATTTGGGAATTAAATTTGATGGAGTTTATTGAGATTTCTTCATTTAAACTATATTTATTATTTAAGCTATATAGTCTCATTCGAGACTATAATCATTTGCTTAAGTGTTGTCTATCATACACTTATTTCTGAGTTTAAATTAGAATGATCCGTTTATTATTATTTTCTAAATAATACTCAGGTTAGACCTAGTTATTTCAGGATAATTGTAACGACCCAGAATTTTTATAAATTAAAATTTGAATATTTAATTAATTTTAAATATTAATAAGTGAATTTATAAGTCGAATAAATTTTTATTTGAATTATTAGATTTAATTGGATAATTAAATCGATAATTAAATAAGTGAAATTATGGAAATAATTGAAAATTGGGTTAAATATGATTGAAAATGATCTGTAAAATTTTATTTAATCATACTGGAGTTATAGAAATATTTTAGAACTTTTAAAATCGAATTAAAAGTTAATTTGTGAAAATTGAATATTTTAATATTTAATAATCGACTGTAAAATAGCCAATTTTTGAACAGTCTCAGAATTGAACGAATCCAGTTCCATTGGATCCGTAATAGTTAATTATTACCGGATTTCAATTTTCGTGTCAATCGGAGTTATCGTTTGATCGTGGCAGCTCGAAACGCATCGAATTATTTTTAATTTAAATTTGGCGAGTCAAAATAGCCATTTTTCAAAAAGTCTCGGATTTCGACGAAACCAGTTTCATCGGATCCGTAATGTGATATTATTGTAAGGTTTCAAATTTCAAGTCAATTGGATTTACCGTTTGTCCGGTACAAATTAAAACGCCTAGAAATCGGTTTAAATCGGTTTAATTTAAATTGAGCGTTTACAGCCATAACTCGCACATACTTCCGAATTAGCTTCCGAAACCTATTCCATTGTGTCCGGAACGCGGGATAAACCCTAGGTACGCTGGTTACGGCGCGTAAATCGGAGTTCGGAATTTCCGGGTGAATAGTGTCGAACGAAACTCTATAAATACACACCCACACCCTTCATAAATTAAAAAAAAATATACAAACCCTAACCCTAAAGTTAGTAGCCGCCACATTCATAACCTATGGCCAGAAATTAATCTCCTCTCCCCCTTGATTTCTCTAAATCCATCAAGAATTTGCAAGAAAGTTCAACTACAAAGTTGAAGATCTCCTCGAGTACTTCCTATCCAACGGTGGAGATCGCAAATGGCTTCACGGATTGATGGGAAATGAAGTGCAAAGGTGGCCGTTCCTCTTGCGTGCGCGAGCATCTAGGTGAGGCCGAACTTCATGGTGTTTGGGGCGAGCATAGAGGTGGTCAGGAGCTTCAAGATGCAGGTAGTTTGATCGAGTTTCGTCTAGAAATGAGGGAGAATAATTCAACCCTAGTTTTGTGCTTTGGGTTCTTATGCGCGTGTAATTTCCTGAAGATGGAACGAGATGGGAAGAAGATGGAATGTGCGGTGATGATGGAGTGATGAGGGATCCTATGGCTAATGTTTGATGTAGGTTAAAAATATAAAGGTTTTGTTGTATATAGTTATATAAAATCATGTACAATCTTGTAAAATTCATATCTTTTACATACGAGGTCGAAACTGCGCGAAACCAGTTGCGTTGGAATCGTATGGACGAGCACTACGCGATGGAGTTGGTTTGGAGTCGTTTGGAGTTAGTGAGAATTTTGGGTAAAATTAAACGCGCGTTTAATTTTATTCGAAATAAAAGCTAAAACGGAATTTAAAACCAAGGTGAGAACTTCTCACTCAATCGAATAGTTTCGATTTTATTTTTAAATAGTTAGATTTAAAATATTTGAATGCATGTTTGAATGATGACTGTAAATTATTGATTGTTAAAATAGACATTATGCGCCGTTAGTAAGCGGATGTTATTTAGTATAAACATATACCGCGAATATTTCATAAACAGTGAAACTGGTATTATATATAATATCAATATATATATATTGGCATATGTATATATTGCAGTTGTTGATTTCCCGCATTTTTTGTTTAGCGGATGAGAACCTATTACGCCGTTATTAAGCGGATAATATTTATTAAGAACATATACCGCGATAATTTCGTACTGGAGCGAAATTGGTATTGTGCTAATGATTTTGGATGCAGGAAAACAGGTTGGAGGGATCCAACTGGATTCCTCAACAGTTTTATTTTATTTCAGATATTTTGATATTTGATGGATTATCATATTGATATATGATATCGTTGTAGTCGTGATTGACTATTTGGTGTGTAGCATCATTGGACCCAGATTTTGGGGATTTTAAAATGGTTTTAAAGTGATTTTTGAAAATATACTATATTTTTAGAATTAATCCATTTTAAATAAATAAACGTTATAATTTTTAATGTTATAAAAATTATGATTTTTGTGAAATACAGTTAAAAACTGATTTTTGAGAATATGATGCTATTGAGTTTATAAAATAGTTTAATCGAGATATTTTAGAATTATTGTGAAAAGTTTAAATATAGGATTTATAAAATTTAATTATTTTATAAATCAAGAGAATGATGAAATTATAAAGGAATTTAAAGACGTTTTAAAGAATAATATAAATTGATTTATATTAAGAGATTTATAAATGGATATTTATAAATTGAATTATGGACATTATAAAACGAGTTTTTATAAGTGTTTGAATGTAGTGGAAATGAATTTCCTAAATGAATGAAATTTATAGAATTTTAAACTGTGAAGTTATAAATGAAATTTTATAAGCAGTAGGTTTATAAAATTTATAAAGTTATCAAAAGAATGAATTTTGGATAAATAAACAATCTTATAAGTTAAGATTAATAATTTGGGAAGTTAAATGAACGATTTTGTAAAATAATCGTTTTATAAGTATTTAACTTATAATATGAACGTTTAGTTTATAATTTAGCTATAAACTGGAATAGGTTAATAAAGGAATTTATAAAAAGGAAGTTTTTATAAATAAATAGAAATAGAATTTATGAACGTTGTTTTATAAATTCGCAAAGGACTTATTTTGATAAGTTAATTGTTATAACTTGGAAATAGAGTTATATTCACGTTTTTAGACAGTGAATAATCCTTTGAATTAAAATGAATAAAAGGATGGAATTTGTTAAAGAAGTATATTCACGTTTTTGAATAGTGAATGATATGTTAAAGAAATTGTTTTGAATGAGATGTTTAAATTGAATTAAAACGATCTAACGATGTTTTAAATGTGTTGAGATTCGAAAGCATAGATTTCAACATTCATTGTTGAAATAGATGTTTCGTGAGATAAAAGGAAATGGTGGACTATAACACTGTTGTTATAGTAAATGATTTCCGAAAGGAAATGTTTTGTATAGTATTGAGATTTATATATCTATTTTAATTTCGAATCCCTATACTAATGATTTTGGGTTGTCGTAACGATGTTTTACGCAATATTCGTTTTGGCCCAAATAAATATGTTTAAGTGAATGATTTCCTTAAAGAATGAATTATATACTTAATTCGATTTAAGTATATTGAATATTTTCCAAGGTTGAAAATAAATAAAATTTGTGAATTACTTATTAAATAAGTAAGGAAATATTTTCCAATATTAAGTGAATATTTTAAGAATTTATCTTTTTGAAGATAAATTGAAATTGAATATTAGAAACCTATGGAAAATCGTATATCAGTAGATATTGTGAAATATAAATTCACTATGGAATTTATGAATGAAAGGTGGAATTTGTTAAAAATAAATATTGATTTATTTTTGAAGTGTTGAAATTATATATCTTGTAAAGATATTTTGGAAAGTAAATAATTTGGAAAATTATTTGGAATCTGGATGATGTATGCATATCCAATTGATAGTTCAATAACCGACTATCAATATTTCCCTTTGAATGGGTATTTGATGTGATTTGTTTGAATTTGAATGCACACTTAAATTTGAATAAGCGCTCACTATTCGGGTTAACCGGGAAAGGACCATGGGGTCGTATAACCCACTCCGAATATGTGATACGTCGTTGTGAATCGCATTTGAAGATCGGTGTTGAAGACCGGTATTTGCGAGAGTGATAGGATGAACTATCGATTGACTCTGCACCGAGTAGCTACGGTATTGAGTTCTCCATATGTGATGGTGAATCCGATCAGGATTGTGAATATCCGGATTGCAAGGACTTCTTTGTAAGTGCCTTCGGTTCTGTTCGAGCCCAGAACAGACTTGTATGGATTGTATGTCTGACATTACAATTTGAGATATAAAGCCGATTTCTTTCAAATATATATTTCTGTTGGTGGCGGAGAATTTATTCTTTGCTTAACACCCTTCTTTGAGACGTATGTGCTCAAAGGTTATATAGTTGAAGTTATCAGCAATATATTCCCAGTTTGGTAATGTGACATGCTGAGTGATGCTGAAATGATCATTGTGTTGATTATTTGTGATAGGATCATTTATTTGATCGTCTATCTTAGTGATCATTGTGTTGATCATTTGTTGACCCAAAGCATGGCTTTTGTATAAAGTATGTTTTTGTGGACGTGACTTCGTCGAGCCTCACACCCCGTGAATGGTCAAAACAGGAAAGAAGCAGCAAGGTTATGAGGGGTAGCGCCCTTTAGGATGTGTCCATTTCCTTCTGGAAAAGGGTGGTATCATGGTATGGAGCCCAGATACTTACTCATGTTGAAAACACTTTATGATTGTGTGAATTGATTACGAGCGCTCGGTTGATAAAGGTCCCAAAGGACCGGGGGATGGCATATTCGGTCAGTTGTTACTCAGTTAGGAGTAACCCGGCCTTGTGTTGGTAGAGATCCGGTTTGGTTCTCGGGGATGTCCATCCAGAGGCATTCTCATGTGGCAATGGGAAGTTCCTTGGCCTGACCATTTGTTGGAAATCCAATTCCCAATACGAAACTTGTACGGTATTAGTTGTAGAACCTGCTATTCACTTATGGTGGTCACCACTGTTTGGATAGTAGCTATAGTAGGCATACGATAATGGTCGTATGTTGGCTAAGATTTATATCTTTATTTTCGAAATGATTTTCCTCTACACTATGCACTAATAATAATATCAAATATTATTTTAAATGCGTATCAAGCATCTTTGACTATCATAAGGAGAAATCTCCTCCGATTCTGCATTTGCATGTGTGTGTGTGCGGGAGGCCTTATGGTAGTCTCATTTTTAAAAGCATTGCGAATTAATTTAAAAATATTCCTCTATTTTGATTTTAAAGTTAAATAAACTGTTTTGAGTTCTCACACCAGTCACATGACTGACTCGGAGTTTATTGTTTTCCTTCCTAAACTCTGGGTGCCCACCAATTTCCACACGGGCAGTTAAGAGTTAGGTTTATCAGGATATTCTGGATATTCTGGAGTTGCTGGAGGCAAGCTGGATGGCATGGCGTATTACTAGTTTATATAGTATTTCGTTTTCCGCTGTATTGTTTGTTGTTGTATGTTGTTGTACACTCTGATGTGATGATATGATGTAATAAAATGTGATGTAATGTAATAACTGATATAGTTCTTTGTTTAAAGATTATTCATTTATTATTATATGTTGTTCCGTTGCGAATTGTGAGATTCTGTTGTTGTTCCTTTCTGTCCCGTTCTATTTTTAAAATTTTCTATCTTCTGTTTTTTCTAATTCTCTGTTTTCTAAAAATTGTCTATCTTCTTTTCCCTCTATTTTTCTTTTTCTTTCTTCTTTTTCTCTCTTCTTTCTTTTCTTTTCTTTTTAAAACCCATAACATCTCGGTTTTCGGCCTTTGATTTCTCGGCAGTCGACGAAGTGAGTGTCGATGTCGAATTTTCGAAAGATCGAAAATTTCCGGGGCGTTACATTTGGTATCAGAGCTGATGGTTAAGCGACAACCATGGTTCTGTAGGGTATTACTCATTAGAGATAGAGTCAGCAGTACTCTAGAATGAGTTTGATTGTAATAATAGCTATGAGAGCGTATTTGTTAGTGAATATAAAATTGTTTTATATTGTGATGATTGGTTTATTGAGTGGCATATGAACTTTCGTCAGCACAGCCTCGAAACTGAGCCGAAGGGGTTTCTAAACACTTGAATAGAACAATTCGGCACAATATTGTTTTTAAATTGGGGAAATGGAATGATTTTGCCTTGATTATATTTTTATATGTAAAGGAATAATTTTTCAGAATTATTAAAGTGTATGTAAGTTGATTGTTAGGTTGTTTGAATAATCTAAATAAAGAGTAATTGCATAAGCAAATGAATTATAAGAATAGAATTATAATTAAAGTGATTTACAATTGTGAAATAAACTTATATATGTAAGAAGTGAAATTATATGAATATGAGTTGTAAATAATCAAGTGGATTAAATGAATGTGAACTTGAGTATATGAATGAAATTCAACTTTGTAATTGAATTGAATGAATGGATTGAATGTTAATCAATTGAATGTAATTTAAGTTGATATGGAATAATGAATGAAAGTATTAATTCATTGAAATCAAATGTTATTAGAAGTTGAATAAATTGAATGAGAATGAATATAAGCAAAGGAATTTGGTTATAATTAATATACTTTGGTTGTTATATGATTGTTGATTGATTGTATGTAATTCATTAAGTGTTAATGAAATTGAAAGCTATGAAATTGAATTCAAATTGAAAGTAAATAAGTTTGAATAAGAATTGAAAGTGAATTAGATTTAATTAGTAAATGTAAACTAATTGAATTGAGAATGAATGTTAGTAAATCCAATGTAAATAAATCAAATGTGATTTGATAGTGAAAACCTATTTTATTGAATATTAATGAGAATATGAATGAATATAATTGGTTATGAATGTTAGTTGGTTGATGGTTGAATATATATTGCTATTGTTGTTTAGTGGCATTTGCTATGTAACATATATAGTTATTATGTTGCTATAAGTTGTATATTGAGATTATTTTCTATATGCATGATTCTCATGTTGTTTGTTGAGTGTTTAGTAGGTGCGGATCGCGTTTCTTCGCATTTGGAGCTCGCTTTCGCGTTATATTAGCCGTATATGCTCGCTAATAAAATATAAGGTACATATCTCGGATTAAATATCGTACTTTTATACTTTTTCCCTGCGGGATGCCTCATTACTTGATGAGATGTATATTTGTGATATATATACTGTCATTTTTTTTCGGATCGAGCCGCGCAAAGGAGACTATGGCGAATTTTTCCGAAAATTTAAGGCGTTAGAAAATTTTTGAGAAAATTGGGAAAATTTTGAAAACTTCAACTTTGATTTTGAAGTTGAAAGTTAAACAATAGGTAGTTGCTTTTGAAAACATAACTAAGTATGATTCGAAAACTTAGTAAAGTTTTGTAAGAAGTTTAATTATGAATTTTGGAAAAGTTAATAGATTCTGTAATTTTCTTACTTGTAATTTCGGGGACGAAATTCTTTTAAGGGGGAAAGATTGTAACGACCCAGAATTTTTATAAATTAAAATTTGAATATTTAATTAATTTTAAATATTAATAAGTGAATTTATAAGTCGAATAAATTTTTATTTGAATTATTAGATTTAATTGGATAATTAAATCGATAATTAAATAAGTGAAATTATGGAAATAATTGAAAATTGGGTTAAATATGATTGAAAATGATCTGTAAAATTTTATTTAATCATACTGGAGTTATAGAAATATTTTAGAACTTTTAAAATCGAATTAAAAGTTAATTTGTGAAAATTGAATATTTTAATATTTAATAATCGATTGTAAAATAGCCAATTTTTGAACAGTCTCAGAATTGAACGAATCTAGTTCCATTGGATCCGTAATAGTTAATTATTACCGGATTTCAATTTTCGTGTCAATCGGAGTTATCGTTTGATCGTGGCAGCTCGAAACGCATCGAATTATTTTTAATTTAAATTTGGCGAGTCAAAATAGCCATTTTTCAAAAAGTCTCGAATTTCGACGAAACCAGTTTCATCGGATCCGTAATGTGATATTATTGTAAGGTTTCAAATTTCAAGTCAATTGGATTTACCGTTTGTCCGGTACAAATTAAAACGCCTAGAAATCGGTTTAAATCGGTTTAATTTAAATTGAGCGTTTACAGCCATAACTCGCACATACTTCCGAATTAGCTTCCGAAACCTGTTCCATTGTGTCCGGAATGCAGGATAAACCCTAGGTACGCTGGTTACGGCGCGTAAATCGGAGTTCGAAATTTCCGGGTGAATAGTGTCGAACGAAACTCTATAAATACACACCCACACCCTTCATAAATTAAAAAAAATATACAAACCCTAACCCTAAAGTTAGCAGCCGCCACATTCATAACCTATGGCCAGAAATTAATCTCCTCTCCCCCTTGATTTCTCTAAATCCATCAAGAATTTGCAAGAAAGTTCAACTACAAAGTTGAAGATCTCCTCGAGTACTTCCTATCCAACGGTGGAGATCGCAAATGGCTTCACGGATTGATGGGAAATGAAGTGCAAAGGTGGCCGTTCCTCTTGCGTGCGCGAGCATCTAGGTGAGGCCGAACTTCATGGTGTTTGGGGCGAGCATAGAGGTGGTCAGGAGCTTCAAGATGCAGGTAGTTTGATCGAGTTTCGTCTAGAAATGAGGGAGAATAATTCAACCCTAGTTTTGTGCTTTGGGTTCTTATGCGCGTGTAATTTCCTGAAGATGGAACGAGATGGGAAGAAGATGGAATGTGCGGTGATGATGGAGTGATGAGGGATCCTATGGCTAATGTTTGATGTAGGTTAAAAATATAAAGGTTTTGTTGTATATAGTTATATAAAATCATGTACAATCTTGTAAAATTCATATCTTTTACATACGAGGTCGAAACTGCGCGAAACCAGTTGCGTTGGAATCGTATGGACGAGCACTACGCGATGGAGTTGGTTTGGAGTCGTTTGGAGTTAGTGAGAATTTTGGGTAAAATTAAACGCGCGTTTAATTTTATTCGAAATAAAAGCTAAAACGGAATTTAAAACCAAGGTGAGAACTTCTCACTCAATCGAATAGTTTCGATTTTATTTTTAAATAGTTAGATTTAAAATATTTGAATGCATGTTTGAATGATGACTGTAAATTATTGATTGTTAAAATAGACATTATGCGCCGTTAGTAAGCGGATGTTATTTAGTATAAACATATACCGTGAATATTTCATAAACAGTGAAATTGGTATTATATATAATATCAATATATATATATTGGCGTATGTATATATTGCAGTTGTTGATTTCCCGCATTTTTTGTTTAGCGGATGAGACCCTATTACGCCGTTATTAAGCGGATAATATTTATTAAGAACATATACCGCGATAATTTCGTACTGGAGCGAAATTGGTATTGTGCTAATGTTTTTGGATGCAGGAAAACAGGTTGGAGGGATCCAACTGGATTCCTCAACAGTTTTATTTTATTTCAGATATTTTGATATTTGATGGATTATCATATTGATATATGATATCGTTGTAGTCGTGATTGACTATTTGGTGTGTAGCATCATTGGACCCAGATTTTGGGGATTTTAAAATGGTTTTAAAGTGATTTTTGAAAATATACTATATTTTTAGAATTAATCCATTTTAAATAAATAAACGTTATAATTTTTAATGTTATAAAAATTATGATTTTTGTGAAATACAGTTAAAAACTGATTTTTGAGAATATGATGCTATTGAGTTTATAAAATAGTTTAATCGAGATATTTTAGAATTATTGTGAAAAGTTTAAATATAGGATTTATAAAATTTAATTATTTTATAAATCAAGAGAATGATGAAATTATAAAGGAATTTAAAGACGTTTTAAAGAATAATATAAATTGATTTATATTAAGAGATTTATAAATGGATATTTATAAATTGAATTATGGACATTATAAAACGAGTTTTTATAAGTGTTTGAATGTAGTGGAAATGAATTTCCTAAATGAATGAAATTTATAGAATTTTAAACTGTGAAGTTATAAATGAAATTTTATAAGCAGTAGGTTTATAAAATTTATAAAGTTATCAAAAGAATGAATTTTGGATAAATAAACAATCTTATAAGTTAAGATTAATAATTTGGGAAGTTAAATGAACGATTTTGTAAAATAATCGTTTTATAAGTATTTAACTTATAATATGAACGTTTAGTTTATAATTTAGCTATAAACTGGAATAGGTTAATAAAGGAATTTATAAAAAGGAAGTTTTTATAAATAAATAGAAATGGAATTTATGAACGTTGTTTTATAAATTCGCAAAGGACTTATTTTGATAAGTTAATTGTTATAACTTGGAAATAGAGTTATATTCACGTTTTTAGACAGTGAATAATCCTTTGAATTAAAATGAATAAAAGGATGGAATTTGTTAAAGAAGTATATTCACGTTTTTGAATAGTGAATGATATGTTAAAGAAATTGTTTTGAATGAGATGTTTAAATTGAATTAAAACGATCTAACGATGTTTTAAATGTGTTGAGATTCGAAAGCATAGATTTCAACATTCATTGTTGAAATAGATGTTTCGTGAGATAAAAGGAAATGGTGGACTATAACATTGTTGTTATAGTAAATGATTTCCGAAAGGAAATGTTTTGTATAGTATTGAGATTTATATATCTATTTTAATTTCGAATCCCTATACTAATGATTTTGGGTTGTCGTAACGATGTTTTACGCAACATTCGTTTTGGCCCAAATAAATATGTTTAAGTGAATGATTTCCTTAAAGAATGAATTATATACTTAATTCGATTTAAGTATATTGAATATTTTCCAAGGTTGAAAATAAATAAAATTTGTGAATTACTTATTAAATAAGTAAGGAAATATTTTCCAATATTAAGTGAATATTTTAAGAATTTATCTTTTTGAAGATAAATTGAAATTGAATATTAGAAACCTATGGAAAATCGTGTATCAGTAGATATTGTGAAATATAAATTCACTATGGAATTTATGAATGAAAGGTGGAATTTGTTAAAAATAAATATTGATTTATTTTTGAAGTGTTGAAATTATATATCTTGTAAAGATATTTTGGAAAGTAAATAATTTGGAAAATTATTTGGAATCTGGATGATGTATGCATATCCAATTGATAGTTCAATAACCGACTATCAATATTTCCCTTTGAATGGGTATTTGATGTGATTTGTTTGAATTTGAATGCACACTTAAATTTGAATAAGCGCTCACTATTCGGGTTAACCGGGAAAGGACCATGGGGTCGTATAACCCACTCCGAATATGTGATACGTCGTTGTGAATCGCATTTGAAGATCGGTGTTGAAGACCGGTATTTGCGAGAGTGATAGGATGAACTATCGATTGACTCTGCACCGAGTAGCTACGGTATTGAGTTCTCCATATGTGATGGTGAATCCGATCAGGACTGTGAATATCCGGATTGCAAGGACTTCTTTGTAAGTGCCTTCGGTTCTGTTCGAGCCCGGAACAGACTTGTATGGATTGTATGTCTGACATTACAATTTGAGATATAAAGCCGATTTCTTTCAAATATATATTTCTGTTGGTGGCGGAGAATTTATTCTTTGCTTAACACCCTTCTTTGAGACGTATGTGCTCAAAGGTTATATAGTTGAAGTTATCAGCAATATATTCCCAGTTTGGTAATGTGACATGCTGAGTGATGCTGAAATGATCATTGTGTTGATTATTTGTGATAGGATCATTTATTTGATCGTCTATCTTAGTGATCATTGTGTTGATCATTTGTTGACCCAAAGCATGGCTTTTGTATAAAGTATGTTTTTGTGGACGTGACTTCGTCGAGCCTCACACCCCGTGAATGGTCAAAACAGGAAAGAAGCAGCAAGGTTATGAGGGGTAGCGCCCTTTAGGATGTGTCCATTTCCTTCTGGAAAAGGGTGGTATCATGGTATGGAGCCCAGATACTTACTCATGTTGAAAACACTTTATGATTGTGTGAATTGATTACGAGCGCTCGGTTGATAAAGGTCCCAAAGGACCGGGGGATGGCATATTCGGTCAGTTGTTACTCAGTTAGGAGTAACCCGGCCTTGTGTTGGTAGAGATCCGGTTTGGTTCTCGGGGATGTCCATCCAGAGGCATTCTCATGTGGCAATGGGAAGTTCCTTGGCCTGACCATTTGTTGGAAATCCAATTCCCAATACGAAACTTGTACGGTATTAGTTGTAGAACCTGCTATTCACTTATGGTGGTCACCACTGTTTGGATAGTAGCTATAGTAGGCATACGATAATGGTCGTATGTTGGCTAAGATTTATATCTTTATCTTCGAAATGATTTTCCTCTACACTATGCACTAATAATAATATCAAATATTATTTTAAATGCGTATCAAGCATCTTTGACTATCATAAGGAGAAATCTCCTCCGATTCTGCGTTTGCATGTGTGTGTGTGCGGGAGGCCTTATGGTAGTCTCATTTTTAAAAGCATTGCGAATTAATTTAAAAATATTCCTCTATTTTGATTTTAAAGTTAAATAAACTGTTTTGAGTTCTCACACCAGTCACATGACTGACTCGGAGTTTATTGTTTTCCTTCCTAAACTCTGGGTGCCCACCAATTTCCACACGGGCAGTTAAGAGTTAGGTTTATCAGGATATTCTGGATATTCTGGAGTTGCTGGAGGCAAGCTAGATGGCATGGCGTATTACTAGTTTATATAGTATTTCTTTTTCCGCTGTATTGTTTGTTGTTGTATGTTGTTGTACACTCTGATGTGATGATATGGTGTAATAAAATGTGATGTAATGTAATAACTGATATAGTTCTTTGTTTAAAGATTATTCATTTATTATTATATGTTGTTCCATTGCGAATTGTGAGATTCTGTTGTTGTTCCTTTCTGTCCCGTTCTATTTTTAAAATTTTCTATCTTCTGTTTTTTCTAATTCTCTGTTTTCTAAAAATTGTCTATCTTCTTTTCCCTCTATTTTTCTTTTTCTTTCTTCTTTTTCTCTCTTCTTTCTTTTCTTTTCTTTTTAAAACCCATAACATCTCGGTTTTCGGCCTTTGATTTCTCGGCAGTCGACGAAGTGAGTGTCGATGTCGAATTTTCGAAGAACGAAAATATCCGTGACGTTACAATAATCGCTATCTCTGATTCAGTTGCTGCTTCGGCTTTTGGGATTTCTCTTCATCTTTTGTCTAGACTTCGAGGATTTCTTTGGTGTATTGGTTCTCATCTCATGTATGTATTGATGGATATGTATATGTATATTCGGTTCATATGAACTATCGATGGTTATAGCATGTATCTAGACTTGTCTTCCGCTATATATATCTGATATTTATGATCTGATGTGATTATATTATTTGTGTGGTTGTTATTATGAGTTGTTCTGAATTTTTCTTTAGCCACCGTAGTTTCGTTTTAGATTTGGATTGAATTTATATCTTTGGTAGTAAGTTACACAACTCCTATCGATGTAATCAATACTCGCCTAAGGCATAACTTACGGTTGGTTGCTTCTAACAAGCCTTATTCTTCGCAATAGCAGACGTTATTCCTTATAATAACCTTTAGTATTGTGAGCATAGAGGCGGGGCGTCACATTATGGACTAATTTATGTACTTTTCTTCACGTAGTAATTAGAATGTTCTAGAAGCATCTAATGGATAAGAGATATTTTTATATAAGGGGTATTAAGGTAGTTTGCTAAAGGTAAGAGGTGTAAAGGAAAAGTGATGGGCATGTAGAGGGGTGAGCCTTCCATGGCATGATGGGAGGTAATGGAAATGGTAAGCAATACTCTTTGAAGCCTATAAAAGGAGTGGCATACCCCTTAAATCCATTTCACGATTTTAACACAAAAAGTTATCACTCTTTCCCTTCATAAATTTCCTAGGAAAATAAATTTTAAGAAAACTCCAATTCAACTCAAATTGACTAAAGCCTTAAGAAACATCACAACAACTCCTAGCTACTTGATTATGGAAAAATCAAAGCACAATTCCCCCATCATTAGAAGGCCATGAGCATTATTGAGCTTTTAAGCCTAGGGTAGTGCAAAGGGCTAGAAAGATGGTAGAAAGTTAGGTGTTGAAAGGTAGAGGTTAGACTTGGTTTGCTAGGACTTTCTTGTTTTCTTGCTTAAGGGTGAGCTAACTGACGACTTGAATGAAAATATATTGTGTATATTTGCTTGTAATTGAATGGATATCAATATATATTGTAATATTGATATATGTTTGTAATATTATTTCAACTATTGCTTTGAAATAAAATGGCATATATAATACATATGTATGGAGTTGAATGGACTTGTATGACTTGTAGAACAACCTTGAAACAAAGCATTTAGGTTGTAGTTGAACATAGGTTTGAAGTGGGATTTGGAAGTGCTCTTATAGCGATAGACGATATAGATGCACATATGAATTGCCTTGTTTGGAAATTTCTATGGAACTTTATAGAGAGATCCTTAGGGTTTTCTTTCCATACTTGTGATGTCTTTTATGTATGCTTGCTAGCATAAAAGGATTGAATGTTAAAAGTTGAGTAGTATATTGAAAAATGGCCAGAATTACACTTGTGCAAACCTACCTCGTTTTAGCATTTGATTTTGACTTTAAAGGTTTGAAAGTATATTTAAATTTAAGTATTTCGGTTCATTAATTTTATTAGTGTTTGCTAACTCTCATTAGAGGATTTTAAAAGTGGTTTGAGATTTTTAAGTATTAGTTATGAATTTTTAAAGACGTGGCTTTGTTTTCAAATATATAGGAAACACGGTTTTTCCAAGTTTTTGAATATTTTATAATTTAAAAAGTAATATTTTGAATAAAATTTTGAAAACCTATTATAAGTATTCAAGTATTTTAAAAGCATTTTCAAGTATATATAATTTTTAGAAAGTTAGTTAATTGTTTTATTAATATCATTTATGAATACCTTATCTGTTAAATTGCTTTATTAAATATCTAGTTTTATAAATAAATTTCTTTACTTATATATATTATTTTACAAAGAAATTTTAAATTATAAACCAAAGGTTTAGAAAGGGGTTAGTAATTGCTTAGTGGTTAATTCATTACTTGTTTGAAAAGAAATTAACTATGCCTAACGCAAAATGCTGACAAATTATGCTTATCTATTTATGAGAGTTCAAATTGATATTCAAGTTGGGAAAGAAGCAATAATGCTCTAACTTACCGACTTCACTCTTGACCGAGGAATAGCTAAGTTGGAAAAGCCAAAGAGGTCTTAAGTGTGTTAAATACTTACTCTTTATGGAAGTCATTAATACTATACTAAACACTAAAAGCCTGCGAGGTAGACTTATCTATTTACGAGAGTTGAGAATGTGTCTAGGTAAGGATTTGATATGCAACCAGTGCTCTAACTTAACTGGCTTCACTCATGACCGAGCGATAATATAAGTTGGAATGTCAAAAACATGTTAAGTATGCGAACATTGATTTGTATAAGCGCTTTTTTTACTCGATCATCAATTAGTCGACTATCGATCTTGACCTAATATTAACTTAGGAACTATATTGAAGCTTCACGGTTTCATACCCTTTAAGAACCCCTGGGCATGAGCACTGGTATGAAACATCTCTAGCTTTCAGAACTTATTTATATGAGATCCCTCAAGGAGGACTCTTCTTTATATAGTTCGCTTACTTCTGAAAGAACTGGAATTGAGTTAATTGAAAATTCATCTAATTGGTTTTGAAGAAATCGTTATTGGTAAGTGTTTTACTCATCGAATACCACTCTAAGACTAGTATACGAGTTCTATGTTTGGAAGCGGTTGTGAAGATGAATGCTATAGAGTTGTACTATCTATCGTAAGGTTAAGTCCAAGGGAGAGAGGTCAGCATTAGCATTTGTCAGTGGACTTATATTGGAATCCATGAAGTGATTCATGTTCCATTCGAGTGATGAAGGCTTCTGTGAGAAATGATGATGTGACAACCCACATTTCGAAAGGTTTAAATCGACAATAATCCACATATGTAACTCAAACAATCCGAAACACAGATAATTAACGGGGTTAATTAAGAAGAATAAGAAAGAAAAACACAGATACAGAATCTCATAGCGGAATGATAAAATATAATAATCAAATAAAAAGTTCATGAAGCTGTTTATACTACACATTTGATTATAATTTGTACAACATTTATCAGAGTTATATATGCAACAGAATAATATAGTAATGCAGCAGAACAACAATGTGGTGAAATAATACCGCTAATAATAATATACCAAATCTTCATCTTCGTCCTCCAGAAAATAATCTTCATTGCGCTGAAAACTCAGGGTTGACCCAAGCGTACTGAAAAGACAAAACACTCGAGTTAGGACTAAAATGTCCTTATGTGATTCTAACCAATATCACATATAACATGAGTGTAATGGTGTCATAGATGTTTACGCGGTTTTACATCTCTTATCTAGTGTATATAGTGCGTGCAATAACTCAAGAGACGTTACGAGATTTTCCAACTCTTAAGGATCTGCCAAGATATTTATATATAATAGAATACACTATATATGTACTTAAAATATCAAGCAAAATTATGCCAAATATGACCACTTTATTCTGGAGTCTCCTCCGCGTACACAATTGTTAAGTGGTTCCAATATTGACAGAGAGTATGCCAATAAGAAGCCCCGGTCTCTTAAACAACCAAACGTCGTTTTACACACCGGTTGGTTCTTTTACATTTCGAAATCAATTTATACTTGATATCAAAATATCATATTCAGTTCGAAATCTCATTTATTTCAAAATCCTCATATTTACCTAAAATGTGCTATTTCACTTCAAAAATCATTTTTGCCTCAATATCTAAATTTCATTCCAAAATCGTTTCAAATTTCCATTTAGATTATAACTTCGTTCTCCCAATTGCATTTAAACCTACGATTAAATATAAACATTCTAACCTTGACCAGTTTGAATTTTTAGAAAATAGTTTGAATAGTTTAAAATAGTTAAAATAGTCTAAATAGTTAAAATAGTTTGATATAAAATAGTTTAAGTACTGAAATGGTTTATATAGTAAAATAGTTTGGAATCGAAATAATTTGAATATTTAAAAATATAGATTTTAAACAGTTTGTATTAAAATAATCTATTTTGAAAATAGTTTCAGATCAAATTGCTTCTTTCCATTTCAACATATCTAGACCCAGGTCCACATTTCATTCAAATTGATTCAATTCCAAATCTTTCAATTTAAAATCATCTTCAATCTCAGTTCCATTCAAATCAACTCAAATTCAATTTCAATATGAATTAACTTCAATTTCAATTCAAATTAATTTCAATTTCGATTCCAATTCGAATAATCATAATTTCAATTTCAAATCAAATTAATTTCTACTTTGATTCCAATTCGAATTAATTACAATTTTGATTTTCATTGATTCATTTTGAATAGTTTGAGTTTCAATTCAATGCTCAATTTTAAACCATTTCAGTTTATATAAAGTCCGAGTTTAATTTCAAAATATCGATTTAAATCACTTAAATCAAATTAAACTTCAATATTCAGTTTTAGATTCAAATCTTTAAAATAATTCAATTTGGATCTTAAATTTTGAAATATCCATTTAAATTACTTTTACTTTTATATATTACAAAGTTTGAATAAGAGTTCAAATCAATTTCCATCATCCAAATGATTTCTCAATTATGACTTTAAAATTTCAAACTCAATTCTTTAAACAATTCCTGTTAACAATTTCATTTTCAACATTTCGAGCTAAAACCACTTAATTTAACCAATCCGGTGCCCATATAAAATTTTCTATCCTATGGCCAAGTGAATAGTTATTTCGATTTTAATTTCGGGTATTGGAATATATCATTCCAATCCAAAATCAATGTAATAGGTATATATCATTTCAACCTATTTCTTAATTTATTCGAAATAATTCAAATAATAGCTTGTACGCTGTGAAATAATATACAGGGTGGTAACATGAATATATAAAAGTAAAGAAACATCTAAATCTTCCAATACATCAACCAATAACATCCATCACAATCAATGAATTTTAATTATCAACAATTATTTTATTTCCACCTAAATAATTCAAGATTGATTATTCAATTCTAACTATTGATTATAAAAACATTAAATACATAGAAATTCATTTCAATACTTACCATTTCCAAAATCTTTGAAATTGGTTATTTCAAAATTTTGTTCAAGTTCATATTCAATAAACAACGTTAATAAATCATTAAATTTTATTTCTAACCAATTTTTTTCCAATAATTACATTAAATTCAATAATTTAAAATAGTTAAAAATGCATCCCCCATTGAAAACTTTTCGTCATCAAAAAGGGGTTAAGTAAGTAAGTTAGCATACGTGATATTCTACACTAAATAATCAACTTATAAACATTAAAATCTTATTAGAAAACCATTACCATGCTTCCACTATGCCACCCTAATATCGGTTTTACGAAAATTACAGCTTATTTATATAAATAAGATTAAAAAAAATAAAATCTCAAAATTTTCTAACACTAGGATTTACAGAAAATTTCGGCAACGTCTCCTTTGCACGGTTCGATCGTAAATTTTTTACAATACAAATATATGTCACAAATATACATCTTATCTCAATGATGAGGCATCCCGTAGGGAAAAATATAAAAATGTGGTAATCTGAGATATGCACCTTATTATTATTAATACGAGCGAGTTCACTCATATTAAACAAGCAAAAGCAAAACAAATCCGCATATATGTTTAAACTTCTTCGTATGTACCTATCTCAACTCAATTTAGAATATTAGATACATATAAAAGACACAGAAAGCATGAATGAGTTTAATAGACTATATAACATTAATTCTAAATCCAAATCATAAGCACAAGCACTAATACACACATACAATCATATGTAATCAAAAATAGTAATAACAATGATTTACAACAAAAGAAACCATCCAATAATTAATATTCATCCAATTAATTCATAACTATATGAATTTACATTATCCAATGGCAATAGTTAATTCATACACTTTCATTTCCTATTAACATCCAATTTTTTTATTAACAGTTAATTGGTTTGCTTCAAATTTAGTTACGTTTTTTTCATTATATTCAATTTATTCAAATTGCAATTATTTAACTTTTTGTTTAACACATTTAATTTAAGTCCATTTTTGGGCCATTTTATTTAACCTCATTTAAGTTAAATTATATTTCATTACCACTTAGTATATTTTCTTTAATACTAATATCATTTATATATAATTTCATAAAACCATTTAAGTTTATTATAAACATGTTATAAAATGTAACTCATATTTATTATTACTTTATAACTCAAGTTCATATTAATTCATTGATTCACTTTATTAGTTAATTTCATGAATTCATATCATTAACTTTACTTAAGTAATTTTATTTTATAACTCAAATTCATATTAATAATTTTTCTTTTTATCACAGTCAATTTCATTCAACTTTTCTTAAGTCGACTTTCATCTTACAATTCATTTCATTAACTTATTTCATTAATTCATTCCTTGTGTTTATAATCATTTTACACAGATGTGTTCTCTTTTACATAATATGATATTATTTAAATTATAATTATCTTAGAAAGCTATGACTAAATCTTAAAACATCCTTTGCAAATTTATTACTATTATTATTATTATTATTTTTCTTACAAACAATTTACAAAGATACAATTTAATTTATTATTTGTTTACCTTCTCCTAAGGACATATCTAAATAGTATTTTCTTTTTACTAATAAAATTATTCATTTAACATTTCTTAGATTAATTCTTTTATTTCATGTCTCAAATTAAAATTTTCTTTTGTTTGCCTAACCAAAAATGTTCAACTGTTTTTTTAAATTCGGTCTCACTTTCCTGTTTAAATTCATAAGTTATAAACTTATTTCTTATATGTACTATTTCAATTTAAAGTTCAAAAACTATTTTTGTATATTTATCAAATCATACTTCGAATATTTTTTTCACAATCAAAACTTGTTTTAACCGGAAATAAATTTCTTTTGGTAGAAATTCTCACCCTGAAACTCGAAAATGAATACTGGCAATGCTGCAGTTATCCCCAGAATTATTTCCCAACGATTAAAGCGATTTAATTCTTTTGTTTCTTTCAAACATATTTTCAAAATATATTTCTATTCAAAACATTTTCAAATAATATTATTATTAATTTTGAAGGCCTTGAAAACAATTTTGAACGCAACGGGATTTAAATTTCAAAATTCTCAGCTTTTAAATCCTTTCTATTTATAAGCTATAGTATAAATATACTTATAAAATATGTTACCTTATTATGAAAATATTTCATTAACTTACATATTTGTTTTACAAACAATTCTCATTATAGTTAGATTCCAATTCAATCTAATTATCAAACACTTCGTGAAGTCGAGTTCACAAAGTAAGTTTTTATTTTTAATTCGGCCAATAATCGTTGGTAATTAAATATTATCGTCTCCTAACAACAAACATTCATTAATAAACATATAGGTTTATGAAAGTTATCATTTTATATATAATATATAATTTAGGTAAAATTATTTCATTTACCCGATTTTAAATAATATTATGTCGACTTGCCTCGGTTAAGTGTTTAGAAACCCCAATCGATAACATGGCGTCCCACACATCGACCATAATTTATAAACAACTCAACGGATAAGTAAACACAGTATAAAATCTTTTATAACACAAACAAGTATGTGCTTTCATATATATATATACACTCAACAAACTCACTCTAGGGTATTACTACCCTATCTCTAATGAGTCCAACCCTACAAAGCTAAGGTTATCACAAAACCAAAGCTCTGATACCAACGGTGACGACCCACATTTCGGAAGGTTTAAATCGACAATAATCCATAAATATCCAACTCAAACAATCCAAAACACAGCTAATTAATAGGGTTAATTAATAAGAATAAGAACACAAATATAGAATCTCAGAGCGGAATGACAAAATATAATAATCAAATAAACAGTTACCTAGGGATAAAGTTACCCATCAAATATAGGAAGATGGATTGCCACAATGGAAATCCATTTACCTTCGACTATGAGCTAGACTACCAAATCGAATGATAATTAATACCATCATTCCTCGTCTAGGTAGTCACGAACAAATTTATCCCAATGACAATAGAGCTTTGTATGCAATATTTTCTCGCCTACCGGTTAATTGGGAAAAATTTATTCATGACAAAATTAAAAGATTTTGGTCTATGCATCGTCGTTCATTGGTTATGCTCCGTATATAATGTATATCTTGCAAAATCTTGGAATTCCTTCATACATATCACAATACAAAGAAATTCCAACTAAAGATAGTGGACCACGATATCTTTCGCTGAGGCATCTTCCCAAAAGTCCATCTCATATCATTCCCTTCAACCAACAAACTCAACAACAACAAGAACAAGAACATCGTGGTCCTCCTCCAACTAGCACTTCTCAGCAAACCTACTCCCCTCATCCGTCCCAATAACCACCTTCCACTAGTCATGGTACCGAATATTATTTGGACTCAGAAATACAAGAAGCTTGCATTGAACCAACACACAATGAATCTCTTTGTGATTTGGCAATCAAAAACCAAAAAAATAATCATGGCCAATCAGCGAGCTTTAAACAGAAAAATGAATGGATTGGAACACTCTTTCTCTACTAGAAGGATAAAGATGGAGAAGACTTTGGACAAAGTGGTCTCCGCTTTAGGGAAAGTGTTGTGCAAAGTACGTGGCCGATCTTCCCCACTCTCATCAAGTTCGCCCTCTCCAACATCTCTACCTCGAGTTCAAACACCATTTTATCGATCTCAAGCCTCACCCGAAGGTACATCACATGATAGAGGTGACGGAGGGAAGACTCTTGTTCATGTACAAGCTGATGAAAAAGAAGAAGATGGTAATAAAAATGTATGTGTCTGATACTCCATGTTTTCAACAACCATCTTACATGTCATTTTAAGGCCTTTCAAGTCACGAGGATGAAGAGTACAATGACCAAATGCAATGGTCGGGTATGTATGAACATGATCCATCCTCTTACCGGGGATCCTATTCTCAAAATCACTATAATTAGATTTTATTTTATTTTGCAACTCTTATGCTTGATTGTTTTCCTATGTATACCTTTTGCTACAATTGCTTCTAAATTTTGCATTGAACTTTCATTTTTGATTTTCTATAATCTAAAATGATGACATGCTATGGCTATTTAATATCTCTGTATCTTATATTGTTTCCCTCCATTTTGATAATGACAATGGAGGATAAATTTATGCAAATACATAGGGGGAAACAAACATAAACAAACATGATAAAACTTCCATTCTATAGTTGATATTTTGATCAAATAGTTAATATTTCATTGTATATTTGATATTTGATTATATAGTTGTCATCATCAAAAAGAGGGAGATTGTTAGAACCTCCAATTTATGTTTCAATGATAACAACTATACAAACATCTACATATATAGACCTTATCAAGATTGCAGGTATTTGTTACAAGAAGACACCATGCTCGAAGTATTGAGACTCAAAGAGAAAGAAGATTCATTGACCATACTAAGGTTATTCTGCTATAAAATAGTACTAAATATAATATTGTTAAGGTCTCCTTGAGTCTATATGCATACACGAGCACATGCAATTGCATATACATCAAAATAGGGTGAAAACCATTTTTACATCCCACAGGCGTTTTTGATAAAGCCACAGACATCAGTGACAAGTCTCGGGTTAAAAATTAAAACAAGTCACAAACATCTGAGGATTTTACCACAAATGTTTATCATGGGCTAAAACTGCCAATTACGAATAGTCACTTATGTTTTAAAACAAAAGGAAATCACCTCCCAATGAAAGGTTGCAGCTAATAAAATGAATAGACTCTCTCAAGTTGTAACAACTCTTCATCTGCACCTTTTTAAATTTATAAATACCACTTTGATTGAGAAGTAAAAATCATCTAACTTGAATTAATCTATACTTTACTCTCTTGGTTTTTAAGCATATACATTGTTCACATTCTCTCAATCTACTGTAAACAAAATATAACTTCGGTCAAATCACTTCTTGCAACTCAATGCATTCATATTCATATACTCAAAGGAGATCATAGGAAGATTTGTACTGTAAGTCAATAACTGTGTTATTTGGAACACAATATTGTCAGGGATGCTTTTATATTAGCATATTGCAGTGTTGCACCAGGCGAAGTTGGGGTAATTAGTTTAAAGGAAACACCGAATGGGAGCTTTGACACTGGACGTTGGACGGGAAGTCCGAACCAGTATAAAAACTCTAGTTTGCATGCTTTCTATACTTTACTATTTTTTGACGACTATTACATTAACTTATACACTTGCATATTATACACAAGTTAAATAGTATACGATCCACAAGACTTTCATTGACATCTTTGCCTTTGGTATATGTATATATGTGTAATTGCAAATTTCCAAGTTGAAACAAAGGAAGGAGCAAAGGGTCTTAAATGGACCGCATCCATAGGATAGATTAGTATATCTCTTGCATCATCGCAACATAGTTGTTGTTTTAATTGTTGTATTGAAATATGAATATTATCTAATGTATTGGATATTGAACTATTAAAATTAAACTTATATTTAAATTATGCGGTGAGGTTTTCCTTTCTATGTTTAATGTTTAGGTTCTTTCTAAATTTTTTATACCCATGGTCCATTGTCTTCAATATCTAAATTTAATTGTAAGCATACTTCGATGTTGTTTATAATCGAATTTAGATGTTAAAAATAGCGGGTCATTACATTTAATGCCATAGCTTAGTTTTAGTGATTCACGGAGCCTTGGATAGGTTTAAACTTATCATGGTAGTTTAATATATACCTTAGGTTGGGTTAGAATAGAAAACGAGAGTGTGTTTTGATTGATAATCATATTTTTTTATGCATATGGGTTTTTTTAACCACCATTACCTTACCCTAAAATAAAGTTTAATCATGGTGATGGAGGATCAATAAAGTAGGAGTGAGGTAGGATGATGTAACACCCCCTATTTTAACTATCGAATATTTAAATGACTAATTTAAATATTTAATCATTAATTAACATAGCACCCCTTATACTTGACTTTTAGATACGAATGAGTTGGGACTCGAAACACCTATAGTTGACTTTGTTTTTTAAATGTGAGAAAAATGATTACAAACTCGAGTATGTTTGGAGTCGATGAGTTTATGAAGTGAATAGTGATTTTATGTAATTGAAATGAATTTAGGCTAAGGACAATGAGTTAGCCTATAAGTTGGCTTATCCTTCATATAATCTTAAAATCATCAATAAATGAAATAAAGAAGATTAACAAGTAAATATAGAAGAAGAATCATCCCACTCACCCTCTCTTTTCCTAAATCAATCTCTAATCAATAAAACCCATGCTTTCTCTGTCTTTAAATCACAGGGGAAGCTCTAAATCACAACTTCAAGCTAATCCCTTGATGGGTTTGATAGAGAATTAGATGCGAGAAATTAAATGATTTTATTTGAATTTAGGAATTTTATTTGAAGGGTTTAGGGCTTGGAGATTAAGAGATGATTAAGGGGGTAATTAGGAGAAGATTAGGAGAGGAAGAGGAAAAGAAACATTGAAATGAAAATGAATGATGAAATTATGAAGGGTAAGCCAACTTATAGGCCAATTCATGGGCCTTGGTCCAAATTCATTTTATCCACTTAAAATCACTATTCACTCTAAAAACTTATCAATTCCTAACATATTTAATTTTATACTCATTTTTCTCACGTCGAAAAAGAAAACTCAACCACAGGTGTTTCAAGTGTCAATTCATGCATATCTAAAGTGGCGCTCCGCAATTAAACATTCGATATTTAATTGATCATTTAAATATTTGATTGTTAAAATAGCGAGTTGTTATGGATGAACACTTACAATAAGGGTTAAGCATTGATTATAATGCAAGTGACACCCACTTAATGTTAAATTAATTGAAACCTAATTTTAATAAAATGGAATCACTTTTTTTAAGTGAATAATATTTGTTTGAAAATTTATAAAATGTGCATTTCTAATTTCAAGTACATATTATTAAAAGGAGAAAATGTTTATTGTTGGGCATAAAATGATTTTTTAAAAGTTTCGATTGGAATAAAGTATCTAATTTGAACATTAAAATATATTTATTGAATATATTTTCAAAAGGAAAAATGAACAAAGTAAAATTACTTTATTTGAAAGTATTTCAAAAGGGGTTCAATTAGATATTGGAAGTTGAGTTCAGTCTTTGAAGAAACATTTTGTGTGTGAACACCTTAATTGGTTTTAAAACATCCTTTGAAATATATTTCTATAATAACATTATGATTTAGAAATACTTTGTCAAAGTTGAAAATTTTTAGCTACGGGAAGAAAAATTTTGTTGGTAAATATTCTATTTAAGCACATTTTTATGAAAGGATGTTTTGATTAAGATATTTTATTTTGATAGAATTTTTTTAATAAGAACATCTTAGCTAAAAGTTATATTTAATTTGGGAAAAATCTCTTGAATAAGTTATATGTTAGAAAGTATTTTATAACCTCATTTTTGATTTAGAATACTTTGTATAAGCATTCAGTTAAGGGACATTTTGAAAAAAAATATTTTTTGTCAACAAATATTCTAAAATATATACTATAAAGTTGGAGGAGTATTTGTTTAAAAAGAAGTTTTGAGGGAGAAAGCTAAGATTTGAAATGTTTTTGTTAAAAGTACCTTGTAGGGGAACATCTAGTGAGATCCCTTATTTTAAAGAAAAGAATATTTTGTTGAAACATTCTTTTCAATGAATATTATATGATTTGGAGAAGATTTATTTTAATGATACTTTATAGAGGTTGTGTTCATGAACATATATTTTATTTTTGAATTAAATATTTTTATTAATAAAATAGTTTAAAGTTGATATGATGGAAGTATTTTTATTTGAGAAATTATTTTACTAAGGGAAATATTTGGAAATATTTTGATTGAAGTATTCTTGTTTGAAAATACCTTTTTGTAAAGGATACGATAAGACATTTATTTGAGAGAAAAGTTTTATCAAAGGAGTACAGTTGGAGAAGTATTTTTTAAAAAAGATGTTATGGGGAAGAAAACTATTTTAATGATAATAAAAGATTTGAATATGCTTTTGTTAAAAGTACCTTATAGGGGAATATCTAGTGAGAACCCTTATTTTAAAGAAAAATATATTCTGTTGAAACATTCTTTCCAATGAATATTATATGATTTGGAAGATACTTTGTAGAAAGGGTCTTTTCATGGAAAGATATTTTCTTTTTGTATTAAATATTTTTATCAATAAAAGTGTTTAAAGATGATATGGTGGAAGTATCTTTATTTGAGAAATTATTTTACTAGCAGAAATATTTGGAAATATTTTAATGGAAGTATTCTTGTTTGAGAAATACCTTTTCTAGTAAAGAATACGATAAGAAATTTATTTAAGCGAAAAGTATTATCAAAGGAGTAAATTTTTATTTAGACAACTTCATTTCAGAAATGTACTATTGAGAAAGTGTATTATAAAATATCTAGTTTTACAATATTTGAGGAAATAATTTACCAAGATGAGAATGATCTGGTCTGGAAGTAAAGGGCCGAAAAAGTAAAATATTTATTTAAATAACAAACTTTGCTGGTGTTTGTTAAAAAGTATTTTATTAAAAAGATGTTTATCTAGAAATTTTAGTTAAGAACTATAAAACTAGACCTTCTAACATGGGGTGTAAGACGACTAGGTTAGATGAGTGTGTTTGCACAACACTCATTATGGTGATGTTACTTTTATGACTATTGTGTGACCTTTACATACCAAGTGTAAGGATATCTAGTTATTCCCTTCCAGGGGAAGAATTTGGAAATAATGTAGGAATTACCCATATCGATGTGTGGGATGGTGACTTTTACTTGTGTTTGTTTACTTTGATTAAATTGTTTGTACTGAACTGTTCCTTGTTAAGTCATTTATAACTGGGAAATTGCATTGCTCATTTGCCTATGTTTACTTATTACTTCATATAACACTTGTTTGAGTTGATTTCTTTTATATTATTCTCTTGATTGTTTGTTTTACTATGGTTGATTTAATTGCTTGCTTGCTTGTCACTTATTTGGTTAATTGGTGGTCTATTTCTTTGGCTGTCTGTCTGTCTGACATATTGTGGTTGTTTACATTATGTGCTATGTTAAATTGAGTGATATATATTGATAATTGCACAATGAGGTAGTTGTCCAATGTTTTCTTTTAGTAGGATGTACATTGGAGAATTTAGCAAGAAGCCGAGGGACATATTTAATTTAGTCATAATGGGATGAAGTAGTTTCTTAGGTTAAGGAAGACTAGATATTGAAATTGACTAAGAGATATGAAGATCTTCCTTGAAGATGAGTGACATTGATTGGAGGACTCTAGTGACCAAAGGCATGGGAAATACCATTGAGGAATCAAAATAATGGGTGGGAGGTTTCTCAAATATTTACCATAACAATGATTTTTAAAATATGTGTTTCAAAGTTTGGTTTATACAAACAATTATTGACTTCCATAAATATTAAAAAAGATATTCTATTTTGAAGAGTTTATTATGGTTTGTAATTTTAATATTCTCCAAAATTATCTTATATTGATTTAAAACGATGAAAATATATTGAAAATTTGTTTTATAAAGTGGTGGTGATATTTTTAGGTAGAAAAGAGTATTTATTTTAAAGGAAGATGGAAGCATTGATTTGGAATTAAAAATATTTTGGTAAATGTTGTACTTCAAATATGTATTGGAACTCTCCTTGCTAACAGATCCCTTTTTGGTATTTTGGGTGAGTAATCCCTATCATTTGGTAAAGAAATCACTATAAGAGGATACTGGAATCAGATTGCTTGATATGTCTGAAGGTTATAACAAAATGGGTTCTGATATAGATGTGTACCAAGGGATCGTTAATGACTAAAGGCTTTAGTGTATGCTTGTAAAGAGGGGTCTGTGAGGATGATCACCTAGATTTTACGATGTGAGCCTGGATCTTACGAGGTGATCCGTAATACCCTGGACTTTTACGGTATGGGTCTAGTATCCTAGCCGTCTAAGTAGCATGGATTCTAGCATACATGTACTCATGATGCTCTAATGATGTTGAATTTTCGTTGATTTTACGATGATGTCCTTTGTGTCATCATATATCCAAAAGTACAATAGTATTATGATGTTGAGTATTCATCGAATTTATAATGGTGATTATTTGATTTGAGATGTTACGACATGGGTCTGAGAATCAAGGATTGATGCGGTTGTAGCATGAGTAGATGGCCATATTACTTTGGGGATGTAATCATGACTAAGCGCATATTATTTTGTGATGTAGTCATGACTAGGCTCATATTGTCTTGCGGATATAGCCAGGACCATGCATATATAATTCTAAGAACGTTGACATAGGTGGGCATAAAATTATTTTGGATGGTGTTAAAGAGAGGTGGTAAACCAATTATTTTGAGGATAAGACCATGAGAAAGTTAATCGACAACTTTGAAGCTACACATATTCAGATGGATGTGTAGTCAGCATAGGAATTATGTAACAACCCTGGTTGGAGATTACCGTAAATATTAAATTATGATGAAGATTATAATTTAATATTGGAATTAATTGGAAGAAAATGATGAATTATACTGTTTATTTGGAATAAACAATATAATATGAATAAATTTTGGGAGAACAATATAAAATAAGGTTTACTTCAAATTAAGTGATTGAAGCAAATTTAAGATCAAGGAAAGATAAAGTAAACAACTTAATTGTGATCTTTGAGTTGGAAATTGTCATTGATGGAATTTAGTAAGAGCATTAAAGGAATATTGGCAATTTATTCCAATATTCTCCATTTATTATAAAATAAAAGGGAAAATAAAAGTAGAAAGATTTTATTGTATTAATAGTGGTAAACATATGTGTGAGATAAAGTTGTTCCTTTATTTCATGAATTTTGAATATAGAGATGCAACTATATTCAATTAACATGTAAAATTTGGCGATAATGTAATTTATTGTCAAATTGCATCTTTTCTTTGTTAAATACAAAGAAAATTGTCAAATAATTGTTTAATCATCATATGAATAATGAATTTTAATTTTTGGGCTAATGAATTGTAACAAAATAAATTAATCACTTCATTTTAATGGTTGGAGTGATTTGGAATAATTAATGGAATTTTGTTTGGGTTGGGGAAATCATATTGGTAATTTAAAACCAATAATACATTTTATTATAAAATAAAATGTGGGGAATAAGAAGAAAAATAAATTTCCTTGAGTATAAAAATGATGGACATGAGTGAAATAAAGTTTCTACTTAATTTCATAAATTTGAATGTAGTTAATTGACTACATTTGATTAAATTGATAATTTGTACAATATTGTGCTTGTTTGCCAATATTGTCATTTTATTAATTAAATATATATATAAGAATGAGTTAATAAAATAATTAATCATGATAACTATAATTAAAATTGTGAGAAATTCTTAAGTAATGCTAAAACATGTATTTGCTTTGTTTTTGGGTGCATAATATATTTTAATTTAACCAATTGTATCGAATTTGCAATTATTTTGCAATAATGTGGAAAATTTGGCTAAATTGTTTAATAAATCATAAAATAAATAATAAATTGCTGAAATTGTGATTTAATATTTTATTGGAATCTAGATGTTAAGACGAATCTAACGCACTCAAAATTGTTAAAATCGGATTTAAATCGTGTTAGATATGGATAAAAGAAGTTTGTACATAAATAAACTACACAAACAAACATTAATCTAAGTCCTAATAGGAATTAGTTTGTACCCATCTAGCCCAATAGAAACTTTTGGAAATAGTACGTACAGTTTCCTCTTCATTCATTTTCATCTTCTTCCTGAAAACAATTAAGAAGCTCAAAAATTGGAAACAATGGCTGTCTTCTCAAACCTTAGCCATAATTAACAAATTTTTGCTAAATCAGTAGAATTTCTGGTCTAATTCAACAAGAAGGTAATCTCCATCCTTATCTATCTTGAATTTGAGGAGAAATCCATTTTTTTTACTGTAATTCTTGTTTTGTAATTTTTCTTTTTTGCATGCCTCTTTTCCTAGTTTCTGCAGGTGCTAGAGCTCCTCTTCCTTGCTAAAGACCTCATCTTTGCTCCAATCTTTGCTTCATAATCTCCTCTTTTCACTGCCAAAGGTAAGTTTAAAACTTACAGCAACTAAATTGGCTCATGCTTGGAAAATTTGGCTCTATATGTTCAAGTTTTATCTCTGTTCTTAATTGTTGATGTTTGAAATACCTCATCTTTGAACGCTTATATCTCCCTCATCCGAAGTCGGATTGAGGTGGATTTTGTTTTTTTTTTGAAGCTTATTGTGTCTAGTTTGTTCATGTCAAATTTTATCAAGTTTCGAGTCTGTTTGGACCTCTGTATTTGCTGTGAAAGTTGCAAAACCGAGAGCGTTTTTGCACAGGAAATATATTTGGCTGAATAGTATTTTTGGCATAACATTTGTGTTTCAAATCGGAATTCAATAATTTTGGATGTTTCAGAAAGCTTATTTCATTGGCTACAACTTTCGTTGGTTGTGTTTTTTGTAATTTTGAAGTTTTCTATGCTAAAATCATAAATGTTTCTCGATGTCCTGTGTTTTGTTGCACGGGCTAGTATTGTTTTCAAACCATTGAAAATTGTTTGCATCCATGAACATGTATATGCAATCTCTATCTCGGTAATGTGATGTTAAACGTTTTATTTTAAACATTTTTAAAAGTATTATACTATAATTATTTTATATTTAATTTATATTTTATATATATTAAATCCCGTTTTCTCTTCTAAAATCTTTTATATATAATTTAATTATTTCAATCATTTTCTTGAGTATTTGCACGTATGAGAAAGTATACTAAACGTTTTGGTAAAAAACACGAGGTATGGGACTCGTGCGTATTTGCTTCATCGGTTAAATACGGACTTGTACGATCGAAATGATTTTGAGGAATCATTTGATTTCCTCCAAGATTATTAACCACTATGTGGTACCTCGAGATTGATTTAGAGCATTTTTCCCATATTAGCGGATTTGGCTAATATGTGGATGTAGCCCAAAAACTCTCGATTTAGAGTTTATTCGATTATGGACTATCACGATTGAAATGCTCCCGCAGATTTGAGATGAGGCGAAACCATTTATTGGTTGATTACGAATTTATGATTTTGATTGGATTTTTACTTGTCGATGAAATGAGACAAGTCTAGATTTATTTTAGATTTATCGTAGCGGAATTGTTACGACTTGATTATTTACAATCGCCAATGAGATGAGGCAATGTGATTTTATTGATTTATGATTTTTCCCAATGTGGAACCAACGAGTGATTAGTAAACCATTAGGAGATAACACATGGTATGGGATGTGTGTCATACCCTTTTGGGTTCCTATTCTCGATGTTGATACACATTCAAGATTGGACTAGTACTTTGAGATCACGAGTTTATTGGGGAATCAAGATTTGAGTTTATACCCCAAATCATGAATTTACTATTACTCGGGTCTTTGATGTCACCGATTGGGATGGATTAAATTATAGGCTACGTAGTTGTCAAGATTGTCAAGATTTATCTAGATGGCATGATCCCGATCATCACGATTATTGGTACCAAAGTATAGTACTAGTGAAGATTTAAAGCACGTGCAGAATATCTATTGATGCTTTATGATTTTGGCCATTGTGATTTTTATAGCCTTACTTAAATTAAGGCGACATGGTATTATGATTCATGATTATTTAGATTATTTCATGCTTTGCTTGAGGTTATTTCAGATTTATGAGATTTAATGATTTCCTGGATTTTTATTTGTGATTTACTATGCTTATTAACATCCTCACTATAAATGATATTGGAGTGAATAACTATAACACTTCTCATGATTATCATGATAAACCATTCACCTATTCTGTTGGAAACAACGGAATGAATACTTTACCTTTACCTATGATCTTAGAGTCCCTTATCTACTGATGAGTTTAGTTGACTGACCCGTGTGTTTTTTCACTCGCGTCAGACTGAGTTGCAGGTTAGATTGGATTTCACTATCCTTTTGGATCTGCTTGACACTTTTTGGGGACACATGCATATTTTGGCTTGTTCATCTTTCATCTACAGTGATGACTTATTATAATCATGTGTATATTTTGGGATGTATATTTTGATACTTAGCTTCCTTTTTGCTATGTACGTATGATGTATTATGTATGTATGTATGGTGGAGACCATATACGTATATGTCTAATCTGAGTTTGCTATTCTGTGACAGTATTTACTTCCGCATTGCATATTACATTATTTCTGAAATGTTCTGTAGCCGTCGTAGTGTGCAATAGTCAGGAACTAGACGTGTCAACCACACATGAGGCAAATGGAAAAAAAATCGGCACTATCTTGACATGTTTAGTTCTTAACTAGTGTACGCTATGTTGGTCGCCCTTATCCAGCCCTATTCTCCACGTTATTAGACAGAATTACTCGTGAATTCCCTTTACTAAAGTGGGTCTCGGGGTGGGGCGTCACAGCTTGATATCAGAGCATTGTTTCAGAATATAATGTAATATATACAGAACAACATACAAGATACCATACATCAGATATAATACATCCATATACATCATCCCTTAATCATGATTGGTTTCACCTTGACCTTGCCTTGTCCCTATCCTTGTTTTGATTCGTGTCCCTTTTTAATTCCTTTGGGGTAGATAGAAAGGAATATGTTAGGAATGTTAATTATATTCCATAGTATTCCTTAACTTCTGCACTTGAATTGCTAATATATCTATTTACCCTGTGAATAATCATATCTTATCTTATCTTTCAGCTATGTCGAGTAGAGGTAGAGGACGCTCTTCGACGGCGGGACAATCCAGTGGTTCTCGTCCTGAAGGCGTATATATGTCTACCGATCAGATTCTTGAGCTTATTCGGAGCACTCAGCCTCCCGCTCCAGCTCAATCTTCTCCTCCGTGCAAATCAACGTTTGCGCGCATGTGTAGTGACTTCACTCATCTTGGTGGCAAGATCTTTAAAGGCACCGAGACTATTTTAGAGGTTGAGGCATGGCTCAGTTCTTGTGAGCGTATCTTTAGTCGTATGGAGATCTCTAGTCGTCATCGAGTCCTTGTAGCATCTAGTATGTTGCAAGAACGAGCTTTACATTGGTATGAACTTCTTATTGCTGAGATTGATGAGTCCACTCTAGAGTGGGATCGGTTCCGTAAGAGATTCGAACTCAAGTTTATTCTAGAATCCGAGAAGGCTATTCTTGCTTGACGTTTCCTTGATTTCAAACAAGGAAAGTCGACCGTTTCTGATTATGTTGTGTCTTTTGAAGCCTTGTCTAAATATGGTCTCGAGCACATCTCTACTCCTTATAAGAAGAATCTTAAGTTCGTCTCCAGGCTTAAGAAATATCTTAAGAAGTCCCTCATGCTTCGCCATGAGCTCACCTTTGAAAAGCTTGTGGATGCGGCCCTTCAGCTTGAAGCGGTCGAGAAGGAGAAAGATAGTGATGATGAGGGTAATGTTTGGGGGAACCCAAATAAGAAAAAGTTTTTCCGCAAGCCGAAGCCGTTCCATCCCAGTAAGAAGAAGAAACAGAGGGGATCTTCTTCTCGGTCTCAGTCTACTCCTTCAACTAAGCCTTTTGCATGCTACAATTGTGGTGCACCTGACCATCCAGTGAGGGAGTGTCCCAAGCCTAAGCGTTGTCTTTATTGTAAGAAGGAGGGACATTTAGTGTCAGCTTGTCCCAAAAAGGAGAAGGGTTCTCGTCAGGGTCATCTTGGTGTGGCTACTACCTCTGGAGGTGTTGCTCAATCTAGAGGTACTTCCTCTTCTGTTTTAGAGGGCTCTATTTTATTCCATGATCGTTATATTCGAGTGCTTTTCGATAGGGTGCATCTCACTCATTCGTGTCGAAAGAACTCGTTGATGCTTTGCAGTTAGATGTTTCTTGCATGCTTACTTATTTACGGATTGCGAATCCTATCGTAGGATATGCAACTCTTAGTTTTCTTTGTGATGATGTTGAGATTTTGATTTTTGGCTTTTCTTTCCATGCGAATCTGCACGTTATTCCTTTTCTTGGATTTGATATGATATTGGGAATTGACTGGCTAGTTCGATACGAGGCCAGGATTTTATGTTTGGAGCGAGTCTTATATATTCGACATCCTGATTCTTCTGATCAGTTATCTCTTTCGCTTCGTGATTCCGATTGTGATTCCATGGCTTCTTTATTTGCTCTTGATTCTCGAGATGACGACGACGACGTACCGTATTCCTACCGTTTGCGACTTTTTAGATTTATTCGAGCCTGTTTTTGGTTTACCTCCTAAGAGAGCTATTGAGTTCCGTATCGATCTTATTCCTGGCGCACAGCCAGTTAGTCGTCCTTCCACGAGGATGTCTACGCGAGAGAATAAGGAACTCAAAAAGCAACTTCTCGAGCTTGAAGCCAAGCATTTCATTCGTTCTAGTTCTTCACTGTGGGGAGCCGCGGTAGTGTTCATGAAGAAGTCCGATGGGACTCATAGGCTTTGCGTCGACTATCGCAAGCTTAATGAGTTAAGCACCAAGAACCGTTACCCTTTACCGAGGATCGACGACATGTTTGATCAATTAAGTGGTGCTAAGGTCTTGTCACAGTTAGACCTTGCCACTGGTTTTCATCAGCTTCGAGTCGCGGAAGATACTATTCCTCTCACCGCATTCCGCACTCTTTACGGTTCTTATGAGTGGCTCGTCATGTCGTTCGGGTTGACAAACGCACCTGCCTACTTTGTCGATCTTATGAATCGAGTATTCCGGGAATATCTCGATAACTTCGTGCTTATTTTCATTGATGACATTCTAGTATATTCGAAGTCCGAAGAGGACCATGCTCGACATCTTAGAATTGTTTTGAGTACTCTCCGAAAGCATCAACTCAAAGATAAACTTTCTAAGTGTCACTTCTGGGAAAAGCAAGTGAAGTTCTTAGGCCATGTTGTATCTTCAGAAGGTATTTCCATTGATCCTTCTAAGATCGAGGCTATTCAGAGTTGGAAGAGGCTTGAGAATGTTCACGAGATTCGTAGTTTTCTGGGTTTGGCTGGTTATTACCACCGTTTCATCAAAGACTTTTCCCGTATCGTGCTTCCATTGACTAGCCTTACGAGGAAAGGCGTTCGATTCATTTGGTCCGATAAGTGTGAGGCTTCTTTTTAGAAATTGAAGGAGCTTCTCACTAATGCTCCCGTCCTTGTGGTTCCTAAAGGGAACCAAGATCTTATCGTTTATACCGATGCCAGTCATAGTGGCCTCGGTGCTGTTTTGATGCAAAGAGATCGTGTTGTTGCCTATGCTTCTAGGCAGTTGCGTCCGAATGAGGTTCGGTATGCTACTCATGATTTAGAGCTTGCATCCATTGTCTTCGCTTTGAAGATTTGGCGTCATTACCTTTTGGGAGAGCACTTCATTCTTTTTACCGATCATAAATCCTTGAAATATCTATTCACTCAGAAGGAGCTTAATATGAGGCAGCAGCGTTGGCTTGAGTTTCTGGCCTCATATGATTTTGATATTCAGTATACCCTGGGGAAGGGTAATCGTGTGGCTGATGCGCTTAGTCGCAGGCATTCGGCTGTTGTTTCTATGATGTTAGCCGAATGGGATGTCCTTGAAACTTTATCTTATTGTGATATTCGTGATCGAGCTTCTTCTTTCGATTCACCTGTCTTATTATTCAGTATGGAAGCTTGACCTTCTCTTTTAGACCGTATTTCCGAGGCTTAACGGCGTGATCCCGAGACGTTGCGCCTTATTCGTCTTTGTGAATCTGAATCCCATGATGATGAGATGAGGGATTTCAGTATTAATTCTCACGGTTGTCTTCGTTTGAAGGATCGTATTCTTGTACCTTCTGATTCATCACTTAGGCATGACATTCTTGATGATTGTCATCGCTCTATGTATACTATTCATCCTGGAAGCAACATGATGTATGTCGATATACGTCGCCTCTATTATTGGGAAGGCATGAAGCGTGATGTCGCAAGTTATGTAGGTAATTGCATAACCTGTCAGCTTATTAAGGCCGAGCATCAGTGGCCATCCGGTCTTCTTCAGCCTTTAGTGGTTCCGTTGTGGAAATGGGATCAAATTTCGATGGATTTCATTGATGGCTTACCTCATTCGAGGTCAGGCCATAGCAGTATTTGGGTTGTTATGGACCATCTCACCAAGTCCGCACATTTTATTCTTATTAAGTCGAATAGGACGGCATTTCTTTTATCGAAGCTATATATTAAGGAGATCGTGCGATTGCACGGTGTCCCTTCATCTATTGTGTGTGATCGTGATCCTCTTTTCACGAGTCACTTTTGGCAGAGTCTCCAGCAAGCTTTAGGCACAAAGCTTAATCTTAGCACAACTTACCACCCACAGTTTGATGGACAGACTGAACGGGTGAATCGAATCTTGGAAGACTTGGTTCGTGCTTGTATCTTGGATTTTGGTGGTAGTTGGGAGGATCATCTTCCTCTCATTGAGTTTGCTTATAATAATAGCTACCAATCTTCTATCGGCATGGCTCCTTTTGAAGCCTTATATGGAAGGCCGTGTCGTTCTCTATCTTGTTGGCTTGAGCCAGGGGAAAAGATTATTTTAGGCCCCAAATCTATTCGAGAATCATCTGAGAAGATCCATCTTATTCGTGAGAGAATGAAAGAGGCACAGAGTCGCCAGAAATCCTATGCGGACAATCGTAGGAGGCCTCTTGAATTCTCTTTGGGTGACCTTGTTTTTATTCGAGCTTCTCCTCTGAAAGGATTGGTATGCTTTAGCCAGACTGGAAAATTGGCACCATGCTATATCGGGCCATTTCCTATTACAGAGCGTATCAGTCCGGTTGCTTATCGTGTGGCACTTCCCGAACTGTTTTCTGGAGTTCACGATGTATTCCACGTTTCTCAGTTGAGGAAGTGTCTACGAGATCCAGATTCTGTGCTTGATACTCGTGCTTTAGAGAAATTGAAAGTCTCCCCTGATCTATCCTATGTGCAACATCCTCTGAGAGTTCTTGCTTCGGAGACTAGACGCCTTCGAAACAAGAGTGTCCCGCTCGTGAAGATTCAATGGTCCGATAATCCCAATGACTGTACTTGGGAAACCAGAGAATTCATCGAGCGATCGTATCCTGATTTCTTATCTTCTCAGTTTTAAGGAAAGAATTTTTCATCTAATCTATCTAAATTCCTTTGTGTGATGAAATAAATTGTGTTGAATATAGATTTCCTCTAGAAATTGCGAGGACGCAATTTTTATAAGAGGGGGAGTTTGTAACAACCCTGGTTGGAGATTACCGTAAATATTAAATTATAATGAAGATTATAATTTAATATTGGAATTAATTGAATTAATTGGAAGAAAATGATGAATTATATTGTTTATTTGGAATAAACAATATAATATGAATAAATATTGGGAGAACAATATAAAATAAGGTTTATTTCAAATTAAATGATTGAAGCAAATTTAAGATGAAGGAAAGATAAAGTAAACAACTTAATTGTGATCTTTGAGTTGGAAATTGTCATTGATGGAATTTAGTAGGATCATTAAAGGAATATTGGCAATTTATTCCAATATTCTCCTTTTATTGTAAAATAAAAGGGAAAATAAAAGTAGAAAGATTTTATTGTACTAATAGTGATAAACATATATGTGAGATAAAGTTGTTCCTTTATTTCATGAATTTTGAATATAGAGATGCAACTATATTCAATTAACATGTACGATTTGGCGATAATGTAATTTATTGTCAAATTGCATCTTTTCTTTGTTAAATACAAAGAAAATTGTCAAATAATTGTTTAATCATCATATGAATAATGAATTTGAATTTTTTGGCAAATGAATTGTAACAAAATAAATTAATCACTTCATTTTGATGGTTGGAGTGATTTGGAATAATTAATGGAATTTTGTTTGGGTTGGGGAAATCATATTGGTAATTTAAAACCAATAATACATTTTATTGTAAAATAAAATGTGGGGAACAAGAAGAAAAATAATTTTCCTTGAGTATAAAAATGATGGACATGAGTGAAATAAAGTTTGTACTTTATTTCATGAATTTGAATGTAGTTAATTGAATACATTTGATTAAATTGATAATATGTACAATATTGTGCTTGTTTGCCAATATTGTCATTTTATTAATTAAATATATATAAGAATGAGTTAATAAAATAATTAGTCATGATAACTATGATTAAAGTTGTGAGAAATGCTTAAGTAATGCTAAAACATGTATTTGCTTTGTTTTTGGGTGCATTATATATTTTAATTTAACCAATTGCATCGAATTTGCAAATATTTTGCAATAATGGGGAAAAATTGGCTAAATTGGTTAATAAATGATAAAATAAATAATAAATTGCTGAAATTGTGATTTAATATTTTATTGTAATCTAGATGTTAAGACGAATCCAACACACTCAAAATTGTTAAAATCGGATTTAAATCGTGTTAGATATGGATAAAAGAAGTTTGTACATAAATAAACTACACAAACAAACATTAATCTAAGTCCTAATAGGAATTAGTTTGTACCCATTTAGCCCAATAGAAACTTCTGGAAATAGTACGTACGGTTTCCTCTTCGTTCATTTTCATCTTCTTCCTGAAAACAATTAAGAAGCTCAAAAATTAGAAATAATGGCTGCCTTCTCAAACCTTAGTCATAATTAACAAATTCTTCGCTAAATCAATAGAATTTCTGGTCTAATTCAACAAGAATGTAATCTCCATCCTTCTCTATCTTGAATTTGAGGAGAAATTCATTTTTTGTTTACTGTAATTCTTTGTAATTTTTCTTCTTTGCATGCCTCTTTTCCTAATTTCTGCAGGTGCTAGAGCTCCTCTTCCTTGCTACAGACCTCATCTTTGCTCCAATCTTTGCTTCATAATCTCCTCTTTTCGCTGCCAAAGGTATGTTTAAAACTTACAGCAACTAAATTGGCTCATGCTTGGAAAATTTGGCTCTATATGTTCAAGTTTTATCTCTGTTCTTAATTGTTGATGTCTGAAATACCTCATCTTTGAATGCTTATATCTCCCTCATCCGAAGTCGGATTGAGGTGATTTTTATTTCGTTTTGAATCTTATTGTGTCTAGTTTGTTCATGTCAAATTTTATCAAGTTTTGAGTCCGTTTGGACCTTTGTATTTGCTGTGAAAGTTGCAAAACGGAGAGTGTTTTTGCACAGGAAATATATTTGGCTAAATAGTATTTTTGGCATAGCTTTTGTGTTTCAAATCGGAATTCAATAATTTTGGATGTTTCGAAAGATTATTTCATTGGCTACAACTTTTATTTTTGTGTTTTCGGTGATTTTGAAGTTTGCTATGATAAAATCATAAACGTTTCTCGATGTCCTGTGTTTTGTTGCACGGGCTAGTATTGTTTTCAAACCATTGAAAATTGTTTGCATCTATGAACATGTATATGCAATCTCTATCTCGGTAATGTGATGTTAAACGTTTTATTTTAAACATTTTTAAAAGTATATACTACAATTATTTTATATTTAATTTCTATTTTATATATATTAAATCCCGTTTTCTCTTCTAAAATCTTTTATGTATAATTTTAATTATTTCAATCATTTTCTTGAGTATTCGGACGTATGAGAAAGTATACTAAACGATTTAGTAAAAGCCACGAGGTATGAGACTCGTGCATATTTGCTTCATCGGTTAAACACGGACTTGTACGATCGAAATGATTTTGAGGAATCATTTGATTTCCTCCAAGATTATTAACCACTATGTGGTACCTCGAGAATGATTTAGAGCATTTTTCCCATATTAGCGGATTTGGCTAATATGTGGATGTAGTCCAAAAACTCCTGATTTAGAGTTTATTCGATTATGGACTATCACGATTGAAATGCTCCCGCCGATTTGAGATGAGGCGAAACCATTTATTGGTTGATTATGATTTTGATTGGATTTTTACTTGTCGATGAAATGAGACAAGTCTAGATTTATTTTAGATTTATCGTAGCGGAATTGTTACGACTTGATTATTTACAATCGCCAATGAGATGAGGCAATGTGATTTTATTGATTTATGATTTTTCCCAATGTGGAACCAACGAGTGAGTAGTAAACCATTAGGAGATAACACATGGTATGGGACGTGTGTTATACCCTTTTGGGTTCCTATTCTCGATGTTGATACACATTCAAGATTGGACTAGTACTTTGCGACCACGAGTTTATTGGGGAAAAGATTTGAGTTTATACCCCAAATCATGAATTTTCTATTACTCGGGTCTTTGACGTCACCGATTAGGATGGATTAAATTATAGGCTACGTAGTCATCAAGATTGTCAAGATTTATCTAGATGGCATGATCCTGATCATCATGATTATTGGTACCAAAGTATAGTACTAGTGAAGATTTAAGCACGTGCAGAATATCTATTGATGCTTTATGATTTTGGCAAAAATTTGTGATTTCTATAGCCTTACTTAAGTTAAGGCGACATGGTATTATGATTCATGATTATTTAGATTATTTCATGCTTTGCTTGAGGTTATTTCAGATTTATGAGATTTAATGATTTCCTGGATGTTTATTTGTGATTTACTATGCTTATTAACATCCTCACTATAAATGATATTAGAGTGAATAACTATGACACTTCTCATGATTATCACGATAAACCATTCACCTATTCTGTTGGAAACAACGGAATGAATACTTCACCTTTACCTATGATCTTAGAGTCCCTTATCTACTGATGAGTTTAGTTGACTAACCCGTGTGTTTTTTCACTCGGGTCAAACTGAGTTGCAGGTTAGATTGGATTTCACTATCTTTTTGGATCAGCTAGACACTTTTCGGGGACACATGCATATTTTGGCTTGTTCATCTTTCATCTATAGGGATGACTTATTATGATCATGTGTATATTTTGGGATGTATATTTTGATACTTAGCTTCCTTTTTGCTATGTACGTATGATGTATTATGTATGTTTGTATGGTGGAGAACATATATGTATATGTCTAATCTGAGTTTGCTATTCTGTGACAGTATTTACTTCCGCATTGCATATTACATTATTTCTGAAATGTTTTGTAGCCATCGTAGTGTGCAATAGTCAGGAACTAGACGTGTCAACCACACATGAGGTAAGTGGAAAAAAAATTGGCACTATCTTGACATGTTTAGTTCTTAACTAGTGTACGCTATGTTGGCCGCCCTTATCCAGCCTTATTCTCCGCGTTAGTAGACAGAATTACTCGTTAATTCCCTTTACTAAAGTGGGTCTCGGGGTGGGGCGTCACAAATTAACATGTGTTCTATTTGTTGGCATGATGATGTGGTGGTGCCCTTTAGGGGGTGTGCGCTTTATTCTTGATAAGTTATGTTGATCGTTGATTTATGTGTATTTATTACTTGTACATGCATGTTTTGCCTAACCTAAGTTAAGTTATGGACCTTTGTTATTGTTAATTATGGTTGAATTGTTGAGATACATGACATGAGTTAACCCATGGTTGATTTTGTTTCATCCTTTAATGAAATGTTCTTTTATATGCTATAGTTGGATTGTAGGATTGGGGAAATGTATGTGTTACTACAGTATATGTGTGTGGAAATTCAAATTCACTTTGTAGATGAATTGATTGTATCATAGTTAATGTTATATGGTCACTTTATATTAATTTATAAATAGTTAACCTAGGATTGATGTACTTCCTCATATTTTATGATTAAACCAACAATGATGATTTATTGATTTTGTTAAAGGTTGTATTTGAGAAATTGCGAGGGCGTATTTCTTATTGTGAGTGGGAGGGGGTGCGGGGAGAGGATATAACGACCCCTAAATTCAACGTAGTTGATATCAAATTAATTAAAAGTGAATTCTAATGCAAGGGTAAATCAGATGTCGTATTTATAACCATTGTTAAGGCCTTTCCGAGCTAGTAAGTTTTCTATATAATTTTGGTAGAATTAGAGTTAGGGTTTGCAAAATTTATGCATTATATATTTAAATATGGTATGTAGCTACTTTTGGGCCAAACGGTTATACATAACTGAACTCGCCCCATTATCTATATAAATAATACTTAAAAACCCCAATGAGCAGCAGACACATCGGTCTTTCCTCCTTAATCTCAAAATCCTAATCACATTTTAGTAGCGAATGATTTTCGCTAATTACAATTCGATTTAAAATTCAAAGTACCCCAACCCTTATGTATTACATATCGTTGCAAAGCTTTCAACGAATGGAGTTCACAGGTGATGTTTATTTGTTGATAAGGCAGTTAGGTTGGCCAGACACAAATTATTCTAAGCCATTTAAATTAAGGTTTCAAAATTAATGGCGCATTGTCGACGATTGAAAGATCGAATGGCACTAGAGTGTGGAGGTGGCCAATAGTAGTCAATCCATATGGTTGGATCAAGGAGGAAGGCATTGGAATCACTAGAATTTAGCTGTGAAGTTAGGATATTTGTGGTTCTTTAGAGGTAGGATGGCGGCGTCACAGGTGATGGCGTAGGGTCCAATCGATGTGGCATCAAGTGAGGAGGCCAACGGCAAGCTCGGATCTGGTGGTAGGTGGCTGTGGCAGAGAAAATTTTGAGTGGAAGGCCGCGAATGGCAAAGATTTAGAGGACAAAAAGCGGGTGATGCACTTTTCCAGTTACATGCCTTATGAGTTAAATAATTATGTAAACAATATACATCTTATAATTGACATATTTTGGGTATACGAACACCAATTCATGTGCGCTTTCTTCCATCGGACCGAACGATTGGCCATTAGGTTTGTTGAGTTTGGAGGCTATTAACAAAATCATGTTGGTATGGTTCGTTTAACTTAATTAATTGATTTTTGAACTATAAAATACATATATATTGATGAAAAGTCACATTTCTTGATTTATGTTGCGCATCATGGATCATTATTTGGTTATTATAATATTTTGGATGTATTGTGCCTTGTTTGAATAGTTATTGTTGATTGTAGTCTTTTTGGACCTTTAATGCAATGACCCGTATTTTCGATAATTAAAAATATTAAATTTAAATAAGATTTTGAAATTTAATACTGTGAGAAATTAAAATTAATATTTATAAATGGGAAAGCTTATTAGAATATAGTTTAATAGTGTCGATTGAATGGAACTGACAACTATTTGATGTAATTTCAATTAATGGTAATAATGAAAGTTAATAAGGAACAAAATTGAACATTTATTAAAAAGAGAAATCAATATTAGTTGATTTGGTTGGTTTGAACATGCAATAAGACACCAATTATTTAGTACGTAGATTCAATAACCTATATTGTAAGCAATAGATTTATAAATGTATTTAAGTTACTTAAATGTTAATATTGTTTTACTTATCATCTTATTATTTAATCCGTTCAAATCAATTTGGAAATCAATGAAATTAAATGTAATTAAATATTGTAGTTAATATAAGAAAAGATGTTAAATGTAGAGTTGAGAGAAATAAAATGAAAACTTATGTTGAATAAATTCATAAGGTAATAGTTGATTAAATATGAGAACACTTAAATCAAAAATAAAAGAATAAAAATGAATAATTTTAATAAAGGAGTAAACATATGTTTATTTGTTTGAAATGTATATTAGCTTACAGATTAATTACAGGGATGAGAAACTATTATTTAATAATAAATGTATAACTTCTGTTTGTATTCAATAATGTATGAATATGTTTAAATTACTATTAGACAGGAAATAATTGTTCCATTTTTCATCACATTTAGTCCATTTTGAAATTCACCTTTGTAAACATTTGATATTAATGTGATTGAATAATTTCAATAAATAGTAGAGAGGATACCAAATTGTAAATTAATAGGTGTAATTAAACGTAGCTTATGTTTTGTGAAAATATAAGGAAAGTTTGATTTAGTGAAAATAATATTTAGATCAAATAAAATGATGGTTTCATTTATGAATGTAAGTTTAATTTCATTAAATTAAAGAATAGAATGCTTGATTTAAAGGAAGAAATATATGTATATTTGAATTGTTTTTTAGCATACAGATGGATTGCAAGAGTAGGAAAATAATTTATTTAAGTTATTTATTACTCTGCTGTATAAACAAAAAATTTGTAAACGTGTTTAAATGACTAAAGGAAGCAATTATTATATTTTTCATCCATTTTAGTTGTCTGTTTTGAAGTTTAACTTTGTAAGTAATTGCAATTAATGTAATTGAAATATTTTAATTAAAAAGAAAGAAAACGTTGATCGCAATTAATAGATTTAATAAAAGAAACACACATTTTGTGTTAAACAGAAAGCGTGTTTTAATGGAAATAAAAGATCATTTTGGAAAAATCAAATTGAACGTTTTCATTTTTAGGTTAACTATAATTTTATTTATTATGCATAGATAAAAAACTAAATTCGTACAAATTTGAATATTATTTTAGTTAATGAAGTTAATTTGTTACGTTTCACTAATTGAATTTCGAAAGGTTGTCCGATGTATATGGTCCTTTCATTTCTTCTGTTGTTAATTGTCGCATGTATGTTTTAAAATAGTTATCTCATTATTAAAGCTCATGCACAAAAAGTCCCTACGCATAGATCCTTGTAAATTGGGTCCCTTTTTTTAATTTTTACCAAACCGTCCCCTTCAAAAAAATCGGCCCAGCATGGAAATCAGGGGCAAAAGTGACATAAATCAGCTAAAACCTAAAAATAGGGACCTAATTTTCATAACCTTTTCAGGTAGGACTATTCTTCCATCATCTTTTAATTCTAGGGAGTTGAAAGTCATTCCTTGATTATTGATACTTGATCCGTTCATTTCTCCTTCTGTTTAATACCTGAGCCTAGACTTTTAGGTTGTATTTAATTCTTGCCACCTCATTTTTACGTATACAAAATTTCACTTTCCTTTGGTTTGCAAACTTTTCCGTTCCTACATACAATTCCTTATGCATTATTAATGCGTGGAGCTTTCAAAATAAAATGTGACCTTTATTTTTGTCCCTATACCTTCATTTCTTAATTATTAAATAACCTGCAGCTTATTTCTTCATTTGTGTTTTATTTCTCCTGACACCTCATATTCATTTAGTTCAAATTGTTCTTTGTTGAAGGTATGTTCTTATTATAAAATTATTTACGTTTTAAACTTGTCCCTTCATATTTTTTTGTCACCATCTCATTTTTTAACGGCCCCGTTTTAAAGCCAAATTTAATTTGGTAATTAATATAAGTTTTGGAATTAATTTGAATTTTTCCAAAACAAATAAGAGATGCGTTTTAAAGATTTGATTTGAAATTAAAAAATAAATATCTTAAGAATAAATTGGATTTAAAAATATATATATTTTGAAAACTAATATATATATATATATGTTTATTTATTAATGTATAATTAGATTTTAAATCATTTTTCTTTAAAGTTATATATAAATATAAATAAAAGGTTTAATATACTTTCTTTTGAAATTTTTACATAAATAAATATAGTTTGTATATATATATAAATATAAAACATAAAAACATATATAAATATAAAACTAAATATAATATAATACATAAATTATATAAAAATATTATTAACATGCAAATTTACAAATGTTAGTATTATAACATGAGGTTTAACAAGTGTAACAATCTTAACATGCAATTAACAAGTGTAACATTTTTTTATTTTCTTTTATTTTTAAAAATAAGTAAACAAGATTATATATACCACTCTAACACCTTATTTCTCATTTTCTTTGATAATATTCAGAACTTAAGAAAGTAAAACCAGTGATCAAAAAATTAAAACAAACAATCCTTACAAATATAAAACCCGAATAAAAGCTATAGATCAGAAAAGAACATCAAGCAAATTCAAATAAAGTTTAGATCAAAACAAAGATCATCTCAAAAAATTTCCAGTTTTCAAATCCAGGCTTCTTTGTTTTCATAAATCTGTGAGTAAACTATATATTAAAACTTGAATCTATTTATATATCTTGATATTTGGATTGATACTTGAAATATGTTGTGAAAAAACGTTGGTATGGATGTATAATATGTCTGCATGTATATATATATATACATATATACATATATATATGTAGATCGATGTGTGCATGTCTGTGTACTAGTATGCATGCTTTGTTTTAAGTTTACAAGTTTTAAAAACAAGATCAAAAATCAAAATCTCTTCCCCCATTCTATTTTAGGTTAAAAAGTTTAAAAGAAACATGTTTGAATAATCAAGATCTAAATTTTAAAAATATTTATAAGTTCAATCAATAAGTTATTTTACTGGAAGAAGGAAACTATAGTGAAAATCAATTCAAGTCAAAGTTTTGATCATTTAAATTCCAAGTTTTGATTGCATGTCTGGATTCAAGCCTGGAAAACATGATTTTTGATAAAGATTTCATAATTTTTAATGTTGTGGTTGTCGAGAATTTTTGAGTTGAATGGATTTTCTTATTTCGTCAATTCATGACGATCAACGGAGGGTTGGGCGTCGAGATCAACGTTGGAGGTAGCTCGTGTGGTGAGGACCATGAGAAAAATACTCGGTGGCTTTCTCAACCACCATGCCTGCCAGACGATGAGGATCTAAGGTTTAATTACCTATTTTGGTCGATGATGAAGTCGAGGCAATTGCGACAACGTGGGTGAATCCGACTCAACCGGAGGTAGGGGACACGGTGCATAGGTCTGAGGCAAAGGTTTGATCGAAGTACCGAGCTCTCTGGTGACATGAGGCGTCAACACGAGGAGGTTGTTGACGATCGGTTTATTCCAGGTTGGGTTCTTATGTGCTCAATTTCGATTTCTTGATCGGTACAGGGTTCTGGGTGGTCGGAATCTTAGGGGAGGTCATCCTCGACGTACTGGAGGTGGTCTCGATGGTCGGAGTTACTTCGATCGCCTGTACACGTGCACATGTGTTAGGTTTGGGTCTTGCTGTGTCAGGATGGAAGAAGGGGTTGTCTCGGAGTTGTACTCAAGGAAGGGAAGGATTTGCTCGAGTATGTTGTCGGGTGAATTCGTATGGGTTTAACATGATTTTAATAGGTTCTAAAATTTAAACCAAAACAAAGAAAAAAAAATGTGGCTCGGGTTGGACTCGGGAAAATTTGTTCTTGACTCAGGTTGGCACTCGGGTTAGTCTCAGGTCTGAGTGATTTAGTATAATAACAGTTTTTATTTTTTTTTAAAACAAATCAAGTTTTACTTGAATAATTTTCTTAAACCACTTATTTTTAAATAATAATTGTCTTATTTAAGTTTGGGGTTAGTTAAAAAATTTAAATTAGATTATTTTAAATTTATTAAGTTTAAAGTGTTTTAATATATATAACCTTTATTTTAAAGTTTATTTTAAATAAACTTAACATTGTAATTAAGTGGGTAATTAAGAAGATGAAATGTTTTTTTATCATTAATTTAACTTAAAGGTTTTAAGTTAATAGGTTCCAAAGGTTATTAAATAAGATTTAAATGATAACTAAAGTAATTAATTAAGATACATGGTTTATCTTTTAATTAATTAAGGTCTTAAGTAATTAAATATTAATTAATTAATGAAAGTAATCAAAGGATAATTACTTAAATATGTAAGTAATTAAAGAATAGTTAATTAAAATTAAAGGTTAATTAATTATAATTAAAGGTTAATTAATTAGTAATTAAAGGTTAATTAATTAACGATTAAAGGATAATTAATTAATAATTAAAAGGGCAATTAATCAGTAATTATGGGATAATTAATTAGTGTAAGTAATTAAGGATGATTAATTAAATTCATTAATTAATTAAAATTAATTAAAATGGGTCATCACATTAATTTTACTATTTTATATATTTAAAATTAATAAAAAGGAAAATTAATTAACCTTTAATTAATTCAAAAATAAAATAAACATTCATTATCTTACCAGAATAGATCAAGAAAAGGTCTTAAAATTTGATTAAATGAAAAACTCGTTAAATTTAAAATTTTAAAACTGTAAAAATTACAAACCATATCAACTAATTATCTTTTAATCATTTATTAATTAACTTTGATCATTAATTATTTATCCTTAATTACTTTCTTTAAGTAATTATTCTCAAGTAATTAATTACCTTTCAGTTTCTTATTTGAAAATCTTGTTTATACATTTACCTTAAAAACTTTGTTTATTTTAAATTTAACTTTGAAACCTTGTTTTAAAATTTGTTTAAAATTTGAAACTTGATTTATTTTACTTTGGAAACTTTTCAAGTTTTTGCAATTACTTAATGTTAATTAAGCAGGGTTAGATAATTAATTAATTTATTTTGCGTTCATTAAATTAATTATAATTGTGGGATTAATTAATCTTGCTTATGGATGATTATTGTATAGAATGTTTGGATTGATTAATACTTATAGTATGTTAATCTATGATGTTCTGTGACGTGCAATGCTTTGGATTGAGCTGTGATAAATATTTATCTGTGATGAATTGCTGTGTGAATATAATGTTCTGCATTGAATGATAAAAGGTAGATCCTTTGTGTAAAATATAAAAAATGGAAATTTGTTTAAACCATTCAAAAAGAAAGGCTTTGGGAACTAAGTTCTGACTTAACTAAGATCCAAATGTATCCACATGTTTTTAAAATAAGCGCTCGTTATTCGGAAAAGCAGGGGAAGAAATTAAGTCATCAAAACAATTCTGAATAACGATACGACGGACTGGAATTGCATTTGACGACGATGGTTGAAGACCGGGTATTTTCGAGAATGAAAGGATTGCCTGTTGATTATCTCTGCACCGAGTTGCTCCGATATCGAGATTACCCTATGTGATGGGGAGTCCGGTCGAGATTGGGGATATCCGGATTTGCAAGGACTTTTTCCTTAATTGGATGAAGTGCCTTTGGTTCCATTCAAACCCAGAATGGACTTGTACGGATGTATGTCTGACATTACACTTTGAGATATAAAGATGATTTTTATAAAATACATTTCTTTCTGGTGGTGGAGAATTTATTCTCTTAGCTTAACACCCTTCTTTGAGACGTACGAGCTTAGAGTTATGTAGTTGATGGTTATTAGTGATATATTCCCACTTTGGTAATGTGGCATACTAAGTGTTGAGCATTGGTTGATCGAAGCATGGCTTTTGTGAAAAGCATAGCTTTGTGGGATGAGACTTCATTGAACCTCACACCCTGAGAAATGGTCGAAACAGGAAAGGATGCAGTAAAGTTATGGGATTCGCTACCCTCGGGGTATGTGCATTTTCTTTTGGACAAAAAGTGGTATTCTGGTATGGAGCCTACATATTTTGCTTATGTGGTTGTTGGAATTTTAAGGCCCTCGATAAAGGTCGGTTACGATCGGTGGATGACATACTAGTGACCGTTAGTTACCTAGTTACACAGGTAACCCGGCCTTGTGTTGGCAGAGATCCGGTTAGATTCTCGGGATGTCCCTCTAGAGGCATACCCATTCGGATAAAAGAAGTTCCTTAGCCTTGGCCATTTGTTGGAAATCCAAACAATCAATATGAGCCCTTTACAGTTTTAGTTGTAGAACCTGCCATTTAACATGGTAGCTATAGTAGGCATACGATAATGGTACGTATGCTGGCTAAGATTAATATTATTCTTCCGAAATGTTTTTCCACACTATGCACTAATAATAATATCAAAAGGATTTTTGCGTATCAAGCATATTTGATTACTATTGTAACGACCCATAAATTTCAATAATTAAAATTGGTTAAATTAATAAGATGTTGTAATTAAATTTAAAAAAAAATGTTTAATTTGTATTGGAGCGAATGTTAGAAATTAAATGCAGCAGTTGTAATTAAAATTAACAATTTAAAATGAAATTGCAATTAATTGAAATAATGTGAATTGTCATACTTGGTTATAAGTTAAATGTAAGAAACAAATGGGAATGTTGAGTTTGTGAATTATTAATAAATATAATAAATAGAATGGAATTCAAATTGTTATAATAATGGAAAGTGTAAATTATCGCATTTGGGTATAAAATTTACAATAAGTAAATAAATGTAAGTGTTGTATAAACAAAGGAATTTGTACATAATTAATAATGATTGAATTGGAATTTAAATCAAATAAATGAATATAAATAATGATTACAATAATGGGAAGGAGAATATGGCAAGTAAATGAAAGGCAAACAATAGTAACCAGTTTATAGCGCAATAATAGGCATAATATAAAGATGGGAATATGAGAAAAACAAGTGTAATTATTGAATTAATTTGTGAAATATTATTATAGATAGTAGTTGTTTGTGAAGAATAAATATACAAGTATTATAAAGGATATAATGGTTGTGTTACCAGTTAATTCACCAAGTACCAATATAGATAATTAAATGTACTTTAATGATAATTAATAAAATAACGGAAAGGGTAAAGGTAAATTTAAATTAGAAACGTAAACTTACTATAAGGTAGTAATTGGGGTAATAGAAGCATGAGACCAAGTAAGTAAATTTATCGGGAATATTAAATATAATTGGATGTAGACTAATGGAATAACATTAATGCAAACTAATTTAGCGCAATCACTATTAATTGAAACCTATTGCAATAAATGGAATTAAATATAACGTTAGGGTGGATTTAAGGTAATATTTCGTAATAAAGTATTGTTGTGGTTTATGAATGAATTGATAATTAAAATTAAAGGTAGTGAGGTTAATATAAATTGACTATAAACAAGTTGAATGAAATCCCAATAAAGGAGGAAATGCAAATGCTATATTTGGCAAAGATTTCAATATTAATAGAAATTATAGCTAATACACAATAAAGAAAGTAAGTTGAGTATATTTATGTAATATAATGTAAAAACCAGCATCAACTATATTATTTGAAATTGGTGGATGTGATATAAAGATATAAATCAAATAAAAACAATTTGTTGGAATAAACATTCCATAATTGGACTAATTTCAAATGAATGAAAATTAAATATTTAAATTATTCGTTAATTGAAAATTTAGTTGAAATTAGAGAATATTAATGTTGTAGATCTTGAGTCCAAAGTTAATTTCATCCATCTAGCCTCAATGAATTGAATAATAAAATGAAAAGTAAATTAATTGGAATTTTTGTAAATTAAATTATAATTTCTGAATGTAAGGAAAATGAAGGTTAACGCTGAAATTGATGAATGAATCAACGATAAATTAACATTTAAATTTGTTTAAATCATTGTAAATGATTGAGAAATATAAAAGTGATATAATTTGTCAATTATATAATTGAAAGTTAAAAATTGGGTTTAATTAATTAATTAACTGGGAAATAGCCATTTTGGCCACAGACTCGGATTTCGACGAAAGCAGTTTCATCGGATCCGTATCGGTGAATTATTGTAGGGTTTCAAATTTCGTAGCGATCAGACTTGTCGTCTGATCGTACGAACGTGAAACGCCTTGAAATGAACGAAATTGAAATCAATTGAAATCAATTTGAAATAATTTTATTTTGTCATAACTTCTTCATACGATGGAATTTGGATGTGAAACTTTTTCCATCACGTTTAAAATATTTTAAAACACTATTTTGATATATGGGTTGATCCAATTTCGTTCCGGTGTCAAAACGGGATTTTTGGGCCATTCATCGTTCAGCGCGTTTATAAATCAGATCCATCTATTCTTTTTCAACTTTGTCTATAAATACCTGGGTATAAACCCTAGCCTCCCTAATTCTCATTTGTCTGTATGTATATTTCAACTATCTCTCCTCTTCAATGGCAGACAAACGAATTCTAGATCTAAACACAAATCAAATTCAAATCCAAAGCAAAAAAATTTCAAACTCCTCAGAAAAATTTGAAAAAAATATATATTGACGATCTCAATGATACGAACCTACGTATGCTGTTCGTTTTTCAAGACAGTGACCGAATTGATCAGAAATCGCGGTCAAAGTCAAATTGGGCGTTTTCGATTGGAGCAACAATCGAGGGAACGGTTTCTAGGTTTTGTGGAGGGGATGTCAGAAGGCTATCAGAGGTGGTCACATCATCCAATTCATAATGGGCTGACCTGAATTTGCATATTAGGGTTTTGGAAACCCTAGATTCTAAGGCAGCGACGGCGGCAGATGGTGGCGCGTGACGTGGGGATGGTCGGCCGGGTTGCGCGAGTCTATGTTAGGAACTGAGTTGATGATGTTTTGATGACAACAACCTTATATAGTTATTATACTTTACTTTATAAAATATTTACTAACATTTCCGCATATATATATATATATGTATATAGGAAGTATATGCATGTATCATCGAAGACTGATCAGTATAAAGACTCAAGCATCAAGATGAAGATTAGAGATTCAAGATTCAAGACTCTAGAGAATCAAGATTTCAAGATCTCAAGATAAGTGTCTAGTATTTTGTTAAAACTTCATAATAGCACTCTCATCTTTCTTCTAATTTTCTTTTGGGATGGAACCCAATTTCTATCGAAACCAGTGACTTACAAACCCACGACAAGTAGCTTACAAACCTACGACAAGTGGCTTACAAACCCACGAAAATCAAAATCATTTAAACTACTTTGTACAAGTTCTCGAGTCGTGTGGAGGAGCTCTGTAGGAAGGTTCTTGCAATTTCAGTTTGAATAGATTTTTCAAAATGTTTTTAAATCTGTTTTCAAAATGTTTTAGCTTTCAAAATCATGTTTTCAAAAATATTTTCAAACTTTGTTTTAGCCTTGAAATATTCCTCTATTCTGATTTTAAAAACTTCTATTTTTAAAACATCAAAACTTATTCTGATTTTAAATATTACTTATATAATTGACGGTCTATATCAATTATATATATATATATTTAAAATAATGTTTTATATTCATTCTCTATCTCAAAATATTGTTTAAACACTTTACTTTGCTTCAGAGAAGTTTCAACTTGTTTTAAATTCAATTGTCTTTACAGAACAACATCTCTATAATTTTGAACTAAGGGATGTCGATATAAGGGGATACCCCATGTTGACATGGTGACAGTTGGATTCAAAATTCAATTTTCAAAAGAAGTGTCCATTCGTTCGAAAACCTTTCGCCAATGGTTATGACTGTTGTGCATCTATATAAAGGCTTCCAAAACGAATTTTTTTTAACAACTACTTTCTTATTTTCTTCACTCTTTCTTCTCCACCATTCCATATCCATAAAACTTCATATTTTCAAGATCGTGCTATCATTCTGCCAAATTCTCAATAGGAAATCATTTAGATACTCTCTCTATTTGATTCTCCATCATTCTACTAAAGATCAAAGTGCTATTCAGAGTTACAGGATTAATTTGTATTCAAAAAGTCCATAGAGTCTATCCATTCAAAAGGATTGTTATTAAGAAGTATTAGGGTGATCTTGTGTCCCGTAAATCAAGAGAGTTTACCCCAGACTCGGAGATAGGAGGGTTCCTCAAGGCCTTAGAAATTGAGGGTTGTAATTTGGATATTGGCTTATAAAAATCTGTACTATGATATTGCCTTGGTGCAGGACTGGATGTAGGAGGATCCCGAACGAGTATAAAATCCGGTGTGTTCTTTCCTTTTACTTGCTTTACTTTACTATTTGCATTTGTTATATGTTATGTGATCATTCTGTGTTAGAATTCTGTTTAGATTTGTGTTGAAAGTTTTAATTTAGTCATATAGTTCATATATTCTTTAAAACACTATTCACCCCCCCTCTAGTGTTATTTCCGCCTTAAGATCCTTAATCCGCATCCCTAACAATTGGTATCAGAGCATTGGTTTTCATTGTTTTCATAATCTAAAACTTGAAAAATATAAAAATGGCATTTTTGGAAAATTGTGTTAAAACTGTTTTGAATCTATGCATTTCATCAAAGTATCATAAGTTTGCTTATAGTTATTTTGAAAAATCAAGTTATCTACCGAATTGGTGTGTTATGCAGGGACAGACATGTTATATGGCTTTTGACGAATCAACACCCAATGGACAAAGTGTGCAAATTGAGAAAGATAAATGGATACTTGATAGTGGCTGTTCGAGGCACATGACTGGAAATCCTGAGATACTCAAGGACATTACTTATCAAGATGGCGGATTAGTCAATTTTGGTGACAACTCTAAAGGATATGTGGTTGGCGTCGGCAATGTCGGTAACTCTAAAACTTTACTTATTTCTGATGTTCTGTTAATTAGGAACTTAAAACATAATCTGCTTAGTATAAGTCAACTTTGCGATAAAGGTTTTAAAATTAAATTTGGAAAAGATAAATGTCACATTGAAGATGATAAGTCTAATATAATTTTTGAAGGTATTAGGAAGAAAAATATTTATATCCTTAGTATGAAAATTTCAAATGATAATCTATGTCTTTTGGCTAATACAAGTGACCCTTGGATTTGGCATAAAAAATTTGGCCATTTGAATTTCAAATTATTATCTAGGATATCAAAACTTGACTTAGTTACAGGTCTACCCAAGTTAAACTTTAAAGTAGATAGTATTTGTGATGCTTGTCAATTAGGAAAACTTAAGAAAAGTTCATTTAAATTAAAAGATGCTATTTCTACCTCTAGTCCTCTAGAATTACTTCATTTAGATTTATTTGGTCCATCTCATGTTCAATCAATTAACCATAGTAAATATGTTTTTGTTATAGTAGATGATTATTCAAGATATACTTGGACAATCTTTTTAAAACATAATTGAACAACGTGGAAACTTTTGTCTCCACTACCCCAGTTGTTCGATTCATAAGTCTCCTATAGTTAAGGATCGCCATTAAAGCGTACTTTCATTTTTATTCTTTGTTTTAAATTGTTTTGTTTGTTCGTGTTATGTATGTTCTTATATATGTTGTAATAACTAAAATGTGTTCACTTATACTCATTGTTTCATGCTTGTTCTATACATATTATTTGTTCATACTAATCATTCTTGAATTCTTAAGTTGTTAATAGTTTTTGTTGATGACAAAGGGGGAGAAAGTTATAAAAATATATGTGCTTGGTGTAAGAGGGAGTCATGGAGTAAGGGGGGGTTGTAGTTTTAAGAAGAAATCACGGAGTAAGGGGGAGTTATGGTATGGTAAGAATATTTTATAAATATAGGTTGTCATCATCAAAAAGGGGGAGATTGTTAGGAACTGAGTTGATGATGTTTTGATGACAACAACCTTATATAGTTATTATACTTTACTTTATAAAATATATACTAATATTTCCATATATATATATATATATATATATATATATGTATGTATGTATATAGGAAGTATATGCAGGTATCATCGACGACTGATAAGTATAAAGACTCAAGCATCAAGATGAAGATTAGAGATTCAAGATTCAAGACTCTAGAGAATCAAGATTTCAAGATCTCAAGATAAGTGTCTAGTATTTTGTTAAAACTTCATAATAGCACTCTCATCTTTCTTCTAATTTTCTTTTGAGATGGAACCCAATTTCTATCAAAACCAGTGGCTTACAAACCCACGACAAGTAGCTTACAAACCTACGACGAGTAGCTTACAAACCCACATAAATCAAAATCATTTAAACTACTTTGTACAAGTTCTCGAGTCCTATGGAGGAGCTCTGTAGGAAGGTTCTTGCAATTTCAGTTTGAATAGATTTTTCAAAATGTTTTTAAATCTGTTTTCAAAATGTTTTAGCTTTCAAAATCATGTTTTAAAAAATATTTTCAAACTTTGTTTTAGCTTTGAAATAGTCCTCTATTCTGATTTTAAAAACTTCTATTTTTAAAACATCAAAACTTATTCTGATTTTAAATATTACTTATATAATTGACGGTCTATATCAATTATATATATATATATATATATATATATTTAAAATAATGTTTTATATTCATTCTCTATCTCAAAATATTGTTTAAACACTTTACTTTGCTTCAGAGAAGTTTCAACTTGTTTTAAATTCAATTGTCTTTACAAAACAACATCTCTATAATTTTGAACAAAGGGATGTCGACATAAGGGGATACCCCATGTCGACATGGTGACAGTTGGATTCAAAATTCAATTTTCAAAAGAAGTGTCCATTCGTTCGAAAACCTTTCGCCAATGGTTATGACTGTTGTGCATCTATATAAAGGCTTCCAAAACGAATTTTTTTTAACAACCACTTTCTTATTTTCTTCACTCTTTCTTCTCCACCATTTCATATCCATAAAACTTCATATTTTCAAGATCGTGCCATCATTCCGCCAAATTCTCAATAGGAAATCATTTAGATACTCTCTCTATTTGATTCTCCATCATTCTACTAAAGATCAAAGTGCTATTCAGAGTTATAGGATTAAATTGTATTCAAAAAGTCCATAGAGTCTATCCATTCAAAAGGATTGTTATTAAGAAGTATTAGGGTGATCTTGTGTCCCGTAAATTAAGAGAGTTTACCCCAGACTCGGAGATAGGAGGGTTCCTCAAGGCCTTAGAAATTGAGGGTTGTAATTTGGATATTGGCTTATAAAAATCTGTACAAGGATATTGCCTTGGTGCAGGACTGGATGTAGGATGATTCCGAACCAGTATGAAATCCGGTGTGTTCTTTCCTTTTACTTGCTTTACTTTACTATTTGCATTTGTTATATGTTCTGTGATCATTCTGTGTTAGAATTCTGTTTAGATTTGTGTTGAAAATTTTAATTTAGTCGTATAGTTCATATATTCTTCAAAACACTATTCACCCCCTAGTGTTATTTCTGCCTTAAGATCCTTAATCCGCATCCCTAACAGTCCAGTGGTGGCGATGGCGAGTCATTCGACGGTGAGGGGTTGCCGTGAAGGGCGGTCAAATTAGCGTTGACTGGGCGCGTTAGGCATCTGTTCGATCATGTTCGATCGTGATAGAGAAGGAACCTAGGTTTAAGAGTGACGTGTTTGAATCTTGTAGGTGCCTTTCCTTTGTTTGTTTATTTATTTATTTTGATATCAAATCGTTCTAACTAGTATAATTTTCACATACGATATCCGTTTCATGCGTGGTTTTCTCCGCTAGGATCGTATCTGAATTCCGGACATTTTGGCGCTGGTTTGGACGAATTTGAAGACTGTTCAATATTTGGGTTTAAATTGGATTTGAATTCTATTTAAATTTAAAAGGTGAGTGTTTTAACCCACTCTCAACTTCTAAAATTTCTTATGTTTGGTAAATTAATTTATGTTGTGGTTATGCATTTATTTATGACTGTTTTGCATATTTTTAATCATCATCTCAGTTAATTGCATTTATTGAAAACTAATCGTTATTTAATTTATTATTGAATATAACTACAAGTTAGTTACCTGTTATATATTATCAGTTATATATTGATATTGATTGATTGTTTTGTATGATGATTGTGATGGATGTATGATTTTATGATGGATGAATGGATATTTTATTTATATCATCATAATCTGCAAGTTGTTATGCATTTATTTTGATTCAGGATTGCGGTTTGAAATGATATACAACCGCATTTTTATTTTAAAGTTGCGGATTGAAATGATAAATATCTGTATCACTTGATTATAGGACAAAAAATTATATACAGGCACCGCGGTATATATATATAAAAATTATTTTTGAAATGATTTTTATGGTTTTGTAAAGAAATATATGAGCTACACAGATATTGATTTTAGATGTTATATAAATGCTATTTTATTATTGATTTAGCTATGTATAAATTTATTTTGAATTATAAAATAAGCTAAATAATAAAGTTTGATTTCTTTTATATAATATGGTTAAGTATTCTATTGTGTATAGAGTTTATAGTGACTCAAAAAAAATTTAAGGTTGGAATATAGATGTGACTTTGATTTGAATTTAAGATTTAAGAATTATCCTTAAAAAATTTGATTTGAAATACAAATAAATTTAGATTTAAAAGGTATGATTTTATAACTTGATTTTTGTTTATAGGATTTAAATGAATATCAAATTGATTTTAATGAATATTATCAAGTTAATGTAATTGAAAGAATATCCAGTTATTTGAAGTCTAAAGGTTATACTAAAATGATATTTGATTTATTAAGTAAACAATTCAAATCTAAATAATAGTAGTTGGAATTGATATATATAAAATTATCAAAGAATAAGTTTTGAAATGGTGGAATAATTAAAGCTTTGTAATATATGGAAATTATATTGGTTTATTTGGGAATTTAAAATCCATATTGGAATTGATTTGTGAAGGGGAAGAAGCTATTTTACTATATAAAGTAATTAAATATTTAAACCATTTAAGTGGTGTAGTATGTTTCAAAGTTATGAAATTCAAAGTTTATGTTTTGAAAGGCTATATTTCAAGTTTTGGTTTTGAAATATTATAACTTTGAAATGTTATGGTTTTAGAAAAGGATATATTTGAAAATGATATCAAATTTGATTTCTTTTTTTAAAAGAGGAAATGATATAATATTTATATGGATTTGAAATGGATATTGTATTCTGGTTTTAAAAGTATAAACTATTTTGATAAGACTGCGGTGTTATAATAACGTTTGGTTGTTAAAGAGACCGGGATCGAAAGTTGTCATACTCTCTGCCAACTCTGAAAACCACTTTAACAACCGTGTACGCGGTGGAGATTCCAAAATGAAGTAGGATGGTGACGACGTTCTATTAAGGTATATACATGGACCCGACTCCCATGAGTTGGCATAAGGTGGCTAAAACAGGAGCGATTCTCGGGCCAAGGAGGTAGCCCCTCTTATCGGACACATCCCTTCGATATTATACTCTGACTTTTGGATTGATTCGGTGGCCACTTTTGATTTTTGATTTGGGGGTGTGGCTCGAGGTGGGCGGTAGCTGCGGCTATGCTTTATGTAACGACCCTGGATTTTGGCCCCGATTATTTTAACAAATGTTTAATTTAATTAAATATAAAATGTGAATTGATCATATTTAAATGAATATGATTTTGGAAATATTGCCATCTATTTATATAAACTGTATTTTAAAAGGAGATTAATTGGGAAATTGAAATAAGTATTTCAATAATATTCACAATAAAAATCTATCTTATATAATTACTTAAAATACTTTACATTATTTATATTTAGTATGAAATAATACACATAGATAATAATGTTTGAAATTTTAAAATAAGTTTCTTAACAATATTATTAATAAAATTTAACTCATTAAATTAAAATGCTATACATTGTTAACATTCATTAAATGAATACATATGCTTGATAATGTTTGAAAATTAAAAATCTAATTCTAGTAATATAAAATATAAATGTAAAATATGAGTCAAACTTATATATTATAATACAAATGAATTATAAAAAAATGAGAACAAATGTAAATATAACTTATGAATTTAATTCAAATATTAATGGCTAAAATAGAAAATAGAAATTATAAATAGATGATAAAATTCATTATAAATATAAATATAAATATTATATATTAGACAAACACATGTATATAACTTAATAATGGGTTGCTAAATTAAGGATACAAATGAATGTATAAAGCTAAATATATAAGCACTAGTATAAAATAAAATTAGTCAACATATAAAATATAAGACAAAGGGTTTCTATACAAAACAAATGTCTTTATACTCAAGACATTGACCTGACAAGTATGTATGTAATTATTCAAGCTAGGAAATGTAAACTAGAAGAAATGAACAAAGGTGTTATCATGCAAAACATCAAACTGAAATATATTGTTTCCAAATAAAAATAACAAGACAAAATGAGTAGCTTCATATACAAGCCATGTTCATCTGCAAAAGTACAATCTTCATAACAAACATCTTTAACGCGGCCAAACATATTTATACTTATGTAAGCTAATAGAAATACCTAAGTACATATCTGCATATAATATATTCACACAGCAAAACACAATAATAATTATGTAACCATATTATGAAGCAAAGCATTAATTTGCTATCTTCTCAGCCTGCTATTTTGGCCTATGAAAGTATATTACAAATCTGTTTTCAGTAAATGAAAATATGTCTCTTATACAAAATATGTTGACCAAATTAAATTAAGTATCTTTGTACAATATATAAGTAAGTATCAGTACACATTTAATACTTGTTATCATAATTAAGAGCATAAGTAATTAATAGCACAACATTTTGTTTGAGTAAGTACTACAGCCGAAATTTGCAATATCATGTCATAGTGTAGGAAATTTAATACAAATTCTTGTCTGGTCAAACATGGAGGCTGTCCAGCTATAGCCTTCACAAAGTCATTTCTATTTATATATCACCCTATGCCAATTCGCTTAAAAAACTGAAGAACTAAATTAAAAGGCAAACCTGAGAAAAACATTATTTTCCTTGCAAACATAAATAGATCCAAGACAGTTCAGCTGCTGATTCAAGAAAGAAATTAATTATATCAGGATGTGCCTTCTGTTTAAAAGAATTAGAGGTGAGTAAACTGATTTATTTTCAATCTAAAATTGTATATTTAACTTACAAAGATAGGTGCTTTGATGCTTGCTTTAAACATGTTGTCTTGAATACTTCCTGTTGCTCTGTAATATTTGAAGTTGTTCTTCAGAGATAAGTGAGTATCTGAACAAGCAAAGCAAGGGAATTTATAAACACTTATTCATATAATTGCTTGAATTTTGGTATTGATACTGATTCAAGTTATCTATCTTAAACATAGGCCTGCAAACTTGTTTTAGAGTTTAACAGTATGCCATAAATACTGTATTTCCAGTTACAGGTAAAGTATTTAAAGGAATAAAAAATTTAAATGTTTAAATTTAGAAATTCAATAACATATTTCGAATGCATATACATAGTTAGGATTTTTAACACAAAAATTGTGATTTTTAAATAAAGATCAAAAGAGCAGTTTTTAAAAGAAGCTTTATTGGATTTTTGTCAATTCTGGAATTTTAATTAGTGTAATTGGATATGAAGCAAGCTTATAACCCATTTGATTCCAGAAAAATGTCGAATTATTTTTCGAATACTTAAATTTTGAGTTTGAGATTAAAGTAGGGTTTTAGTGCTTTCATTATCTTGGCTCTGTAAAAGTTCGTTTGCGGCTCCATTAGGCGACCGAGTGGTACGGGATTTCAGGGGGTGTCAGGGGGAAGTGTGATTGGAGTTTTGGTGGAGTTTCATCCTCTCCGGTGATCGAGGGTGGCCGTATGAAGGAATTGTCGGTGGTGTTTGATGTCGCGTGTTCGAGCATTAGGTAAACATTTTGTTTTCAACTCGTAATAGAAATCTGAGTTTCGATTCTGGTGCTAGGGAAGATTTGTGGTCTGTGGATGATGGCGCAAGCCACCGGAGGAGAGGCGCACCACCGTGCACGTGCACGGTGGCGTAAGCATGCCAGTGAGATTTTGGGTGCTCTGTATCGAGTGATACTCGAGTGGGTACTCGAGTAAGGTGGTAGGATGGCTCGAGATAGGACTCGCGTTTGCGTGAGTAGCTTCTGCAGTTTTTATCTTTGCTAAAAAAAGGGTGAGAAGAAGAAAAAGGAAGAAGAAAGAAAGGTAGGGGTGACGCGAGGAAAACGCTGGGAATCTCGTGCTCTACCCGAGTATGTCGCGTGGTTGTCTTCGGGTTTTAACAAATCCCAAGAATTCGCTACCTATTATATTATGTTCAAGTAAAATAAGCTAAGTATAAATTATATTATTAGTGTTGACTAAATTGTTTAAGCCAAGATGAACTGTAAGCTTTACTAATATGAAATGAGTAATGAATTTAAAACAAGTTAATTAAGAAGACAATAAATCTTATAATTGTAATTTAATAAGTTGTATAAAAATTTAATTAAATTTGTGAGTAAAGATTTTAAATAATAATCTTGTGCAAATCATTTGTAATTAAGAATTTAATTAATCGTTTGAAGTTGATTAATTAACAAATCGTAGTTAACGAATTAATTAAATAATTAATGATTAATTAAGCAATTAATAATAATTAATTGTGTAATTGAGTTTTATAAATAAATAATTAAGGTTATTGATTAGTAATTAAGAATTAATTCATCAATTAAGTGAATAATTAATAGGTAATTAATGAATTGAAATAAGTTAATTTATTAGTAACTGATTAAGCAAAGAATAAAATATAATTTATTTTTAAGCAGGCAATTAAGTTTAAAACAAATCAAACTTGTTGATATGAATCGATGATTTTATTTGATTGATTCTGATATGTATTTATATCATGTGATGTTCTGTGATATTCTGGATATATCTGTGATGATTGTATATGATTTATCTGATGTTATTTATATATGTTAAATTGCTTTGTGAATTCAATTGTTAAATTTAAACTGTTAAGTTAATTAGACAACTTGGCCCTTAAAATGGCGGTTGGATTCGATGAGACCGGGATCAGAAGAATCAAAATTGATTCTCCGAAAACCACATCGATTCAATTTAAACGTTAGGTCGTAAATCCTGAAATGAAGATCGAGATGGTGCTTTCAGAATGCAAGGGTTATCGTCGTTGACTCTGAGGGTGATTCCAAAATGAGTGTGACGAGATAATGCCTTCGGTTTCGTTCGAACCCGGAACGAACTTGTATGGATTGAATGCTTTCAGCACATTGTCAGGCGGACGATGAGCATTCTAAGTGATATGTTCTATAAAGGTAATCGTAGCCTCAAGCCTCATCAACCGGGAATGGCTAAAACAGGGGAGATGCAGCAAGGTTAGGTGGGTCATGCCCAAGCAGGACAAGATATTTCCCCTGTCTAGATGTCCCTTTTTATTTCGGCTTAGTGGGTGGTTGGTCGCGCCAACCATGGGGTTTATCTTGTTCGGGACTGTTCAGTATGGAATGGTTCCGGCCTTGTCTAGCAGGGGGTCAGGAGTGATCCTCGGTACGGTGATCTAGGCCCCGTACTGTGACGGGCGGTACCCCAGTAGCCCTGCCATTGCTGGAAATCCATTTTCCCTACGAGACCCTACGGTTTTGATTTTTATTACCCACTTTAGTGGCTAGTAGCTGGAATTTAATCATGTAACAATTTCGGCTATTTTCTATTTACTTGAAAACCCTAGACACTATTATAATATCACTGGATTTCCTATAAAATGTTTTGGTTAGCGTAAGGTAAAAACTTATCCGTATTTATTTGTGGGGAGTCTTACGTGATACCTTTATTTTCAAATGTTTTCAAAGTTAAACAACTTTAAACCGTTTACTCATACCAGACCCATGTCTGACCCAGAGTTTATATGTTGTTTTTCATAAACTCTTGGGTACTCAAATTTTTATGAGTAGCCAAGTGATAGGTTTCGGACTTTGATTTCTGGAGGAGCTTGGAGCAGGAGTTTCCAGACGTATGTAGCTATCTATCTAGTTCCGCTATGTCAGTAGTTGATGTATGATGTACCTCTGATGTATATAGTGATAGATGTATGCATGACAGTCATATATGTCGATATTGTATAACTCTGATATATGTAAAACTATGTAATATTTATGTGATATATTATATTTTGTTCCGTTCCGCTGTGAGATTCTGATGTTGTTGTTCTTTCTTTCTCTTTCTCTTCTATTTCTATCCCTTTCTTTCTTTATGATGATACGTCTTTCTGGTAGCAGAAAGACGGGTCGTCACATTTGGTATCAGAGCATAGGCTGGTGGTAACCTTGGCTCTGGTAGTAATCACTCATAGAATAGAGTCAGTAGTACTCTAAAATGAGTTTGAGTGTATAAATAGATATGAGCGCGTATTTGTTAGTGAATATAAAATTGTTTTTATATTGTGTTGATTTATCTGATGAGTGTTTATGGATTATGGTCGATGTGTGGGACTCCATTTCATCGATAGGGATTTCTAAACTCTTAAACAAGATAGATCGACACGGTATTGTTTTTAAAGGTAGGGTAAATGAAATAATTTTACCCAAAATTATATTTTGATATAAAAGAAATATTTTTCTGAAATAACTATATATACTTGGATGTTTGATTGTTAATAGTACAATCAAATAAAAATTTAAATATGAGTGGTTTATAACCAAATAAAATTATTTAAGAATGATTTTAAATAAAAAGGAATATAACTAAATTTTGATTAAACCAGAATTTAAGTCCCGGAAATTTGAAAGGTATTTAAATGAATTTAAACAAAAAAGGATTTGGGAATTTAAAAAAAATCTTGGTATGTTTGAAATTTTTTTCCAAAGAGTTGAAGGAAATAATGGAATTTTGTTTTGGAAAATATTGTTGAATGGAAATTGTTTTGGAAAAAATTTGTGGAAGTAAGGAAGCACTGAACTCACTTCAGTCGCTGGAAAACAATCCTGATGATGATGGCCACACCATCAGTATTCATTTTCGAGTTTCTAAAGTGATGGATTGCTACCAGGGTAGTTGGTTATGATATTGTTTGGGCTTGTTGGGTATACAAGTTGTTTCAGAAATTTCAAAGGGAAAATTGTTTTGATGAAAACAAGTGTTTGGAATTTGAATATTTGATTTGATATACCAGGAGGGTATATGTAGTTATCATTTCAAAATAGTTTTGGAAATGAAAACCGGGCAATTGAATTTTAAAAAAATTCTAATTAATAATGTGAAAGGTTTAAATAAATCAACTATTGAACTTATAAAGTAAAGTTGATATTAATAAGTAGAAATTGGAAATTTTTAATCCGGGAATTAAAATTTAACTTAAGTAAATGAAAATAGGGAAACATATTGGAGCTTAACCCGAGATAAGTTAAATGGAATTGCAGTTCAAAATGAACCTAATTGGCTATAAAGTTTGAAGGTAAAATGATTGTAATTGTGAGGTGGAAATTTATACCTAAAGATGCTAAATGTTATATATATAAATATGGAATTGTGATTATAAGATAAAATGACCCAAATGAGTAATATAAGCTATTAAGTAGATAAATAAATTTTGAGCTCACATATTGAGAAATAAAATTTTAAGATTTGTAAGTAGTTAAATTTAACTGAAGCTGAGTTAAAATAAAATTTAAATTTAAATGAATTCAATCGAGTTACTGATAAAATTGAATGAAATAAAATTCTTATGTAAATAAGTAAATGTAAACCAAAATAAGTATTGAATTGGATTTAAATAGAAATGGTGTGAGTTGTAAACAAATCTAATTCAAGTATAAATTGAATAACCTTATTATGAATAAATTCAATAATGAATTGTTAATGTAAATTAAAAATTTAAGGATGGATAAAAGAATAAACTAATCAAATAGATCAGTAAATAATTGGGATTTGATTTAAAGAAAAAATCAAATCAAAGATTTACATGGAAATTGATGAAATAGAATAAACCTAAGTTGTTGGGTGGAAAAGTTTAGGTAAATTGTGAAATGATTATTTAAAATATTGGTTGTCAAATGTAATGAAATGGTTTGGAATCAAACCTGTTGAAATGAAAAAAAATGCGATGTAGAGATTGTGAATAAATTAACTGGGATGGAATCAAGTGTAAATTGAGATGGAATCAATTGTTATAAAGCTTAAGTAATCATTTATTCACAATGATATTGTTGAATTGCATAAGAATGAGTTGTTTTGAAGTAAACAAGATTAGATAAAATTCTATGAATTATTGAAAGCAAAATAGGATGATTTTGAATATGAGTTTGTTTTGCTCAAATGGATTATATGTCTAAGCAAGTAAGTGTAAATCACTTTAATTAAAAGGGAATGGTTTGAGAATTGATTGAAATTAATTGTGTTGAGGATTGGAACCTTACATATGTGCTTATGGAAATATGTAATGCTAAACAAATGGAGAATATGTCAAAGCTTTTCAGAATTTGAAAACTATATAAAAAAAATTTAGCAACATAACAAATTTCAAATTGAAAATTTAAAGTAAACTAATGAATGAAACTAATTAAAAAATAATAGTAGGAATCAGTTATAAATGGAGATAGTAAATAAAAGTTCAATATTCAGAGTTAAGGAAGTTAAATTCATATGGAATTGGTAATTCAGATTTAAATAAGAAGATTAAGGCTTAAGTGGCAGAGTAATAATATAAGAGTATATATAATGCTTATATTAAGCTTAAGAAATGAATGGTGAAATTCTTAAGTAAAATTTAATATTGGGAAAAATTATTCCAAGTGGATAGAATCAGAATAATGTGAATAAAAGAAAATTTATATGGTAGATAATTAATGGATATAAATACGGAGGATGTACGTATATTATTTTATTCACATAGCAATTAGATCCTGATTCGAGCACAGAATTTCGAGATAGTTATATCGATCCGAGTTAGGATTTTTCACTCGATTTTCGACGACGAACCATGGATGTGGATTTTGATTGATGCTGGAAATTCTCTATCATAGTTGAGACTACGCAAGGAGAATGACAGTTTATGATCAAGAAACCAGTTCTGAGTCCGTACTAGGAAGCCGGGTGGACGATACTAGTTCGGAAGGGAGATTGTCTGATCGAGTGAGCGATCGGATTTGGTATTGCGTACGAGTAGTATATATACATTGTACGGACTTGATTTAGTAGATATTGGAATTCTGTAAAGAGTCAATAAAATTTGGAAAGAGTTAGTACTGTAGATTTCAGTATTGAATTGCCAGAGTTGATATCTGGGGTTTATTGTGTATTCTATATATCCTATCTTAGAAATTTGTTCATGGTTCATCATTAGTTGTTGAACCAGTAGTTCAGGAATTTGGAAGCTGAGTCGAATTTAACTATGGTCAGGAATCCAGTTTGGATTGTTGATCATCGAGAGACAAACCCTCGATAATTTTAGGAATGCTTATCCGGATGTATGTTCGGATAACTAATGATGTTTGTTAGAGTAGACTGTTTGATTTTGTTTTTGTATGAATGATATGTATGTTTGGATTGTTATTACAAAAAGTTTTTGAATTAACTGTTGTTTTAAATTTCGGGGACGAAATTCTTTTAAGGGGGGAGGAATGTAACGACCCTGGATTTTGGCCCCGATTATTTTAACAAATGTTTAATTTAATTAAATATAAAATGTGAATTGATCATATTTAAATGAATATGATTTTGGAAATATTGCCATCTATTTATATAAACTGTATTTTAAAAGGAGATTAATTGGGAAATTGAAATAAGTATTTCAATAATATTCACAATAAAAATCTATCTTATATAATTACTTAAAATACTTTACATTATTTATATTTAGTATGAAATAATACACATAGATAATAATGTTTGAAATTTTAAAATAAGTTTCTTAACAATATTATTAATAAAATTTAACTCATTAAATTAAAATGCTATACATTGTTAACATTCATTAAATGAATACATATGCTTGATAATGTTTGAAAATTAAAAATCTAATTCTAGTAATATAAAATATAAATGTAAAATATGAGTCAAACTTATATATTATAATACAAATGAATTATAAAAAAATGAGAACAAATGTAAATATAGCTTATGAATTTAATTCAAATATTAATGGCTAAAATAGAAAATAGAAATTATAAATAGATGATAAAGTTCATTATAAATATAAATATAAATATTATATATTAGACAAACACATGTATATAATTTAATAATGGGTTGCTAAATTAAGGATACAAATGAATGTATAAAGCTAAAAATATAAGCACTAGTATAAAATAAAATTAGTCAACATATAAAATATAAGACAAAGGGTTTCTATACAAAACAAATGTCTTTATACTCAAGACATTGACCTGACAAGTATGTATGTAATTATTCAAGCTAGGAAATGTAAACTAGAAGAAATGAACAAAGGTGTTATCATGCAAAACATCAAACTGAAATATATTGTTTCCAAATAAAAATAACAAGACAAAATGAGTAGCTTCATATACAAGCCATGTTCATCTGCAAAAGTACAATCTTCATAACAAACATCTTTAACGCGGCCAAACATATTTATACTTATGTAAGCTAATAGAAATACCTAAGTACATATCTGCATATAATATATTCACATAGCAAAACACAATAATAATTATGTAACCATATTATGAAGCAAAGCATTAATTTGCTATCTTCTCAGCCTACTATTTTGGCCTATGAAAGTATATTACAAATCTGTTTTCAGTAAATGAAAATATGTCTCTTATACAAAATATGTTGACCAAATTAAATTAAGTATCTTTGTACAATATATAAGTAAGTATCAGTACACATTTAATACTTGTTATCATAATTAAGAGCATAAGTAATTAATAGCACAACATTTTGTTTGAGTAAGTACTACAGCCGAAATTTGCAATATCATGTCATAGTGTAGGAAATTTAATACAAATTCTTGTCTGGTCAAACATGGAGGCTGTCCAGCTATAGCCTTCACAAAGTCATTTCTATTTATATATCACCCTATGCCAATTCGCTTAAAAAACTGAAGAACTAAATTAAAAGGCAAACCTGAGAAAAACATTATTTTGCTTGCAAACATAAATAGATCCAAGATAGTTCAACTGCTGATTCAAGAAAGAAATTAATTATATCAGGATGTGCCTTCTGTTTAAAAGAATTAGAGGTGAGTAAACTTATTTATTTTCAATCTAAAATTGTATATTTAACTTACAAAGATAGGTGCTTTGATGCTTGCTTTAAACATGTTGTCTTGAATACTTCCTGTTGCTCTGTAATATTTGAAGTTGTTCTTCAGAGATAAGTGAGTATCTGAACAAGCAAAGCAAGGGAATTTATAAACACTTATTCATATAATTGCTTGAATTTTGGTATTGATACTGATTCAAGTTATCTATCTTAAACACAGGCCTGCAAACTTGTTTTAGAGTTTAACAGTATGCCATAAATACTGTATTTCCAGTTACAGGTAAAGTATTTAAAGGAATAAAAAATTTAAATGTTTAAATTTAGAAATTCAATAACATATTTCGAATGCATATACATAGTTAGGATTTTTAACACAAAAATTGTGATTTTTAAATAAAGATCAAAAGAGCAGTTTTTAAAAGAAGCTTTATTGGATTTTTGTCAATTCTGGAATTTTAATTAGTGTAATTGGATATGAAGCAAGCTTGTAACCCATTTGATTCCAGAAAAATGTCGAATTATTTTTCGAATACTTAAATTTTGAGTTTGAGATTAAAGTAGGGTTTTAGTGCTTTCATTATCTTGGCTCTGTAAAATTTCGTTTGCGGCTCCATTAGGCGACCGAGTGGTACGCGATTTCAGGAGGTGTAAGGGGGAAGTGTGATTGGAGTTTTGGTGGAGTTTCATCATCTCCGGTGATGGAGGGTGGCCGTATGAAGGAATTGTCAGTGGTGTTTGATGTCGCGTGTTCGAGCATTAGGTAAATATTTTGTTTTCAACTCGTAATAGAAATCTGAGTTTCGATTCTGGTGCTAGGTATGATTTGTGGTCTGTGGATGATGACGCAAGCCACCGGAGGAGAGGCGCACCACCGTGCACGTGCACGGTGGCGTAAGCATGCCAGTGAGATTTTGGTTGCTCTGTATCGAGTGATACTCGAGTGGGTACTCGAGTAAGGTGGTAGGATGGCTCGAGATAGGACTCGCGTTTGCGTGAGTAGCTTCTGCAGTTTTTATCATTGCTAAAAAAAAGGGTGAGAAGAAGAAACAGGAAGAAGAAAGAAAGGTAGGGGTGACGCGAGGAAAATGCTGGGAATCTCGTGCTCTACCCGAGTATGTCGCGTGGTTGTCTTCGGGTTTTAACAAATCCCAGGAATTTGCTACCATTATATTATGTTCAAGTAAAATAAGCTAAGTATAAATTATATTATTAGTGTTGACTAAATTGTTTAAGCCAAGATGAACTGTAAGCTTTACTAATATGAAATGAGTAATGAATTTAAAACAAGTTAATTAAGAATACAATAAATCTTATAATTATAATTTAATAAGTTGTATAAAAATTTAATTAAATTTGTGAGTAAAGATTTTAAAGAATAATCTTGTGTAAATCATTTGTAATTAAGAATTTAATTAATCGTTTGAAGTTGATTAATTAACAAATCGTAGTTAACGAATTAATTAAATAATTAATGATTAATTAAGCAATTAATAATAATTAATTGTGTAATTGAGTTTTATAAATCAATAATTAAGGTTATTGATTAGTAATTAAGAATTAATTCATCAATTAAGTGAATAATTAATAGGTAATTAATGAATTGAAATAAGTTAATTTATTAGTAATTGATTAAGCAAAGAATAAAATATAATTTATTTTTAAGCAGGCAATTAAGTTTAAAACAAATCAAACTTGTTGATATGAATCGATGATTCTATTTGATTGATTCTGATATGTATTTATATCCTGTGATGTTCTGTGATATTCTGGATATATCTGTGATGATTGTATATGATTTATCTGATGTTATTTATCTATGTTAAATTGCTTTGTGAATTCAATTGTTAAATTTAAACTGTTAAGTTAATTAGACAACTTGGCCCTTAAAATAGCGGTTGGATTCGATGAGACCGGGATCGGAAGAATCAAAATTGATTCTCCGAAAACCACATCGATCCAATTTAAATGTTAGGTCGTAAATCCTGAAATGAAGATCGAGATGGTGCTTTCAGAATGCAAGGGTTATCGTCGTTGACTCTGAGGGTGATTCCAAAATGAGTGTGACGAGATAATGCCTTCGGTTTCGTTCGAACCCGGAACGAACTTGTATGGATTGAATGCTTTCAGCACATTGTCAGGCGGACGATGAGCATTCTAAGTGATATGTTCTATAAAGGTAATCGTAGCCTCAAGCCTCATCAACCGGGAATGGCTAAAACAGGGGAGATGCAGCAAGGTTAGGTGGGTCATGCCCAAGCAGGACAAGATATTTCCCCTGTCTAGATGTCCCTTTTTATTTCAGCTTAGTGGGTGGTTGGTCGCGCCAACCACGGGTTTATCTTGTTCGGGACTGTTCAGTAAGGAATGCTTCCGGCCTTGTCTAGCAAGGGGTCGGGAGAGATCCTCGGTACGGTGATCTAGGCCCCGTACTGTGACGGGCGGTACCCTAGTAGCCCTGCCATTGTTGGAAATCCATTTTCCCTACGAGACCCTACGGTTTTGATTTGTATTACCCACTTTGGTGGCTAGTAGCTGGAATTTAATCATGTAACAATTTCGGCTATTTTCTATTTACTTGAAAACCCTAGACACTATTATAATATCACTGGATTTCCTATAAAATGTTTTGGTTAGCGTAAGGTAAAAACTTACCCGTATTTATTTGTGAGGAGTCTTACGTGATACCTTTATTTTCAAATGTTTTCAAAGTTAAACAACTTTAAACTGTTTACTCATACCAGACCCATGTCTGACCCGGAGTTTATATTTTGTTTTTCATAAACTCTTGGGTACTCAAATTTTTATGAGTAGCCAAGTGATAGGTTTCGGACTTTGATTTCTGGAGGAGCTTGGAGCAGGAGTTTCCAAACGTATGTAGCTATCTATCTAGTTCCGCTGTGTCAGTAGTTGATGTATGATGTACCTATGTTGTATATAGTGATAGATGTATGCATGACTGTCATATATGTTGATATTGTATAACTCTGATATATGTAAAACTATGTAATATTTATGTGATATATTATATTTTGTTCCGTTCCGCTGTGAGATTCTGATATTGCTGTTCTTTCTTTCTCTTTCTCTTCTATTTCTATCCCTTTCTTTCTTTATGATGATACGTCTTTCTGGTAGCAGAAAGGCGGGTCGTCACACTTTACCACCAGGCCTGATGCGTAATTGGTATATATACTCTGGCATTGCCTAGTTGTTCCATGTCACTTACCCTAGCGTGCCTTATACGATTTTGTTTTGCACCATACCTATGGAGTGCCCTCTGACGACATCTGGTACGAGGGAGATTACGGTATTGTATAGACTATGAGAATATAAAAGTGTGTTAAGGGCTACATGGGTAACCCCTTAACGCTATTTTCAGTATATTATACTTTACTTTAGACTCTATTATAATAGTGTATATTACTACATAGTAGATAGTTTAACGGATCCTTAGGAGATGTGAATCCCGAGCATCTCTTGAGTTGCTGCACTCACGTTAGACACTGGATAGGAGATGTCAAAATCCCGTAAACATCTCCGACGCCGTTACACTCATATTTATTTCCATTGATTTAACTTACATAAGATCTTTTAGTTCTGACTCGAGTGTTTTGTCTTTTCAATTCGCTCGGGTCAGTCCGAGCATTTCAGGAGTTGAAGATTTTTATTCAAGAGGACGAAGACGAAGAATTATTATTACCATTATATTATATTATTCCACTACACCATTATATTCCACTGCATTATTAATATTCTCTGGTATGTGCAACTCTGATATGTATTGTATAAGTAAAATCAAATATTTTGAAAAACAGCCTCAGTAACTATATATTTGATTATTATATTTTATCGTTCCGCTGCAAGATTCTATTTTGTTTTTTTCCTTTCTTGGCTTTTTCTTATTTACTCCATAACAATCTGCCCTTCTGTATGATTTAAGTCTGACATGTGTGGTTTATCGTCGATTTAAAGCATACGAAAAGGCGGGACGTTACATGTGCTATCAGAGCTTTGGTTTAGCGATAAACCTTAGCTTCGTGAGGTCTGACTCTTTATTTATATGGTAGTAATACCCTATGATGAGTCGTTGAGTGTATATATATATGAGAGAGTGTATTTGTTAGTGTTATAAAAAGGTTTTAATATTGTGTTAACCTGTACCATTTTGTATTTATAAATTCTGGTTGGTGCATGGGACGCTATGTCATCAATAGGGATTTCTAAACACTTAATAGGACAGACCGACACAATATTTGTTTTTGAATATAGGTGAATGAAATAATTTTGCCTATATATTTTCTATATATATAAAATAAATTTAAAAATGATATATATATTTGGTTGCAAAATATTGGTTTTTAGGTAATGAAACTTATAAATAATAGTTGAAATGAGATTGAGAATAAACTAGAAATTTAGAACTTAAGTTCCGGGGTTTTGAAAATTTCTTTTGAATGATTTTGAAATATAATAATAATAGTATTAGAAGTATTTTATGATATAAATATTTCAATATAATTTGAAAGAATTGTTTTAAAGAAACTCTGAAAAGAAATAATTTGTACTCCCCTTTATGTCGTTGGAAAATAATTTCAGAGATGAGTGCACGCATCATCGACATTCATTTTCGAGTTTCGAATTGGGAAGAACACTGTAGTAGTTTTACTGCAGATTTATTTGATAAAAAAATATAAATTTTAATTATTTTAAATATAATTGGATATAAGTTGTAAGTATACATTTATTATTATTTTTAAAATGATTTGAGATTTAACCTAGTATTTAGTTCTTAAGTTTCCATTAATTAATAGTTTCAATTATTGTAGTGAATTAGAACGTAGGTAATTAATAATTAATAATTGAAACCTCTAAAGGAAATAAGAAATTTAATGCTAAGTTATAAATTAAATAAATTTGTAACATATAAAACAAAGGATATTATTATTGAACATTAATTAATTAAAAGAATTGAGAAAAACTTGTATAACTTTCAATTGCATTCTTAAAGCATATATATATAACTTACCAAATATTAAAAGTTAAAATGTTAAAGATTTGTAAAGGAAAATTGTACAAGTAAACTTATGTAATGAAATTGTTCAATAAATCGCTTTTATTAATAAGAATTGATGTTCTGGTTGTTATGGACTTAAGTATAATTGAAATGCTACTAATGTAATAGAAAAGAAAGGTAAGCATTATAAATAAATAATAATAAACTTAAGTAATAGGTTGAAGTTACCTCTGAATAAAATAAGAATAAAAGATGAATACTGAAAAATGACTATAAACTTAAGTTAATAAATTTACCTACTAAGAAATTTGATTAAATATGAATAATATAAATAAATAAATAAATAAATGTAATGCAACAAATAGAATTTGGCATTATATAGATAGATGAAAATGAATTGGTAGGTAATGAATAGAAATAGATAAAAATAAATAATGAATGAAAAGGAAATCAAACAAAAATGGATGAAGTGGAATTGAAATAATAATAATAATAATAATAATAAACTTGATTTATTGTTGAAATTGTTGTTTGCTTTGGTTTATGGTTGTTTGGGTAAGGATACTTTAAAATTGTTTGGATGTATGGATAATTTATTTAGCTTCATCAGAGACTGTTGAGTAGATGGTGCGCTTAGTAGTTTATTTTTCATCCTGCACAATTTGAAGTTTGAACCCGAACGACTATTTGTTTTGTTGATATGAATGGATGATTGATGTGTGTTGATTTTATGTGATGGTTGCTTGCTTGTTGCAAGTGATGGTTGTTATATTGATTTGTTTTTTATTGGTTGAAACAACTTTAAATATTTCATTTTATATAATTATTAATTCCTTTGGATTATATATATGAAATACAGGTTATGGAAGCAATTGCTCTGCTTTTGGTTTCATAACTAAGCGTTAATTGCCCGACAATAGGTACGTTTTCGGATTACAGTTTATATCATTATTATATTATTTTTTCCGTGTTGGGAAATATTGTTTTGGAAAATATATGTTGTATATTTTTATATTTGATACTATATTTTCTCCCGAGCCTCTCCATACAAAGGAAACACTGCCAAAATTTTCGTAAATTTTGGGCTTAGAAAATTATTGAAATATTTTCCAAACCTTATTAATTTAAGTATAAAAAGACTTAATGGTAATAAATTGGTATATTTTATTCAAATTATTTAATTTTGCAAAATTTAATTGTTTATAAAATTAATATTTGATGAGATGTATTGTTTATTTAATTCTTTCTTTTCCCTTCTTTTTCCTTTTCGGAGACGAAAAGTTTTGAGTGGGGAAGAGTGTAACGACCCATAAATTTCAATAACTAAAATTGGTTAAATTAATAAGATGTTGTAATTAAATTTTAAAAAAAATAAAAATCTTTAATTTATATTGGAGCGAATGTTAGAAATTAAATGTAGTAGTTGTAATTAAAATTAACAATTTAAAATGAAATTGCAATTAATTGAAATAATGTGAATTGTCATACTTAGTTATAAGTTAAATGTCAGAAACAAATGGGAATGTTGAGTTTGTGAATTATTAATAAATATAATAACTAGAATGGAATTCAAATTGTTATAATAATAGAAAGTGTAAATTGTTGCATTTGGGTATAAAATTTACAGTAAGTAAATAAATGTAAGTGTTGTATAAATAAAGGAATTTGTACATAATTAATAATGATTGAATTGAAATTGAAATTTAATAAATGAATATAAATAAATGTTACAATAATGGGAAGGAGAATATGGCAAGTAAATGAAAGGCAAACAATAGTAACCAGTTTATAGCGTAATAATAGGCATAATATAAAGATGGGAATATGAGAAAAACAAGTGTAATTTTGAATTAATTTGTGAAATATTATTATAGATAGTAGTTGTTTGTGAAGAATAAATATACAAGTATTATAAAGGATATAATGGTTGTGTTACCAGTTAATTCACCAAGTACCAATAAAGATAATTAAATGTACTTTAATGATAATTGATAAAATAACGGAAAGGGTGAAGGTAAATTTAAATTAGAAACGTAAACTTATTATAAGGTAGTAATTGGGGTAATAGAAGCATGAGACCAAGTAAGTAAATTTATCGGGATAACTAAATATAGTTGGATGTAGATTAATGGAATAACGTTAATGCAAACTAATTTAGCGCAATCACTATTAATTGAAACCTATTGCAATAAATGGAATTAAATATTACGTTAGGGTGGATTTAAGGTAATATTTGGTAATAATGTATTGTTGTGGTTTATGAATGAATTGATAATTAAAATTAAAGGTGGTGAGGTTAATATAAATCGACTATAAACAAGTTGAATGAAATCCCAATAAAGGAGGAAATGCAAATGCTATATTTGGCAAAGATTTCAATACTAATAGAAATTATAGCTAATACACATTAAAGAAAGTAAGTTGAGTATATTTATGTAATATAATGTAAAAACCAGCATCAACTATATTATTTGAAATTGGTGGATGTGATATAAAGATTTAAATCAAATAAAAAAAATTGTTGGAATAAACATTCCATAATTGGACTAATTGCAAATGAATGAAATTAAATATTTAAATTATTCGTTAATTGAAAATTTTGTTGAAATTAGAGAATATTAATGTTGTAGATCTTGAGTCCAAAGTTAATTTCATCCATCTAGCCTCGATGAATTGAATAATAAAATGAAAAGTAAATTAATTGGAATTTTTGTAAATTAAATTATAAGTTCTGAATGTAAGGAAAATGAAGGTTAATGCTGAAATTGATGAATGAATCAACGTTAAATTGACATTTCAATTTGTTTAAATCATTGTAAATGATTGAGAAATATAAAAGTGATAAAATTTGTCAATTATATAATTGAAAGTTAAAAATTGGGTTTAATTAATTAATTATTTATTTATTTAATTAACTGAGAAATAGCCATTTTGGCCACTGACTCAGATTTCGACGAAACTAGTTTCATCGGATCTGTATCGGTGAATTATTGCAGGGTTTCAAGTTTCGTAGCGATCGGACTTGCTGTTTGATCGTACGAACGTGAAACGCCTTGAAATCAATTTGAAATAATTTGATTTTGTCATAACTTCTTCATACGATGGAATTTGGACGTGAAACTTTTTCCATCGCATTTAAAATATTTTAAAACATCAATTTTGATATATGGGTTGACCCAATTTCGTTACGGAGTCAGAACGGGATTTTCGGGCCATTCATCATTCAGCGCGTTTGTAAATCGAGTCCATCTATTCTTTTTCAACTTTGTCTATAAATACCTGGGTATAAACCCTAGCCTCCCTAATTTTCATTTGTCTGTATGTATATTTCAACTATCTCTCCTCTTCAATGGCAGACAAACGAATTCTAGATCCAAACACAAATTAAATTCAAATCCAAAGCGAAAAATTTCAAAATCCTCAGAAAATTTGAAAAATATATATATTGAAGATCTCAATGATATGAACCTACGTCCGCTATTTGTTTTTCAAGACAGTGACCGGATTGATCAGAAATCACAGTCAAAGTCGAATCGGGCGTTTTCGATTGGAGCAACAATCGAGGAAACGGTTTCTGGGTTTTGTGGAGAGGGATGTTAGGAGGCAATCGGAGGTGGTCACATCATCCAATTCATACTGGGCTGACCTGAATTCGCGTATTAGGGTTTTGGAAACCCTAGATTCTAAGGCGGCGGCGGCGGCAGATGGTGGCCGCGTGACGTGGGGATGGTCGGCCGGGGTGCGCGAGTCCAGTGGTGGCAAAATGGCGATGGCGAGTCATTCGATGGCGAGGGTTGCCGTGAAGGGAGGTCAAATTAGTGTTGATTGGGCTCTTAGGCATATGTTCGATCGTTCAATCGTGATAGAGAGGGAACCTAGGTTTAAGAGTGACGTGTTTGAATCTGGTAGGTGCCTTCCTTTTGTTTGTTTATTTATTTATTTTGATTATCGTTCTAACTAGCATAATTTGCACATACGAGATCCGTTTTACATGTAGTTTTCTCTGCTTGGATCGTATCAGAATTCTGGACATTTTGGCGCTAGTTTGGACGAATTTGGAGACTGTTCAATTTTTGGGTTTAAATTGGATTTGAATTCAATTTAAATTTAAAAGGTGAGTGTTTTAATCCACTTACAACTTCTAAAATTTCTTATGTTTGGTAAATTAATTTATGTTGTGATTATGCATTTATTTATGACTGTTTTGTATATTTTTAGTCATCATCTCATTTAATTGCATTTATTGAAATTAAATCGTTATTTAATTTATTATTGAATATAACTGCCAATTAATTTCCTGTTATATATTATCAGTTATATATTGATATTGATTGATTGTTTTGTATGATGATTGTGATGGATGTATGATTTTATGATGGATGAATGGATGTTTTATTTATATCATCATAATCAGCAAGTTGTTATGCATTTATTTTGATTCGAGATTACGGTTTGAAATGATATACAACCGCATTTTTATTTTAAAATTGTGGTTTGAAATGATAAATATCCGTATCACTTGACCATAGGATAGAAAATTATATACAGGCACCGCGGTATATACATAAAAATTAAATGATTTTATGGTTTTGTAAAGAAATATATGGGCTATACAGATATTGATTTTAGAGGTTATATAAATGCTATTTTATTATTGATTTAGCTATGTATAAATTTATTTTGAATTATAAAATAAGCTAAATAATAAAGTTTGATTTCTTTTATATAATATGGTTAAGTATTCTATTGTGTATAGAGTTTACAATGACTCAAAAAAAAATTAAGATTGGAAGATAAATGTGAATTTGATTTGAATTTAAGATTTAAGAATTATCCTCGAAAAATTTGATTTAAAATATAAATAAACTGAGATTTAAAAGGTATGATTTTATAACTTGATTTTTGTTTAGGGGATTTAAATGAATATCAAATTGATTTAAATGAATATTATCAAGTTAATGTAATTGAAAGAATATCTAGTTATTTGAAGTCTAAAGGTTTTACTAAAATGATATTTGATTTATTAAGTAAACATTTCAAATCTAAATAATAGTAGTTGAAATTGATATATATAAAATTATCAAAGAATAAGTTTTGAAATGGTGGAATAATTAAATCTTTGAAATATATGGAAATTATATTGGTTTATTTTGGAATTTAAAATCCATATTGGAATTGATTTGTGAAGGGGAAGAAGCTATTTTACTATATAAAGTAATTAAATATTTAAACCATTTAAGTGGTGTAGTATGTTTCAAAGTTATGAAATTCAAAGTTTATGTTTTGAAAGGCTATATTTCAAGTTTTGGTTTTGAAATGTTATGGTTTTAGAAAAGGATATATTTGAAAATGATATCAAATTTGATTTGTTTTTTAAAAGAGGAAATGATATCGTATTTGTATGGATTTGAAATGGATATTATATTCTGGTTTTAAAAGTATAAACTATTTTGATAAGACCGCGGTGTTATAATAACGTTTGGTTATTAAAGAGACCGTGATCGGAAGTTGTCATACACTCTGCCAACTCCGAAAACCACTTTAACAACCGTGTACGCGGTGGAGATTCCAGAATAAAGTAGGATGGTGATGACGTTCTATTAAGGTATATACGTGGACCCGACTCCCGTGAGTTGGCATAAGGTGGCTAAAACAGGAGCGATTCTCGGGCCAAGGAGGTAGTCCCTCTTATCGGACACATCCCTTTGATATTATACTCTGACTTTTGGATTGATTCGGTGGCCACTTTTGATTTTTGGTTTGGGGTATGGCTTGAGGTGGGCGGTAGCTGCGACTATGCGTTACCACCATCTCGGATGCGTAATTGGTATATCTACCCTAGCATTGCCTAGTTGTGTCATGTCACCTACCCTAGCGCGCCTTATACGATTTTGTTTTGTACCATACCTATGGAGTGCCCTCTGACGACGCAAAGTACGGGGGAGATTACGGTACTGTATAGACTATGGGAATATAAAAGTGTGTTAAGGGATATATGGGTAACTCCTTAACGCTATTTTCAGTATATTATACTTTACTTTAGACACAATTATAATAGCGTATATTATTACATAATAGATAGTTTAACGGATCCTTAGAAGATGCGAATCCCGAGCATCTCTTGAGTTACTGCACTCATGTTAGACACTGAATAGGAGATGTCAAATCCCGTAAACATCTCCGACGCCATTACACTCATATTTATTTCCATTGATTTAACTTACATAAGATCTTTTAGTTCTGACTCGAGTGTTTTGTCTTTTCAATTCGCTCGGGTCTGTCCAAGCATTTCAGGAGTTGAAGATTTTTATTCTAGAGGACGAAGACGAAGAATTACTATTACTATTATATTATATTATTCCACTACACCATTGTATTCCGCTGCATTATTAAATTCTCTGGTATGTGCAACTGTGATATGTATTGTATAAGTAAAATCAAATATTTTGAAAAACAGCTTCAGTAACTGTATATTTGATTATTATATTTTATCGTTCCGCTGCAAATTCTATTTTGTTTTTTTCCTTTCTTTGCTTTTTGTTATTTAGCCCATAACAATCCGCCCTTCTGTATGGTTTAAGTCTGACGTGTGTGGTTCATCGTTGATTTAAAGCATACGAAAAGGCGGGACGTTACAACTATAAAGAGAAACCTCCCCCGTGTGTGCGAAGAAACCTCCCCCGTGTGTGCGAAGAAACCTCCCCCGTGTGTGCGATTGCATTTGAGTGTGTACCAAGAGACCTTATGGTAGTTTCATTTTCCAAAAAGCATAACGGATTTCTTTTCTTCTTACAAATAACTGTTTTTATGTTTTCTCACACCAGTCCCATGACTGACTTGGAGTTTATTGTTCCTTTTCTAAAATCTGGATCCCCCTAATTTTCCACACGGGCAGCCTAGAGTCAGGATATCAGTAGGTTCTAGATCTAGCTTGGAAAGTAGATATGGATCTGGAAGTCTTTGAAGCTTTTGGTTTTTAAGCTTTTTGGTTTGGACCTTGGAGCTTTGGCAATGAAGATGGAGTACGTTGAACTCTTTTGGAAGACCCATGATGATGTTATCTTTTCCGCTGATGTATTGTATCCCGCTGTTGTGTTGTATATATTGGATCTCTGATGTTGTTGTTCGCTTGTTGTAATCCATGTTGTATATCAATGCTAGTTATTTTGTTTCCGCAATGTTTTTATCATCTAACGTGTTATAGCTCCAGCGAACCGGACTCCAACATTTAAATCTTCGGCATTTAAATATGGGTGACGTATTTGATGCCCATTTTCGAAGGTTGATGCCTAGGTCGTCACATCTGGTATCATAGCTAAAGGTTGAGTAAGAACTTTAGCTTTGAAGTATAACTCATTAGGTGACTCATTAGAGATAGTGTTAGAAATGCCTTAGAATGAGTATATTCCCTAAGATATCTCGTTCATGTGCCTAAATCAATTTTCTTACTATTTACAGATACTGACAATGAGTGCAAGAAGAGGATGAGGTAGGGGAAGGGGGAGTACCACTACTAATGGTCGATACCCTACAACAACAGTAATGGAAGGAGCAGCTCTTCCCATCCAACCCCAGCCAAATCTGGCAGAATTATATCAGAATTTCTCAAGACTTGGGGGGAAACCATTCAAAGTCACGGAGACTATTATAGAAGCGCAAGCTTAGATTCGATCTTGTGAGAGGAATTTCAAAGGATTGAAATTGGATGATGATAAAAAGAGGTTGATGGATTCTTGGTAGCTCCAGGAAGAAGCTTTGGCATGGTGGGAGACCATTATTTTGGCCGAATCGGAGGATGAGTTTACATGGGATAGATTCAAGCAAGTATTTGAGTAGCGTTATATGCCTTCTATTGGTATTTCTAGGATGTATCAAGAGTTTACCGATTTGAAGCAAGGAAATCTATCTTTTAAAGAATACTTAAATAAGTTTAATGAGTTATCCCGATTAGGACCTGAATTGGTGAATACCCCTCTTAAGAAGAATGAGAGATTTATTAAAGGGATGAATAAGAAGTTTTATGAAAGGATGACAGGCCATGTGAAGGAGTCTTTTGCTGATTTGGTAGATATGGGATATAGATATGCCACCTTAGATAAACAAGGGATTCCAGAAGAGAAAGGAAGCGGAAGTAATCCAAATTGGAAGAAGAAAGAGTTTGGAGGAAAGAAGCTTTGGCAAGGTAAAGAAAAGAAGAATACTCAGGAGAACAGGCAAAGAATGTTGTTTCAACTGTTTGAAGAAAGGTCATTGCTCAAGTATTTGCAAGAAGCAAGGGAAGAAGAATCAACCAAAGATGTTAGGACAAGAAGCCAGAGAATGCTACTATTTCCATAAGCCATGACATATGGTTAAAGAATGCCCGACAATGAAGCAGGCTTAAGTAGCAAAGGTATATGCAATAAAGAATGACCCTTCAACCTCAGGAGCTGATAAAAGGAAAGGAGTTTTGGAAGGTAATCTTCTTATTTATGATAAAATTGTTAGGGTTCAATTCAATATTGGAGCCACGCATTGTTTTATTTCCCAACAAACTATAGAAGAGTTAAATCTTGAACCTGAATTCGTAGACGAACCTATTTGTGTAAAGAACCTGGTAGGAGGCCCTGCGAATCTTTGTTTACGTTGTAGAAAAGTTCCTATTTCGTATTCTCTTCATCAGTTTCCTATCAGCCTTTTCGTTCTTGACTTTAATGAATTTGAATTTTACTTGGAATGAATTGGTTAACAAAATATGAAGCTAAATTAGAGTGTATCAATAGAACGATTTCAGTCAAAACCAAACTTGGGAATTTTGTTTTGATTTCTTGTGAGGATCCAAGTCCGAAGAGGGACAAGCTAATGTATACTTTAGGATTTCCTGACCTAATTTTGGAATCTATACCTATTGCTTGAGAATTTCCTGACGTGTTTGAAGAAGTTAAGTCTTTATCACCGCATACGGAAATCAAATTTAGAATCGACTTGATTTCCAACGCCCGTCCAGTTGTGCATGCAAGTCGTAGGATGGCACCAAGGGAAAGAGTAAACCTAGTTAAGCAAACCCAAGATTTACTGAAGAAAGAATTTACATGACCTAGTCGTTCCAGTTGGGGTTCAGCTGTGGTATTTGTAGCCAAGTCCGATGGATCTTTGAGATTGTGTGTAGATTATCGTGATCGTAATAAGTTATCCCTTAAGAATAAATTTTCTTTGCCCCGAATCAACGACCTATTCGATCAATTCCATGGTGCTCGATTCTTTTCCAAGATGGACCTAGCCCAAGGATTCCATCAGCTGAGAATTGTGGAAGATTATATTCATTTGACTGCTTTTAGGGGTCCCGATACATTCAACGAATGGTTAGTAATGCCCTTCGGACTAAACAATGCCCCTGCATACTTCGTAGACCTAATGACCCGAGTATTTCATGAAGTATTGAATAAGTTCGTTCTCGTATTTATTGATGATATTTTGATTTATTCCAAAACTGAAGAAGAGCATGCCAAACACTTAAAAATAGTTTTGGAAATATTGAGGAGGAATACTCTTTTTGCCAAGTTTTCTAAATGTCATTTTTGGGTAAAAGAAGTTAGATTTCTGGGACATATTGTAACAAAAGATGGAATTTCTGTAGACCCTGATAAGGTTTCCGCTATCCAAGATTGGAAGCAACCTACAACTCCAAAGAAGGTCAGAAGTTTTCTGGGTTAGCCGGATACTACCGAAAGTTTGTCCAGGATTTCTTTAAGTTAGCAAGTCCATTAACTAAGTTGACCATGAAGAATGCCAAATTTATTTGGACTCCAAAGTGCGAGGAAGCGTTCCAGGAATTGAAGAAAAGGTTGACCATTGCTCCCATTCTTGCTATTATTAATGGGAATAAAGGTCTATCTGTTTACATAGATGTGTGTGGCGAAGGAGTGGGTGTTGTTCTAATGCAAGAGGGTAGAGTGATTGCCTACGCGAGTAGACAATTGCGACTACATGAGAAGAACTATCCGACCCATGATCTTGAGCGTTTGGCAGTTATCTTTTCTTTGAAAATATAGCGTCATTATCTTCTGGGTGAAAATTTTGAATTGTTCACCGACCATAAATCTTTGAAATACCTCTTTACCAGAAGGATTTGAACCTAAGGCAGCAATGTTGGTTGGAATTCCTAGCGTCATATGGCCTGAATATTCAGTATACACCTGGTAAGGCCAATGTGGTAGCTGATGCTTTGAGTAGAAGACATGTTGTTCGTGCTTATCTTGTTGTCACCCCACTCTTCTTGAGAAGATTGCTGGTAAGAAAATAGAAGACAAGTTTCTTCAAGAAATTTATGGGAGAATACGTCGAGGTGAAGATTCCAGCTTTGAAAACGATAATAGTGGAATTATAAGGTCGAAAGGGAGGATTTGTGTCCCAGACATCCCAGATCTCAAACGAGATGCATTGGACGAATGTCACAAATCCAAGTTTAGTATCCATCTAGGGGTTAACAAAATGTATCGAAATATTAAGAGGACCTTCTGGTGGAAAACGATGAAGAGGGATATATCCATTTATGTTAGTCGTTGCGCAACTTGCCAATAAATAAAGAGTGATCAAATGAAGATGGCAGGATTACTCCAACCATCGGAAGTGCCCAAATGGAAATGGGATCAAGTGTATATGGATTTCATAGATGGTTTGCCATGAACTCAGAAGGGTAATGAGGCAATTTGGGTTATTGTGGATCATCTGACCAAGACTGCCCACTTTATTCCAGTGAAATCCACCCTAACGGTAGCGAGTTTGGCAGAGTTATATGTGAAGGAGATTGTTCGACTCCATGGAATACCAAGTAATATAGTGACTGATCGTGACCCGATCTTCACTAGTAGATTTTGGGAGGCATTTCAAGTCGCACTAGGAACCAAGTTGAACTTCCGTACTGCTTACCACCCACATTCTGATGGGAAAACTAAGAGAATAAATCCAATCTTGGAAGATTTTTTGCGTGCTTGTATTCTTGATTTTGGAGGTTCATGGGAGGACCATTTACATTTGGTTGAGTTTTCATATAATAATAGATATTACGCCAGTATTGAAATGGCTCATTTCGAAGCATTGTATGGTCGTCCTTGTAGATCACCTGCGTGTTGGATTGAGTCAGGTGATAGGCTTGTTCTTGGTCCGGACATGATAAGGGAAGCTTCTGGGAAGGTTGATTTCATTCGGAAGAAGTGAAATCTTCCCAAAGTCGACAGAAAAGTTATGCCGACCACATGAGAAGAACTTTAGAGGTCCAAGTTGGAGATTCAGTTTTCTTAAAGGATTCTCCAATGCGTGGAGTTTTGAGATTTGGAAAGACAGATAAGCTGGCATCGCGATATATAGGTCCTTTTCCTATACTTGAGAGGGTTGGTCCTTTGGCCTATCGAGTGCGGTTACCTATTGGTTAGCTGGCGTGCATAATGTGTTCTATGTTTCACACCTTCGAAAGTATGTGCACGACCCAGATCATATCATTGAGGAGGCCGCTCAACAGGATTTGGAAATCACACCTAACTTGGCAGTGAAAAGAGAACCATTGAAGATTTTTCGTCGAGATGAAAAGCGGTTAAGGAATAAAGTGGTGAAATTGATGAAAGTACAATGGAGTGGAGATCCGAATGATTGTACTAGGGAAACAGAGGAAAGCATGCAGAAGGCCTATCCCAAGTGTAGAGTGGATATTTCGGCTTGATCTGGTAAGCCATTTCTCCATCTTTTTATGTGTTCATATGTTCTTTGTTTGTGTCCCTATCTATCAAATTTCGGGGACGAAATTTTCTTAAGGGGGAAATTTGTAACGATCCCGTTTTTAAGCCAAATTTAGTTTAGTAATTAATATAATTTTTGGAATTAATTTGAATTTTTCCAAAAAAATAAGAGATGAGTTTTAAAGATTTGATTTGAAATTCAAAAATAAATATCTTAAAAATAAATTAGATTTAAAAAACTATATATTTTGAAAACTAATATATATTGTTTATTTATTAATGTGTAATTAGATTTTAAATCATTTTTATTTAAAGTTATATATAAATGTAAATAAAAGGTTTAATATACTTTCTTTTGGATTTTTACATAAAATAAATATAGTTTGTATATATATAAATATAAAGCATAAAAAAGTATATAAATATAAAATAAATATAATATAATATAATATATAAATTATATAAAAATGTTATTAACATGCAAACTTACAAATGTAAGTATTATAACATGAAGTTTAACAAGTGTAACAATCTTAACATGAAATTAACAAGTGTCACATTTTTTTATTTTTTATTTTATTTTTAAAAATAAATAAACAAGATTATATATATATCACTCTAACTCCTTCTTTCTCATTTTCTTTGATAATATTCAAAACTTAAGAAAGTAAAACCAGTGATCAAAAAATTAAAACAAACAATCCTCACAAATCTAAAACCTGAATCAAAGCTATAGAAAAGATCAGAACATCAAGCAAATTCAAATCAAGTTTCAGATCAAAACAAAGATCATCTCAAACAATTTCCAGTTTCCAAATCCAGGCTTCTCTGTTTTCTTAAATCTGTGAGTAAACTATATATTAAAACTTGAATCTATTTATATATCTTGCTACTTGGATTGATACTTGAAGTATGTTGTGAAAAAATGTTGGTATGGATGTATAATATGTCTGCAATATATATATATATATGTTTGTGTGTGTGTAGATTGATGTGTGCATGTCTGTGTACCGGTATGCAAGCACTGTTTTAAGTTTACAGATTTTAAAAACAAGATCAAAAATCAAAATCTCTTCCTCCATTCTCTTTTAGGTTAAGATATTTAAAGGAAACATGTTTGAATAATCAAGATCTAAATTTTAAAAATATTTATAAGTTTAATCAGTATGTTATTTTACTGGAAGAAGGAAATTACAGTGAAAATCAATTCATGTCAAAGTTTTTATCATTTAAATTCCAAATTTTGATTGCATGTCTGGATTCAAGCCTGGAAAACATGATTTTTGATAAATGTTTCATAATTTTTAATGTTGTGGTTGTCGAGAATTTTTGAGTTGAACAGATTTTCTTATTTCGTCAATTCACGACGATCGGCGGAGGGCTAGGCGTCGAGATCAATGCTGGAGGTAGCCCATTTGGCGAGGACCACGAGAAAAATACTCGGTGGCTTTCTCAATCACCGTGGTGGCCGAACGACAAGGATTTAGGGTTTAATGACCTATTTTGGTCGATGATGAAGTCGAGGCAATTGCGAAGACGTGGGTGAATCAGACTCAACCGGAGGTGGGGGAAACGGTGCGTGGGTCTGAGGCGAGGGTTTGGTCGAAGTGTCGAGCTCTCTGGTGATCTAAGGCGTCGGCACGAGGAGGTTGTTGACGATCGGTTTATTCCAGGTTGGGTTCTTATGTGCTCTATTTTGATTTCGTGGACGATATAGGGTATTGTAAGATTTCAAATTTCGTGTCAATCAGATTTATCGTTTGTCCGGGGCGAGCCAAAACGCATAGAAATTCGTTTAATCGGTTTAATTTAAATTTGATCGTTTATTTTCGTACCTCGCGCATACGATTGAATTAGCTTCCGAAACCTTTTCCATTACGTCCGTAATGGGGGTATAACATTATGAACGCCTAGCGGCATGCCCTGGTAGGGGTTCGAGATGTCGAGTTGCGCAGATCGAGGTATTTTGAAATTTAAATAAATATTTTAATTAGTCAAATCTCCTTTTCAGCTGCTATCCCATCTTTTCACTGTACCTTTGACCCATTCAAACACGCAAAAGCCTCTCCTTTCCTTTTAATAACTGCACGCGAGCTTCAGGCAGAGAGATAACATAAATCCAACTTCAAAAAAATTCTTTCTCCTCAAATACTCGATTAAAAATCACGAAACCTTCTCTAAAAATCCTATTTCATCGTTTGCTTCGATCCTATATGCTTTTGGCCTGGTGCGACTTGGAGTTTGGGAGTGCGACAGTGAAGGCGTGAGGGGTTTTGAAGCTAGGGTTAAGCTTCACTTTGTTTTCATTCACCAATTCGAGAAATAAAGCTCGTATTTGGATTCTCCTCATCGAATAGCATCTAGACGCACGTTTTGGTGGAGCTCGGTGGTGTCTTGGGGCGTGCGACCTGCGCGTGGTCGAGAGGGGGATGCACGTGTCGCGTTTCACTGGGGGTGGCCGAGCTTGCTATTTTGTGGTCGAGATGATGGAGGCTTCGAAGAGAGGTAGTTTGGCGAAGACGGCATGTCGAACGGAGTACCGGAGCTCCGTATCAGTGAAGGATGGTGCACGGCAATGGTGGGTTTGTGCACAGGTTGGCCACAGGCTTCGTTTGGGGAAGATGGAGTTAGTAGGCTGGGCTTTATTTGCTTTGGGTATGAATTCATTTAAATATAATATAAATTGTTGATGTGACGATTCTCGAATTTTTCGCGTTCGAAAATCGACATCCATACTTTACATTGTACTCGAATGCCGCAGATTCGACCGTTCAAATTCGAGTCGCCGGAGCTTATAACACCATTAAGTAAATAACACAGCGGAAGAAATGAATAGCATATATCGATATACAACATTTGATACAATAACTGATACAACATGAATGATACAACAGAATGGTACAATAGATATCAACATTATCAGAGATACAAAGAATAGCAGCGGAAAAATAATAATAACACTAGCAGCGGAACAAAATCTCCAATATGGTCTTCAAGAAAGAACTCCAGTATCAGAAATCTCCATCTTCAAAGCACCAATCCAGAAATAGCTTGTACTCCCAATCAAAATGAACAGAAGCAACTCTAGAGAGCCAAATCCTAAGGCTGAAAGCTATCGAATCTACACCTACTATAGATTATCTGAAAATCCCAACCCTAGACTGCCCGTGTGGGAAAATAGTGGGCACCCAGAGTTTAGGAAGGGAACAATAAACTCCAGGTCAGTCGTGGGACTGGTATGAGCAAACAAAAGCAATTGGTCTTTTAAAACAAACAACAGAATTTAAATTTGAAATCCGCAATGCTTTTTGAAAAATGAAACTACCATAAGGCCTCCCGGCACACACACAATGCAAACGCACACATGGGGGAGATTTCTCCTTATGATAGTCAAATATGCTTACTACGAGAAAAATCCTTTGATATTATTACTAGTGCATAGTGGAAAATCTTTCGAAAGTATAATATAAATCCTAGCCAGCATAGGTACCATGATACTATGCCTACTATAGCTGCCATGTTAAATGGCAGGTTCTACAACTAAAACCGTACAAGGCACGTATTGGATGAATGGATTTCCAACAAATGGTCAGGCTAAGGAACTTCCTATTGCCACATGGGTACGCCTCTGGCGGGACGTCCCGAGAACTAACGTTACGGTTAGATCTCTGCCAACACAAGGCCGGGTTACCTCTGTAACTAGGTAACTACTACACGAATATGCCATCCCCCGGTCCTTTGGGACCTTTATCCGAGGCGCCTCAAAGCAACAACCACACAGTAAATGAGATTGGAGCAACCACATAGGTTAAATACCAGGGCTCCATACCTGATACCACCCTTTACCAGAAGGGAATGACACACCCTAAAGGGAGCGACCCTCATAACCTTGCCGCATCTTTCCTGTTTCGACCATTTCCGGGGAGTGAGGTCCTGATGCAGTCTCGTCCACAAAGCTACGCTTTGGCACAAAGCCATGCTTTGGGTCAACAGATGACCAAAGCAATGATCACAAAGATAAATGATCAAACAAATGATCCTATCACAAATGATCAACCAATGATCATCACACAGCAGCACTCAGCATGCCACATTACCAAATTGGGAATATCACTGATAAATATCAACTACATAACCTCTGAGCTCGTACGTCTCAGAGAAGGGTGTTAAGCTGAGAGAATAAATTCTCCGCCACCAGGCAGAAATGTATTTGATAGAAATCAGTTAACATCTCAAAGTATAATGTCGGACATACAACCATACAAGTCTGTTCCGGGTTCGAACAGAACCGAAGGCACTTCCGAAGAAGCCCTTGCAAATCCGGATAATCCCTAATCACGTCCGGACTTCCCATCACATATGAAGATCTCTATACCGGGGATCAGCCAGTGCAGAGACAATCGATGAGTTACCCTTTTGTTTTCGGAAATATCCGGTCTTCACCACCGGTCTTCAATTGCTATCCACAACGTCGTATCACTATTCGGAATGGGCTATATGACACTAGGTCCTCTCCCGGCTAAACCGAATAATGAGCGCCATATTTTAAAACATATGGATATGGGATTTTAGTTAAGTCACAACTTATAAAATCCAAAACTTTTCTTTCAATGGTTAAACAAATTACCATTTTGAATCTTTAGACAAAAAGATTTATTTCACAAAGTTTCACCTAGTTTCACAAAGATCTATTCATAGATTCGAAACAACTTCCATTCCGATTGGATTAACTCAATAAATCTTTAAATTAAAGATTTAATTTATAGCTTTCAAAACACGTTCCAAAGATTTATTAATAACTCGGAAAACCATTTTCATTTCAAAACTTGAATTCCTTTTAACATACATTGGAAATCCATTTCTTATATGAAAGCTTCTATTATTTGAAAACAATAGTTTTCGTTTCAGAAAAGTCCGATTTATACAAGTTGAAATCTTGGTTTAAATTTAAATTCCAAAACATCACCTTTTAAAATGGTTTAAAACCCCATATAAATCCATTTATAAGTTGAATACCCTTTTTAAACATAGTTTTCAAATCATAGAATTCAACTTCAAATATTGAATTCAAATTTAAATCAAATTATTTAAAATTTCAAAACTCAATCGAGTTATTCAAAATAACTTTTATTTTTGAAATTCATTTTTTTCAAAAGCTTCAATTCTAATTCCAAAACTATTTTGGATTCAAAAATTCAAATTTTAAAACAATTTCAAAATCTGTGACTTAACCCATTACCACGTGCAATCCATATTTGTGTGTGTATAAGTGTGGTCTAGGGGTTCAACACAATAGTGCACAACACCAACATCACAGATTCAATCATAAAGATAAGCGGTATAACCTATAACGCTTATCTATATTCATAGATTCATAGATAAAGTAAATTATCAATCACAAAAATTCACTAATATGATTCGATGTGGGTTTCGGATAACCAGCTGGAATCCGACTCCCTGTCGCATCGAACTCAAATGTCGTTTTACGGGTCAAAGGGTTTCATATTCATACAACAGTATGTTCATCACAAATATAGCAAATCAGCACAAAGTATCACATAGCATCACATCACATATCAAATATATCAATCCATCATACAACATTCAATAACAATCAGCATCTACAATTAAGATGAATAAACTGGGTGGTTTTAAATTTATTACCTACATGATTACTTTCATTTATTATTCCTAATTAATTAACTATCCATATTTATTCAATTAATAAATCTTCAATTATTAATTTAAAATCTAATATCATTCAATTAATGATTTCTTAATTACAAATTAATTATTCCAAGAAAAATTAATCTTAAACTTTAATTAATCAAATTAAAAACCCTTAATCACTTTAACTAATTATCCATTTCTTAATTAATTAATTATATTAATTATCCATTTGTACTACCTTAATAATTAAATGAATTACAAATCATTATACTTTTCTTTATTTTTAAATAAACATTCCTTATTTAAATTATGCATTTAAAAACAAAATGTTTTTAAATTTACATTAAATTCCATTTAACATTTTCTTTAAACTTAAAGACTCAAATTTATTCAAAATAAGATTTTAAACAATACAACTTAATCTTATATGTTTACAAGAAACATATACTTTATTAATAAGTTTAAAACAGTTTAGATTTCAATTCGATATAGTATATATTGGCATATGTATATATCGGATTTGATTTCCCGCCTCGTATAGCGGATGAGACCCTATTGCGCCGTTATTAAGCGGATATTTTATAAAATCCCATATACCGCGATATTCCACCTCGAAGTGGAATTGGTATTGTGCTAACGTCTGTGGTTGCAGGGAAACAGGTTGGAGGGATCCAACTGGATTCCTCACATATTTATTTGATTATTGATATTGTGTTATTGTTGATGTTCATATCGACATATGTTGTTAGTTCCCGTAATTGACCATATGATGCTGTTGCATTATCGGATTCAAAAATTTTAAGTTAAAAATAACGGTTTTGAATTTAAAAAGGGGTTTTAAATCGATTTTTCAAGGAATATGGTTTATTAAAATTTTGAATTGATTAAATTTTAAAATAAATAGATGGATAAATTTTTATGTTTTAAAAATTTATATCTTTATAAAATATAACTTAAAAGAAATTTTTAACAATAATAGGTTTTTATAAAATAGTTAAATTTGGTTTTTGGGAAGTTATTATTATTAATGGTTCATATAAAGGATTTTATAAATGGATGTTTTTAAATAAAAATTATTGAAGTTATAGAATAAATTTATAAAGTGTTAAGTTGATGTATAACATGAATTTCACTAGGATTTATAGATTAATAAATGTGAAATTTATAAAACGAATGGTTATTGGAAAATTTTAAGTTTATAAGTTATTAACTTATAGAAATGGATTTGGGCATTAAAAAGGGGAATTTTATAGAAATTGTTAATAAATGAAGATTTCATTAGTTGAAATTATTATAAACCATAAAGAAATCTGGTAAGTGATAAGATTTTAAATTGGTGAAGTTCAAAGGAACGATTTGGTAAATAAATAATATTATAAGTATTTAACTTACAATATGGCTTTTGGGTATGAAATTGGGTTATGTAAATTGCATCGGATTAATAAAGGGATTTATAAAATTGGGGTTTATAATAGAAATGGAATTTATAAACTATGTTTATAAATTTGAAATTCATCGAATTTGATAAATTGAAATATGGGAATTTGTAAGTGGGCTATATTCACTATTTTGAATATTGAATAGATTATTAAATAAAATGGGTCTGTCTTTGGGAAAGGAATGTTTTAAATGGAATTTAAAACGAATTAAAGGTGTTTTGTATAGTATTGGATTTTATATACCTATTTTTAATTTCAAATCCATATACTAGTGTTTTTGGGTTGTCGTAAACGATGTTTTACGCAACATTCGTTTTTAACCCAAATAAATGTGAATAAAAGAATGTTTTCTTAAAGAGAATGGAATAAAATACTTAACGGTAACTTAAGTATGTTGAATATTTTCAAAATTGTTGAAAATAAATTGAATTGTGAATTACTTATTTTTAAATAAGTTTAGAAATGATTTTTCAATATGAAATGGAACGGTTTTTGTGAATTCACCTTTAAGGTAATTGAAAGCAAATAACTTGAAATCGATTTGGGAATCGTATGCTAGTAGATGCTTGGAATTTAAATCCACTTTGGAATTTATATATATGAAGGGAAATTTGTTTAAAATATATGTTGATTTATTTTTAAATATGAAAATATAATTTACGAATTTGGAACGTAAGTTAAAATAAATCGGTAAAGATTTATTTGGTGGTTTGAAATTTGTTTCAAAAGGTATATATGGTTAAGGTGATTTGAAATTAGTTTTCAAATGGTTAAGGTGATTTGAAATTGGTTTGCAAATGGTTAATGTAATTTGAAAATTGGTTTTCAAATGGTAAAGGTAAATTGAAAATTGGTTTTTCAATTGGTTAAGTGTGGAAAATTTTATCGTGAAGTGGTTTTGGTAAAACAAATAACTGGGGCAATTATTTGGAAATGGTGTATATATATATATATATATCTCGTAAGATATTTTTGGGGTTAAATAATTTTGGAAAATTATTTGAAATCTGATGATGTGGCGCATCTTTATTGATAGTTAAATAACCGACTATCAATATTTACCCCTGGGATGGTATTGGTTGTGTTTGTTTGGAATTGAATGCACACTTATTTTTAAAATAAGCGCTCGCTATTCGGTTTAGCCGGGAGAGGACCTTTGTGTCATATATCCCATTCCGAATATGCAATACGTCGTTTGGATTGCATTTGAAGACCGGCGTGAAGACCGGGTATTTGTGAAAACGATAGGATGACCTATCGATTGTCTCCGCATCGTTAGCTACGATATGGAGATTTCCTTTGTGATGGGAAATTTTATCGGGATTGTGAATACCCGGATTGCAAGGGCTTCTTTGGAAGTGCCTTCGGTTCTGTTCGAACCCGGAACAGACTTGTATGGTTACGTGTCTGACATTACATTTTGAGAGATAGAGCAGATTTCTTTCAAATACATTTCTGTTGGTGGCGGAGAATTTATTCTCTTAGCTTAACACCCTTCTCTGAGACGTACGAGCTCAGAGGTTATGTAGTTGAAGGTTATCAGCGATATTTCCCAATCTGGTAATGTGGCATGCTGAGTGCTGCTGTGTGATGATCATTGGTTGGTCATTTGTGATATGATCATTTGTTTGATCATTTATCTTTGTGATTATTGCTTTGGTCATCTGTGGACCCGAAGCATGGCTTTGTTACACAAAGCGTAGCTTTGTGGACGAGACTTCGTCAGGACCTCACTCCCCGGAAATGGTCGAAACAGGAATATGCGGCAAGGTTATGAGGGTCGCGCCCTTTAGGGTATGTCATTTCCTTCTGGAAAAGGGTGGTATCATGGTATGGAGCCCAGATATTTACTCATGTGGAAACACTATATCTATTTCTGTGTGGTGTTGTTGGTATCGAGCGCTCGGATAAAGGTCCCAAAGGACCGGGGGATGACATATTCGTGTAGTAGTTACCTAGTTACAGAGGTAACCCGGCCTTGTGTTGGCAGAGATCTAACCGTAACGTTAGTTTCTCGGGACGTCCCGCCAGAGGCGATCCCATGTGGCAGTAGGAAGTTCCTTAGCCTGACCATTTGTTGGAAATCCATTCATCCAATACGCGCCCTGTACGGTTTTAGTTGTAGAACCTGCCATTTAACATGGCAGCTATAGTAGGCATAGCATCATGGTACCTATGCTGGCTAGGATTTATATTATACTTTCGAAATACTTTCCACTATGCACTAGTAATAATATCAAAGAATTTTTCTCGTAGTAAGCATGTTTGACTATCATAAGGAGAAATCTCCCCCATGTGTGCGTTTGCATTGTGTGTGTGCCGGGAGGCCTTATGGTAGTTTCATTTTCCAAAAAAGCATTGCGGATTTCAAAATTTAAACTTTCTTGTTGCGTGTTTAAAGATAAACTGTTTTGAGTTCTCACACCAGTCACATGACTGACCTGGAGTTTATTGTTCCTTTCCTAAACTCTGGGTGCCCACTATTTTCCACACGGGCAGTCTAGAGTTAGGTTATCAGGTTATTCTGGATTCGGGAGTTGCTGTGCAGATCTGGAGGCGAGCCAGATAGCGTAGTCTATTATTTATTGTATATAGTATTTCTTTCCGCTGTTGTTGTCATACACTCTGATTAATGTGATGTAATGTGATGTAATGTATAAAATGTATAGTTTTTCTTGTTTTAATGAATATTCATTTATCTATTATATGTTGTTCCGCTGCGACTGTGAGATTCTGTTATTGTTTCTCGTTCTGTTACTTGTTTTTGTTTTCTCTTCTCTCTTTTCTTTCTTCTATCTTTCTCTCTCTTCTCCTACCTCTTTCTTCTTCTTCTTAAACCCTAACGGTTCGATTTTTCGGCAACGAAAAATCGCGATCGTTACATTTGGTTAAATTCAAATGTCGATAACTTATAAAATGTATAACTCTCACATACAAGGTCCGTTTGAGACGAGACTTTTTGCGTTGCGATCGTGATGACGAGAGCTTAGAAATGAAATTGGTTTGGATGAATTTGAAGATAGTTGAAATTTGGGATAAAATTGGAAGTCGTCCGGTTTAGTTCCATACCGGAACGTCTCGGCGACAACGGGAAATCAAGGTGGGTGTTTTATAACGCTCACAACGTACTAAATATCTTTATGCTAGTTATATTAACATTATGAAGTGTTATGATTTTTAGTTGTCGTTGTTTGATAGAATTTAATTGTCATATAGATTGTCATTTGAATTAACCGTTGAAATTAAATTGACAGTTAAATTTAAATTGAAATTGAATTGCGATTAAATTACCTGACATTGATAACTATGAAACTGCCATGAATTGTATTGTCTAGTGGATGATGTATTTTGATGGATGTTATTGGTTGATATTTAAATGTTAGGATGTTTATTTGCTTATATATACTGTTATGCATACATATGACACTGTGATTGGTTTAAGTGATATATATATTCATCCCTGACATTTAATTGAAATAACTAACTACTTGGCCATAGGATAGAAAATTATACACGGACACCGAATTGGCTAAATTAATAATTTTTGAAATCGTCAATTTGAAATTTATTTAATGTTTGATTTAAAAGTTATAAATAGAAATCAATTTATAGAAATCGAATTTATCGAAAAATTGAGTTTGGAATGTTGAAATAAATTTTGGTTAAAAGAAATTGTTAAATAATTTAAGTTGAGACTTTGAAATTAAAAATCGGGATATGATTGAATTTCGAAATTGATTTGTTTGAAGATTTAACCTTAAATTTGAGCTTTGAATATTACTAAGTAAAAGTGACTTAAAAATGATATTTTGAAATCGAGCTTGGAATTGAATCATATTTGAAATTTGGATTTAAACTTGAATATTGAAGGAAAATTTTATTAAGCGTTATAAATTGATATTTTGAAAAGTCAAGCTCTAAATCGATATAAATTGAAATTGAATAAATTAAAGGTGAATGAAAAATTGAATTAATTGAAAGTGAATATAAAAATTGAAATTGAATTAATTGAAAGTGAATATAAAAATCGAAATTGAATTAATCGAAAGTGAATATAAAATTGAAATTGAATTAATTGAAAGTGAATATAAAATTGAAAATTTGAAGTCAAAGCGGACGTTGATTGAATCCAAATCGAAATCGAATCGGTAGAAGGGAAATTGAAATTGTTTGAATTAGGAAGTTATAATTGAAATGGCTTGGTTTTGAAGCTGTTTTATTTTGTTTTCCAAATTACTCGGTTATATAAACCATTCTGAATACTTAAACTATTTTAATCTGTTTTAAATCTACTTAACCCAATTTAAATTATTTTAAAACTAAATTTATCTATTTCAAATCCATTCTAAGATTTTAAAGTATTTTAACTATTTTAATTATTTAAAACTACTTTTAAACTACTTAAAACTATTTTCTAAAATTCTAACCTGGTCAATAAGGTGAAGTGTTTATATTTAAATTTTGAATTTAAATACGAATTGAGTTAAATGAAGTTGCAACCTAAATTGAAATTCAAAATGATTTTGAAATCGAAATAAGCTATTGAGACGAAAAATGATTTTTGAAACGGAATCTGACACTTTAATAGATACGATGATATTTGAAATGGATTTGATTTTTGAAGCGAATATGATATTTTGATATCAATTATGAATCGATTTGAAATGTAAAAGAGCCAACGGTGTAATAATACGTAGTTATTAAAGAGACCGGGATCAGATATGGACATACTCTCTGTCAATACCGAACACCACTTTAATAACTATTATACGCGGAGTGTTGATCCAGAATGAAGTGGATGGTTTGGTGAACGCGTTGACTGAAGAAAGAGAACGATATTGGATGACCCCTGACATGACTAAAACAGGAGCAGCGCCGGGCCATTGAGGTTCGCCACCTCTAGCGGACACACTTCTGCGATACCATATCTATTACGTTTGTGATTCGATTTGGGTGCACCCTTGATTTGGGAGTGTTGTTTCGCGCTGTTGGGGTAGCTGCTGGCTATGCTCAACATCAGTCCGGATCACGCAACTACTAGTATCCTAGTTGGTATCGCCTCATGTACCTTGTCATACTGATTATCCTATTTGCGACCACTACGTTTTGTTTTGTGTTATACCTATGGGGTACCCTCTGATAACCACCAGTTTACGGTGGGGCTTACGGTGCTGTATAGACTATGGCATTATAAAAACGTGTTAAGGGGGATTATGGTAACGCCTTAACGCTATTTTGATACTTTATATTACTGATAGACATTATCTACTTAGCGTATATTACTACATAGTAGATAGTTTAACGGATCCTTAAGAGATGGAAAATCCCGTAACATCTCTTGAGTTATTGCACGCACGTTGACACTGGATAGGAGATGTCAAACCCCGCAAACATCTCTGACGCCGTTACACTCATATTTATTTACGATTGATTTAACTTTCATAAGGATATTAAATCCTGACTCGAGTGTTTTGTCTTTCCATTACGCTCGGGTCAGTCCTGAGTTTTTTAGATTTTTGAAGATCTATTTTGGAGGATGAAGACGAAGATTTGGTATACTATTACTATTATTACCCTTGCATCATGCTATCTGCTGCATTATTTTAAATTGTTCTATTGTATATGTATAACTCTGATAAATGTTGTATAAATAATTGTCAAAGTATAGTAAACAGCTTCATGAACTGTTTATTTGACTATTATATTTTATCGTTCCGCTGCGAGATTCTGTGTTGTTTCTTTTCCTTTATTTCTCTTTCTTTTCTTTTCTTATTTACCCCAATAACTATCTTCCCTTTTGAATGGTTTGGAATCGACCTGTGTATTTGATCGTCGGTTTAAACTGTCCAAAAAGGCGGGTCGTTACAGTTCTGGGTGGTCGGAGCTACTTTGATCACCTGTACACGTGCACATATGTCAGGTTTGGGTGTTGCTGTGTTAGGATAGAGGAAGGGGTTATCTCAGAGTTGTTCTCGAGGAAGGAAAGGATTTACTCGAGTATGTTGTCAGGTGAATTCTTATGGGTTTAACATGGTTTTAACAGTTTCTAAAATTTAAATCATAATAAAGAAAAAAAAGGTGGCTCGGGTTGGACTCGAGAAAATTTGTTCTTGGCTCGGGTTGGCACTTGGGTTAGTCTCGGGTCTGAGTAATTTAGTATAATAATAGTTTTAATTTTGTTTAAAACATATCAAGTTTTACTTAAATAATTTTGTTAAACCGCTTCTTTTTAAATAATAATTGTCTTATTAAAGTTTGGTGTTAGTTAAAAAATTTAAAATAAATTATTTTATATTTATTAAGTTTAATGTGTTTTAATATATATAACCTTTATTTTAAAGTTTATTTTAAATAAAATTAATATTGTAATTAAGTAGGTAATTAAAAAGATGAAATGTTTTTTATCATCAATTTAGCTTAAAGGTTTTAAGTTAATAGGTTCCAAAGGTTATTAAATAAGATTTAAATGATAATTAAAGTAATTAATTAAGATAAATGGTTTATCTTTAATTATTTAAGGTCTTAAGTAATTAAAGATTAATTAATTAATGAAAGTAATTAAAGGATAATTACTTAAAGGATAATTACTTAATGTAAGTAATTAAAGAATAATTAATTAATAATTAAAGGTTAATTAATTTATAATTAAAGGTTAATTAATTAGTAATTAAAGGTTAATTAATTAATGATTAAAGGATAATTAATTAATGATTAAAAGGGTAATTAATCAGTAATTATGGGATAATTAATTAATTTAAGTAATTAAGGATGATTAATTAAGTCCATTAATTAGTTATAATTAATTAAAATAGTTTGTAATTACTTAATGTTAATTAAGCAGGGTTAGATAATGAATTAATTTATTTTGAATTAATTAAATTAATTATAATTATGGGATTAATTAATCTTTCTTATGGATGATTATTGTATAGAAAGTTTGGATTGATTAATATTTATAGTATGTTAATATGTGATGTTCTATAATGTACAATGCTTTGGATTTAGCTGTGATAAATATTTATCTATGATGAATTGCTGTGTGAATATAATGTTCTGCATTGAATGATAAAAGGAAGATCTTTTGCTTAAAAGATCAAAAAATGGAAATTTGTTTAAACCATTCAGAAAGAAAGGTTTTGGGAACTAAGTTGTGACTTAAGTAAAATCTAAATGTATCCACATGTTTTTAAAATAAGCGCTCATTATTCGAAAAAGCCGGGGGAGGATATTAAGTCATAAAACACATTCCGAATAATGATACGACGGAATGGAATTGCATTTGAAGACGGTGGTTGAAGAACGGGTATTTTCGAGAATGAAAGGATTGCCTGTTGATTGTCTCTGCACCGAGTTGCTTCGTTATAGAGATTACCCTATGTGATGGGTAGTCCGGTCGAGATTGGGGATATCTGGATTTGCAAGGACTTTTTCCTTAATTGGACGAAGTTCCTTCAGTTCCATTCAAACCCAGGATGGACTTGTACGGATGAATGTCTGACATTACACTTTAAGATATAAAGCTGATTTTTATCAAATACATTTCTGTTTGGTAGTGGAGAATTTATTCTTTTAGCTTAACACCCTTCTCTGAGATGTACGAGCTCAGAGGCTATGTAGTTGATGGTTATTATTGATATATTCCCAATTTGGTAATGTGGCATGCTAAGTGCTGAGCATTTGTTGATCGAAGTATGGCTTTTGTGAAAAGCGTAGCTTTGTGGGACGAGACTTCATCGAACCTCATACCCCGGGAAATGGTCGAAACAGGAAAGGGTGCAGCAAGGTTATAGGGTTCGCGATCCTTAGGGTATATGCATTTCCTTCTGGATAAAAAGTGGTATTATGGTATGGAGCCCAGATATTTTGCTTATGTGGTTGTTGGAATTTGAGGGCGCTCGATAAAGGTCCGTTACGACCGAGGGATGACAAAATCGTGACAGTTAATTACCTAGTTACAAAGGTAACCCGGCCTTGTATTAGCAGAGATCTGGTTAGGTTCTCGGGATGTCCCTCTAGAGGCATACCCGTTCGGATAAAGGAAGTTCCATAGCCTTGGCCATTTGTTGGAAATCCAAACAATCAATACGAGCTCTTTACGGTTTTAGTTGTAGAACCTGCCATTTAACATGGTAGCTATAGCAGGCATACTATAATGGTACTTATGCTGGCTAAGATTAATATTATACTTTCAAATGTTTTTCCACACTATGCACTGATAATAATATCAAAAGGATTTTTGCGTATCAAACATGTTTACCTACTATATGGAGAAACCTCCCTCATGTGTGCGATTGCATTTGAGTGTGTGCCGGGAGACCTTATGGTAGTTTCATTTTCCAAAAAGCATAACGGATTTCTTTTCATTTTACAAATAACTATTTTTATGTTTGCTCACACCAGTCCCATGATTGACTCAGAGTTTATTGTTCCTTTTCAAAACTTTGGGTGCCCTTAATTTTCCACATGAGCAGCTTAGAGTCAGGATATCAGTTGGTTCTAGAGCTAGCTTTGAAAGTAGATATGGATCTGGAAGTCTTTGAAGCTTTTGGTTTTTGAGCTTATTGGTTTGGACCTTGTAGCTTTGGCAATGAAGATGGAGTATGTTGAACTCTTTTGGAAGACCCATGATGATGTTATCTTTTCCACTGATGTATTGTATCCCGCTATTGTGTTGTATATATTGGATCTCTGATGTTGTTGTTCGCTTGTTGTAGCATGTTGTATATCAATGAAAGTTATTTTGTTTCTGTTGTGTTGTTATCATCTAATGTGTTATAGCTCCAGCGAACCGGACTCCAACGTTTGAATCTCCGGCATTTGAATACGGGTGATGTATTGGATGCCTATTCTCGAAAATTGAAGCCTGGGTCGTCACATATTTCCTATGTTCGGATCTCCATTTCAAATCTTCCTTTCGACGAATCATTTGACCGTGAGCTTGCAAATTCAAAAGCTCTCTTTTTTGCAAATTCAAAAGCTTTCTTTTATGAAACATGAGTGCCATCTTTGCATTTTTTTCTACATGTGATGCCTTCATCTTAGTTTGTTCTTCCATCCTTCCTTAACCCTCATCTTGAGAAAAACGTAAGAATTAAACTTTATTTTTTAAATAAACATGTACTAATTATTATTTTAATAATATTTCTTATAACACGAATATCTTTTGCATATAAACTTCGATTCACGTGCAATTTCTTCTATTGGATTCATATTTAAAATCCGGACAATACGAGATTGGTTTGGTTGAATTTGGAGACTATTGGAATTTTAGGCTTTTATTGGATTTTTAATCGACTATAAATCAAAGGTGAGTGATTTATCCCACTCATGCAATATTAAACCTTCTTATGTTAGTTGAATTAAATTTAAGAAGTAATAAGAATTTTATTGATTACTGTTTGGTAATTTAAATTTTCATTTAAATTCAATTTGAATTTATATTGAATTAAATTGACATTTTATTTAATATTGAATTTAATTTCTAGTTAAGTACCTGATATTGATAACTAGTTAATTTTTGTGATTTGCTGGCTGATTTGGATGTTAACTCTGATGGATGTTTATTTGTTGACATTTTGGATTATTGGATGTTTATTTATTTATATATGTAACATCATGCCTTTTTGTACGCTTTAAAACGACGATAAACCACACACGTCATACTTAAGCCATAAAGAAGGGCGGATTGTTATGGGCTAAATAAGAAAAAGCAGAGAAAGGAAAAACCAAAATAGAATCTTGCAGCGGAACGACAAAAATATAATAATCAAATAAACAGTTCATGAAGCTGTTTTACAAAAACATTTGATTATACTTATACAATACATATCAGAGTTATACCTACCAGTGAATAATCAATAACAATGCTACGAAACAATGTGATGCAGTGGAATATAATAAGTAATAGTAATAGAATCTTCGTCTTCATCCTTTAGAAATAGTCTTCATATCCTGAAATGCTCAGACTGACCCGAGCGAATTGAAAAGACGAAACACTCGAGTTAGAACTAAAAGATCTTATGTAAGTTAAATCAACGGTAAATAATATGACTGGAATGGCGTCAGAGATGTTTACGGGACTTGGCACCTCCTATCCAGTGTCTAACATGAGTGTAGTAACTTAAGAGATGCCCGGGATTCACATCTCCTAAGGATCCGTTAAATAATTTACTATGTAGTAATATTTCACTATTATAATAATGTCTATTAGTAAAATAAACATACTTTAAAATAGCGTTAAGGGGTTACCCATATAGCCCTTAACACGTAATAGTGTCAGTAGTCTATACAGTACTTGCATATCTTCTGATCGAGAGACTACGAGAAGATACTCCATAGATACGACACAAATCAAACTCGTAGTAAAGCTCGCTAGGGTAGGTGACATGACACACAAGGCAATGCCAGGGTAGATATACAAATTTGCACATGGGCTGGTGATGACGCATAGCGCACAGCTACCGCCCACCTCGAGCCACACCCCCAAAAATTAAAGGGCCCCAGTCAATCACAGAGTAATAGAATGGTATCGAAGGAGTGTGTCCGATAAGAGGGCTACCTCACTGGCCCGAGATCGCTCCTGTTTTAGCCACCTTAAGCCAACTCACGGGAGTCGAGCCCACGTTCACACCTCAAAGGAACGCCGCCACCATCCTACTTCATTCTGGAATCTCCACCATGTACACGATTGTTAAAGTGGTTTTCAGAGTTGGCAGAGAGTATGACAGCTTCTGATCCCGTTTCTTCAACAACCAAACGTTATTATACCACCACGATCTTTTCAAAATAGTTTATACTTTTATAAACAATATATAATATCCATTTCAAACCTATAAAATACAATATCACTTCCGTATTAAAACTCAAATCAATATGATATCATTTTTATAAAACCTAAATCAATGTAATATCAATTTTTATTTCAAATATATCCTCTTTCCCAAAATCATAGCGCTTCCAATGTTATAACACTTCGAACCCAAACCCTTGAAATTATAACATTTTCAAATCATAATACTTTGAAATTCGTAATTTTGCAACATAATTTCCATCACATAAATGGTTCAAATATTAAAATACTTTATATAATAAAATAACTTCTTCAATTTCACAAATCAATTCCAAATACGGATTTGAACCCCCAAATAAACCATTTCGATTTCAATATATTTCAAACTTTAAGTATTAAACAATTTCAAAACTAATATTGGTAATTACGATTCAATAATTTAATTTTCTATTATTTAGTTTTGAAATATTTGCATAATAAATCCATTATCATTTAAATAAATCTCAAATTACCAAAAACTAAATATTTCCTTCAATTTATTTATACTTGGAATATTCGTTTAATTCATCCTAAACCAAACTTTAGTTAAAAAAATCATACCTTTAAAATCTCAATTTTATTAAATTTCAAATCAATTTCATATTTATCTTCCAACCTTATTCTCATTTAAGTCATTATAAACTCCATAAATAAAATTCAAATAAATACTTAACCATATTATATCTTAATAAAATCAAACTTTATTCTTAACTAATTTTATACTTTAAACTAATTTTATACTTTAAACTAATTTTATACATAGCTTAAAACCAAGAATTTAACTATATATAAAATAGCATTTATAAAATATCCAAATCAATATCTCACAAAACCATATATTTCTTTACAAAACCATAGAAATTATTTCAAAATATTTTTATATATAGACCACGGTGTCTGTATAAAATTTTCTATCCTATGGTCAAGTGATATGGATATTTATCATTTCAATCCGTAATTTAAAATAAAAATATGGTTATATATCATTTCAAACCGCAATCCCGAATGAAATAAAATGCATAACAACTTGCAGTTTATAACAATATAAAATACAACATCCATTCATCCAATATCAATCATCAACCATTTATCACAATCATCATCCAATGCAAACAATAACATCAATATAGAACAGATAATAAATAATAGGTATTTACTGGCAGTTTATATTTAATAATAAATTAAATAACAATTTAACTGGCAGTTTATATGTAATAATAAATTAAATAACAATTTAATTCATTAAACTCAATTTAACTGGAATGATGATAAAAATATACCAAACATCCATAAATAAATTTCTAATCACATCAGAAATTAATTTAACACACATAAAAAAATTTAAAAGTTGTAAAAGTGGGTTAAAACACTCACCTTTTGAATTTAAATTGAATTTAAACCCAATTTAAACCCAAAATTTGAACAATATCAGAATTCATCCAAACCAGCATCAAAATGTCCGGAATTCCAACACAAACCTAGCGAAGAAAACCATGCATGAATTCGACCTCGTACGTGAAAGTTATGTGAGTTAGAACGATAAACGATTAAAAATAAAATAAATAGAACATATCACCTTCTCACCATCCTATAGGCCACGTCACCCCCATCTCAAAGCTACAGCAACTGTCGAAACCTAGTGAAACACGCAGTCGCGCTCGACAGCCGAAGCCGCCGCCACACGAACGCGCGCACCACTAGACCACGCCATGACTTCGTCAGCATCAGGCGACCACCCACCACCAACCCCCCATCCCCCCCCCCCCCCCCGCGCGCATCGTCTCGACTAGCTTCGGCCACCCAAGCGACAGCCGCCACCACAAAGAAAACAAACCCCTAGCGAATTTTTGCCTCCAATCCGACCATCGATTCGCCAAATAAACTGCATAAACGAAGTCCCATCGGTCCACTCTACAATACCAAGAAATAGATTCGAAGATCGGACGATTTTGGTCGTGGCGTGATGAACGGTCGTGGATAGATCATCGATTTTCGACCACACCGAAACCCAAATTAGAAAACGAATCATATATTTGACTTGATCGATATAGTTTGAAGGGATTTAATTTTTGGCTTTGAATTTTTATTTGAAATTGCATTTTGGGAGTTAGGGTTCTGACTGCCGTTGAAAGAGGAGAAGCAAATAGAATTGTACGTACAAAATAATGAAGACAAGAAATAGGCTAGGGTTTATTATGAGGTATATATAGGTAGGTCATAAATAGAGATGAATGGACACGATTGGTTTGGACCGTTGAACGATAAATGGCCCAATAGCTCGTTCTGACTCTGAAACGAAATTGGGTCAACCCATATATCAAAATAGATGCATCTAAATATTTTAAACGCAATAGAATAGGTTTCAAGGCCAAATTCCATCGTATGAAGAAGTTATGCCAAAATCAAGTTATTTCAATTGATTTCAACTGATTTCAATTTAATTGATTTTTGGGCGTTTTGAGTCTGTACGATCAAATGACAAGTCTGATCGTTACGAACCTTGAAATCCTATAATAATTCGCCGTTACAGATCCGATGAAACTAGTTTCGTCGAAATCCGAGTCAGTGGCCAAAATGGCTATTTTCTAGTTAATTAAATAAATTAATAATTGATTAATTAAATCAAGTTTTCAATTTCAACTCTATAACTAACAAATTTCATCATTTTTGATTTATTTAGCCATTTATAAAAATTTAAAAAAAAAATTCATGTTGATTCAATGTTAATTATTTCAATAATTACCATCTTTGTTTTCAATTTCAATAATCCAGAAATTACAAATTTTATTTTCAATAAATCCATTTAATTGACATTTCATTCTATTATTCAATTCATTGTTTTCAAATGGATGTATTTAACATTGGATTCATGATCTATTACCTTAATATTCTCAGATTTCATCTTAATCTCCATTAACGTAATAATTAAATATTTAATTTTATTTATTTGCAATTAATCCAATTATTGAATTTTACATTTCAATTAATAAATTTTGATTTCCATTCTTTAAATCAACCAATTATCATATTATAAATAGAATTAACATTATTTCCAATTATTTCTTTAATTTATACTAACACTGATTTTATCAAATTGCCATTTATTACGTATTATTTCATCAGTTAATGTATTTTGAACTTATTTCCTAGTTTATCAATTACAATCAGTTATAATCTTACAATTGGTTTAATTAATTGGGTTTGCGCCAAATTAGTTATTTATTAACTTGTATTAATACTATTACCTTTATTATAGTGATTTCATTATTAAATTACAGATTTGTTTATTTTCTATCCGAATTACATTACTGAAACTTATTAAATAAACAAAATTTAATTATGGAAAATTACGGGTCGTTACACTCTCCTCCACTCAAAACTTTTCGTCCCCGAAAAGGAAAAAGAAGGGAAAAGAAAGAATTAAACAAATAAATTTACAAAATTAATTAATTTAAATAAAATATACCAATTTATAACCATTAGATTTTTTTATACTTAAATTAATAAAGTTTGAAAACATTTTCAAAAAATTTCTAAGTCCAAAATTTACGGAAAATTTCGGTAGATTCTCCTTTGTACGGAGAGGCTCGGGAGAAAATATAATATCAAATATAACAATATACAACATATATTTTCCAAAACAATATATATCCCAACATGGGAAAAACAATATAATAACGCAATAAACCATAATCTAAAAACGTACCTATTTGTCGGGCAAACAACGTTTAAATTATGAAACCAAAAGCAATAGCAATTGCTTCCGTAACTTGTATTTCACTTATATAATCTAAAAAGAGTTAATAATTATATAAAATGAAATATTTAAAGTTGTTTCAATCAATAGCAAACAAATCAATATAAACAACTATCACTTGGAAGAAAGCATATAACCATCAAATAAAATCAACATAATCAATTATCCATCCATATCAAGCATACAAATAGTTGTTTAGGTTCAAAACTTTAAATTCTACAAAATGGAAAATAACTACTAAGTGCACCATTTACTCAACAGTCTTAGATGAAGCTAAATAGATTATTCATACATTCAAACAAATTTAAAGTATCATTGCCCAAACAACCATAAACCAAACAAACAACAATTCCAAACAATAGATCCGGTTAATTTTTATCAATTTCATTTCATAATATTTGTTATTTGATTTCCTATTCATTCATATAATGGTTTATCCTTTAATTTACATTTATTTCTTGCATATTTCAATTTCCATTCATTCATTTACTACTTAATTTTTCATTTATTCGTTTAATTATAATACTTACCTTTCCATTTATTTAATTAGTAGCATTTCATCTACACATCAAATTCTTATTTATTTAAAGAATTTCATTGAATACTTTCATTACTTCAAGCTTTACTTGTATAAGGTTCCATTACATTTTCTTATTAAACATTTCAACTTTTAATATTTGGTAAGTTATATATATGCTTTTAAGAATGCAATAGAAAATTATACAAGTTTATCTCATTCCCTTTTAAATCACTTTAATGTTCAATAATCACATCTTCTGCTTTAGAGGTTACACATTTCAAATTTCCTTGTAATGTCATTCATAACTTAGCCTTTAATCTCTAATTTCCTTTAGAGGTTCCAATTATTAATTAGTTACATTCCATTTTACTACAATAATCGAAACTATTAATTAACGGAAACATAAGAACTAAATACCTGGTTAAATTTCAAATCATTTTAAAATAATAGACACATATATATACTTACAACTTATATATATCCAATTATATTTAAACAATTTAAAATATATATTTGTTTATTAAAAAAAATCTACAGTAAAACTACTACAGTGGCCTTCCCACTTAGAAACTTGAAAATGAATGTCGATGATGCGTGCACTCATCACCGAAATTATTTTCCAGTGACAAAAAGGGGAGCACAGAACTTATTTATTTCCAAAGTTTCTTTAAACCATTCTCTCAAATTATATTGGGATATGTATATCAGAAAATACTTATAAACAATATTATTATATTCCAAAATCCTTTGAAAGCAATTTCAAATACCACGGAACTTGAGTTCTAAATTCCAATTTTCATTTATTTTATTTTAGATCTTATTTCCAACCAATATTTATAAATTTCACTACCTAACAACCATTATATTACAACCACATGTATATATCATTTATAAAACATTTATTTTATATATAGAAAATATAATAGGAAAAATTATTTCATTCACCTATATTCAAAACAAATACTGTGTCGATCTGTCCTATTAAGTGTTTATAAATCCCTATTGATGTCATAGCGTCCTATGCACCAACAAGAATTTATAAATACAGAACGGAACAAATTAATACAAAATCATAACCCTTTTATAACACTAACAAATATTCTCTCTCATATATATATACGCTCAGCGACTCATCATAGGGTATTACTACCCTATAAACAAAGAGTCAGCCCCACAAAGCTAAGGTTTATCGCTAAACCAAGCTCTGATAACAGATGTAACATCCCGCCTTTTTGTATGCTTTAAAACGACGATAAACCACACATGTCAGACTTAAACCATACAGAAGGGCGGATTGTTATGGGGTAAATAAGAAAAAGCAGAGAAAGGAAAAAACAAAATAGAATCTTGCAGCGGAACGACAAAATATAATAATCAAATAAACAATTCATGAAGCCGTTTTACAAAAACATTTGATTATACTTATACAATACATATCAGAGTTACACCTACCAGAGAATAATCAATAACAATGCAGCGGAACAATGTGATGCAGTGGAATATAATAAATAATAGCAATAGAATCTTCGTCTTCGTCCTCCAGAAATAAAGTCTTCGTATCCTGAAATGCTCAGACTGACCAAGCAAATTGAAAAGAAAAAACACTCGAGTCAGAACTAAAAGATCTTATGTAAGTTAAATCAATGGTAAATAATATGGGTGGAACGGCGTCAGAGATGTTTACGGGATTTGACATCTCTGTCCAGCGTCTAACGTGAGTGCAGTAACTTAAGAGATACTCGGGATTCACATCACCTAAGGATCCGTTAAACTATTTACTATGTAGTAATATTTCGCTATTATAATAATGTTTATTAGTAAAATAAACTTACTTTAAAATAGCGTTAAGGGGTTACCCATACAGCCCTTAACACGTAATAGTGTCAGTAGTCTATACAATACCTGCATATCTCCTGATTGGGAGACTACGAGAAGATACTCCATAGGTACGACACAAATCAAACTCATAGCAAAGCTAGCTAGGATAGGTGACACGGCACACAAGGAAATGCCAGGGTAGATATACCAATTATGCACATGGGCTGGTGGTGACGCATAGCGCACAGCTACCGCCCATCTCGAGCCACACCCTCAAAAATCAAAGGCCCCCAATCAATCACAGAGTAATAGAATGGTATCGAAGGAGTGTGTCCAACAAGAGGGGCTACCTCACTGGCCCGAGATCGATCCTGTTTTAGCCACCTTAAGCCAACTTACAGGAGTCAGGTCCACGTTCATACCTCAAAGGAACGCCGCCGCCATCCTACTTCACTCTGGAGTCTCCATCGCGTACACGGTTGTTAAAGTGGTTTTCGGAGTTGGCAGAGAGTATGACAACTTCCGATCTCGGTCTCTTCAACAACCAAACGTTATTATAATACCGCGGTCTTTTCAGAATAGTTTATACCTTAAAACCAAAATATAATATCCATTTCAAACCCATAAAATACGATATCATTTCCGTTTTAAAACCCATATCAATATGATATCATTTTTATAAAACCCAAATCAATGTAATATCATTTTTTATTTCAAGTATATCCTCTTTCCCAAAATCATAGCACTTTCAATGTTATAACACTTCGAACCCAAACCCTTGAAATTATAACATTTTCAAATCATAATACTTTGAAATTCGTAATTTTGAAACATAATTTCCATCACATAAATGGTTCAAATATTAAAATACTTTATATAATAAAATAACTTCTTCGATTTCACAAATCAATTCCATATACAGATTTGAACCCCAAAATAAACCATTTCAGTATCAATATATTTCAAACTTTAAGTATTAAACAATTTCAAAACTAAGGTTAATAATTACGATTCAACAATTTAATTTTCTATTATTTAGTTTTGAAATATTTGCATAATAAATCCATTATCATTTAAATAAAACTCAAATTACCAATAACTAAATATTTCCTTCAATTTATTTATACTTGGAATATTCGTTTAATTCATCCTAAACCAAACTCCAGTTAAAAAAAATCATACTTTTAAAATCTCAATTTTATTAAATTTTAAATCAATTTCATATTTATCTTCCAACCTTATTCTTATTTAAGTCATTATAAACTCTAGAAATATAATTCAAATAAATACTTAACCATATTATATCTTAATAATATCAAACTTTATAATTAACTAATTTATACTTTAAACCAATTTTATACATAACTTAAAACCAAGAATTTAACTATATATAAAATAACATTTATAAAATATCCAAATCAATATCTCAAAAAACCATATATTTCTTTACAAAACCATTGAAATCATTTCAAAATATTTTTATATATAGACCACGGTGTCTGTATAAAATTTTCTATCCTATGGTCAAGTGATACGGATATTTATCATTTCGATCCGTAATTTAAAATAAAAATACGGTTATATATCATTTCAAACCGCAATCCTGAATGAAATAAAATTCATAACAACTTGCAGTTTATGACAATATAAAATACAACATCCATTCATCCAATATCAATCATCAACCATTTATCACAATCATCATCCAATTCAAACAATAACATCAATATAAAACAGATAATAATTAATAGGTATTTACTGGCAGTTTATATTCAATAATAAATTAAATAATAATTTAACTTGCAGTTTATATGTAATAATAAATTAAAACACAATTTATTTCATAAATTCAATTTAACCGGAATGATGATAAAAATATACCAAACATTCGTAAATAAATTTCTAATTACATCATAAATTAATTTAACACACATAAGAAATTTTAGAAGTTGTGAGTGGGTTAAAACACTCACAATTCAAATTTAAATTGAATTTAAACCCAAAATTTAAACAATCTCAGAATTCGTCCAAACCAGCATCATAATGTTTGGAATTCCAATACAAACCAAGCGGAGAAAACCGCGTGTGAATTCGACATCGTAGGTGAAAGTTATGTGAGTTAGAACGATAAATGATTTAAAATAAAATAAATAGAACACGTCACCTTCTCACCATCCTATAGGCCACGTCACCCCCCCATCTCAATGCTACAGCTACTGTCGAACCCTAGTGAAACACGTAGTCGCGCTTGATAGCCGCAGCCACTGTCGCACGAAAGCGCGCACCACCAGACCACGCCATGACTTCGCCAGCGTCAGGCGACCCCCCACGCCTCGTCTAGCTTCGGCCACCCAAACGACAGCCGCCGCCACAAAGAAAATGAAACCCTAGTGAATTTTTACCTCTAATCCAACCATTGATTCACCAAATAAACTACATAGATGAAGTCCCCTCGGTCCACTCTACAATACCCAGAAATAGATTCGAAGATCGGACGATTTTGGTCGCGGCGTGATGAACGTCCGTGGATAGTTCATCGATTTCCGACCACACCGAAACTCAGATTGAAAAAAGAATCATATATTTGACTTGCGCTCGTCGACAGCTTCAAATCCATATACAATTCAATATAGTTTGAAGAGATTTAATTTTTGGCTTTGAATTTTTATTTGAAATTGCATTTTGGGAGTTAGGGTTCTGACTGCCATTGAAAGAGGGGAAGCAAATAGAATTGTAAGTACAGAATAATGAAGATAATAAATAGGCTAGGGTTTATAACGAGGTATATATAGGTAGGTCAGAAATAGAGATGAATGGACACGATTGGTTTGGACCGTTGAACGATAAATGGCCCAAAAGCTCGTTCTAACTCCGAAACGAAATTGGGTCAACCCATATATCAAAATAGATGCTTTTAAATATTTTAAACGCAATGGAACAGGTTTCAAGGCCAAATTCCATCATATGAAGAAGTTATGCGAAAATCAAGTTATTTCAAATTGATTTCAATTGACTTTAATATAATTGTTTTCTGGACGTTTCGAGTCCGTACGATCAAACGACAAGTCCGATCGTTACAAAACTTGAAATCCTACAATAATTCACCGTTATGGATCCAATAAAACTAGTTTCGTCGAAATCCGAGTCAGTGGCCAAAATGTCTATTTTCTAGTTAATTAAATAAATTAATAATTGATTAATTAAATCAAGTTTTCAATTTTAACTCTATAACTAACAAATTTCATCATTTTTGATTTATTTAGCCATTTGTAAAAATTTAAAACAAATTTTCATGTTGATTCAATGTTAATTATTTCAATAATTACTATCTTTGTTTTCAGTTCAATAATCCAGAAATTACAAATTTTGTTTTCAATAATTCCATTTAATTTAATTTTCATTCTATTATTTAATTCGTTGTTTTCAAATGGATGCATTTAACATTGGATTCATGATCTATTACCTTAATATTCTCAGATTTCATCTTAATCTCCATTAACGTAGTAATTGAATATTTAATTCCATTTATTTGCAGTTAATCCAATTATTGAATTTTACATTTCAATTAAATTAATAAATCTTGATTTCCATTCTTTAAATCAACTAGTTGTTATATTATAAATAGTAACATTATTTCCAATTATATCTTTACTTTATACTAACATTGATTTTATCAAATTACCATTTATTACGTATTATTTCATCAATTAATGTATTTTGAACTTATTTCCCAATTTATCAATTACAATCAGTTATAATCTTACAATTGGTTCAATTAATTGGGTTTGCGCCAAATTAGTTATTTATTAACTTGTATGAACACTATTACCTTTATTTTAGTGATTTCATTATTAAATTACAGATTTGTTTATTTTCTATCCAAGTTAAATTACTGAAACTTATTAAATTAACAAAATTTAATTATGACAGTTTATATGCTTCCAATTTATATATAGGGTGATAACAGAGATATATATTGTAACGACCCGTAATTTTCGATAAATTATTTCGAATAAGTTAAGAAACAGGTTGAAATGATAAATACCTATGACACTTTGATTTGGATTGAAATGATATGTATCCATCCCTATAATTAAGACTGAAATAACCGATCATTGTCCATAGGGTAGAAAATTATATGCGGACACCGGATTCGTTAAATTTAATGGTTTTAAAATCTTGATTTTTGGATTTTGATCAAATAACTTTGTTTAAAAGAAATAATTATGAATTTGTATGAATTAAATTTTTTCTAATTCAAGCTTTGAAGGTTGAAGTGAAATTGGTTAAATGAAATTATTTAAAAGAATTGAATTATAAATGTAAAGTTATAATCGACATATGACTTTAATTCTAGAAATTGAATTATTTTAAAGACTTGAATCTTAAAATTAAACAATAGAGTTAAATTGATTTAAATATTTTAAATCCGTAAACTAAAATTTAACTTGAAATTAATATAAATTGAAATGATTTAAAAAAGGACTAGATTTAAATTTAAACAATTGAATTGGATTGTTGAATTAAATTTGAATTTAGCAATAAATGTTTCGAAAATTGAAGTTAACTCGAACTGAATTGAAAGATTGAAAACTGAGTTTTGTTGATCTGAAATCTGGACATGGTCTAGATTTGTTGAAATGGATAGAAACAGTTTGATTTGATACTATTTTCAAAATATATTATTTTAATATAAACTATTTAAATCTTTATTTTTAATATTCAAATAATTTATATTTTTCAACCATTTCACTATATAAAACATTTTTTAGTACTCAAACCATTTTATATCAAACTAGTTTAAATATTTAAAATATTTTAAACTATTCAGACTATTTTCTAAAATTTCAAACTATACAAAGTTGGAATGTTTATATTTAAATCGTTGATATAAATGCAAATATGATTAAATGAGGTTATAAACTAAATTGGAATTTGAAATGATATTTTCAAGTGAAAATGATATGTTTTGAGTAAATATGATGATTTTGAAAAGAAATATATTGTGAAGTGAATATGATATTTTGATATCAAATGTGAACTGTTTTCGAAATGTTAAAGAACCAATCAGTGAAAAATAATGTTTAGTTGTTAAAGAGATCGGGTCCACTAATTGGCGTACCCTTTGTCAATATTGGAAACACTTTAACAACCGTGTATGTGGTAGATGATCTAGAATGAAGTGGTTGGATTTGGTGAACATTTGCTGGATTTGAAGAAAGAGAATGATGATGGATGACCCCGACACTGGTACCAATTTGAAATGACTAAAACATGATGGCTTGTCAGTGCCAAGTGGGCTAGCAACCACTAGCGGATACACCTCTTCGTATTACCATATTGATGTTGGCTCGATCGACGCACCTTGATTTGATTTTGGGGGTGTTGGACGCGGTGGGTGGTCGTGGCTACGATGCGTTATCACCAGCCCTGCGACCCGAACTTGTAGTATACTATCTTGGGCATTGTTTCATGTGTCTTGTCATATTATGTATCCTTATTCGCGCCCACTACGATCTTGTTTTAGTATGGTACCTATAGGAGACTCCCTGGCTACCGACGTTACTGTTGTGCTACAGGACCTGCATAGACTACCTGCATAAAAAATGTTATGAGGGATTAATGTAATGCCTTGATGCTAAGAAACATATTTACTTTACTGATTAGACACTGCATATATAGCGTATCTTGTTAGTCCATGAGATGATGGTTTTGATGACAACAACCTTAGAATAGATTATAAAATAAAAATACTAACATTATAAGTTTAGATATATATGTATATGCAGGATTTAACCATGCAGGTACTAAGAATGAAGACTGTACAAAATAGAAATTCAAGATATCAAGATAAAATATCAAGATAGAAGACTCACGAGTATCGAGACTATCAAGAGTACAAGATTTTAAGGATAAGTATTTTCTATTATTAGGAATTTTTGTTAAAACTCGTAGAAAAGCACTGACATCTTAAAATCCAATTTATTCGTCGAATGGAATCCACTTTGAGCTCGTTAAAGGGATGGAACCCTAAGTAGGATGGAACCTACGAAAATCTAGTGGAACATTGTTTGTATCCGCTAATTTTTATTCAAAATGATTTTTCAAAATTATATCATGTTTTCAAAATGTTTTCAAAACTTTCCTTTTGAAAGATTAAAAACCCTCGATCCTGATTTTAAATAATTTTAGCCTAAAAAACATCTTTATTTTCAAAGTCAAATTACTCCTGATTTTAAACTATCTTTTTAAATAATATATTTAACTTTTAAATATTTATACTTTGATTTAAATATAAAATTATAGTTAAAATCTATATATATTATTCTTTATATTTACTTATGAATTTTAACTATAGTCAAGTGTATTTATAAAGTTTAAAATAGTTTTTATATAAGATAAAGGTTATTTTCAAAGAAAATCAAAAACACCAAAAAATCCTTTAGGATGTCGACTTGCCCAGCATGACCATGTCGACATGGTGACAGTTTGATTCAAAAATTCAAATTTCAAAAGAAGTGTCTATTCACCATAACTCTTCATGAATGGTCATGACTGTTGTTCTTTTTGCTATTTTCAGAAACTATGACATAAATTGGGCGCAAGTTATTTTGGATGAACTTCGTCCTAAAAATCTTGAAATGGGTGAGAATACTTTATATCATGGAATTTATATCACTTGGATTTTTAACTATTTTGGAGTGGATTTCAAAGGCGAAGAATTTGTTTCTAGAAAAGTTTTCAATCATTCCAACATTTCGCTTATAAAAATTCCATTTGTTTTTCAACCTTATGAGACACTTACCAAAAAGGAAGAGTGATTGGCTCATGAAGAAATGGAAGAAGAGGAAGTTGAAGAAAAAGAAGAAGAAGGGGATGAAATGGAAATTGAAGAAGAATAAGAAGGTGAAACGTCTTTGGAAAGTATTGAATATCCTTCCAATCCATCCAACAAAACCCTTCTCAAAAACCAAAAGATAATTGTGGAGAATCAACGGATTCTAAAACGATCTGTTAGTATAAAGTTGGATAACATTTCTTAGAAGATGAACAAGTTCTTTTCAAAAGTCAGCAAGATACTTGGACTATCTTCATCATCTTCGTCCTCTAACTAGTTTTATCTTTTCGTATCTTGTTGTATTTATTTTAGTTTGCTTTATTTCAAATGTTTATGTAGTTTGTTGTGTGCTTAATCATTGTATTGTCGAAGTATGCAATGAAATGAAATTTTCTTTTTGTTATGTACCTTATCTTATCTCTAGAATAAATGTTAGTATATTATATATATACACACACACACACACAATTATTCACAAAATCAAAATTAGTCAGAACATTGCACTAACCCATGTCGACATCCCCTATGTGACCATGTCGACATGTACTGGTCAGAAATAGCAATTGATTTTGAATTTGAAATTTGAATAACTACCACATGTCTATTCAATTCAAACGAATTTCTACACCTATATATACCTGTTTCTTCCAGAATTCTTCACTGAAATTTATTTCTTATCATCTATATCCTCCATTTTTTCCACAAATTTAACAATGACTAATCCTATTCACAATTTATCCGAAAATCTTGAAGAAACTCTTAATTCGTTCAAGAATATTCTCTCATTTATTCTACGAAACTAGAGTCATTTAGAATCAAGTCAAAAGCTGATGATAAAGGAACAAGAAAGACACTTCGATGCGATATAATGGATGATCTCCTCTCTGCACAAGGATGATAACGAAGTACATCCTCCTGTCTCTCTCACCAATGACAATGATAATTAGGATGCTATTAAGGTAGACCCAATCTTTGGAGAAGAAGGATGGGTGGAAGTTCCACGTAACGTTTGATTTTTTTTGATTTGTTTGAATGGATTTGGTTTGAATTGATAATTTGTGTGGATTGATTTCTTATTGATTTGAAGATTGGTGTGTAAAACATATATATATTGAATTAGTTACCATGCTTAGAAGTATAATTATTTCCTACTCTATATATATTCCGTTGTATAGTTTATCAATGCAGGTACTGAAGTCAAGAATGAGGGGGAGTAAGTTTTTGTTGATGACAAAGGGGGAGAAATATAAAATAGGGTAGTTAGGTATAGATTAAGGGGGAGTTGTTAATTTTAGGAGGAGTTATTAGGATAGAAATAACATTTTATAAACAAAGGTTGTCATCATCAAAAAGGGGGAGATTGTTAGTCCGTGAGATGATGGTTTTGATGACAACGACCTTAGAATAGATTATAAAATATAAATACTAACATTATAAGTTTAGATATATATATATATATATATATATATATATATATATGTATGTATGTATGTATGTATATGTATATGCAGGATTTAACCATGTAGGTACTAAGAATGAAGACTGTACAGTATAGAGATTCAAGATATCAAGATAAAATATCAAGATAGAAGACTCATGAGTATCGAGACTATCAAGAGTTCAAGATTTCAAGGTTAAGTATTTTTTATTATTAGGAATTTTTGTTAAAACTCGTAGAAAAGCACTGGCATCTTAAAATCCAATTTATTCGTGGAATGGAATCCACTTCGAGCCCGTTAAAGGGACGGAACCCTAAGTAGGATGGAACCTACGAAAAATCTAGTGGAACATTGTTTTGTATCCGCTAACTTTTATTCAAAATGATTTTTCAAAATTATATCCTATTTTCAAAATGTTTTCAAAACTTTCCTTTTAAAAGATTCAAAACTCTCGATCCTGATTTTAAATAATTGTAGCCTCAAAAACATCTTTATTTTCAAAGTCAAATTACTCCTGATTTTAAACTATCTTTTTAAATAATATATTTAACTTTTAAATATTTATACTTAGATTTAAATATAAAATTATAGTTAAAATCTATATATATTATTCTTTATATTTACTTATGAATTTTAACTATGGTCAAGTATATTTATAAGGTTTAAAATAGTTTTTATATAAGATGAAGGTTATTTTCAAAGAAAATCAAAAACACCAAAAAATCATTTGGGATGTTGACATGCCTAGCATGACCATGTCGACATGGTGACGGTTTGATTCAAAAATTCAAATTTCAAAAGAAGTGTCTATTCGCCATAACTCTTCATGAATGGTTATGGCTGTTGTTCTTCTATAAATAGGGGTCAGTTTCAACGTATTTTTAATCACTTTTTTCTGTTTTTCACTCCTCTTCTTCTACCTCTTTTCTTAATACATATTCTTATCATTACTCTGCCGAAATCAACATTGAATCATACTCGATTACTTCTAGTTCGATTCTCTATCACTATCTCTACAAGATTCTCAGTGCTATTCAGAGTTATAGACTTCTTTGTAATCTATTAAGCGAGAAAAGGTGTGATTATAGCCTTGGAAATCAATCAAAGGGGAAAAGGTGTGATTGTAGCCTTGGTAAATCAATTGGGTAAACTTGTGGCCTGGAAATCAAGTATCTCTATCCAGAGGATCGAAATTCTGGAGGGTGTACCTCGTAGCCTTGAAACCGAGGGTGTAATTGTACGATTGCTTTTGAAAGGAAATCCGTACTTGAGTTGTGGGACTGGATGTAGGGTAACTCCGAACCAGTATAAAATCCGGTGTGTTCTTTCCTTTACTGCTTTGATTTTATTTCTGTATCTGTGATTGTTTCTGTGATCATATCTGTGTCTGTATATTGCATACTTTTGTGTCTAGATTAACATAAATCGAAAAAATTTAGTAATTCTTTATTAACACTATTCACCCCCCTCTAGTGTTAATCTTATCCTTAAGATCCATAATCCGCATTTCTCACATATCTTACTACATATAGATAGTTTAACGGATCCTTAGGAGATGGAAAATCTCATAACGTTTCTTAAGTTATTGCATGCATGTTATACACTGAATAGAAGATGTGAAATTCCGTAAACATTTGTGAAGTTATTACGCTCTTATTTACTTGTTGTTGATTTAACTTACATAAGAATTTTAGTTCTAACTCGAGTGTTTTGTCTTTTCATTTTGCTCGGGTCAGCCTGAGCATTTCACTATTTGAAGACATTATTTCTAGAGGATGAAGAATGGGTTTGGTATATTATATTATTAGTATTATTCCACTACATCATTATTTATATGTTGTTATTATACTCTGGTTGTGTTGTAATAAAATCTGTGTAATCAAATATATATTGTAAACAGCTTCATGAACTGTTTATTTGATTATTATATTTTGTCATTCCGCTGCGAGATTCTATAATTTGTTTTCCCTTCTTTCTCATATTTTCTTATTTATTCTGTTGATAATCCTCCCTTTTGAATGGTTTGAGTTAGACATGTGTGGTTTACAGCCGATTTAAACCATCCAAAAAGCTAGGTCGTCACATTTAATTAAAATAAGTTATTTGACTTGAATTGAAAAATAACCAATTGGAATAAAATAATAATAACGAGAAAAATAGATAAATAAGTGATAAATGGGGTTGTTTACATATTCTAGATGGTGTCCATAAATAACGATGATTTAACAAACTTTATTGAAATTAAAGCATGGAATTTAGTAAGGTTATTATTAATAACTATAATTTTTTGATAACATGAGTGATACTTTATTCAACCGGAGCACGCTTTTTTGATTTCTCAAGGGCTCGAACCCATGACCTTTAGCATCTCTGTCTAAGCGTCACACCCTTAACCACTTGAGATAGAGGTCCTTAACAATTAAATTATATTTTAAATTGAAATTTTGTAAGCTTGTCATTGTTTATAAATTAAAACTGTACTTTTAAAAAAAGATAACATAGATTTTATTGAAAATAGTATCGTTTTGTGCAAATGACAAAAAAAATCAATTTCTACTGTATTTATGGTAGAAAATATTATTAATATTGTTTGAGAAATAAAATAGAAAGGTATTTTCTAAATAATAATAATAATAAAGAAATAATTTCCAAAACTGTTTTTGGATATAATAAATACTATTTTGAGATAAATAGAAATAAAAAAGTGTTTCGATGATTTAAAGTTAAATATGTTATTTTTGGAATAAATAATAATAAATTGGTTTTGCAAGGTATTAAAGAATTTTTAATATATAGTATTATTTCAATGTAAAATAGTAATATTATCATTTTAAAAAGCATTTTGATGAAGGTTATTATTTTTAATTTGTAATGTGATGTTAAGAAGCATTTAATGAATAGAAGTATAGAAAAGGTTTTTGATGTTATAGAATAAAGAAAATAGAAGCCATTGGAGAGAGAGAATAATTTTATTCATTTAGAGAATAGATATCTATTTACATTACATGGCCTACTTTATATAAGGACTTTAGAGGTAAGGACTGAACTTATCCCACGATGTGGGACTAAACAAAACAATGTACAAGCATATTCACTTCATAATATACATATATTATAACACTCCCCCTTGAATATGCGTCTTCAAAATCTTGAATGCTCGGATAATTTGGAAATTTCCTTTTCGAAACATGTATGATGATTGCTCCCCCTCATTATTATCTCGCTTGCATTTATCGATTCAATCGATATAAATTTGCCTCATTAAAAACCTCTATTAGAAAAACCCAGTGGGAAAAAACCTTGAACGAGGAAAAGAGTGCAACTTGTGAAATCATAAATATCATACTAAAAATGATATTTCTTATAAGAGTTTGATACTTCAAGATCAAAATAATGCCTCATTAAAACCTTACTAAGAAAAACCCAATGGGAAAAATCTTAGTGAAGGAAAAAGAGTACAATGACATATTTTATTTTCTTATTTCTTTAAATAAAGCTTGATACTTCTGGATCAAACTAATGCCTCATTAAAACCTTACTAAGTAAAACCCTATGGGAAAAGTCTTAGTGAAGGAAAAAGAGTACAATATAGTATGTCATATTTTAATAATTTACTGCATCAGATAGAGTTTGATACTTCTGGATCAATTTAACACTTTAGTAAAAACCTTACAAAGGAAAACCCGATGGGAAAAACCTTAGTCAAGGATAAAAATATAATTTAACTTAAATAACATATTTGAGATGTTATTTCTTGAAAAGACGTTTGATTCTTCTAGATCAAGATAATGCCTCATTAAAACCTTAATAAGAAAAACCCAGTGGGAAAAATCTTAAATAAGGAAAAAGAGTACATTATAGCTTATTTCAAATGTTACAGGGAGTTGATACTTCTGGATCAAGATAATACCTCGTTAAAACCTTACTAATAAAAACCCAGTGGGAAAAATCTTAGTTAAGGAAAAAGAGTGCATTATAAAATACTTATGGATGCTCCCCCTGATTTAAAATTTTCCTCTGAATTCATATTCGTTTTTCGATAACTCAAATTGGTTATAGATACTTCTGGGTCTATAAATATGAATCTCATTAATAATACAATTTATTAATAGTTTCCTTCGATACAATCAAATTTTTTAAGATTGTTTCTTCCAAATATGGTTTGCATTTTATGCATTTGTATGCTACTTTTATGAAACACACTTCATGTGCTTTCATTTTTTTTTTTTGCTTCAAATTAGTTTAGCGCATTGCAACTATACATCTTTCATGAATATTAAAAATTTCATTACAACATTACTAGAAAGCAGGAAGTAATCTACTCATCTTGATGTATCAAGATTTTCATTACAACAATACTTAGAAGAAATTTGTAATCTACACTTCATGTCTTTTTCATTCTTTATAACTACAAAAGTTATATATATTCTTCAGAAATTTGTATACTTTAATAAGTATTTGCATATCGCAACTATCACTTCAATGGATATTAAGAGTTTCATTACAACGATACTTAAAAATAGGAAGTAACCTACTCATCATGAATTATATCAAGATTTTCATTACAACAATACTTAAAAGTAGGTTGAAATTTACTCTCCTTGTTCTTTGCATTCTTTATAGCAATGAAAGTTATTTATATTCTTCAGGAATTTGTATACTTTCATTATTTAATATGATTTTAAACCATATTTATACCTTCGGGGTATATTAAGCATTTCAAGTACTTTTGGTACTTTGCGGACTACAAGTTCAGATTTCTTATTAAGGAGAATTTCATGATGGCCAATCATGTTTTTCTATAATCCAGGATCTCTAATCCATTTATAAACATAAGCGCTTTATTATTTATAAATTTATCATCGATGATTATTTCTTATCAGTTCTAGACATGATTTATTGAGATCTCTTTAGTTATCATGTTTTAGGTACCTAACCCACTTCTAGGGTTATTTGAGAATCATGTCATGGATCTCTTTCAGAGCATCCTTAAGTGTTTCTTCAAGAACACTCACCTCCTTTATTTGGCATCTTTATTACTTACTCCAAAAATATTTTGAACTGACTTTTGAACCATATTTCAAATGTGGTTTACAAATTTTGATCCTTCAGGGATTCAAATCTATATTGGAGAAAGTCTACTAGGGATATTACTGATAATTTATTCAAGTTACTTAATATTTTGCATCATTGTATATTTTAACAAATATTTAACATTGATGATCAAAATGAGCTTGTATCCCTTTTATCCTCCCCCTCAATGTTGACAAACATTGTCACATTAAATATTAATCATCTTTGGATTCTCATTTTGATCCATTATGATATTGCTACTAGCAAATACACCATACATATTAATAATAGGAGGATAATTCTTTTATTCATTGATAAGATGCATTCAATTGATATTGATTATTAGAGTTTGTTCTCATTCATTGATCTAAGCTATTGGAGGAATTTACTTATTGTGTAGATCATTTGAATACATACATGACTTCAGGTCATTCAGCATTTATGTTGATTGAATTTTAAATCACTAAATAATATCTATGCACAATCACTAAATAATAGCTTATAACAAACTTCAGGTTGTTAGCTAAATATTTACATATATGGATGTATACGTGCGTCCATGTATCACATGTATATTGTAAAATTTTCATATTCTTTCTCATTTGAATTAGTGATTTTTGGAACAAACTATTACAAGGATCAAAACTATTAATTTCTATTTATAAATCAATGTCAATGCAAACCTGTCAAAACCGCATGATAATGTTCAAAACATTTGGTTTGAAACCATATCGAACTTCTGGTTCGAACAAAATATACACACAACTTCAAGTTGTTAAGTTTTATTCCTCAATTATATCTCAAATATCAGTTTTGAACAATAATTATGATTACTTATCAAGGAGTAATTTTTAATTGCATATAGAAATTTCTACACATCTCTATTGAGAGTTCTGTAAAAAAAAATTACAGCAAAAATAATAATAGTATCTTGTAGATACTTGGAATGTTACAGATACAGATTTCCTCTTAGCTCTCAAACTTTTAGAATCTAATCTAAGCTAAATTAGGATCCTTTATAATCAAATTTATGTACACTTATTTGGTTTAATAAAATTACCAAATATATAAATAAATCTCTTCTAGAGATATGTTATCATTTTCAAATTTATAAATCTCTTCTAGAGATATATTAGTATCACCACTTCTGGAGTGAACTTTCTCTTCTAGATATATATATATATATATATATATATATATATATATATATGCACTATTTGAATGCCATATCAATATACATTGTTTATTTTATACATATTACATAATTACTACTTTTACAATAGCATAAAATATCCATGCTGGAGATTTTTGTTGTAATTGTTTTTAAAATGCATATCAAACTTTAAATACAGTGACAAAATTAGATTCACCAACTGAAAGTAAGATGCAAGAGATAAAACCACTACTTCTGGAGTGTAACATTGGTATACAATATCATTATTCTTTTTTCTTTTTTTTTGAATACATTATTGTTATTACAAAAAAAAAATTATATCATTATTCCTTGATTATATCTCTAGTATTACTAGTGAACATTAATTATGATTGTTTATTAGAAAATATATACTAACTTATAATTATATATAAACATCTCCTCTAGACAGTTCAGTAAAATAGATATATTTACAACATAAATAAGAGTATCTTCTGGACCCTTGAAATGTTATAAAAATAAGAAATTATAATGGTTGCACATACCGATTTGTTCAAGACCGTATTTATATAGCTTTAGTGAAAATTATGATACGACATATAGATTATCTCTTCAGGAGCATATCTAAAGATATTTCTTCAAGAATAGTTGTGCATATAATATTTGATTCATCGTAAGTTCTGAAAAGTAAAAGGTTACATATCACTATTTGTCTAAAGGAGCTACGGGTCCATGACAATAGACGATTGAATTTTGGATAATTTATTATCACATTTGACAATATTTTATAGGCAATTCTTTTATAGTGCTATACGATGAATAATATCACTTCTGGGGATATTTCATAAACACCGCTTCTAGAGTGGTACATATCACTTCTAAAGATACTTTATATGCATTGTTTTTTTTTTTGGATGTCATCAATAATCAATATCTTTTTCTACATAATTGACATAATTCTACAGCATCTCTTCTAGGATGTTTGGATTTTGAAATATAAAAATCATAATACATCTCTTCAAGAGTATGTATATGGATTATCTCTTCTGGAGAATATTAAAATGTACTTCTTCAAATATATAGTTTGGCAAACACACCCAAAGATTATCAAAACTTGGGTTTTACCAACTTTAAACTGATTTACTGAACTGAAATAAAATAAAATCCACATAGCAGACTTCAGGCTGCTATTATTGATCAATTCGACCATATCATTTATTACCGTACTTAGATTTTCATCATTAATGAAGTTTCCTTCATCGTCGAAGAAATGATCTAACTTCAGGTTAGCATCACTAGACAATCCTTTCACATAATTTTAGTTTAGAAGTAATTTTAATATAGAGGAATTGTATTTCCTAGTAGATTTAAAGACTTAAAACTTCAAGTTCAACCACTCATGTCTAGTGTTTAAAAGTGTGACCATATTTTGGCGGTCATAACGCTCCTTCAGGGAGTTCCATAGGTAAAGATGTTCTTTTTCAGTTAAATCACTAGACAATCTGAATATGGTTAATTCAAAAAAAAAAACAGATATAATCATATAAATTCTAAATTATTTCTAAATGAAAATATGAACATCACGGAACTTTGTTTTACTCAATGCGTGAATGAAACCGGAAATCTCATAGCAAGAGCAAAAGTGCGTGTTTCCATTAAAGGGAAACGTGTTTTATACATCGACGAATGAAAAATGAAACAAGTCAAAAATATAAGTACCATCGATTCGATATCCATTACTGGAGTCATTGGAAATTAATCTGCTTGCTTCTTCTGCAACTCAAACTTCTTTGTATTATTAAATCAGCAATAATACATATAATTATACACGCTACAAATATCAAAAATATTTCATGTAGATATTTGATAATCAACATTAATTTGGTAGAAATTTTTATATAAAATCCTTCATAACAAAGAATATCAATTAAAAATAATGAAAGATCAATGAGATCTAAAATCAATCATTATACCATATTAGGGCTGTGGATCGAAAAGAAAAGCAACAGTATATAAAATATAAAACGTTATAGATCTATAAAATTAGATCTATAATAGAATTAGATCAGAAAAATTAGATCATATTGAGATCAACATAATAACATCTAAAAATAGAATCAATTTAATAATTCTACAAATGAGATCTGAAAAATGAAGTCTACAAAGTTAGATCTATACAAATAAATAATATTAGATTCACATAATTAGATCAACATTATAAGATATACAAAATGAGATCCAGGAAAAAGAAATGAGATCAAAACAAATGTTTACAAAACGAAATTTGATCTATGAAATAGGATTAGATCCCAAGAGAAAAAAAATAGATCTCAAATGCATAAAAAAAATCTTAAGAATAAAACATCGTGCTGATAACGTGTTATAAAATAAAGAAAATAGAAGCCATTGGAGAGAGAGAATAATTTTATTCATTCAGAGAATAGATATCTATTTACATTACATGGCCTACTTTATATAAGGACTTTAGAGGTAAGGACTGAACTTATCCCACGATGTGGGACTAAACAAAACAATGTACAAGCATATTCACTTCATAATATACATATATTATAACATTTGAAGCATATTATCACTTTTGAAAGATTTTTATTGTTCCAACATACATAAATAAAGGTGGCTTTATAATAAACAATAATAAAGCGATTTTATACTTGAATGGAAAAAAAAATATTGGTTGTAAATATAATGTTTTGGGTGGATGCAATATGGGGTTAATTGTTAATTTGAATTATCATGTATGTTTAATTATGATGATGAAATCACATTAGGATGGGTATGCAATGTTATGCTGTTACTACTACTAGACGATGAGTAGTTGATTATGACTATTTGATGATTGATTTTGTGTTACTAATATTGATTGGATTAATACATATTTGATGATATTAATGTTATGTTACTTATGCTTATTAGATTAGTGCATATTTGATGATATTGATGTTGTGTTATTGTTATGAAGTGATTGGTACACACTGGATGACTTATACTTAAATTGATGGTGTATTATTATAATTGATAATTAGTGATGTATGTAAGTATATTAGTGATGTTGTTATTTTATTATTTGATGATTGGGGTTGGTATAGCATGTTGTTGATGTTTAATGATTAATATGCTATTATTATTGTTTCCCCTGATGATTGGGGTTAGTATAGCTTGTATTATTTACATTAGTTGCAATGGTTGCATGGATACTATGGTTGTAATGTACTAACAATTATTTTAATGCAGAAGAAGAGCAGGAATAGAACTACGTGAGGTTGATCCCTCCCAAAAGGGGTACAAATGCAGTTTTTTCTATTCAATAGCCTACAGTTCCCTTGTGGTCGGGGTGTATAGAAATTGGCATAGTCCTGAATAAAGTTGACCTTTTTCATTTATTATATGTATATATGTTCAATTGCAAGTCTGCATGTTGAAACAAAGGAGAGAGCAAAAGGTTTGGAATAGACCACATTTGCTGGATAGATCAGTATATCTCTTGCATCATAGTAACACAGTTGTTGTTTTAATAATTGATGTATTGAAATATGCATATTATCTAATGTATTGGACATTGAACTGTTAAAATGATATTTATATTTAAATTATGTTGTGTTGTTTTCCTTTTTATTTTTAATGTTTAGGTTCTTTCTAGTTTTATATACCCACGGTCAATTGTTTTTAATATGCTAATTTAGTCGTAAGCAAATTTCGGTGTTGTTTGTAATTGAATTTTAATGTTAAAAATAGTGGGTAGTTACATCGCCCATGATATATATTACTATTGATATTTTAAAAATAGGGTGTGTAATATAGGGTATTGCAACCTATGGACCTCAATTGCATAGATTGGTGTTTTTCTAATACAGACATTGCGAGGCCTCCCGTATGGTAATACATGCCTCTTAAGCTATACTGACATTGTTGTTTGTTCTCGTGCGTCACGTGCATGCATTAGGTTGGTTCTTTTGCATTGGATTGGTTATCATGCACTTTAATTTATTAGCCAATCTAGAATATGAATACGTTGACTCCACCTTGAACAAGTCTTTGGACCATTAGACCATAATGTAAACACGTGGAGGCTGGTTTGAATTATTTTCATTTTAAAAGGATGAGTGAACTACTGAAGTTGCATGCTGTAAGAAGAATAGTCCTCTTGCTCATGTCCAGCAACCATTTCATTACAACAAACAAACAATATTTGTTGAGAAATTTATCACACCGCTCCATATGAGTTTTTTGCGATTCTAATCATTTAAACCATATACTACTGTGATGATAGTAGCCAGTCCGCCTTTATTTTGAAGTAAGCAAGTGATATGGTGATCCATCGGTTAAAGAATAGTTGGCGCTCAAATGATTGGATTCTAGATCATACATATTCCACCTCTTCCATCAACTGAATTATTATGTATGTACCCTCAGTCCGGTTTGTATTTTTGATATAATCTATTATGATCCATTCAGTTAGTTTGTTCTATAAAAGAGCAACAGATGACACATTATCTCTGTTAATTATGTCACTTACATCCATTTTTCATGTTGTAGAGTTCATACCATATGTATTCCAGAAAAGAAAAGACATTATTGTAATGATTAAGCACTCCTAACAACTTCCTTACTTCGAGCTGAAAGTGAGACCGTCTTCTTTTTACTTATTTTATTTTTAAGTTTATCTACCATACTTTTCACTTTGGATTCATTATCACCGTTTCAGAATTTGAAGAATATTTTGTCTCTATTATGTTCATAGTTCATTTTTTCCTTCTTCTGATAACTTTCTCATGGGCATGAATTGAATTTTGGCCATCATGCCAAATTTCATGTTGTTATTACAACATCTCCAAAGTGAAGTATGAAAAATAATGGATAGTCTAAAGTAGTTAGATGACATAAACGGGGATCATAATTTGATTCCTTTTAGTGCTGTTATATTTAAGTATTTTTTTTTTCTCCCTTGATACACGTTTTGACATAATTCATAATCCTAGACTAGAATAAAGGGAATTGAATTCCTAACGAGAATATTTAGATTAATATAAGATTAGTAATAATAAAGGCCGGCTCTGCATAAATCAGCAATTTTTACTTGTTATTTCTATTTTCTTAATATTGTCAATATCTTATATCTTCTATGTACGCAAAAGCTACATTATATCACATGCATATTCACCATGCTTTTTTACTTGTGATTACAACTAAATGGGATTGGTAAGTGTGTATGTGTACATATTCACCACATTGTGATTCATATTTCTATCATATTTCATATTTAAAACCGACAGATTATTTGGTATTACATCAGTTTACACCAAAATATTTCTATCTAAAGTCTGCCATGTAATAAATCTCATAAATGATTGATATTCACATAAATAAGGAGCTATGAGAAGCAGTGCCGGCCCAAGGGAAACAGTTGCCCTAGTCGAATATACGGTAAAAAAAATGAGCTTATCAGTAAATAAACAAAATGGATGATTATGAGAATTGAACCTTGGTCAAGAACTAAGCAAACTGAAGTGAAACCACCAAGCTACACTAACAATTTGTTTAATGTTGCCCTTATTGATATTTAGATCTGTATTTTTCAAATTTTATTACAAGAATTTGATGCCCTCTTTGGCGATGTCAGAGGTGTTGCCCTAGGCGGAAGTCTCAGCAGACTACCCCTAGGGCCGGCCCTGATGAGAAGCAGCCAAGAAGGCAGAACTGTTAGCAAATATACAGTAGAAACGGCAGCAAACCATTTCAAACAGTGTTGCAGAATAATAAACGAAACGTTGATGCTGTTCTGTACACAATTGCAACAGCAGCAAAGTGTTGCAATACATATGCAATGGATAACAGGAAGATGGTGTGGGAAAAACAGATGTACCGATTAGAATGTCCGAGTCCAGCGTAGAACTGTTGGCTTGAAACGAAATTGCCCCCGCTACGGCGCTTTCGGTTGTAAAGCAATCGCTTCCCAAACTTGGAACGGACCTCTCTGCGATGCAGCGCAGCAATCACAGAGAACGATGAACTCAAGAAGAACGTAAATATGTCAGAACAGAGGAGAAAGAAGAAGAGCAGGAAGAAATAAAAAACTGTTATTTTTTTTTCGTTTTCTGTATGCCTCTATATATAGATACTGGGGAGAAGTGTCTGTTCAAACGGGTGTTGGAAAGGTTGCGACCCTTTAAACCAACAGACTCGCGCACGCGCCTGTATTTCCAAGTTCAAAAATAAACGGTTCAGCGCAGCGAGCCAGAGTGCAGCCTGGAGGCCCATTCAATCACAAGACCCCAAGAGCCCCAAGGCCCTTATCTTTGACCTATTAATATATATATATATATATATATATATATATATATATTATATTATATATGAAAGCCTTCATGCCTTCAAGCCTTCATGCCTTCATCTATTTCTTCTCCTCATTTTCTTTTGATATCACTTACCAAGCCTTAGTATATAAGGTGGGATTGGGATGTGTATTCCCCGATGTGGGATATTGTTTCCCTCACTTATTCATTTCTAACAATCCCCCACATGAATGAGTGGTTATTTAATTTGTTCTAAAATATTTCAAAACACTGATCATATCGGTGAAAGTAGCACAATGGCCTTGAACTTTTCCTAGTGTTTTATCGTTATAACTTACTGGCGAATCAGTAGACTAGATTGTCTTTGAACTGTAAGCCTTTTGTGTAAGCTGTATAAAGATAACACATGATAAGTGTTTGTTATTACTCCTTGGTTCTCTGATTGTGTTCGTTTTTTCCATGAACACCAGCTTGGTCTCATGAGTGCTTGAAGAATTTGACCTTACAATTCTTCCTGAAGCGGCGCCTTCGCACTCACGTAGGTGATTCTGTAAAGAGTATCCCGTAATACTCCACTTGGTTCTTTATAACACCACAGTATAGACATCATTAAAAGCTAAGCTTATCCTACTCTCCGACGGGTTGTGCACTGACTTATCTTAGGTATGGTTAATGTTTCTTGCAGTGCTACTAAGTTATATCATCAATTTAGTTGTCCCTTTGAACCTAGATCTTGGGATCTCCAGTCAGCTAGGTAGGGTTTCTATTGAAGAAAAAACTTTTCAGATTATAGGTCTTAAACCCATTCCCATCGATAAGGTTTGAACTTATTCTCTAGGCAAGCCTTTAGTTAGTGGATCCGCGATGTTATCTTTTGACCTTACATAGTCTATAGTGATAACTCCATTAGAGAGAAGTTGCCTTATGTTTTTATGTCTACGACGAATATGTCTAGATTTACCATTATATAGTTTACTATTAGCTCTTCCAATAGCAGATTGACTATCACAATGTATACATATTGGAGGTACTGGTTTTTCCCAATTTGGAATATCTTCCAAAAAACTTCGAAGTCAATCTGCTTCTTCTGCGGCTTTATCCAGAGCAATAAACTCGGATTCCATTGTTGACCTTGCTATGCAAGTTTGTTTGGCCGATTTCCATGAAATTGCTCCATTTCCTAATGTAAACACATATCCACTTGTGGATTTTGTGTCTTTTGACCCAGTTATCCAATTTGCATCACTATATCCTTCTATTACAGAAGGATATTTTTCATAATGCAGCATATGGTTTTGTGTATACTTTAGATATCCTAGAAATCTGATTATTGCTTTCCAGTGATGTTTACCAGGATTGCTGGTATATCTGCTAAGTTTACTTATAGCGTATGCAATATCAGGCCTAGTGCAGTTCATGACATACATAATACTTCCCAGTATACGGGAGTATTCAAGCTGATATATACCATCACCAGTGTTCTTTACCCAATTTTGGTTCATATCTACTGGTGATTTTGCAATAGTTATATTATGCTGCTTGAATCTTTCAAGTATTTTGGCAATGTAATGTGACTGAGATAACGCATATCCTTGTGATGTTTTTATAATTTTTACACCCAAGATTACATCAACCACTCCTAGGTCTTTCATGTCAAATCTAGAGGATAACATATCCTTCATATATTTTATTATGGCCTTATTATTTCCTAGGATTAACAAATCATCAACACAAAGACAAACAATGACATATCCAATATCTGTGTGTTTTATATAAACACACTTATCTGATTCATTTATTTTGAATCCATTTGATAACATAGTTTCATCTAATTTCTCGTGCCATTGTTTTGGTGCTTGTTTAAGGCCATAAAGTGATTTTACTAACTTACACACCTTATTTTCATTTCCTGGGTTTAGAAACCCTTCAGGTTGCTGCATATATATTTCTTCTTCCAGTTCACCATTTAAAAATGCAGTTTTCACATCCATTTGGTGTATTTCCAAATTCAGTATGGATGCTATTGCTATAAGCATCCTAATTGATGTGATTCTAGTTACCGGTGAGTATGTATCAAAGTAATCTAGATCTTCCTTTTGTCTAAATCCTTTTATTACAAGTCTTGCTTTATACTTGTCGATTGAGCCGTCAGCCTTTAGTTTTTTTCTGAATATCCATTTATAACCTAGTGGTTTTGATCCTTTGGGTAGATCTACTAGTTCCCATGTATGGTTTTGTAAAACAGATTCTATTTCACTGTTGACGGCCTCCTTCCAGTAAGGAGCATCGGGAGATGACATTGCTTGTTGATAAGTTAGAGGTTCATTTTCTATCATATATGCATAGAAATCCGGTCCAAAGGTTTTAGAGGTCCTTTGTCGTTTGCTCCTTCTTGGTTCCTCTATCTCTGATTCAACATTCCTTTCAAACGTGGTTTGATCAATATTATCCTCAGGAGTATCAGCATCTCTCGGTCTCTTTTGAACAATAGTTTCAATCGAGTTTTTAAGAGGAAAAACATGTTCAAAAAATCTGGCATTTCGAGACTCGATAATGGTGTTTTCATGAATGTCATCAATTTCAGATTTGTACACCAAAAATCGATATCACTACTATTATGAGCATATCCAATAAATATGCAATCTATAGTTTTGGGTCCAATTTTGACCTTTTTAGGCTTAGGTATTTCTACCTTTGCTAAGCACCCCCACACTTTTAAGTATTTGTAAGATGGAGGTCTGTTTTTCCACAGTTCATGTGGTGACTTAAAGGTCCTTTTGCGAGGTACTTTGTTCAGTATATGATTAGCTGAAAGCATTGCTTCACCCCAGAAATTGTCTGGTAATCCGAAACTAATAAGCAGAGCATTCATCATTTCCTTCAGGGTACGATTCTTACGTTCTTCTATTCCATTGGATTGAGGAGAATACGGTGCTGTTGTTTGATGGATTATACCATTTTGAGAGCAAAATTCCTCAAATGGAAATTCGTATTCTACACCTCTATCACTTTGCAAGGCTTTTATCTTTTTGTTTAGTTGATTTTCAACTTCTGCCTTATATTGTTTAAACGTTTCAAAGGCCTCATCCATGCTTATTAGTAGGTACACATAACAGTTCCTAGTGCAATCATCGATAAAGGTGATAAAATACCTTTTACCTCCGTTGGTTTGACACATCTTTAGATCACATACATCAGTATGTATTAAATCTAACGGCTCGGTATTCCTTTCAACATGATGAAAGGAAGTTCTAGTTAACTTTGCTTCAGCACATGTTTCACATTTATAGTTGTGATCTATATTAAACTTAGGTATAAAATCTAAGTTAACCATTTTTCGCAAAGTACCAAAATTCACATGGCCTAGTCTAGCATGCCATATATTAAATGACTCAGCGATATAAACAGAAGAATCCATTTTATTCATATCTTTTGGTACAACAGTCATTACATTCATCTTGAATAGACCATCACTCACATACCCTTTACCAACATACACTCCATTTTTAGACAATACAAAATTATCAGAAACAAAGACCAACTTGAAACCATTCTTCCTCAGCAATGATCCCGAAACTAAGTTCTTACGAATGTCTGGTACATGCAGAACATCATTCAAAGTGAGTTCTTTTCCAGAAGTCATTTTGAGAACCACTTTTCCTTTTCCTTCAACCTTCGACGTGGAGGAGTTTCCCATGAAGAGTTGCTCTTCTTGTGTCGCAGGCTTGTAGTTGGAAAACATCCACTTGTTGGTGCATATGTTTTTTGTGGCACCAGTGTCCACAAAACCATTCCTTCGTATTGCCAACTAAGTTGCATTCTGAGATCACGGCTGACAAGTTCATTTCTGAAACTCCATCCGAAGGCCTATCATACTCCGTAACATTGGCTTGGTCTTTCTGCTTCTTTGGTCCTCGGCACTCACTTGCCTTATGGCCTTTCTTCCCGCAATTATGGTAGTTCCCATTGAACTTCTTAGCCTTCTTTGCATTTGGATTATTTTCTCTCTTTCTTTTGTTGTTCCTGTCGGTCTCAACAACATTTGCTTTTGCCACCATGGTGTTGGTTGACTTCTTTTCAGATTTTCTGTTATCCTATTCAATTCTGAGTCGAACAACAAGATCTTCCATAGTCATTTCTTTTCGTTTTGTGCTTCAGATAGTTCTTGAAGTCCTTCCATGATGGAGGCAACTTCTCGATAGCAGCAGCAACTTGAAATGATTCGCTTAACTCCATCTTATCATCATGAATCTCATGGATGATAACCTGAAGTTCCTGAATCTGGCTGACTACTGTTTTGGTGTCGACCATCTTGAAGTCTAGGAATTTGCCGACTGTGAACTTCTTCATCCCGGCGTCTTCCGTTTTGTACTTTTTCTCAAGGGACAACCAAAGAGTCTTCGCAGTTTGGACAGTCCAGTACACATTGTACAGACTATTCTCCAAAATGTTGAGAATATAATTCTTGCAAATGAAGCTAGAACCCTTCCAGGCTGTGAGGGCCTCGACCTTGGTGGCGTCGGGCTCGAGTTCATCTACTTGTGGAGGGTCCTCTGTTAGGTATTTGGCCAGACCTAACGTAGTCAAGTAGAAGAGCATCTTTTGTTGCCAGCGCTTGAAGTCCTGGCCATTGAATTTTTCCGACGTCTCTCCATGTGAGAATGGTACAGGCTGTGTGACAAGTGGTCCTGTCGGAGCGGAGGGCAATGGCTGCTTTGTTGTCGAAGTGTTACTGTCTTGAGCCATCGTCTGAAACAATATGACTTCAATTAGTACACAGAACAGAATCACACAAAGCACAAATTTGTTTTAAGGGAACAGCGATATGACTTCAATTTCGTTTCAAGATTGTTAGCAAATATACAGTAGAAACGACAGCAAACCGTTTCAAACAGTGTTGCAGAATAATAAACAGAAACGTTGATGCTGTTCTGTACACAATTGCAACAACAGCAAAGTGTTGCAATACATATGCAATGGATAACAGGAAGATGGTGTGGGAAAACAGATGTACCGATTAGAATGTCCGAGTCCAGCGTAGAACTGTTGGCTTGAAACGAAATTGCCCCCGCTGCGGCGCTTTCGGTTGTAGAGCAATTGCTTTCCAAACCTGAAACAGACCTCTCTGCGATGCAGCGCAGCAATCACAGAGAACGATGAACTCAAGAAGAGCGTAAATATGTCAGAACAGAGGAGAAAGAAGAAGAGCAGGAAGAAATAAAAAACTGTTATTTTTTTTCGTTTTCTGTGTGCCTCTATATATAGATACTGGGGAGAAGTGTCTGTTCAAACGGGTGTTGGAAAGGTTGCGACCATTTAAATCAACAGACCCGCGCGTGCGCCCGTATTTCAAGTTCAAAAATAAATGGGTCAGCGCAGCGAGCCAGAGTACAACCTGGAGGCCCATTCAATCACAAGACCCCAAGAGCCCCAAGGCCCAAGGCCCTTATCTTTGACCTATATATATATATATATATATATATATATATATATATATATATATATGAAAGCCTTCATGCCTTCAAGCCTTCATGCATGATCCATTCCTTCTCCTCATTTTCTTTTGATATCACTTACCAAGCCTTAGTATATAAGGTGGGATTGGGATGTGTATTCCCCGATGTGGTATATTGTTTCCCTCACTTATTCATTTCTAACAAGAACTATAAATGATTTATCTTAGGGAGTAGATTTAACTCCTTAGACGGTCAGGAATGGGCTGTCGCATTTATGGGTGCATCGGTTGATTTGAAAGGCTATAGTCGATAGTCTAAACCTTTGACTTTCGGCCATAGGTTATCATGTTAATGGGTGCAATATTGATCCAACAGCTCGTAGCTGATCATGTAAATCTTAGATGGTCGGCTACAGGCTATCAGGTTAACGAGAGCACATGACCCATGCTTTTGAACTTTATCTTATCTTTGGCCATGTGGATCAGACGCCGGTAGGACACCTACCCATTTTTTAACATTAGATTAAAGATAAGGTGTAGTTCAGCAGACGGGTCCGATGCACCCGACCAACAACCTATAGCAGACCACAAAACATTTGGAGTCAAATCTGCTATATACAGAGGCAAGATGAGCACAAAAGAAGTTGATGAGCAGATGATCAAGGTGCAAAATAAAAACTCTTCTTACTTTGTTGAATGTATAAACTCATGTTTTTTTCTTTACGTTGAATGTAAATCAGTAGTTATGTTATTTACACGTTTGTTGAATGTATGATTTGTATATATTTTGTTTTATACAAATTTTTTGAATGTGCAATTTGTATACATTTTACACAAGTTTGACGATATTATAAGGTCAAGATGAAGACGAAATGACTCAAAAACTTGAAAGCACACTTAGAAGGAATAGAGAGGCAGCTGGAAGAAATTTAAAAGGAATTAGGACTAAGTAAATGACTCGGTACATAGTCATTTATCTTGGTGAAGAATTGTTTTTCTCACCTCATTCCTCCTCTAAACTCCATATATCTCATATACTACTCCAACCATTTGTGGACAAGTAGTTTTCCTAGAGTTTGGAGCTAGGGAGCTAACTTGGTAAAGAGTCATTTGGGTCAGTGAAGAGTCATTTAACTCAGTGAAGAGTTGTTTTCTTACCTCATTCCTCCTTCTAAACTCCATATATCTCATTTACTACTTCAACCACTTGTGAACAAGTGGTTTTCCCAGAGTTTAGAGCTATGTAGATAACTCGGTGAAAAGTTGTTTTCGCACCTCATTCCTCATTCCAAACTTCATATATCTCATGTACTACCCCCAAACACTTGTGGAAAAGTGGTTTTTCTAGAGTTTGGAGCAAAGGAGATAACTCAGTGAAGAGTCATTTAACTCGGTGAAGGGTTGTATTCTCACCTTATTCCTCCTCCCAAACTCCATATATCTCATATACTACTCCAACCACTCGTGGACAGGTGGTTTTTCGAAGTTTGGATGAGCAATTCTGATGTAGCACGTTACACTAAGTCGCAAATCTTAGGTCGAGAGCGACCTAACCACTTACGATCTAACGAGATAGATCGATCAAAGAAGGAGGATACGGCGTACCAGGCTTTAGGTCGTAGACGCGTGCTTTAAGTCGCCAGCGACCTAGCGGGTTACGGCCTAGTGAGATACAAGGGGAGGATGAAGCGAGTTATGCAGAGATTGATGATCCAGCGACCTATGATAAGTCGCCGAGCGACCTAACGAGCTATGCATTACATGATAAGCACAATCAACCTAAGCCGCATTAGGTCGTGCATTCACTTAAGTCGCTCGTTTGGAAGTAGGTCGCTCGCGGCCTAACGACTTTTATCATATTATACCGTAAGTCTTTAGGTTGCTTTCGAGTTATGTCGTCCAGAGCTTGAGTCACTCACCTGATGCAGAATTCTTAGGTCGCTGAAGCTTGGGCCGCATGGATTTCTTGAGTCGCTGAGTCTTTAGGTCGTTATGGTTGTAACTCGTGTTGTATATGTGTTAACTCGTATGATGTTTTTCTTTAGATCGTTCACTGTTATGTCTTAGGGCGTCTGTAATTGTTAAGTCGCGTATTGTAATAAGTTGTATGAGCCTAGGTCATTATATGTTGAGTCGCGTACTATTAGGTCGTTAGCGACCTATGTTAGGTCGGTGAAAACTGTGCTGTGTGAGTTGTAAATCTCTATAAATAGAGGGGTGATGGTCATTTGTAAGTTGGTTGATTTTGAATAAAACTTTGTTTGAGTGCTTTGTGCCTCTTTGAAATTGGAAGTTGAGCGTTGTCTCCTTTCTCCATTTTCGGTTATTCGAGTGCGCTCGAATCAACGTATTTGAAGCCGATTCATGGAATCTCGTGCGCGAGATCAACATAGAAGAATCGTAGATCTTTTAACACGGTATCGTGCACGATCAACGTGTTGGAGATAGCTAGAATCTGGTATCTCTTGAGATCAACGGATTTGGGTATTTGGGTATTTTCAATCCATCGATTCAACTTTTCACCATTTCATCCATTTTGATATATCTGCTGCGTCAGTTTGGTATCAAGCTAGACTTAGCCAATCATAGCTAAGCCGAGCCTATTGGGATAAGTGTTGACGTGTTGAAGTTTGAGCCTAGTTGAACTTTTGGATCAAGGCCGAAAGTCAAAGCAAGTGCAGGCCGAGAGCAAGTTGATCAAGCTAAGTATTGAAGTGTGTGTTTGAAGATTCTACAATGCCACTGAGAAGAGCTAATCGTCATTAAAATGTTGAAGATTTGTATAAAAGAGAAGATGCTGAACAAATGGAACAACGAATTAGCAATAAATTCAATGAGAAGTTGGATGAGGGAATTGGTAGATTGGAGAAATTGATGATCGATATGAATCAAAGTCAACGGAGAAGATCACCAATCTCGAACCATAGAAGAAATAGAGTTTCGCCATCGGTTACGGAAGCGAGGAGGATGTCACCACAATCCCATCGAGATCAAAGAGAATCATCAGTTTCAACGAGAAGAGAACATCATGAGTATCGAGGTGAAGAGAGAAGAACCTATCATGGATTTGAAAATGAGCCATATCGTGATGATGAAAGACATAGTAGAAGAGATATGCGTGGTCAAAGAGATGTTCATGGTCGAGATCGATATCGAAGTACCTTTGATTATGATGAGGACGGTGATAGATACAGTGTTCATTATCGAGATCGAGACCAAGTACGAAATCCATATCGGGAGGTAGAAGATGATGGTAAATGGGAGTCAGGGATGAAGACTGAAATTCCAGAATTCAAAGGAGGAATGATTGCGAAAGAGTTTCTGGATTGGTTATCAAATGTTGAAGAAATTTTTGATTTTAAGGAAGTACCCGAGCATCGTAGAGTTAAGTTGGTTGCTACACACTTGAGGGGTAGAGCTATGGCACGGTGGCAGCAAACTAAACTTACACGGGAAAGAATGGGAAAGTCAAAGATTGAGTCATGGGAGAAGATGAAGAAATTGATGAAGGCTACTTTCTTGCCTTATAATTATCAGTCTCTTATGCATCAACGCTTACAAAATTTGAGACAGGGAACGAAGTCGGTGAATGATTATGCAGATGAATTTTATTAATTGATTGCAAGGAATGATATCATGGAGACAAAGGAACAGTTACAGCTAGATTTGTTGGAGGACTGAGAATGCAAATTCAGGATATGGTGAATATGTTTAATTCAAGATCCGTTGCTGAAGCACACAGAAGGCGCTGGCTTGGGAGAAGCAAGGCAGAAGAGGAGGTGGTGTGTTTACAAATTCCAACAATCAAGTGAAAGGGGCTAGTAGCAATATGAATGTTTCCAAGGCTGTTACTAAACCAGTTGTCAATGAAGTTGCTAAGACCAAGGTCAACAACAATTTCAAGTGCTATAACTGTCAGGAGTTTGGTCGCAAGAGCAATGAATGTCCGAAGCCGAAGAAGCGAGTGATGGTTGCTGAGGTTGAGGATGAGGATGCAGAAGTAGAATGTTCTAATTCACCACAAGCTGAGGAGGAAGAAGAATTGTCATGAGACGAAGGTTGTAATTTGATGATGAGGAGGTCATGTTTGACACCAAAGCAAGAGGATGAGACTAGTTGGTTGAGGAGTAATATCTTTCAGTCGACGTGCACTATTCTGGGGAAGGTTCTCAAGTTTGTTATCGATGCAGGAAGCTGTGATAATATTATCTCTTCAGAAGCTGTAAAAAAGTTGGCGTTAAAGACAGAAAAGCATCCCAAACCTTACAAGTTGGCTTGGTTGAGGAAAGGTGGAGAAGTGAAGGTTGGTCGAAGAGTTCGTGTAACTTTCTCTATTGGAAAGAAGTACAAAGATGATATCTGGTGTGATGTTGTGGATATGGACGTATTTCATTTACTGTTGGGGAGACCATGGCAGCACGATAGAGCTGTGCAACATGATGGGAGGACTAATTGCTATAGTTTCATGTTCGAGGGTACCAAAATCACTTTAGTTCCTAAAAGAGACAACAAGAAGAAAGCAAATTGGAGGAGATCGAAGAACTAAAGACTATGCTATCTTTGAAGGAGTTTGTCAAGGAAGTGGAGGATGAGCCTGAAGTGTTTTTGTTGATCGGACGTGAAAGTAGTGAGGAGGTTGAAGTTCCAAAGGAAATCAAACCAGTGTTGGAGGAAATTGAAGATGTGTTTCCTGAAGAGTTGCCAAAAGAATTACCCCCCTTGAGGGACATACAACATCAAATTGATCTTGTTCCGAGAGCTGTGTTACCACATAGACCACATTACAGGATGAGTCCAAAGGAACACGAGGAGTTGAGAAGGCAGGTGGAAGAGTTGCTTGAACAAGGGCGCGTACAGGAAAGTTTAAGTCCTTGTGCATTACCGGCCTTGTTAGTGCCAAAGAAAGATGGAACGTGGAGGATGTGTACCGATAGTTGGGCACTGAACAAGATTACTGTGAGGTACAGATTTCCAATGCCTAGATTGGATGATTTGTTAGACTAGTTGAATGGAGCTGCTATATTTTCAAAGATTGATCTGAAAAGTGGGTACCATCAAATTCGAATTCGACCAGGGGATGAATGGAAAACAACGTTCAAGACACGGGAGGGGTTGTATGAATGGCTGGTTATGCCGTTTGGTCTTTCGAATGCACCTAGTACGTTTATGCGGGTGATGAATCAGGTCTTTAGACCATTTATTGGGAAGTTCGTGGTGGTGTATTTTGATAATATACTGATATACAGTGGAAGCCCAAAAGAACACTTGCATCATTTGAGAGAAGTGTTGATGATACTGCGATAGGAACAATTTTATGCTGCAACGAAGAAATGCGTGTTCATGACGCATAGTGTTTTATTTTTGGGATATGTTGTATCTGAAGGAGGTATACAGGTGGATCAGAATAAAGTTGAAGCAATCAGAAATTGGCCACAACCCAGGACGATAACAGAAGTGAGAAGTTTTCATGGGCTAGCATCATTCTATCGAAGATTTATTCCACATTTCAGTAGCGTGATGGCACCAGTTACTGATTGTATGAAGGGGAAGCAATTTTCATGGTCAGAGGAAGCAGGATTTGCTTTTGAACGAATCAACGAACTTTTGACGACAGCACCAATTCTAGTTTTGCCAGACTTTCAGTTGTTGTTTGAGCTACATACTGATGCATCTAAGGTTGGAATTGGAGGGGTGTTAAGTCAGAGGGGCCGTCCTATTGCTTATTTTAGTGAGAAGCTTTCGGGAGACAAGAAGAGATATAATACTTATGATGTAGAATTTTATGCTGTTGTGCAAGCTGTGAAGCATTAGAGACACTATTTGTTCTGTAAAGAATTTGTTTTATATACTGATCATGAAGCGTTGAAGCATTTGCAAGGGCATGACAAGATTGCAGCTAGGCATGCCTCGTGGATTGCATACTTACAACAGTTTACATTTGTTGTGAAACACAAATCGGGAGTTACAAACCGTGTGGCAGATGCATTGAGTAGAAGGAATCATTTGTTGACTACGATGAGGGTTGAAGTGACAGAGTTTGATGTATTGCCAGAGTTATTTGTTGATGATCCTTACTTTGCCAAGGTTGTAGATGAAGTCAATAAGGGGTAGACGGATGAATTTGTGTTGGTGGATGGTTTTCTTTTCAAGGGAAATCAATTATGTATACCAGATTGCAGTTTGCGAATGAAAATTTTGAAAGAATTGCATGAAGAAGGTCATGTGGGAAGAGGTCGTACTTTTCAGTTGATTTCTCAATCATATTTTTGGCATTCCATGAGAAAAGAAGTTGAAAGATTTGTGGAGAGATGTCACATATGTCAAGTTTCCAAAGGGACAGCTACGAATGCAGGATTGTATATACCATTGCCTGTGCCTACCAGACCATGGGTTGATATCAGCATGGTTTTCGTTTTGGGTTTTCCAAGAACTCAACGTGGAAATGATTCCATATATGTGGTGGTAGATAGATTTTCGAAGATGGCACATTTCATAGCTTGTAAAAAGACTGCCGACGCAGTCCATGTTGCTCAATTGTTCTTTAAAGAGGTTTATTGACTACATGGGCTACCTGAGACCATTGTTTCTGATCGGGACACTGGATTTCTGAGTCATTTTTGGTTGAGTCTGTGGAAGATGGTTGGGACTAAGCTAAACTTTAGTAGCGCCTATCATCCACAAAACAGATGGGAAAACGGAGGTGGTTAACGGATCGTTGGGAAACTTGTTGAGATGTCTTGTGAAAGATAATTTGAAAAGCTGGGATATGAATTTATGTCAAGCGGAATTTGCACATAACCACATTGTTAATCGAAGCACTGGATTCAGTCCATTTCAAGTAGTATATTCAGCAATTCCGAAGGGATCGTTGGATTTGTCGATAGTTCCATCTTAGAAAGGAGTTGTTAAACGAGTTTGTGATTTTGTGAATGAGCTGCAGGAGTGTCACAGAACTGTTCATGAACGATTGCTTGCATCGAATGAGAAGTATAAACAAATGGCGAATAAGAAGCGAAGGAGTGTAGACTTCAAAGAAGGTGATTTGGTTTATGCAGTGTTGATGAAAGATCGCTTTCCAGTTGGAACTTACAACAAGTTGAAAGCTCGAAAATTTGGTCCAGTGGAAATCTTGAAGAAGATCAATGATAATGCATATCAATTAAGGTTGCCAGATCATATTCACACTGCAGAAGTTTTCAACGTTAAATATTTGATTCCGCATCATGGGGATGAGCTTGTTGAAGGAGAGGAAGGTATAAATTCGAGGATGAATTCTTTGCAACCGGGGGAGGATGATGTAGCACGTTACACTAAGTCGCAAATCTTAGGTCGAGAGCGACCTAACCACTTATGATCTAACGAGATAGATCGAGCAATGAAGGAGGATACGGCGTACCAGGCTTTAGGTCGTAGGTCGCGTGCTTTAAGTCGCCAGCGACCTAGCAGGTTATGGCCTAGTGAGATACAAGGGGAGGATGAAGCGAGTTATGCAGAGATTGATGATCCAGCGACCTATGATAAGTCGCTGAGCGACCTAACGAGCTATGCATTACATGATAAGCGCAACCAACCTGAGCTGCATTAGGTCGCGCATTCACTTAAGTCGCTCGTTTGGAAGTAGGTCTCTTGCGACCTAACGACTTTTGTCATCTTATACCGCAAGTCTTTAGGTCGCTTTCGAGTTATGTCATCCAGATCTTGAGTCGCTCACCTGATGCAGAATTCTTAGGTTGCTGAAGCTTGGGCCGCATGGATTTCTTGAGTCGCTGTGTCTTTAGGTCGTTATGGTTGTAACTCGTGTTGTATATGTGTTAACTCGTATGATGTTTTTCTTTAGATCGTTCACTGTTATGTCTTAGGGCGTCTATAATTGTTAAGTCGCGTATTTTAATAAGTTGTATGAGCCTAGGTCGTTATGTGTTGAGTCGCGTACTGTTAGGTCGTTAGCGACCTATGTTAGGTCGGTGAAAACTGTGCTGTGTGAGTTGTAAATCTCCATAAATAGAGGGGTGATGGTCATTTGTAAGTTGGTTGATTTTGAATAAAACTTTGTTTGAGTGCTTTGTGCCTCTTTGAAATTGGAAGTTGAGCGTTGTCTCCTTTCTCCATTTTCGGTTATTCGAGTGCGCTCGAATCAACGGATTTGAAGCCGATTCACGGAATCTCATGCGCGAGATCAACATAGAAGAATCGTAGATCTTTTAACACGGTATCGTGCGCGATCAACGTGTTGGAGATAGCTAGAATCCGATATCTCTTGAGATCAACGGATTTGGGCATTTGGGTATTTTCAATCCATCGATTCAACTTTTCACCGTTTCATCCATTTTGATATATCCGCTGCGTCAAATTCCAAGGATTAATGAGAAGAAAGCAGGATAATACACGCGTTATCTGGAAGACCACTAGAATAAACTTAAAGTCAATGGAAAAGAGCTTGGAACACATTGATTAGAAGGTAGAAGAGCAAAACAAGTGAAATAGTTCGACTAACAACAAGAAAATAGATCGATACCTTGTCATTTAGGTCAGTACCGAATCATTTTTTTGGGTCATGGGCCCTCGTACTCACTTGTATAACATCGGGTTATCTTCTGGACTTCAGTGCAAGTAGGCTCGACCCCATACCTCTATTTCTCTATAAATACAAGCGTAAGTGCAACTAAATGGGGACCATTTTTCCTGAACTCTGGATCTTCACTCTGCTGCTCTTCTTCGTCTCCTACCGCCCTCATAATAGTCACTTAGGCAGCTACTCTTGGTAGTTCTATGCCATAGAACCTGTCAAACCTAGGAAATTTATCTAGGATTACTTGAGTTATCCATAAAAGGGATGTGCTTTACGACCTAGTAATATGCAAGTGGGGGCTCTTCGTTAAATGATGAACTGCTTCATCTAGAGAAACCTCACTTGTTATGGTTTAGGGATAGGCTTAGCCGCTTGCAACCATATTGTTGCGCTTGGCGTATATTGTGCAATGTTGCTTATTCTAATGAAATTGCCTTTATGTATTTCTTTACATTTACTTATGTGATCGATTGTTTTATCCTTTGTGGTACACAACCTGATGTTCCATCAACATCTAACCCATTCCAGCTAACGTCTTTGTGGCTTGTGATGATATTGGTGGTGGGTTTGAAGCCACCGACAACAAAATCCTCAATTTGGACTTGGAAAAGGGTCGGATGGAACTCTATGAATTAACGAACAAATTGAATAAGGCTAAACAAGCCTTAGTTAGGCAATATGATTGTATGACCAAGTAGCGCTCAAATTTGAATACTGCAAATGAGAAGATAAAGGATCTAAAAGAGTTATTAAAAATGCAGAGGGATTATGTCAGGTTGCTTATGAGGCTGACAATAAGAGGATTGCAAAAACCATTGAAAAGCTATCCGAGAGAGCAGTTCATCGGCTAGCTGAAGAGGATAAATCATCTTCTGGTATGGTCTTTCCCGACAATTTTGCAGGTGCAGTTCCAAAAGATGCTCCAAGCATGAATAGGGAGGTAGCACTTCGGTGGAAAAAGGAAATTATAGCTTATTACCAAAAGAAGGTTGATGAGTTGGAGATTGCTTATGAAAAAAGGTTAGTGGGTTCTAGGAAGGAAGTAAAGGTTAATAGTCGCTCAACCACCTACAAACTATTTGGTACGCTTGCAAAGAAGACCAAAAGTACCAGTGTGGAAATTTTGGATGATTTGGAGTGAGTGTGGCGTGTCACCATTAAATGGATTCACAAACTCAAGGACCAAACTCTCAAATCTAATTCCCTTGAGCAATCTCTTGCTATGACCTCCTCACGTTCGCATTCTTTGGCAATCAACGGTCCTACAGCAATGTAGTCGGAGTTGGCAGAAAAATATAAGCAAGAGAAAGTTAAACGTGTTATGGTCAACATTGCTTTGAAGCGTGTAGTTGATGTGTTCAGGCATTTCATGCCGAAGTTGGATCTAAATTTCATGTACAGCCGACCTGACAATGTTTTAAGGAGGAAAATCTTGGCCATCATTGGTTCGGTGCAAACAATGGTCCAAAGCTCCCCGTTGTAGGAGTGCCTCAGCATTACTCGGTTATCATAACTGAGATTTTCCAATCTCAAGCCGTTCCTCCATACCATAAGCGAAAAAGATTATGATAAACGACAGGTTGGACTCTATTAAGGTGTTTTCTTAGTGTATGTACCTAACATCATGTGATAATTTATGATAGAAATTTGTAATTACATTATAAGATAGATGCGTACCTTTTTTTAGGTTTGTGCATACTTTGTATGAGTTGTCTTTTTTCTTCTTATAGTTAGATCTTCATGCCATTTTTATTATCATCCTTGGTTCTAAATGTATATTATTTTTCTAATTCTGCAATTGGCCTGATCTATACCACTTGGGTGTAGACATTTCATATTATGACTGTAATGTTAGGTCACATATTTACAATCTTTTTATTTCATGTGCATGATTTTAATATTGGTTTGGGCAGTCTAATATCCCTACATCCAGTGAAGTCTTAGCTGAAAAGCCAAGCTATGGAGTAACAGCTTTCGATATAACTTTGTAAGAAAAATGAGGTTAACAAGCCAACTTTTATACCAGTATAGGCCATCCAGTATCTCTACATCTATTTTAGTATTTTATTAGCTTTGTATAATCACAATTTGGTACATTATGTTTTATTACAAGCAAAGAAATGTCAAACAAAATATGGCCAGAGGTGCTCTAAGTTCCATGTCCTTGAGATCAAATTCCAAATAGGTCTAAAGAGATGATACATGCTGTTTGAGAGTGTCTCTGCAATCACTAAAGGTCCATCCCAATTCGGTCCAAGCGCACCTTTTGCTATATCCTATGTTAGCTATTAATTTTTTTGAGACTAGATCTCCCTTGTGGAATTTCCTTTCTTTGAGTCTCGAGCTATATGTTCTAGCCATCCTCTGCCTATAAACTATGGATATGATTGCTGCCTCATCTCTTCTTTCCTATATGAAGTCCAATGCAGTTTCTTTTAGGAGTGAATTCTGTCCTGCCACATATGATAAATGCCACTGCGAGGGTACATCCACCTCTACTGATAACATGGCCTCGTACACATATGTTAAGAAAATAGGGTATGCCTAGTGAGAGATCTAGTGAATGTTCTATATGCCTATAATATTGCAGGCAACTCCTCCACCCATTTTCCTTTGGCATAATAAGCCTTTTCTTTAGCAACTTCTTTATTATTCTGTATGCTACTTCGACCTGTCCATTAGCTTGTAGGTGAGCCATCAAGGATAAACTTTTGAAGATGCCATTTTTGTCACATAGATCAGAGAACTCCTTGCTCTTGAACCGCATTCCATTATCAGAGATTATCTTATAGGGGAATCCAAATCTAGTGATAATATTTCTGGCAAGAAAAGTCACATCTTCTTAAAAGTTATGGTTGCTATGGGCTCGACTTCTACCCATTTTTTGCAATAATCTACGAGCACTATTACGAACCTTTCACCTCCTTTTGACATCAGAAGTAGTCCTATCAAATCGATTACCCACATATTGAGTGGCCCAAGGCTGGTCATAGAGATGAGTTTGTGCGATGACCACCTCAAGGTACTAGCAAACACTGGCATATGCCACATTTTCAGAAAAACTCCTACACGTCGGCTAGTTCGGTTGGTCAAAAATACCATTGTCTTAATATCTTCTTGGCTAACTTAGTCCCCCCAAATAACCTCTATAGTATTTGATAGAGTAAGAGGTATGCCCTAAGGATGATTATGTAAATTTATTACATATATCTAACTAGATAACCAATCTTGTTTGAAGTAAAAGGTGTTTTCTTTCTATTGTATACTTGATATAATAAATTATATTAAGTAATTAATTTGATTCAAAGTATATTTGATTGATAATCCATAAATGGTGTGTTTTTGATAATAGTTACAGGATGTTGTAACCATAAGTAATTTACCACAATGAAATTAAACATGTTATTTTAAATATTCCTATTCAAGATGCATTGAGATTGGATATCGATACATTCTTTAAGACTAGAGTATGTAACGCTCTCCAAATGTTATGCAATGTATTACTCATGACTGCTGGAGGGAACAAGGTGTTATGTACTTATAGTTATTAGATAACTATGGAATGACTCATTCGATAGTTTTCTGTTGGTTAATATAACTAAGGTCAAACAGAAAATATCCATATAAGAATTACACAGTTCTCTTGACTTAATAATACTGTTGATCTTTAATATGGAAACTCTACTTTAGTTATAGTTAAATTATGGTACATCATCCATCAAACAACTATATTTGGGTCAAGTGGAAGCATTGGAAGTGAACACAATTTAAGAGAGGATTCATCTCCTCAGTTATTATGAAGTTAGTATCATGGTCAACTAAAGCCAACTCAAAGTCAAAGTCTCTAACTAGAGCAGTTTGGCTAATAGTAATTATTATTATTAAACCAAGGGCTTTGTGTTTGGACTATAATGTTGAATATGGATGATATTGGAATTTTGACCATTACCAAATTCCATAAGTCCAAAGTGATACAGTTTTGATAAAGGAAGTAGATGATTGTCATTATCGGGTAAGGATTAAGTAAGTAAAACCAGATTTTACCTAAAAGAATGTAAGCGACAAATTCAGCCAAAATTTCATACAACTAGCTAAGGTGACATGTGAACGTTAATAGTCGAATTGTTCAATATTAATCGCTGGTTGAATTTACACATTTGAGTCGCACAACCATAATGATGAATACTATGAATAAAACACACGATTTGATTAATTTATATCATTGTAAATTAATTAATATTTTCGAAATATTGATATTAAATTTTATTTTATTTTTTTATATACCATTAGCATTTAATAAAGTACATACATAAAATTATAAACACATGTATCGATATATGATATCAATAGATTGTTTAAATTAGATAAATGAAATTAATGCTAAGTAGGTTTGGGATTAATTGAGTCCCAATATTCCTCCATGTTTGGCCAGTCACATAAGGGAGAGAGAGAAGGATAAGTTTTCCAAAGAATTAAAAAAGAAAAAACAATAATATAAAGAAGGAAAAATGTCTCTCTTTAATTGGCATTTATTGTCTTCTTTATTTCATTCTTTTTATAAAATTTTTGTCTATTCATTGCTTTCTTTAGCTTTTCAGTTTTGCCTTCCTCTCTAATCGATGAAAATATGAGAGCTTTTATGGCTTAAAATATTCCCAAAATCAAATACATTTCAAATCTTTTCATTAAAGGCGGTTTCCTCTCTTGATCCTTACCAAATCTGAAGGCTGATTTTTGAATCTAGAAGCTCTGATCCATTGTCTATGGTGTGATTTATTGGCTAAATCCAAAGGTAGTTTTCTTATTAAAATTCACTATGTATTTGTATGATTGATATAATCAAATTATCTATGATCCACCTCGTATTTTTAATTATTCATCTTGCCACATGTAAATTAAATTTCCCCTATGTCTATTTTGATTTAAACACTTTTATTGTATTGTTTTGATCTAGACCTATGTTTGTTCATCATCTCCCTTTAATGTAAGTTCATGATAAATTGATTTGTTTTGAATCCCATATTACTTTTGATAACTTGTCATTATTCTCTGTATTGTTTAAAGTTGTAAATTCTTATTCAAAATTTGCATATGCCTACTTTGTTCAAATTATTTTATTTTATTTTAGAAATTTGTCAAGTTGAAAGCAAATTTGAATGAGTTTTTTTATATAATATAATTACACAATATTTACATATTTAATGAAATGAATGATATATGTTAAATATCTACTATTTTGAAATTAATCTTAACTTTCATATTGTAGACAGTTGAATATAATTATTTCGATCCTTGTTTAAAAAAATTGACTTAAGGTTAGTGAATGGACTTTAATGCAAATTCAAGTTCTTTGTAGTTTTCTATATTTAAAGTCTCATGTAAATCTAAAGTATTTTTTCATTCCTAAATTAGAAGTTTAATGAAAATTGTTAACTTTAAAATTAAAACTTACTTGTATAAATGTATATATACATATATCATATGTTACGATATTTGTATGTGTATACACACACACATGTTATTTTGATCTAACCTATTGAATTGTAATAATCATGTATATGGAAATATACATATTTAATTTAACTTAAATTTGTAAGAAGGCTTTGTGCAATATGTAACTTTTTGTTGTCAGATCTTTCATTAATTGAAATCATTCCCATTAATGGTGATTTTAGGTTTCAAATTATTTAAAACAACCAATAGGTTTTCGCTTATATATATATATGTGTGTGTGTGTGTGCATGTGTGTGTGTGTCTATAATTATTATGGATGTATGCATTTATTTCGTTAATAAAAAACCTGGACAATAAGGGCACGTGTAAATTTGGTTAATAAGTTATAAATGTCATTTAACATATTAATTATTACAATGAAAAAGGGAGAGAAATGGAAGGTTTATCACTCTCTTCATATATCGCCATATCTTCTATTTAGTAATTGCATCGGGTAAGAAAGGAAAACAAAATGTTTCCCTCTCTAAATTCATTTATACATGTATCATTTACATATATGTACACCACTTATATATTGCATTTACACTTCACACAAGTGAATGTATTTGATACATTCATTATAATGCTTATAAGTTTAAAATATATTTAAATCTCCATTTTAACAATCTGAATCAATAAGATTTCATTTAAAATTTTATTAGATTAGATCTAATATACATTTAGACTTCATAGGCCCAATAATGATCCAAAATGGTATGAAAAAACTAAAATTCGTCCATTTCTTCCACTACGGACTAGCTCACTTCCAACAATGGTATCATAGCCCAATATCTTATACGATATAATTAGTCATGTTAGGACTAACTAATTAAGCTAGCACACTTAGTACGGTGTCTAAAAAGGTAATGTCTAGAATTGGAATTGGGTAATCAAGTACCTTGTCATATGTTGTCATCTATCTAGCCTAAAAGGTGAAATAAGCTCAAAGGTTGCCCCTAATAGAGAAGGTCCAATTTAAATTGGACCTTGGACTAATTTTCAAAATTATTTTGAAAACTAAAGTAAGATTTTAAATTTAAAAGTCCAATTTAATACGATAAATGTTTGTCACAAAAGTTATAATATAATATAAGTTTTCAAAATGTTTAAAAAGATAATACAATTTCAAAGTGCTTGAAAATTTAAAATTTAATATTAATTTTCAAAATTAATTTATTAATAAGATTGATAAAATAAATCAATAAAGAAGTTAACTATATATATGCATGTATTATATATGTATATATGTGTGTTATATTTTCTTAAAATGTTTAAGATAGTATAAATATATATATGTGTGTATATAAAATGACTTCCAAATTAATGTAATTTTATTAAAAGTGTTTAATTAAATGGATATATTAAAGACATATATATATATATATATATATGATATAGATGTATTACTATAATGGTTATAGTATATACTATAAAGGTTATAGTATACATGTCCATTATAAATGTTATTCAGGAATAATAATATAAAGTTAATTAAAGGTTGATTGATTAAAATTAATTAATATAATGTTAGGCATAAAATTATTATATAAGTTAATGAACTATAAAAGTTATATAACAATTAAACCCATATAATATGAATATATAAACCAAAGGTGGAACATTAAAAAATCCTAAATAGATTCAAGGAATAAATACATACGAAGCGTGCATTTACCGTGATTCCCGATGTGTCCGACGCTTGAATACTGGGTATTTCAATAAAAATATATTATTACATAAGTCGATATCACTCAATTAATATATTGAAAATTATGAACCTTTAATATAATTGTTGTCCTCTAACATTTATGTATGATAAATTACTTGCATACTCTCTGTTTATTGAGCAAACTCAAGCTAGAGATGTTTGTGTAGTATTATTAATATATTGACTAGACAAGGTGAGGTAGCTATATGTCTTTGTTGAGAAAACTCACGGTACACATACCATACTTAGGCAGTCACGAAATGAAAGGTATGAGTGGATAATTTCTTTTGATTTGTTGAGCAAACTCAAGGTCGAAATGATATTAGGACAATGGACCATAGGTTAGGTGTAACGACCTGGATTTTTAGCTATCTGTTATTAGAATAATTAACTAATTTTAAATATAGAAATATTTATTTTTTTAAGTCGGATAATTTTGTTTTTCTAATATTGAGAATATCTAAATATATAGATTTTGAAAGCTATACTAAATTTTCAAGCGCTAACTATTGAATATGATAAATATATATATATATATATATATATGTATGTATGTATGTATGTATGTATGTATGCATATATTCTTCACCATTTCAAACTTATGATAATATATATGTATGTATGTATGTATATGTATAAAAGCTTCATCATGGCAAAACATCAAATCAAGCATACAATAAATCAAATCAAGCCATAATAAATCAAACCAACCCTTGAAAAATCAAATCAAGGATAAAATCAAGCACACAAAGGTTTAAAACAAAATTAAAAAATAAAATAGAAGAAAATACTGATGATGAAGCCTAAGTCTATCGGCTACCCACTTATGCATGCTAGCCTCTTTCTTGTTTTATTGCCCCTTCCATTCACTTATAAATATGTTTATTCCTTCAAGTAAAAAAAAGAAAACAAATGAAATCTGTTGTTAAAACAAAAATAAGTAAAGTGTTCAAAGAGCTTGGAGGCAAAAGATAAGCAGTGTTCATCTATTTTTACAGTGAGTAAAACACCTATTTTTTCTTCACTGGTTAACGTATATAAGTATATATCAGTGAATATGGATGAATAGGTTGAGGGAGAGAGAGAACCTGATATAACAGTGAGTGGGTCTAATTTGGTTGGGTTTCGAATGTCAAAATTTGATCAATGGATTATACGGTTGTGTTCGTGGTGGAAAATTTTGATTTTTAAGAAGGGTTTGAAGATTTTTAATGGTGTGTGGTAGGAGAAATTGGGAGTCGATGTAAATTAGGGTTTCATTGAATAAAGGTGACGTAGTTGATTTCAAGGCAAGGCATTTGGCGTGGAGGCTGCTCGGTTGATGACACATCGAGGAGAAATGGCATGGCGATTTTTAGTGAACTGGTAGGCGATTCGAGGTCGACTTAGGGTTTGAGTGTGGTTTGTTTTGGTCTCGGATTTGTTAGCAATGGCGGAGAGGAGAGGGACGTAGAGAAGTGAGCATGTGGGGAAAAGGTTGAGGAGATGATGGCGAAGCTTTGGGCGGAATATGGTGGTCGTAGTTGGCGAGGCGAGGTGTTTAAATGGGTTCGGTTCGTTCCAGGTTTGGGATTAGGGCTTGGATCTTTAAATTGAAGCATGGCTGCGTGTTTCAAGTAGGTATATGAGGGGCGGAGGTCGTGGGCGACTTGCGGGGTAGGTCGAAGCATGATTTGAAGGTCGGTGGTTATGTACACATGCACAGAGTCGTGCAGGTTTGGGTCAGCTCAAATGGAAAAGAAGGGAGAAGGAAAAACTGGAAAGAAGGTGAAAGGGTAGGAGAATGGGCCGGGTTGGATTTTTATTAGGCTGGGCAAATTTTAAAAAGTAAATTAAATTTATTTTTATACTAAATAATCTATAAAAATGAATTAACTATTTCTCCTTCGTTTTGAATCCAATCGATGCACAGATTTTTGCATCGAGTTCCTATCAATGAATGTTTCATCTGAAATAACGTTGTCAAGTTCCTACAATGTAAAATTTAACGATTTATAACAATTAAAAATGAACAAATAAGTCATTTCTTATTTGATTAATTACATGTTAGTTAATCAATTAATTAAAAATAGACGATTAAGAATAAATAAATTATTAAATTTCTTTGATTGACGAGGAATCAGGATTCAAAATATAACTTGACACGTTTAATTGAAACCATTCCCGTTCTGATTTATAAATTGATTTAATATTGATTATAAATCGTCCACTGTATTTAATAATCTATGCTTTGATTTTTACTTAGATATTGATTTCAATTATCTTTTGTCTGTGCCATTAAGTAGCCAAATAAATGCTGTTGAGTTAAATTGAATTGAATATGGTAAATTGGACATTAGTTTAGCGGAAATAAATTATTTTTCCGCTAATTAAACTAATTGGACCCTATTTAGCAGAATAAATCACCGTTCTGCTATTGTTAATTTGATAAGTTAAATTTAGACATTTATTTACCCCTTCTGCTATTACCTTAGTGTGGATACTTAATTACATTCTAATTGTATTGGATAAGTATTGTATTAACAATTTCTTGTTAATTATGGATTTAATTTGCATATATGATGTTATGTGAATACCTGGAGTATAACTTTGATAGTTAATAGAATCAATGGTGACTTGATTAAGTTCCACTGAAGTTGCTAAGCCTCTTTCCAAAATTGATTTTTGAATCAAAGTTATTTACAGAATAATTATTATTTATTTATCAAATTGGATTAGCAGTAAGCAGCCCTTACATCGAAGATCACATGAAGATAATACTGCCATATAAATATGATATGGGAAATTTCCCCCAAGGGTTAGTGACAAACAGCCTAACGTTCCATCTTCTAATTTATTATCATTTCATATCTTCACTTCGAATGCATATATTGGTTCAAAGTGGTTTTCAGATAAGAATCTCCCATATCTGGTCCCAGTTCCTTCGAACCGATCATTGATAACAGATGTTAAGTATAAGGGTGATTATCATTTCAATTATCAATATCTTTTATCAAATAAAAAATCACTTTTAGAGACATAAATTTTTAAATCATATACTTTTCCAGTATATACGGAATCATTAAACCTCTCTTTCACTTTGGAAATACCAAATCAAAATCATCTCTCATAAATCACATTTCAAAACCTTATTGAGTAAAAAGGGTCGATATAAATTATACTAATTCTACTCAATATCAATTTTTGTATTCAACCTTTACTATCCATCAAATAATAGTGGAATCTCCTTGTAAATTCACATGGATAGTACGAGTTCCCTCCTCAGAATTTAATACCAAGTATAATAAGATGATTTCCACACAATCTAAGTTGTATTAAGTTGGAAATTTGAATCATTTATCCTTCTTGTTTCTGACATTGCGACCTTATCTATCCCTCGCCCAGGAAAGTGGTCAACTGAGCCAAGGCACCGGTTGCTTTTGAACATCTCCTTAGTTTAATCACCCTATTTATAGATCTCACGTATAGAAAAATCCAGTCTACTCGTTGGCTTTTAAAGCCAAGATTAAATCATTTATTTATAACAGCTTTTCTTTTAACCATTTATTTAAACTCCGTTAAAAGTAATTTTAAACTTCCAAATCATCTTTAAAATACATAATTATTTATTTGAAAATGTTCCTAAAATATTTGGTAATAATAATCCAGTTAAAAGCATTATTTGCAAAAGTTACTAGAAAGTGCTACGAAAAAATACTGCAAATAATGTTTTTATGGCTTCTTTGATAAAAACAACTTTTCTATTAATTGAAATTTCATTTTTATAACTCAAATCTCTTTTAAAACATTTTAGTATATTTATAGAAATTATTTCATATTTTTAAAGAATTAAAAATATCCATTTTAAAGAATTTTCCTTTTTGGTTTCCGAACTGTCAAACTACAACTATTTTGAAAATTTATTTTGCTCATTTTCCAAAATCTACTAAATAAAATATTGATTTTCTTATTTTTGAAAGCTATGATTACAAGGATTCGGAAAATTCTTGTTCCAAAGAATTTCGACTCCGATTCTATCATATAAATGGATCCAAACTATTACGGCACAAAATTGCGAATTGCCGTTAGTGATTATAAACAATTTAAAGAGGTTTAATCATCTAATAACACTTCTATAATTCATTTTGGAAAGTGATTTCCATTGTGTAATTTCGGCGTTTATTAAACATGAATTGTTTACACATCTAAACAACCACATTTTTCATAACCAAAACATGATGATCAAAATATAACAACCAATCATAAATAAGGATAGAAAAACTTATTATATCATCCAATATATCATACACACACACACACACACACACATTTATATATATAGTTTCATACCTTTACTGGTTTCTAACTTTACAAAAATTTGCTATAGCTTCACTATAATTGCACTGGAGCCTATAGAATCGACCCTTAGACCTTAGGAAGGGCATGACCCAAGCTAGAAGAGGTGAAGCTCTCAGCAAATTTTGGAAGATGGGGTGTCCATGAGTTTTGAAAGTGCAAAGAAGGTGTTTGACTTGGTTTTGAAGGTGGATTGACATGGTATATACATGTGTATATATTTTAATTTATTTTGGAATATTTTTCCATTGCTTTGCTACATTTTTTGTATGAACGAGAATCCATTAATGAGCTTCAATAAGAGGAAAAAGAAGAAGAGAATTGTGTGAATAAATGTGTGAATGGGTGCTTGGTATTTATAGGCAAAAGTTTGCAAAAAAATATCATGATATTTTCCTACCATCACATCTCAACTTTCTACCAGCTTCTCCCAATCATTTCACACGCCACTCCCCTCCACATCATCACCATTTCACATGCATGCATCACCCCCTATGTGCATTGACTTTAAGAATGCTTAAGTAGTAAGAAAATGAAAATATCTTAGATATTTTTTTAATATATATATATATATAAGTGTATATGTATATATGTGCACGTATATGTTAGGGTGTACATGTGCATGTTACATATATGCACAAGACACATAAACAAGGTCGCAATAACTTTGAACAACTTCCGTTCGTTAAACTGTTGAAAATCAGAAAGCCGATTCCGTATCACATTTTCACTTATAAATTAATTTACATAATAATGTAAATAAAATTCAAAAAATAGTTTCCTATCATTATTAATTAATTAAAACAATCTTATTTGAATTATAAATCCATATAAATTAATATTAAACAATTGTTTACAAAAAGTGTTATAATATTGGTAACGCGATATCAATTCCTAGTATTTTCAAGTTAAATATATATATATCTTTATAAAACTATTATAAATGACTTATTATCACTACATAACTAATTAAAATGAATTATAATCATTTTAAAACAATTATTTGAATAATTATAATAATTATTAAATAATTAAATCTCAATTTAAATTCATAAATCAATTATTAAATATGATGCCATCATTGATGATGTCATAATCATAAATACAATTTATTTCCCATAAATAAAATAAACAATTTTATTTCATATTCTTGTTTACAAGGATAAATGAGTGTATGTATTTAGTTCGGTGCATGATTTTTGATGATTATAGAGTTGTTTATCGATAAAACGGTTTTTGGTCATTTTATTGATATTTTTCCAAAGTATATATTTTTGTAAATATTTATTAAAAATAAGATTTTCATTATTATTTATTGTTCAAAATCATAATTTATGTTAAAAATTAGATTTGAATATTTAAAAATAAATATAATTTATCAAATTTATAAATTTGTGGGTCGTTATAGTTTCTCTCTCTTCATATGTTGCTATATCTTTTATTTATCAATTGCATAGGATAAGAAAGGAGAAAAAAGGTTCCATTCTCTAAATTCATTTATACATGTATCATTAACACATATATACACCACATATATATTGCGTTTACACTTGACACAAATGAAAGTATTTGACATATTCATTATTATACTTATAAGTTTAAGTTATATTTAAATCTCCATTTCAATAGTTTAAACCAAATAAGATTTCATTTGAAATTTTATTATATTAGATCTAATATACATTTAGACTTCATAGGCCCAAAAATAATCTAAAATGGTAATTTTTTTGAAATTCACCCATTTCTTCTATTGTGGGCTAGACCAGTTCCAACTGCATCCTTCATGAACTTCTCTTCGAACTCATACTCTTCCTTTGTTATGCATCTTAGATAGGGATTCTAATAACCTCTCTTGTAAAGTATTTGATTGAAGAATGGAAAGCAAGGAGCCAAATATTTGGTTTTTCTTGCTGCATTTCTATCTACTGGCAAGGTTCCTTATAGTAGTAAGAGTCAGATGGGAGTCATCTAGGATTCCATTTCTTCTTAGTTTATCATTAGTGGGGTGTGATCACTTTGTGTTCCATCTACTTCTCCTTGATCCGCATTCTCCCGGCGCTTTGCTTGCTAGGCTTGTGTTAGCACTAAATCTGTTGCACTTTACAAATACTTAGTCCAGTTAAGTGTCCTACAGGGACTGCTTTCGTTTCTTTCACAACCTTTGTACTCACTAGCCTTGCCAGGGAATCTGCTGCAGAATTTTCCTCCTTAGGGATTTTCTCTATGTCAAACTCTTCGAATTAGACTAGAAAACTTATGACAATTCCATATATTTGAGAAGAGTGGGTTCCTTGTTTTGTAACCTCACTGTACCTGATTCACACAAGGTACGAATCATTAAGACTTTTATTGTAAGTGCTTTCATTACCTATTCCATTTTCAATCCAAGAACGAGTGCTTCATATTCTGCAATCTTATTTGTGGCTTTAAATTCTAACCGGACCGCCTTACATAGTTTTAACTTGTCAAGGGTAATGAGCACATATCCTATTCATGCCCCTTGCTCATTTAAAGCCCCTTCTACATAAAGTTTCCATATCTACGTGGGTCCTCAGTTTCATCGCTCGACTACATTGTTGGAACGGTGCAATCCATAATGAAATCTACTAAGGTTTGACCTTTGATAGCATTGCGTGAGTAGTAGAAAATGTCATACTGACTCAGCTTGATGTCCTATTTTAGAAAACGACCCAATGCTTTGGGATTTTTCAGCATCTTCTTTAATGGTTCATCTATTAGCATTTTGATGGGATGTGCCTGAAAATATGGCCACAGCTTTTGGGTTGTAAGAAGCAAATTATAAGCAAGCTTCTCTTTAGTGGAGCAGTTTAGTCCAGCTCCGTTCAAGCGCTTACTGGTAACGTACATTGGTTTTTCCATACCGGTCTCTTCTCGAACTAGTGTTGCACTTATAGCCTGGTTATTTATATCTAAGTACACAAACACATCTTCATCTAATATCGGATTTGAAAGTATAGGCAGGTTGGCTTAGTGGTCTTTTAATACCTCAAAAGCTACTTTGCACTCTTTCGTCCGCTCAAAATTCCTTCCCATTTTGATTTGATCAAAGAAAGGAATGCATATATGCATGGCCTTAGAAATAAATCTGCTTAAAGATGATACTTCCCCATTCAAACTTATTATGTCTTTTGGCTTTTTTGGGATCTCTATCTTTCTAACAGCTTCAATCTTTTTCGTACTGACTACTAACCTTCCGGCACTTACAATATATTCCAAAAACTTGCCCGAATAGATTACAAAGTTACATTTCAAAGGATTCAACTTCATCATGTACTACCTTAAGATGGTAAAGGTTTCCTCTAATTCTCGTACACGGGGTCAAAGCAGTTTTAGACTTAGCCAACGTGTCATCAAAGTAAACATCAACATTCCTACCAATTTGGTCTTTGAACATCATGTTAACTAACCTTTGATATGTTTCCCCTATGTTCTTTAATCCGAACAGCATCACCCAATAATAATACGGCACGTTATTAATGACAAAGCTCGTATGTTCTTGATTCATTCGAATATGGCTATTTGAATATATCTGGTGTGTGCATCCATGAATGTTAGCAACTAACGCCGGCGGGTCACATCGACTAACAGATCTATTTTTGGTAATGGAAAGCTATCTTTTAGGTAGGCTTTGTTGAATTTTGTGAAGTCTGTGTAAGTTCTCCACGTTCCAATGGACTTTTTTCACCAGAATTGGATTTTCTATCCACTTTGGGTAGTGCACTTTTTGAATGAATCCACTTTCTTTTAATTTCTTGATTTCTTCATAAAGAACACTATACCTCTCCCGGTCTAAGGTGCGTTGCTTTTATCTAAATAGGTGTGCATTGGGATCTATATTTAGAGCATGATGGATTATTGTAGGGTCAATGCCTTTCATATTCGAATAGGCCCAAGTGAATACATGATGGGATTTCTTCAGGAAACTAAGTACTTCGGCATGCAGTTCAGCACTTAGATTTTTGTTCGATATTTATGATTTTGGTTGAGTCTGAAAGATCTACTTGAACGTCCTTCAAATCATCTATTGTCTCTAAGTCCTTAGTTTTCATTCCTAAACGAAAGTCCACTTCGTCTACAATTCCTTGGTATTTCGGACTTTTCCTTTTTGGAATGACCAAGTATCCGATGGAAACTATGTGAAAACAGAATTGTATTCATCTGTTACAATTACGTGCGAATAATCATTTTAGCTTTTCTTGTAGACACTATGGTTAATATATGACCTATTTCAGCATCTTCCTTGGAATTTAGTTCTGATGCAGTTTATTTAACTATCTCATTTTCATTTTTATTTGAATCAAAGGACACAAAAGTATAATTTCGAACAATTTTATTGCAAGGATTCAAGGTTACATTTCATAATTCGCTAGCTAATAATTGCCCTCCCCTTTGGAATAACCTGGATTTTAGACATCGGACATTGGGCCATTAATTGATTTTAATTATTGGATTATAAATTTTTATTACCCGAATAAATAAATTTTCTGATAAATAAAATACCTGAATCTGTATATTGATTAAAAATTGTATTCAGATTTAAAATAAATTTTTTGGATATGATAAATACTATAGAAATATGTATATAAAATCCACCATTCAAACTTAAGATAAAATATCCATTAATGTATACATATAAATATATACAAGCTTTATGATGATGAAATATATATATATATATATATATATATGTAAATCTAGATATATATGGTTATAAAAATATAGTGTATGAAAATAAATATGTATGTATATGTATATATGTGAATATATATATATATATGGTAACCTAAGTAAAAGTATATGTATATATGTTATATAAAATAGAGTATAGGTATTTTGGCAAAATATATGTGTGTGGGTAAGTTTGAAAACAATCGCATATGTGAATATATGTAAAGCATGTGTGTATTTAAAATGTGTGCGGATATACATGGTAGGATAATGTAAATTTAAACTTATAAATCTATATAAAATTGAAAGTGTATATTTAAAAACAAAAGGAAAACATCATGATGACAAGCATTTAATTCTAGCATACAAAACATAAGATCAAGTCTCATAAAAGATCAAATTCATTCAGAAATCAAATCAGGTCAAAACATTGCTCAAATCAAATCAAAATAAAAGAAAAAAAATCTTCAAATTGTGAAGCCTGTAACAAGCTTCAGCCATGTCATTCTCTTTATATATACCTACATATCACTGCCTTGTTTATACCATTCGAAAACATTCACGAAAAAAATGTAATAATAATAATAAAACAAAAGAGAAGATCAAAACCAAGCAAGCAAGTAGCAGTTCATCTTTTAAAGATAGTGAGTACATCACATACATTTTCAACTTGTTATATATACATACAATTGTGCCTATGAATGAATTATGATCTAGGCTATATGTTTGCATGTTTGCTGGGTACATATGTGTATGAATAAGAGTTAGACATGAAGAAGTTTCACTTACAGAAAAGAAAAATATACTCTGTTCATAGTTTTAGTCAAAGGATAGTTAAACAACCATTTCAAAAATAAATATCTCTTATCCTTTTAGATTTATGCTTCGATTCCAAGAAAAAGTAGTTTGTTTTTTTAGTGTAGATCAACTTAAAATTTATTTCATTTGATATCATGAGCCATAGAGGAAGAAAGGACTATATTACGGTAAATAACTCCAGTTGGGTTGAAATCCGGATATCATGATTGTATGGTTTGATTATATGACCTTGTTAATTGTTTAAAATCATGAATTTTAGGCTTTGTTTGGTGATTTTTAATGTTGTACAGAGGAAGGAATGTCAAGTTGAATGATATTAGGCATTTGATCGAATTCCGATGGTGGGTCAATGTCGTGGTTTGTAACGACCCGCCCTTCTCGACCCTCGAAAATCAACACACATATGCCACTGTGTAATATGCCATCGATCAAGTGCAGGAAAAGACAGATTGCTGAGGGAAAGAAGAAGGAGGTAGAAGAAGAAATAGAAAACAATATCAAAATCTCACAATCGTAGCGGAACAATATATAATAGATAATAACTGAGCTTTATACAAAAGAAACTATATCTGTTTTATACATTACATCAACAGCATACAAAACAATCAATAGCAAAATATTGGGCAGTTGTATTAACTTGTCCTCACAAAAACTGATTATGCAGCAAACCATACACAACAGATAATACATCAAATACGTGTGATACGCCTCGCCATCCAGCTCGTCTCCTGAGCTCCACAACATCATATCCTGTATTCTATAATACTCGGTCTGACTCGAGCATTATAGTAAAATAACACCCGAGTCAGTCTGGAAAACCAATGTGAGAAAACACACTCTATTGGATTATTAAAGTTATCAAAATCCTTTTGAAATCAAAGCTATCTCGTAAGACCACGTCAAAAATAAACATGCCAGCTTTTTGCCTTATGATAACCAAAACATTTCTTATCAAATCCTCTGATATTATAGTAGTATCTATATACAAATACTTATTCAAATAGCCGAAATTGTTACACTCATTAAATTCCAACATAATAGGTATACAAACAAGTCCGAAGGCACATATTGGAGATTGGGTTTCCATCAATGGCAGAGCTATTAGGGTACCGTCCGTCACAGTACCTAGTCTAGATCAGAGTACCGAGGATCCCTCCGAACCCCTGCTACACAAGACCAGAGCTCCCTCTTACTAGATAGTCCGAACAAGATCACCCAGCGGTTTGGTTAAGCAACCGCCCACACAGCCAAATAAAAAAGGACATCTAGACAGGGATGACCTTACCCTAATTGGTTGCTAGCCACTTAGCCTTATTGCACCTCCCTTGTTTTAACCATTCCCGGTTGATGAGGCTCGAAGCTATGCATTACCTTTTTAGAACGCATCTCACTTAGAAAGTTCATCATCCTCCTGACGATGTTCTGATAGCATTCATCTATACAAGTCCGTTCACGGTCTGAATGGAACCGAAGGCACTATTCCTACTACATCCATTTTTGAATCACCCTCAGGATTAGTAGCGATTAGCCCTTGCACTTCACTGCTCCATCTTTGACTCAAAGCACTTGTCTTCCTTACCAAAACGTTCAAACCAGATCAAAGTGGTTTTTGGAAAATTAATCTCGGTCTCCTTGAAACAATCAGCGCATTGGAAAATATTGATAGTCGGTTATTTAACTATCATATAACATCCACAAACAACTATCAGGCCTTAACAATTTCCCAAATTATTTATTTCAAAATATCTTCGTAAGATACTTTTCTACACTTCAACCCTTTGAAAATAGTTTTCAAATCACATTTTTTCTCGCGGAATAAATATCCACCCAATTGTTTTATTTCCACTGAAAATCATCAAGTCTTAATTATTTAGGTTTTTAAATAATTTCAATCACTTTATCCAAATATATATACTTTAGAACACTTAAAATAAAAACTATTTAAAAAACTTTATTTAAAATACTAGTTATGAAATGTTATAATAATTTCTCATGTAAAAATTAAGCCAAAACTAATTTTAAAATAAACTATTAGATAGAGTATAAATTTAATAATCATCTTTTGAACCAAATACTAGTTAAACCTTTAAATAAGCACTTCTATAATTAACCTAATAAATATTTACTTAAAATGTTAAAATGATTAAATAACTTTTTTTCCAAAAACATTCTATTTTTATATAACTTTAACTTCCAACTTATATATATATATATATATATATATATATATATTTCCTTTGAAAATATACTTGGTTTTACAAGGAAATACACTTCCATTTCAGTATAACCCATAAAATTCTGTTTGCTCGATTTATCCCAATTTAATTTACGTCTCAATCCCGCAAAATTTCTTTCAACGCTTTAAAAATAAAACCACATTTTATTTTTAAAACAAATTATCATCTCGTTATAATCACTTTCAAAAATATATACTTAAATTATTTACATCAAGGCTACTAAAATTACGTAAATCAAAATAATACTTAAGAAATTTTATAGGAGTTTTTGAGTAAAACTTAAACCAAAATTTCCTTTTAAAATAAAGTTATTATATCAAATATTTATGTTAAATTTCCTTTTTAAAAATCAAAATACTAATTTACCTTTAAAAATAATTAACTACCTTAATTAACTTAAATATATATTTACTTTTCTCTTAAAAATAACTAAAGTAATCAATTTTCCAAAACATTCTAAAAAATCATTTTTATACTTCTATTTTATACTTTAAAATCTTTTCTTTGAAAATATACTTTCCAACAAATAAAATCACCTTTTATTTTTAAAATGAATTGCACCTTTTCTTATAAATTCCACCGGAATCTATACTTTTAAATTTAGCTGCTGATAAATATTCCACTTCATTTATAAACCAATTTACAAATTTCCATTTCTCATTTTCCTTTTAATCACAGTTTCCAAAACATTAAATAGATTTCAAACCGATTTCCTAGTTTTAAATTCCCTTTAAAATTTATTACTCGATCTATCCAATTCCCAATAATTATTTACTTAAGAATTTTCTTTTCATTTCCTTAAAAAAAGAATCCAAATTATATATATATTTCCATTTATCAGAATACTTATATATATTCAGCCAAGCATAGCGTTCAATAATTTCAATCCCAATATAATCAATATACTCTATCACAGATAATCAAATAAATCACATCGCTGAATGTAAAATAAATTCAACGTTTTGAGGAATCCAGTTGGAGCCCTCCAACCTATTTCCCTGCATCCATAGATATTAGCACAATATAAAATACTAATCGCACTTCGAGGGGGATATCGCGGTATAAAGGGTCATCCGCTATTATGCGCGGCGCATAGGGTCTTATCCGCTATATAATGTGGGAAATCGATCACTCCAATATATATATACACTATTATATATAATATCACATCTAGTCAATTCAATCAATCAACCAATAGTTTAAATTTAACTATTTAAATTTGAATAGTAATCCAAATGAGTGAGATTAACTCACCTTTGACTTTGTTTGCAACCTATTTCCATCTCGCCTTGTTTTCTTCACGATTTAAGACCTTGTATAAACATTATATGGTTATAAATATTTGAAATAAATCGAACAATCAATTACCCTTTAATAAATTATTTTAAGTAAATAAAATAATTGAACAAGTTAATTAACAGGTTAATCACGTAATTCATTATCTTAAATATAAATTGGTAAGTTTAAAATGTGTATATTAATTTCCTTTCGAAACTATATATATATATATATATATATATATATATATATATATATATATCTTAATTACTCAAATAAATATACTAATTAACAATAAAGTTAACTATTTTCCATACATATATTATAAACATTACCTTACTATCTATATATATACATGCATAGCTGATTCAACATTTTTTTAAATAAAACCAAAATTGCTTTGAAATCGATAATATTTAAAACTCACGGTTTTCACAAATTTTTTTTAAAAAATATACGTTAGTATACCTTACAGCGAACACTCCTTCTCGAGCTTCCCCCGGCATCGCGACTGACCACAGCACCACCTCTTCCACTCAACCCACGCAAGACCCCACTTCCGAGCACAAACATCCACGAACGCACGACCGCTATCGATGCTGCCTCTAGAAATCACGCCATGATCGACAACATCCACCCACCTAGTCATAGCCTCCAATCGCGAGGCCACCCTACAGGCCCGTCGCGACATCATCGCATCCATCCCAAACGCACGCACTCACCCCCTTAGTTCCGCCTAAACGATTTCGAATCAAAATCAATCCTCGATTTTACACAAGAATTCATGTTGTCTGAATCGACTTCGAGCAATCAGTGGAAGGGAAAAAGAAATGGGTTTTACTGCGAAGTGGATTTCGTTATTTTATAATTCGAATCGAACAGCAATGGAGAGGGAAAATAGGATCGATTTCGAGGAGGTGGTTTCGAAAACGCGGTATTAAAATGATATGGATCACTGAAAAATATATGTCTCTCTAATCTTGCTCGGCCATTCATTTTTATATTTTATTTTAGAGATGCCACGTGTTAATAGGGGTACATGTGTTTAAAAAGGCAAGATATGTGTTGAATCACAAGCTACAGTGATTTGTTTTTGACTGGTCACAATATACAATTTTAATTTGAATTTGAATTCAAACGTCTCGAAATCGAGCTAAAAATCCCGACCTCCTATCAAGGCATGCCGCTAGGTGTCTATAATGTTATACCCATATTCCGTACGAAAAGGAAAAGGTTTCAAGTCCTAATTCGATCGTATGGAGAAGATAGCTTTTTGGACCCAGTTATTATATTAAGTTTTCGATATAGATTTCAACGCGTTTACATATCATATGGCCATACGACAACTCCAAACATTATGAAATTTGAAATCCAATAATAATACATTATTACCGATACAATGGAACTGGTTTCATCGAATTCCGAGACTGTGCCTCAGAAGGCTATTTTCAAATATCAGTTTAAACGACCTATTTTTCAAACTAAACAAATCACCTTAAAATTCAATTTTAACATTTCTATTATTTTTAGTATTATCAATATAAATTTTATAAGCCTTTGAAATATTTTTAACAAGCTTTAAATTCCACTCAATACTTTACCCAATTTCCACTTATTAAATTCAATAATTTAATTATCCAATAAACAGCGATATTTGAAATTCAAGTTAGAATTTAAATTTTCAATATTTAAAATTAATTAAATATTCTAATTTCAAATATCCAAAATTTTGGGTTGTCGCATTCCTCCTCCCTTAAATGAATTTCGTCCTCGAAATTACTAGTTAAGAGGAATGGTCCAATATCCATTTATTATTTTCCAAAACCAAACAATCGTTCCAACGACTCCCTAAACAATATTTTTGTTAAGAATACTAACACCCTTACTAATTTTCCAAACTCATTCATAGGTTCCAATTAATGTTATTTACTTAATAATTCAAATTACAGTTTAAAACCAAAATTTAAACTATCAAACTTTTCTCAAAATTTTCCGACTCCCTAAATTTTCGAAAAATTTCGCTAGCACCTCCTTTGCATGGCTAGCTCGAAACAACTACAAAATGACTCTACGGGACCTCAAATTTCAAAAGAAAACAAAATGCCAAGTGGCTAGATCAGAAAATCATCAAATTTCATATATCAATTTAAATACATACCTTTTGTCTGGCAATTCAAATTTATCTTTTGAAATCAAAATCATCAATTTCCTTTTTGCTTTTAAATACCTGTATACTTCTTAGCAATAATAATCAATCACAGAACTCAAAATCATTTTACATATTTCTTTCATTCAAGCAGGTACGATGTACATATATCACCCATACGCAATATTAAATCCGATTGCTCACTCGATCATACAATTTCACTTCCGAACTAGTATCGTCCACCCGATTTCCAAGTGCGGACTCAGATCTGGTTTCTTACTTAGAAACTTTCATTCTCTGTGCATAGCCATACACTATGATAGTGAATTTCTAGAATCAATCAAAAATCCATTTCCAGGGTTCGCCGTCGAAAATCGAGTGAAAAATCTCAACTCAGATCGATATAATATCTCAAAATTCTGTGCTCGAATCTGAATCAAATCACTATGCGAATAAAATAATATGTGTACATCCTATGTATTTATCTCAATTGATTATCAGCTATATCAATTTACTTTTTATTCACAATTACTTTGATTCCATCACTTATTCAAAATTTATTATTTCACATGCCTCTATTAAATCTTCATTTCAAATTTTAACCTAGTACCTTTCCCTTACCAAATTTTACTTGAGAATTTCATTATCCATTTCTTAAGTTCAATATTTTACACACTTAAAGATTTATCTCTAGTTTACTACTAAAGCTTTCACATTTACTTTCTTTTAACTTAAATTTTCAATTCCATTCTGAATTTAGTTTATCTTCAATTCTTAATTTATTTCCAAGTCAAATTTAAATATTGAATTCTATTCACCTTATCTCAATCCATATTTAATTAACAATTTCTTTAATTAGTTTCACTTACTAATTTATTTTAAATCTAAATGTATTTTATTTCCAAACCCTTATTATTCTTAGTCCACTTCGAATTAATTCTACCACTTTACTTACTTAACCCAATCCAAATTGAGCTCTAATATTTAGCTTAAATTCCATTTACTTACAATTCAAATTAGTTTGTTTCATCCCTACATTAATCCTAATGAATTTTTGTTCCAAGGACCCCTTTACTTAGTCTTTTTATATTATTATTTTAAATTCACCTTTATTTTCCTTGATTCAGTTACACTTCAATTAATTCAAATTTATAACTTCTATAAGTTTCCCATCTTATTTACTTTCCATTTGCTAACTTCTTTTAATTTACTCCATTTAATTGGCACATTCTAACTTATTTCGTTTTCTTACTTACTTCAAATTTTTAATTCTTATTCAGGTTAAAATTTTCTATTCTAGAATATTTCAAATTTTACTAGTTATCAAATCCATTTATATTTCCATAAACATTTTAAATAAGATTCCAAAGTGTTTTAAACAATCACACAACATTCCAAAATTATTTTTGAAATCAATTATATCCAAAATCAAACTATTTCAAAATCAAACCTAATTTCGCAAACAATCCCAATTCAAAAGATTCAGATAGCAATTCCTCCTTTGGAAACTCGAAAATGAACACCGATGATGTCGCAATCATCATCGAAATTATTTTACAGTGACCGAAAAGAGTTCAATGCTTTTATCTCTTTAAAACCCTTCAAATATTTTGATCGCAAATCCCACCAGATTTCAAATCCAATTCAAAAATATTTTCGAAATAATATCACTATAATTTCTTCAAAACCTTTGAAAATCATTTTCAAACTCAAAGAAATTTAATTTCCAAAATTTTGAATTCCAAATCCTTTCAATCTATATTCAAATATTACTCAGAAATTTTTTATTTCATTTTCAATTATAAATCACATTTATAATCCCCATTTATAAACTCCATTTTGTTATATAAGTTGATTTTTTAAATTTGGTTAAAATTTCAATTTTTGTTCACTTTTCACGTAACCATGATAATAATTTAATATTACCACTTCCTGACAACCAAGCTACCATAAATAGCTTTAATAATTTATGGAAATTATTTCTTTCATATATAAAAATAATTTGGGCAAAATTATTTCATTTACCCCATTTAAAACAACATTATGTCGAATTGTTCTATTCAAGTGTTTAGAGATTCCTATCAATAACTTTAATTACTCATATTGACCAGAATCCACAAACTACCCAACAAACCAATGAACACAGTATAAATCATTATTTATATTCACTAACAAATACGCACTCATATTTATTAATACACTCAAACTCATTTTTAGAGTTCTATTGACTCTCTTTTTTAATGAGTAATCCCCACAACCCGCCCTTCTCAAAAATCGACACACGTATGCCACTGTATAATATGCCGACGATCGAGTGCCGGAAAAGACAGATTGCAAAGGGAAAGAAGAAGGAGGTAGACGAAGAAATAAAAAACAATATCAGAATCTCACAATCGCAACGGAACAATATATAATAGATAATAACTAAGATTTATACAAAAGAAACTATATCTGTTTTATACATCACATCAACAGCGTACAACACAATCAATAGTAAAATACTGGACAGTTGTATTAACTTGACCTCACAAAAACTAATTATGCAGCAAACCATACACAACGGATAATACATCAAATACGTGTGATACGCCTCGCCATCCAGCTTGTCTCCTAAGCTCTAAAGTATCATATCTTATATTCTATAATACTCGGTCTGACCCCAGCATTATAGTAAAATAACACTCGAGTCGGTTTGGAAAACCAGTGTGAGAAAACACACTTAATTGGATTATTAAAGTTTTCAAAATCCTTTTGAAATCAAAGGTATCTCGTAAGACCACATCACAAATAAGCATGTCGGGTTTTTACCATACGATAACCAAAACATTTCTCATCAAATCCTTAAAAATCATAGTAGTGTCTATATACAAATATTTATTCAAATTGCCGAAATTGTTACATTCATTAAATTCCAACATAATAGGTATACAAACAAGTCCGAAGGCACTTATTGGAGATTGGGTTTCCATCAATGGCAGGGCTACTGGGGTACCGTCCGTCACAGTACCTGGTGTAACATCCCGGAATTTTTAACAATATCAATTTAATAATCTGTAGTTAAAATTAAATTTATATTGATATTCTGCTAATAATTGTTCAAATAAATTTAATAATCTTCTTCAATAAATATTTAAGTTGGTTATTTTATCTTTTAAATGATATAAATTGATTTTTATTTATAATATAAATATATGGTTCATATTAAAAAAAAATTGGTATTGTTTTAAATTTAGAATAAATTCAATAAAATGTTTTATGGTTTAATAAAATGGATATTTTATTTAATAAAAATATAATATTTTGTAAAATGTTTTTAATTTAATAATAAGAGATTTATAAAAATAATATTGATATTTTAATGACTTTATAAATAAATTTTGAATAAAATTTGTAATTTTTATTTCAAATTGAATTTATATTTATAACTTGATTTGAAAAATATTTGATTTTGAATTTAGTTTGAATTTAAGTTCAAAAGTAAAATCTTAATTTGTTTTAATTTTAATATGTATAAGTTTCATTTATTAACATGATTTTTTTTTATTTCCATTTGTAAATTTATACACATGTTTAAATATAAACTAACAACTTAAACTAAGTTAACATATACATTAATTTGTAATTAGTATTAACTATTTTAAAGAAAACATGTGTTGCATTTTTAAAAGAGTAAATAGACAAGTGTCTAACTTTTGGCAAGTGTTAAATTTTGTTTTAAATTTTTCTTTTCTTTTATTTTAGTAAATCTGAAAACACATTAGTTAAGCTTGCATCTTGATTTCATTCACATTGCATTTTTCATATCCTTAATTCAAATCTGCATTCCTTCAGATCCAAACAACTGCATATTCACTTCCTAAAAAAAAACCTGCATATTAAAAGATCAATCTGCATATCCAAAACAATGTTCTAATCTGCATATTCAAATTCCAAATCTGCATTCTCAAATCCTTCATTCTGCATTTCCTTAAAAGGAATCCACAAATCTGCATTCATAAGATTGTTAAAATCCAAAATCTGCAACCTGCATATTCAAATCCAACCTCTGCATATCCAAAACTAAGATCAAAATTCTGCATTTCCTCTTCAAAGCCAAGGAAGCCTGCACATTGTTTTTTTTTTACTTCCTGCACTCTGTTTAAACCTGGGTTGAAAGTGCATCTGCATGCATGTGTTTGGGAAATTGGAAATAGCATCTTCTACCTGCATATGCTTGTTTCTGCATAAATGAGCAACAGAGAGGAGTTAACAACTGCATATCAATTCAACATGAAGCAAAGGGTCAAGCCTGCATATTTTTGTTTTCCTGCAAATTCAAAATGAACAACAGTGGTCTGCATTCATTAAGGTGAGTAACTTTGAACTTTAAGTTTTAAACAGGTTGCATGCTAGTTTATTAAAATGAAATAGCTAAATTCTTATGGTATGAATAACTGATGCTATGAATATGTATGTATGCATGTTGTTTCCCTTTTTTTTTAATTGCCTCTGTAAAAGCAGAAAACATCTTGCATGTTTATTTTTATTTTTTCTTCTTTTCAAACCCAATCAAATATGGTAATGCAGTAATACAAATCAAACCTATACACTGAAACTTGAATTTTAAATTAAGTATCAGGATTTCCTATGTATGTCTCAGTAACAGTTTGTTATTGAACAATAATATGATTTGGGGCAAATTCTTGAAATCCGTAGTTTAAAAAAAAAGGCTCAGAATTCTTTTGTGTTATAGAGTGAGGATCTTAGATCCTTAGAAAATTAGAGAAGTAATTAAATTGATTAGATGGATTGCAGTTTTGGATTTTCATAATTTAGCCCTAGTTTTGAATAAGGTTTGTGTTTTGAGTCTGTTTGAAGTGGTGGATTGACCGAGTGCTTTGGTATTTGGTGTGTGGGTAGTTGGTGTGTAGAAGCATTCATGGCCGGAGGGGAGGATACTCAGGTGACCGGAGTGGCGATCTAAGGCCGATGACAGGTTTTGAGTAAAAACCTGTATAAAAATTTCCAGGTTTTGAATTTGGGTTTCGGAACCAAAATTTTGCATTTCTGTTTATTTGGTTGATCTTGTGTTGGTGTTAGTGTATTCTTGAGTTTCTGGTTGTGGCCTGATCACCTGAGATGATCGGCAGAGGTGGCGGCGATGAAAACTCTGATGAACTATGGGTTTGGGGGTGTTTTAGGGGAGATGAGGGGAAAGGGGAAGTTGGCTCGAAGCAAGTAGTAAAACAACTCGAAGTAAAGCAGATTGAAACCCGAAGTAGAAAATAAGGTTCTCGGGTTGAACCTGTAAATTAACAGGTTTCAGGGGAAAACTGTTTTTTTTTGAAATCTGGGTTTTTGAAATTTAAAATCTGAAGTTTATGATGAAAGAAAAGTTTAAGCTTAAAATCATATTCAAATTGTATTTTTGATTTGAATTCAAGTTTGTATTTTTGATTTGAATTCAAATTTCAGGTTTTGAGTTGAAACCTGTTTTTCTGTTTTTTTTTAAATCTGGGTTTTCAAATTTTAAAATCAGTAGTTATAGGTTTTAAATAAGGTTTAGGTTTAAAATATAATTCAGGTTTGAATTTCTAATTTGAATTTAAATTCCAATTTTTTTTAAATAAAATAAAAGTTTAAATTTTAACTTAATTAACTATATTATTTTGGGTAAAATAGTTGAAACTTTTAATAATGAAGTTTTTAAAATATGAAGCAAGATTAAAGATAAATTTTAAAACTGGAAACCTGAGTTTAAAATGAAGTTCAGTTTCAAATTTAAAAGAAGATTTAAATTTGAAGTTTTAAACTAAAAATGAATTGAAACTTCTAAAATTTTGAAATAAATTTAACTTCAAATTCTTTGATTTCATTTTTAAGTCAAACTTTTGTTTTGACTTGTAAATTTTAAAAGTTTTGAATTTATTTAAAACTTCGATAAGTTTTAAAATTATTCTATTTTAAACTTGAAATTTAAATTGAAATTTAAAGGTAATTTCAAATGTGCTTTGTTTTGAATCAAATTGTTTTAAACATAATTAAGTTATGTTTATGAAAATTTAATTTAGATAAATATTTCAGAATTAATTTGTTTAATAAGATAATTAAGATTAATTAATTTAATTAATTAATTAAATTTGGAAGTAATAATTGATTAATGATTTGTCAATTTATGATTAAGATCATTAATTAAATTTTTAATTAATGATGAATGAATATTAATTATGTAATTAAGTTTTAATTTAAGGTTAATTAGTTTAATAATTAACTTTAATTAATGAATGATTAAGGATAACTTAATTGGTAATTAATTTAAGTTAATTACCTTATAAAATAATTTGAGGATGGTTAATGAAGGTCATTAACCATGATTATTTAACAATTAATTAATGTAGTTAATTTTTATAATTAATTAGATTAATTAATTTAATAATAATCAATTATAAATGGTTTGAGCAATTACTTGATAAAGTAATTAAGGAATTAATTACTTAAAGTAATTAATTTAATTTAGTGAGATTGTTTATTTTAATTAATTAAGTTTGATTAATTTTAAACACTTGAATTTTTAAATAATTACTTTATGTAATTAATGATTTGGAAATTACTTAGTTAAGTAATTGTTTAATAATTACAGATTGTAATTAAGAGGAGATGTTTAAGAATGAGTAATTTGGATTAATTATTTAGTAATTAATCAAATAATTAATTGAGAAATTAATTTAAGGATAATTAATTTGGTTTAATATAGTAATTAAATTAGTTAATTACTTGGAGTAATTAATTTAAGGAATAATTAAGGATCATTAATTATTTTAATTAATAATGTAATTAAAGGTGATTAATTATGATTAATTAATCAATAATAGGTAATTAAAGGTAATTAGTTAATGTAATTAATTAAGAATTAATGTAATTAATTATGATTAATTAATTAATTGAGTAATTAAAGGTTAATTACTGTTTAGTTGAGGATAATTATTTGTGAAATTAATTAAGGGTAATTACATGAATGTAATTAAGGGTAATTAATCAAGAGTGATTAATTAAAGTAATTTATGATTGATTAATTGATTTTAATCAATTAAATAGTTGAGTAAGCAAGTTATAATTTGATGAAGTAATTAATTTAAATTATTTTAGATTAATTATAGATGAAGTAATTAATTTAATTCATTTTAAATTAATTAGAGTTGAAGATAGTTAATTTAATTCATTTTAAATTAATTATATTGTGATGAGTAAATCCTTGCTTATGGATGAATGGTTGAACTTGATTGTCTTGGATGCTCTAAGATCTCAGTAATGAGATAAATAATATTGTGTGATATGGATGATTAATTGTATTGTGATGATAACTTAGGTTATCTATTGTGATGGTGATATATGAAATATCTATTTGATATTGATAATGTGAATTACCTGTTATGTGATAATGATTGATTATCAGTTATGATTTATGAATTATCTATCTGTGTGTATATAGATACTGTAATTGAATTGTTTTAAAACTTTAAAACAACTTGGATCTTAAAAGACACGCTAAGTTTTCGATGAGACCAGGATCGGGTTTCCATATTTGGATATCCGAAAACCACATCGATTCCCAATAACGTTAGGTCGTGAGTCAAAGTGGAGCTTTGTGAAGACTCGAGGTGTAAGGACTATAAGTCAATATAACTCTGTGGGTGATTCCGTAATGATTTTGACGGAATAGTACTTATAGATCCGAGATGGTGAATCAGAGTGCAAGGGTTATTGTCGTTAACTCTGAGGGTGATTCCAAAATGAGTGTAACGAGATAATGCATTCGATTTCGTTCGAACCCGGAACGAACTTGTATGGATTGAATGCTTTCAGAACATCGTCAGGTGGACGATGAGCATTCTAAGTGATATGTCCTATAATGGTAATCGTAGCCTCAAGCCTCATCAACCGAGAATGGATAAAACAGGGGAGGTGCAGCAAAGCTTCGTGGGTCGCACCCACTGGAGAGCAAGATTGATCCCTGTCTAGAAGTCCCTTTATATTCGGCTGTGTGGGTGGTTGCTAGCTACAACCAGGGGGTTGTCTTGTTCGGAACTATTCAGTAAGGAATGGGTCCGGCTTTGTGTTGCAGGGGGTCGGGAGTGATCCTCGGTACGTTGATCTAGGCCACGTACTGTGACGGGCGGTACCCCAGTAGCCCTGCCATTGTATGGAATCCAAAATCCAATAAGTGCCAACGGTTTTGATTGTATTACCCACTTTTGTGGCTAGTAGCTGGAATTTAATAGATGTAACAATTTTGCCTATTTCTTATTTATTTGAAAACCCTAGACACTGTTATAATATCATCGGATTTCCTATCAAATGTTTTGGTTAGCGTAAGGTAAATTTTTTTCCATGTTTATGTGTGGGAAGTCTTACGTGATACCTTTCTTTTCAAAAGATTTTTAAAGTTAAGCAACTTTAACCTGTTACTCACACCAGACCCATGTCTGACCCGGAGTTTATTTTTGTTTTTCATAAACTCTTGGGTACTCAAATTTTTATGAGTAGTCAAGGGAATTCAGGTTAGCTTTGACGAATTATGGAGGAGCAATGGAGCAGGAGGCTTCTGCGAGTAGATATATAAAGTATTCCGTTGTGTGTGTTCTCTGAGTTGTTGTATTATGTTGTATAACTAGACAGGTGTTTATAACTGTCTAGTATGTGTTGTATATCTGTGTACTCTGATATTGTTGTAAACTATGTAATATGTATGTTATTAATATAGTTTATTCGTTCCGCTGTTAGATTCTGAGGTGTTGTTTCTTTCTTCTCTTCTTTCTATTCTCTTTTCTATCCCTTTCTTTCTTAAAGATGATGCGATTTTCCGGGAGTGGAAAGTCGGGTCGTCACACTTGGTATCAGAGCATTAGGCTGAGTGAATACCTAGGATCTGAAGGATGTCTTTCTTAGGGAGCATTAGGTTGAGTGAATACCTAGGCTCTGTAGTGGTGTCTTTCTTGAAAGAGCGTATTTGTAATTTTTAATATATATATATATATATATATATATATATATATATATATATATTTCTACCTATCTGTTGGGTTACCTGTTCAGGTTTTTCAATATAAGTTATAAAGGTAGATGAGGTAGTAGTGTGTGTAACACGACTACCATTGGTTGGAGTCTGAATGTTTGAGGTTGGAAGAGTATCTGTTGAGACTGTAGACCTAATACCGTCTCGAGTGAGTTCTGTAGTGACGAAGAACTTCATTGATCTCTGAAGGAAACCTGTTAAGGTTTGGAGTTTATTTCTGAAGTTGGATGAGTAGAGTTTGGATCTGTTGGTTTGGCAGAAGTAAGTGATGGTATTTTTGATACCTTAAGGAAGTAGTAGCTGCGTGATGAGATGCAGTGACTATGGATGTTTCCGAAGATGTTTTCTTTGGAACAAGTTAAGGAAGTGAGTCTGCTTCAGTGTTGTGGCAGTGATCAGCCTGAGTTTCTGTTTGCTTTGAAGTCCGAGTTTCTCGAAGAGCTTGTTTTGGAATTCTTTGGCATCTGTGGCAGCAGTGCAGTTTGGAGTGTTCTCGGTGTTGGCAAGAGATCTTCTGGCTTAGCAGTTTTTCTGGAGTGGAGTTCAGAAGCAGTTGAGTGAACCCGTTTCTTTGAAGGGTTGGCTAGTCAAGTGTAAGCTGTTCTGTTTGGTTTAGGAAGAACAGTATTCCTTGGATTTGGTTTGGGTGGTTCGCAAAAGTGACTTGCGATTGTTTGAGTTTCTCTTGGGTTACCTGAGTTTTTCTGGATGTCTTCAGAGAAGCCAGAGTTTTGTCCATATCTGGAGTTTGAGTTTTCTTATCGACTGGAATTCCAGGAGGGGTACCGGTGGTTCAGCTTTATAGAGGAATGGTTTCAAGGAGATTGAATTGGGGTAGCAGCTCGGAGTTTTGGAGGAACTTCTGAAAGTTTCTTATGGATTTGTTGAACCATATCTCTGGGGTGTGTTGTCCAGTTTGTGCTTGTGTTCTTCTTCAGCATTCTCTTCTAGTTCGGATCAGAGTTGAGCAGCGGAAGCAGTTTGGAAGTGTATCTGCCTTTCTTTTCCCCGGACATGAGAAGTGAGATGTTGAGGAGTTAAGTTTGAGTTCTTGGTTTTGGTTGATCTTGAGGAGATCATTTAGGTTGAGTTGATTGGTCCAGTTTGTTTCTAGAAGTATCAGCAAGGTTGAGCTGATCAGTAAGTTTATAGACAGCTCAGGATCGTCTGAAGAGTTTTGTGGATAAGAGTCGGAGGGATTTAGACTCTGAAGTCGGAGATTTAATTTTGGATAAGTTTTCTTCAATCATAAGTGAGCTATAAGTTTGGTAAGTCTGAGAAGTTAGCTCTGTATTGTTTTGGATCTTTGCTGTGATCTTGGAGGTTAAGTGATTGATCTTCAGGATTGGATTGCCGGTTTGGATAACTGGGATTCGATGAGTTTCACGTATCTCTGAGGGAGTACGTGTATGCTCTATCTCTGGTTTTGGAACCAGCAGTTCTGGAGTTTTGGTTGTTGAGTCAGACTCGTTTGCAGTCTGATATCTTGTCTAGTGTTATAGATATAGTTGTATAGGAGCTTTGTAGCTTCATAGTATTGTTTGTTTGGATGCTCTAGAGCGAGTATCCCGGTATATATATACCTGGGGAAACTCGATAAAATTATATCCAAAATTTATCTGGATAATTAGATTTGTTTGATTGGTTGTTTTGGTTGAATTTGTTGTTGGTTGTTAGCATATGTTTGATATATGCATGTGTTTTAAATTTAAAATTTAAATAAGATTATTAAATTACCTTTGTTTTAAATTTCGAGGACGAAATTCTTTTAAGGGGGAAGGATTGTAACATCCCGAAATTTTAAACAATATCAATTTAATAATCTGTAGTTAAAATTAAACTGATATTGATATTCTGTTAATAATTGTTCAAATAAATTTAATAATCTTCTTTAATAAATATTTAAATTGGTTATTTTATCTTTTAAATGATATAAATTGATTTTTATTTACAATATAAATATATGGTTCATATTTAAAAAAAATTGGTATTGTTTTAAATTTAGAATAAATTCAATAAAATGTTTTATGGTTTAATAAAATGGATATTTTTTTTAATAAAAATATAATATTTTGTAAAATGTTTTTAATTTAATAATAAGAGATTTACAAAAATAATATTGATATTTTAATGACTTTATAACTAAATTTTGAATAAGATTTGTAATTTTTATTTCAAATTGAATTTATATTTATAACTTGATTTGAAAAATATTTGATTTTGAATTTAGTTTGAATTTAAGTTCAAAAGTAAAATCTTAATTTGTTTTAATTTTAATATGTATAAATTTCATTTATTAACATGATTTGTTTTTATTTCCATTTGTAAATTTATACACATGTTTAAATATAAACTAACAACTTAAACTAAGTCAACATATACATTAATTTGTAATTAGTATTAACTATTTTAAAGAAAACATGTGTTGCATTTTTAAAAGAGTAAATAGACAAGTGCCTAACTTTTGACAAGTGTTAAATTTTGTTTTAAATTTTTCTTTTCTTTTATTTTAGTAAATCTGAAAACACATTAGTTAAGCTTGCATCTTGATTTCATTCACATTGCATTTTTCATATCCTTAATTCAAATCTGCATTCCTTCAAATCCAAACAACTGCATATTCACTTCCTAAAAAAAAAAAAACCTGCATATTAAAAGATCAATCTGCATATCCAAAACAATGTTCTAATCTGCATATTCAAATTCCAAATCTGCATTCTCAAATCCTTCAATCTGCATTTCCTTAAAAGGAATCCACAAATCCGCATTCATAAGATTGTTAAAATCCAAAATCTGCAACCTGCATATTCAAATCCAACCTCTGCATATCCAAAACTAAGATCAAAATTCTGCATTTCCTCTTCAAAGCCAAGGAAGCCTGCACATTGTTTTTTTTTACTTCCTGCACTCTGTTTAAACCTGGGTTGAAAGTGCATCTGCATGCATGTGTTTGGGAAATTGGAAATAGCATCTTCTACCTACATATGCTTGTTTCTGCATAAATGAGCAACAGAGAGGAGTTAACAACTGCATATCAATTCAACATGAAGCAAAGGGTCAAGCCTGCATATTTTTGTTTTCCTGCAAATTCAAAATGAACAACAGTGGTCTGCATTCATTAAGGTGAGTAACTTTGAACTTTAAGTTTTAAACAGGTTGCATGCTAGTTTATTAAAATGAAATAGCTAAATTCTTATGGTATGAATAACTTATGCTATGAATATGTATGTGTGCATGCTGTTTTCCTTTTTTTTTTTTAATTGCCTCTGTAAAAGCAGAAAACATCTTGCATGTTTATTTTTATTTATTCTTCTTTTCAAACCCAATCAAATATGGTAATGCAGTAATACAAATCAAATGTATACACTGAAACTTGAATTTTAAATTAAGTATCAGGATTTCCTATGTATGTCTCAGTAACAGTTTGTTATTGAACAATAATATGATTTGGGGCAAATTCTTGAAATCTGTAGTTTAAAAAAAAAGGCTCAGAATTCTTTTGAGTTATAGAGTGAGGATCTTAGATCCTTAGAAAATCAGAGAAGTAATTAAATTGATTAGATGGATTGCAGTTTTGGATTTTCATAATTTAGCCCTAGTTTTGAATAAGGTTTGTGTTTTGAGTCTGTTTGAAGTGGTGGATTGACCGAGTGCTTTGGTATTTGGTGTGTGGGTAGTTGGTGTGTAGAAGCATTCATGGCCGGAGGGGAGGATACTCAGGTGACCGGAGTGGCGATCTAAGGCCGATGACAGGTTTTGAGTAAAAACCTGTATAAAAATTTCCAGGTTTTGAATTTGGGTTTCAGAACCAAAATTTTGCATTTCTGTTTATTTGGTTGATCTTGTGTTGGTGTTAGGGTATTATTGAGTTTCTGGTTGTGGCTTGATCACCTGAGATGATCGGCAGAGGTGGCGGCGATGAAAACTCTGATGAACTATGGGTTTGGGGGTGTTTTAGGGGAGATGAGGGGAAAGGGGAAGTTGGCTCGAAGCAAGTAGCAAAACAACTCGAAGTAAAGCAGATTGAAACCCGAAGTAGAAAATAAGGTTCTCGGGTTGAACCTGTAAATTAATAGGTTTCAGGGGAAAACTGTTTTTTTTTGAAATTTGGGTTTTTGAAATTTAAAATCTAAAGTTTATGATGAAAGAAAAGTTTAAGTTTAAAATCAAATTCAAATTGTATTTTTGATTTGAATTCAAATTTCAGGTTTTGAGTTGAAACCTGTTTTTCTGTTTTTTTAAAAATCTGGGTTTTCAAATTTTAAAATCTGTAGTTATAGGTTTTAAATAAGGTTTAGGTTTAAAATTTAATTCAGGTATGAATTTCCAATTTGAATTTAAATTCCAGTTTTTTTAAATGAAATAAAAGTTTAAATTTTAACTTAATTAACTATTTTATTTTGGGTAAAATAGTTGAAACTTTTAATAATGAAGTTTTTAAAATATGAAGCAAGATTTAAAGATAAATTTTAAAACTGGAAACCTGAGTTTAAAATGAAGTTCAGTTTCAAATTTAAAAGAAGATTTAAATTTGAAGTTTTAAACTAAAAATGAATTGAAACTTCTAAAATTTTGAAATAAATTTAACTTCAAATTCTTTGATTTCATTTTTAAGTCAAATTTTTGTTTTGACTTGTAAATTTCAAAAGTTTTGAATTTATTTAAAACTTTGATAAGTTTTAAAATTATTCTATTTTAAACTTGAAATTTAAATTGAAATTTAAAGGTAATTTCAAAAGTACTTTGTTTTGAATCAAATTGTTTTAAACATAATTAAGTTATGTTTATGAAAATTTAATTTAGATAAATATTTCAGAATTAATTTGTTTAATAAGATAATTAAGATTAATTAATTTAATTAATTAATTAAATTTGGAAGTAATAATTGATTAATGATTAATCAATTTTAAGATCATTAATTAAATTTTTAATTAATGATGAATGAATATTAATTATGTAATTAAGTTTTAGTTTAAGGTTAATTAGTTTAATAATTAACTTTAATTGATGAATGATTAAGGATAACTTAATTGGTAATTAATTTAAGTTAATTACCTTATAAAATAATTTGAGGATGGTTAATGAAGGTCATTAACCATGATTATTTAACAATTAATTAATGTAGTTAATTTTTTAATTAATTAGATTAATTAATTTAATAATAATCAATTATAAATGGTTTGAGTAATTACTTGATAAAGTAATTAAGGAATTAATTACTTAAAGTAATTAATTTAATTTAGTGAGATTGTTTATTTTAATTAATTAAGTTTAATTAATTTTAAACACTTGAATTTTTAAATAATTACTTTATGTAATTAATGATTTGGAAATTACTTAGTTAAGTAATTGTTTAATAATTTCAGATTGTAATTAAGAGGAGATGTTTAAGAATGAGTAATTTGGATTAATTATTTAGTCATTAATCAAATAATTAATTAAGAAATTAATTTAAGGATAATTAATTTGGTTTAATATAGTAATTAAATTAGTTAATTACTTGAAGTAATTAATTTAAGGAATAATTAAGGATCATTAATTATTTTAATTAATGATGTAATTAAAGGTGATTAATTATGATTAATTAATCAATAATAGGTAATTAAAGGTAATTAGTTAATGTAATTAATTAAGAATTAATGTAATTAATTATGATTAATTAATTAATTGGGTAATTAAGGGTTAATTACTGTTTAGTTGAGGATAATTAATTTGTGAAATTAATTAAGGGTAATTACATGAATGTAATTAAGGGTAATTAATCAAGAGTGATTAATTAAAGTAATTTATGATTGATTAATTGATTTTAATCAATTAAATAGTTGAGTAAGCAAGTTATAATTTGATGAAGTAATTAATTTAATTTATTTTAGATTAATTATAGATAAAGTAATTAATTTAATTCATTTTAAATTAATTAGAGTTGAAGATAGTTAATTTAATTCATTTTAAATTAATTATATTGTGATGAGTAAATCCTTGCTTATGGATGAATGGTTGAACTTGATTGTCTTGGATGCTTTAAGATCTCAGTAATGAGATAAATAATATTGTGTGGTATGGATGACTGATTGTATTGTGATGATAACTTAGGTTATCTATTGTGATGGTGATATATGAAATATCTATTTGATATTGATAATGTGAATTACCTGTTATGTGATAATGATTGATTATCAGTTATGATTTATGAATTATCTATCTGTGTGTATATAGATACTGTAATTGAATTGTTTTAAAACTTTAAAACAACTTGGACCTTAAAAGACACGCTTGGTTTTCGATGAGACCGGGATCGGGTTTCCATATTTGGATATCCGAAAACCACATCGATTCCCAATAACGTTAGGTCGTGAGTCAAAGTGGAGCTTTGTGAAGACTCGAGGTGTAAGGACTATAAGTCAATATAACTCTGTAGGTGATTCCGTAATGAGTTTGACGGAATAGTACTTATAGATTCGAGATGGTGAATCAGAGTGCAAGGGTTATTGTCGTTAACTCTGAGGGTGATTCCAAAATGAGTGTAACGAGATAATGCCTTCGGTTTCGTTCGAACCCGGAACGAACTTGTATGGATTGAATGCTTTCAGAATATCGTCAGATGGACGATGAGCATTCTAAGTGATATGTCCTATAAAGTTAATCGTAGCCTCAAGTCTCATCAACCGAGAATGGCTAAAACAGGGGAGGTGCAGCAAAGCTTCGTGGGTCGCACCCACTGGGGAGCAAGATTGATCCCTGTCTAGAAGTCCCTTTATATTCGGCTGTGTGGGTGGTTGCTAGCTACAACCACGGGGTTGTCTTGTTCGGAACTATTCAGTAAGGAATGGGTCCGGCTTTGTGTTGCAGGGGGTCGGGAGTGATCCTCGGTACGTTGATCTAGGCCACGTACTGTGACGAGCGGTACCCCAGTAGCCCTGCCATTGTATGGAATCCAAAATCCAATAGGTGCCAACGGTTTTGATTGTGTTACCCACTTTTGTGGCTAGTAGCTGGAATTTAATAGATGTAACAATTTCGACTATTTCTTATTTATTTGATAACCCTAGACACTATTATAATATCATCGGATTTCCTATCAAATGTTTTGGTTAGCGTAAGGTAAAAACTTTTCCATGTTTATGTGTGGGAAGTCTTACGTGATACCTTTCTTTTCAAAAGATTTTTAAAGTTAAGCAACTTTAACCTGTTACTCACACCAGACCCATGTTTGACCCGGAGTTTATTTTTGTTTTTCATAAACTCTTGGGTACTCAAATTTTTATGAGTAGTCAAGGGAATTCAGGTTAGCTTTGACGAATTATGGAGAAGCAATGGAGCAGGAGGCTACTGCGAGTAGATATATATAGTATTCCGCTGTGTGTGTTCTCTGAGTTGTTGTATTATGTTGTATAACTAGACAGGTGTTTATAACTGTCTAGTATGTGTTGTATATCTGTGTACTCTGATATTGTTGTAAACTATGTAATATGTATGTTATTAATATAGTTTATTTGTTCCGCTGTTAGATTCTGAGGTGTTGTTTCTTTCTTCTCTTCTTTCTATTCTCTTTTCTATCCCTTTCTTTCTTAAAGATGATGCGATTTTCCGGGAGTGGAAAGTCGGATCGTCACACCTGGTCTAGATCAGAGTACCGAGGATCCCCCCTGATCCCCTGCTACACAAGACCGGAGCTACCCCTTACTAGATAGTCTGAATAAGATCACCCTACGGTTGGTATCAACAACCGCCCACACAACCGAATAAAAAGGGACATCTAGACAGGGATGACCATACCCTAATTGGTTGCTAGCCACTTAGCCTTGCTGCATCTCCCCTGTTTTAGCCATTCTCGGTTGATGAGGCTCGAGCTATGCATTACTTTGAGGCTATGCGTTACTTTTTAGAACGCATCTCACTTAGAATGCTCATCGTCCTCCTGACGATGTTCTGATAGCATTCGTCCATAAAAGTCTGTTCTCGGTCCGAACGGAACCGAAGGCACTACTCATACTACATTCGTTTTTGAATCACCCCCAGGATTAGTAGCGATTAGCCCTTGCACTTCACTGCTCCATCTTCGACTCCTAGCTCTTGTCTTCCTCACGAAAACGTTCAAAACGGATCGAAGTGGTTTTCGAGAAATTAATCCCGATCTCGGTCTCTTTGAAACAATCAACGCATTGGCCAATATTGATACTCGGTTATTTAACTATCATATAACATCCACAAACAACCATCAAGCCTTAACAATTTCCCAAATTATTTATTTCAAAATATCTTCGCACGACATTTTTCTACACTTCAAACCTTTGAAAATAGTTTTTAAATCGTTTTTTTTCTCATGGAATAAATTTCCATCCAATTATTTTATTTCCACTGAAAATCACCAAGACTTAATACTTTAGGTTTTTAAATAATTTCAATCACTTTATCCAAAAATATACACTTTAAAACACTTAAAACAAAAAATACTTAAAGCACTTTATTTAAAATACTAGTTATGAAATTTTATAATAATTTCTCATGTAAAACATAAGCCAAAACTAATTTTAAAATAAACTATTAGATAGAGTATAAATATTTAATAACCATCTTTTAAATCAAATACTAGTTAAACCTTTGAAATAAACACTTCTTAATTTACTTCATAAATATTTACTTAAAATTTTAAAATGATTAAATAAATTTTTTCCTAAAACATTCTTTTTTAAAATAACTTTAAGTACCAACTTATATATATAAATCTCCTTTGAAAATATACTTGGTTTTATAGGGAAATACACTTCCATTTCAGTATAACCCATAAAATCCTTTATAAATCCTGCTCGATTTATCCCTATTTAATTTACATCCCAATCCCGTAAATTTCTTTCAAAATTTTGAAAATAAAACCACTTTTTATTTTTAAAACAAAATACCATCTCCTTATAATCACTTTCAAAAATATATACTTAAATTACTTACATAGAAGCTACTAAAATTACTTAAATCAAAATAATACTTAAGAAATTTTATAAGAGTTTCTGAGTAAAACTTAAACCAAAATTTCCTTTTAAAATAAAGTTATTATATCAAATATTTATGTTAAAATTCCTTTTTAAAAATCAAAATACTAATTTACCTTTAAAAATAATTAACTACCATAATTAACTTAGATAAATATTTAGATTTCTCTTAAAAATAATTAAAATAGTAAATTTTCCAAAACATTCTAAAAAAATATTTTTAAACTTCTATTTTATACTTTGAAATCTTTTCTTTGAAAATATACTTAGTTTTTCAGGAAAAATATACTTTCCAATAAATAAAATCACCTTTTATTTTTAAAATGAATTGCACCTTTTCTTATAAACAGAATCTGTAATTTCAAAATTAGCTACTGATAAATATTCCACTTCATTTATAAACCAGTTTACAAATTTCCATTTCTCATTTTCCTTTAATTCACAGTTTCCAAAACACTAAATCGATTTCAAACCGATTTCCTGGTTTTAAATTCCCTTTAAAATTTATTACTCGATTTATCCAATTCCCAATAGTTATTTACTTAAGAATTTTCTTTTCATTTCCTTAAAAAAATCCAAACTTTATATATATTTTTCCATTTCTCAAAATAGCCATTTATATTTAGCCAAGCATAGCATTCAATAATTTCAATCCCAATATAATCAATATACTCTATCACAGATCATCAAATAAATCACATCGCTGAATATAAAATAAATTCAACGTTTTGAGGAATCCAGTTGGAGCCCTCCAATCTGTTTCCCTGCATCTACAGATGTTAGCACAATATAAAATACCAATCCAACATCGAGGGAGATATCGCGGTATAAAGGATCATCCGCTATTATGCGGGGCGCATAGGGTCTCATCCGCTATATAATGTGGAAAATCATTCACTCCAATATATATATATACACACACACACACACACACACACACACACATACTATTATATATAATATCACATCCCGTCAACTCAATCAACCGACCAATAGTTTAAATTTAGCTATTTAAATTTAAATGGTAATCCAAATTAGTGAGATTAACTCACCTTTGACTTTATTTACAACCCATTTCCATCTTGCCTTGTTTTCTTCGCGATTTAAGACCTTGTATAAACATTATATGGTTTATTAATATTCGAAATAAATCGAATAATCAATTACCCTTTAATAAATTATTTTTAGTAAATAAAATAATTAAACAAGTTAATTAACGGGTTAATCACATAATTCATTATCTTAAATACAAACTGGTAAGTTTAAAATGTGTATATTTATTTCCTTTTGAAACTATATATATATGTATGTATGTATGTATATATCTTAATTACTCAAATAAATATACTAATTAACAATAAAGTTAACTGTTTTCCATACATATATTATAAAAATTACCTTACTGTCTATATATACATGCATAGCCGATTCAACATTTTTTAAATAAAACCAAAACTGTTTTGAAATCAGCAAAATTTAAAACTCACAGTTTTCAAAAAAAAAATTTAAAAATACAAGTTAATATACCTTACAGCGAACACCTCTTCTCGAGCTTCCCTCCGGCATCGCGATTGACCGCAGCACCACCTCTTCCACTCAACCCACGCGAGATCCCACTTCCGAGCACAAAAACCCACGAATGCACCACCGCTATCGATGCTGCCTCTAGAAATCACACCGTGATCGACAACAGCCACCCACCTAGTCGTGGCCTCCAATCGCGAGACCACCATACAACCCCGTCGCGACATCATCGCATCCATCACAGATGCACATACTCACCCCCATAGTTTCGCCTGAATCATTTCGAATCAAAATCAATCCTCGATTTCACACGAGAATTCTGTTGTCTGAATCGACTTCGAGCAGTCAGTGGAAGGGAAAAGGAAACGTGTTTTACTGCGAAGTGGATTTCATTTATATAAATAATTCGAATCGAACAGCAATGGAAGGGGAAAAATGGGATCGATTTTGAGGAGGAGGATTTGAAAACGCGGTATCGACATGAACTGGATAACTGAAAAATATATTTCTCTCTAATCTTCCTCGGCCATTCATTTTTATATTTTATTTTAGAGGTGCCGTGTGTTAATAAAGGGGACATGTGTTTGAAAAGGCAAGATATGTGTTGAATCACAAGCCACAGAGATTTGTTTTTGACTAGTCACAATATACAATTTTAGTTTGAATTTGAATTCAAACGTCTCGTAATCGAGCTAAAAATCCCGACCTCCTATCGAGGCGTGCCGCTAGGCGTCAATATTCTTATACCCATATTCCAAACGAAAAGGAAAAGGTTTCGAGTCCTAATTCGATCGTATGAAAAAGATAGCTTTATGGACCCAGTTATTTTATTGAATTTTCGATATAGATTTCAGCGCGTTTATATATCATATGGCCACACGACAAATCCAAACACTACAAAATTTGAAATCCAATAATAATACATTATTACTGATCTAATGGAACTAGTTTCGTTGAATGCGAGACTGTGCCTCGGAAGGCTATTTTCAAATATCAATTTAAACGATATATTTTTAAAACTGAACAAATCACGTTAAAATTCAATTTTAACATTTCTATTATTTTCAGTATTATCAATATAAATTTTATAAGCCATTGAAATATTTTTAACAAGCTTTAAATTCCATATTCAATACTTTAACCAATTTTCGCTTATTAAACAGTGATATTTAGAATTCAAGTTAGAATTTAACTTTTCAATATTTAAAATCAATTAAATATTCCGATTTCAAATATCCAAAATTTCGGGTCGTCACATTCCTCCCCCTTAAAAGAATTTCGTCCCCCAAAGTACTAATTAAGAGGAATGGTCCAATATCCATTTATAATTTTCCAAAACAAAATAGTCTTTCCAATGACTTCCTAAACAATTTTTTCGTTAAAATACTAACACCCTTACTAATTTTCCAAACTCATCCATAGGTCCAATTAATCTTATTTACTTAATAATTCAAATTACAGTTTAAAACAAAAATTTAAACTATCAAAATTTTCTGATTACCTAAATTTTCGAAAAATTTCTCCCGCGGCTCCTTTGCCCGGCTAGCTCGGAAAACTACAAAATGCCTCTACGGACCCCCAAATTTAAAAAGAAAATTAAAAGCCAAGTGGCTAGATCAGAAAATCATCAAATTTCATATACCAATTTAAATACATACCTTTTGTCGGGCAATTCAAACTTATCTTCTGAAATCAAAATCATCAATTTCTTTTTTTCTTTTAAATACATGTATAATTTTTAGCAATAATATTCAATCACAGCACTCAAAAACATTTTATATATTTCTTTCCAAAATTTGCAATATCTATTTCACTCAAGCACGTACGGTGTACATATATCACCCGTACGCAATATTAAATCTGATTGCTCACTCGATCACACAATTTCACTTCCGAACTAGTATCATCCATCCGATTTCCTAGTACGGACTCAAATATGGTTTCTTGCTTAGAAAACATAATTCTCCTTGCATAGCCATATACTATGATAGAGAATTTTCAGAATCAATCAAAAATCCATTTTCAGGGTTCGCCGTCGAAAATCGAGTGAAAAATCTCAACTCGGATCGATATAAATATCTCAAAATGCTATGCTTGAATCTGAATCAAATCGCTATGCGAATAAAATAATATACGTACGACCAACGTATTTATCTCAATTGATTTGAGCTATATCAATTTACTTTTTATTCACAATTACTTTGATTCCATCACTTATTCACAATTTATTATTTCACACGCCTTTATTAAATCTTCGTTTCAAATTTTAACCAAGTATCTTTCCCTTACCAAATTTTACTTGAGAATTTCATTATCCATTTCTCAGGTACAATATTTTACACACTTAAATATTTATCTCTAGTTTACTACTAAAGCTTTCACATTTACTTTCTTTTAACTTAAATTATCAATTCCATTCGGAATTCAGTTTATCTTCAATTCTTAATTTATTTCCAAGTCAAATTTAAATATTGAATTCTATTCACCTTATCTCAATCCATATTTAATTAACCAATTCTTTAATTATTTTCATTTACTAATTTATTTTAAATCTAAATGGATTTTATTTCCAAACCCTTATTATTCTTAGTCCACTTCGAATTAATTCTACCACTTTACTTACTTAACCCAATCAACATTGAGTTCTAATATTCAGCTTAAATTCCATTTACTTAAAATTCAAATTAGTTTGTTTCATCCCCGTATTAATTTCTAACTTAATGAATTTTTATTCCAAGGACCCCTTTACTTAGTCTTTTTATATATATTTTTTAAATTCACCTTTTTTCCTTGATTCAGTTACACTTCAATTAATTCAAATTTATAACTTCTATAAGTTTCCCATCTTATTTACTTTCCATTTGCTTACTTCTTTTAATTTACTTCATTTAGTTGGCTCACATGCTAACTAATTTCGTTTTCTTACTTACTTCAAATTTTTAACTCTTTTTCAAGTTAAATTTTTCTATTCTAGAATATTTCAAATTTTACTAGTTATCAAACCCATTTATATTTCCATAAACATTTTTAATAAGATTCCAGAGTCTTTTAAACAATCTCTTAACATTTCAAAATTATTTTTGAAATCAATTATATCCAAAATCAAACTATTTCAAAATCAAACCTAATTTCGCAAACAATCCCAATTCAAAACATTCGGGTAGCAATACCTCCTTTGGAAACTCGAAAATGAACACCGATGATGTCGCAATCATCATCGGAATTATTTTACAGCGACCAAAAAGAGTTCAATGCTTTTATCTCTTTAAAACCCCTTCAAATATTTTTGATCACAAATCCCACTAGATTTCAAATCCAATTCAAAAATATTTCCGAAATAATATCACTATAATTTCTCCAAAACCTTTGAAAATCATTTTCAAACTCAAAGAAATTTAATTTCCAAAATTTCAAATTCCAAATCCTTTCAATCTATATTCAAATATTACTCAGGAATTTTTTGTTCCATTTTCAATTATAAATCATTTTTATAATCCCCATGTACAAACTCCATTTTGTTATATAAGTTGATTTCTTAACTATGGTTATAATTTCAATTCTTGTTCACTTTTCACTTAACCATGATAATAATTTAATATTATCACTTCCTAACAACCAAGGTACTATATATATCTTTAATAATTTATGAAAAATTATTTCTTTCATATATATAAAAATAATTTGGGCAAAGTTATTTCATTTACCCCATTTAAAACAATACTATGTCGAATTGTTCTATTCAAGTGTTTAGAGATTCCTATCAATAACTTTAATTACTCGAATTGACCAGAATACATAAACTATCCAACAAACCAATCAACACAGTACAAATCAATTTCTATATTCACTGACAAATACACACTCGTATCTATTAATACACTCAAACTCATTTTTAGAGTTCTACTTACTCTCTTTTTTAATGAGTAATCCCCACGACCAGCCCTTCTCGACCCTTAAAAATTGACATACATATGCCACTGTATAATATGCCGACGATCGAGTACCGAGAAATACAGATTGCCGAGGGAAAGAAGGAGGTAGAAGAAGAAATAGAAAACAATATTAGAATCTCACAATCACAGCGGAACAATATATAATAGATAATAACTGAGCTTTATACAAAAGAAACTATATCTGTTTTATACATTACATCAACAGCGTACAACACAATCAATAGCAAAATACTGGACAGTTGTATTAACTTGTCCTCACAAAAACTGATTATGCAGCAAACCATACACAGAGGGTAATACATCAAATACATGTTATACGCCTCGCCATCCAGCTCGTCTCCTGAGCTCCACAGCATCATATCCTATATTCTATAATACTCGGTCTGACCTAAGAATTATAGTAAAATAACACCAGTCAGTTTGAAAAACCAGCGTGAGAAAACACACTCAATTGGATTATTAAAGTTTTTAAAATTCTTTTGAAATCAAAGGTATCTCGTAAGACCACATCACAAATAAACATGCTGGTTTTTTACCTTATGATAACCAAAACATTTCTTATCAAATCCTCTAATATTATAGTAGTGTGTATATACAAATACTTATTCAAATAGCCGAAATTATTACATTCATTAAATTCCATCATAATAGGTATACAAACAAGTCCGAAGGCACTTATTGGAGATTGGGTTTCCATCAATGGCAGGGCTATGGGTACCGTCCGTCACAGTACCTGGTCAAGATCAGAGTATCGAGGATCCCCTATGATCCCCTGCTACACAAGACCGGAGCTACCCCTTACGGATAGTCTGAATAAGATCACTCCGCGGTTGGGATCAGCAACCACCCACACAGCCGAATAAAAAGGACATCTAGACAGGGATGACCTTACTCTAATTGGTTGCTAGCCACTTAGACTTGCTGCACCTCCCATGTTTTAGCCATTCTCGGTTGAAGAGGCTCGGGGCTGTGCATTACCTTTTTAGAACACATCTCACTTAGAATGCTCATCGTCCTCGTGACGATGTTCTGTTAGCAATCATCCATACAAGTCTGTTCCCGGTCCGAACGGAACCGAAGGCACTACTCCTACTACATCCATTTTTGAATCACCCTCAGGATTAGTAGCAATTAGACCTTGCACTCCACTGCTCCATTTTCAACTCCAAGCTCTTGTCTTCCTTACGAAAACGTTCAAACTGGATCGAAGTGGTTTTTAGGAAATTAATCCCGATTCCGGTCTCTTCGAAACAATCAATGCATTGGCCAATATTGATAGTCGGTTATTTAACTATCATATAACATCCACAAACAACCATCAGGCCTTAAAAATTTCCCAAATTAATTATTTCAAAATATCTTCCTAGGATATTTTTCTACACTTCAACCCTTTGAAAATAGTTTTCAAATCACTTCTTTTTTCTCACTGAAAATCACCAAGTCTTAATACTTTATGTTTTTAAATAGTTTCAATCACTTTATCCAAAAATATATACTTTAAAACACTTAAAATAAAAACTACTTAAAACACTTTATTTAAAATACTAGTTATGAAATTTTATAATAATTTCTCATGTAAAATTTAAGCCAAAACTAATTTTAAAATAAACTATTAGATAGAGTATAAGTATTTAATAACCATCTTTTAAATCAAATACTAGTTAAACCTTTAAAATAAACACTTTTATAATTAACTTAATAAATATTTACTTAAAATGTTAAAATGATTAAATAAAAAATTTCCTAAACCATTCTTTTTTTACATAACTTTAACTTCCAACTTATATATATATATATATATATATATATATATATATATATATATATCTCCTTTGAAAATATACTTGGTTTTACAGGGAAATACACTTCCATTTCAGTATAATCCATAAAATCCTATATAAATTCTGCTCGATTTATCCCAATTTAATTTACGTCCCAATCCCGTAAATTTCTTTCAACATTTTGAAAATAAAACCACTTTTTATTTTTAAAACAAATTACCATCTCCTTATAATCACTTTCAAAAATATATACTTCAATTATTTACATTAAAGCTACTAAAATTACTTAAATCAAAATAATACTTAAGAAATTTTGTAAGAGTTTCTGAGTAAAACTTAAACCAGAATTTCCTTTTAAAATAAAGTTTATATCAAATATTTATGTTAAAATTCTTTTTTTAAAGTCAAAATACTAATTTACCTTTAAAACTAATTAACTACCATAATTAACTTAAATAAATATTTACTTTTCTCTTAAAAATAATTAGAATAATGAATTTTCCAAAACATTCTAAAAAATTTAAAACTTATAGTATATACTATGAAATCTTTTCTTTGAAAATGTACTTAGTTTTCCAGGAAAAATATACTTTCCAACAAATAAAATCACCTTTTATTTTAAAATGAATTGCATCTTTTCTTATAAATTCCACTGGAATCTATACTTCCAAATTTATCTACTGATAAATATTCTACTTAATTTATAAACCAGTTTACAAATTTCCATTTCTCATTTTCTTTTAAATCATAGTTTTCAAAATACTAAATCGATTTCAAACCGATTTCTTGGTTTTAAATTCCCTTTAAAATTTATTACTCGATTTATCTAATTCCCAACAATTATTTACTTAAGAATTTTCTTTTTATTTGCTTAAAAATATCCAAACTTTATATTTTTTTTCCATTTCCCAAAATACCCATATATATTTAGCCAAGCGTAGCATTCAATAATTTCGATCCCAATATAATCAATATACTCTATCACAGATCATCAAGTAAATCACATCATTGAATATAAAACAAATTCAACATTTCGAGGATCCAGTTGGAGCCCTCCAACCTGTTTCCCTGCATCCACAGATGTTAGCACAATATAAAATACCAATCTCACTTCGAGGGGGATATCGCGGTATAAAGGGTCATCCGCTATTATGCGGGGCGCATAGGGTCTCATCCGCTATATAATGTGGGAAATCAATCACTCCAATATATATACACTCTATTATATATAATATCACATCCAGCCAATTCAATCAATCAACCAATGGTTTAAATTTAACTATTTAAATTTAAATAGTAATCCAAATGAGTGAGATTAATCACCTTTGACTTTGTTTGCAACCCATTTCCATCTCGCCTTGTTTTCTTCACGATTTAAGACCTTGTATAAATATTATATGGTCTATTAATATTTGAAACAAAATCGAACAATCAATTACCCTTTAATAAATTATTCTAGGTAAATAAAATAATTGAACAAGTTAATTAAAGGGTTAATCACATAATTCATTATCTTAAATATAAAACCGGTAAGTTTAAAATGTGTTTATTTATTTCCTTTCGAACTGCATATATATATATATATATCTTAATTACTCAAATAAATATACTAATTAACAATAAAGTTGACTGTTTTCCATACATATATTATAAAAATTACCTTACTGTCGATATATATATACATATATATGCATAGCTGATTCAACATTTTTTAAATAAAACCAAAATTGTTTTGAAATTAGAAAATTAAAACTCACAGTTTTCAAAAAAAACATATTTAAAAATATACGTTAATATACCTTACAACGAACATCGCTTCTCGAGCTTCCCCCTGTCATCATGACTGACCGCAACACCACCTCTTCTCCTCAGCCCACGCGAGACCCCACTTCCGAGCACAAAAATCCACGAACGCGCCACCGCTATCGATGCTACCTCCAGAAATCACACCGCAATCGACAACAGCCACCCACCTTATCATGGCCTCCAATCATGAGACCACCCTACAACCCCGTTGCGACATCATCGCATCCATCCCAGATGCACACGCTCCACCTGAACGATTTTGAATCAAAATCAATCCTCGATTTCACATGAGAATTCATGCTGTCTGAATCGACTTCGAGCAATCAATGGAAGGGAAAAAGAAACGGGTTTTACTACGAAGTGGATTTCTTTTTTATATAAATAATTCGTATCAAACAGCAATGGAGGGGGGGAAATGGGATCAATTTTGGGGAGGAGGATTTGAAAATGCGTTATAAAAATGAACTGGATCACTGAGAAATATATTTCTCTCTAATCTTGCTCGGCCATTCATTTTTATATTTTATTTTAGAGATGTCGCGTATTAATGGGGGGACGTGTATTTGAAAAGGCAAGATACGTGTTGAATCACAAGCTACAGTGATTTGTTTTTGACTGGTCACGATATACAATCTTAATTTAGATTTGAATACAAACGTCTCGAAATCGAGCTAAAAATCCCGACCTCCTATCGAGGCATGCCGCTAGGCGTCATAATGTTATACCCTTGTTTCGAACGAAAAGGAAAAGGTTTCGAGTCCTAATTTGATCGTATGGAGAAGATAGCGTTTTGGATCCAATTATTATATTGAATTTTCGATATAGATTTCAGCGCGTTTATATATCGTACAGCCACATGATAACTCCAAACACTACGAAATTTGAAATCCAATAATAATATATTATTATGGATCCATTGGAACTTTTTCGTCGAATTCCAAGACTATGCCTCGAAAGGCTATTTTTAAATATCAATTTAAACGATATATTTTTAAAACTGAACAAATCACCTTAAAATTCAATTTTAACTTTTCTATTATTTTCAGTATTATCAATATAAATTTTATATGCCATTAAAATATTTTTAACATGCTTTAAATTCCAGATTCAATACTTTACCCAATTTCCACTTATTAAATTCAATAATTTAATTATCCAACAAACAGTGATATTTGAAATTCAAGTTAGAACTTAACTTTAAAATAATTAAAATCAATTAAATATTCCAATTTCAAATATCCATAATTCCAGGTCATCACATGGTTGGAGTTCGTCCTGGAGGAGGCTGGGTTAATGGGGAATTGAGGAAAAATGGTGCGGCATTTTTCCATGGCTCATGGTGGCCGGTCGAAGGTGACTTAGGGTTTTAAGGTTGTGGTTGTATGGCTTTGGTTTGGAGAGAATGGCGACGTCGAGGGAAAAGAAGGGGGCTGCACACCTAAGAGAAAAGACGGAGAAGACGGTGGTGAAGCAACTGGTGGAGTTTGGCGGTGAATGGCTGCGTAGGGTGGTACGGTGAAGGATTTGAGTATGGGTGACTGGTTTGAAGGGGTGAGTCGATGGTTTGAATTTTGAGCCACATGGTGTACGTGCCTCGTTCCAACGTATTTGAATGGAGATGATCATAAATAGCATGTGAGGATGGTTGGCGTCGAAGCGAAGGTCGTGGTTGGGGCGTGCACAATCACGGGACGCACAAGTGTAGGTAAAAGAAAGAAAAAAAGAGGGAGGAAAGCAGTAGGATAAGAGAAGAAGAAGGGAACTGGATTAAGGAAAGAAAGGAGAAGGGGGAAGTTGGGCCGGTATGGGCCAAAAAAGAAAAAGAAAATAAATAAAAAGGAAAATAAAAAATAAAAAAATAAAAGAAAAAGAAAGAAAAAGGGAAAAGGGAAAAGGGAAGAAGTGAAACTTATATATATATATATATATATATATATATATATATATATATATATGATAACTTAAACTTGTTGTTTTCTGAAACTCAAAATCTAGTGTCATTTTAAATCCAAACTAACATGAAGATTTCTATAACTAAATCCTATCAACAGGTATTATAAATCAGTATTATGGATTTTCCGTAATTTAAAGTTTATTGATATTTTAAAATTAAAATGGATAATTAATTTTATTATTATTTGACTTAAAATTTATACAATTAACAAAGTTAGATATTAAATAGGGTGTTAAATTTTAATTAACTAAAATAAATTATTTTATAATTTCTTTAAATTGTAATTAATTTGGATTTAAACATAAATGGATTCAGTTAATCAAGGTTAATAAAATCCAGATGTGTGAATTATTTTGGCATTTGCTATTAATCATTAAGTAAGTTAACAATCCATATCTTGGCATAGTCCTATGAGGTATTCATTTAAATTATTTTTGTTCTATGTCACCATGAGGTCAAATGAGCTAGAATAGTTAGGTTAAAATGATGATTCGTTTCATTTGAAATAAACATTTGTAATAAATTAGCATAAATGAATACTGTTACCCTAATATAAATTGTTTATTTTAAAAAATTTACCCTTTAAAATTTATTCCTTGGATTCGAAGAGATTGGAATAGGATATCAGTGTTATCCAGAACCACTTCGATTTGAAAATAACAATGAACCTTTACAGGTTTGATTATAGAGGTAATAGACTGGAATTGGACTAATTCAACAAATTTAACTATTTGAAATAAGTATTGTACTTATCTATGGATTTTCTATAAAATGTTTTAGGTTAAAATAAGATGATAACTCGTCGTGTTTATACGAGTTACCAAGGTTTTTAAAAGATTTTTTATAACTTAAGTAACTCAAATTAAATGTGTTTTACTCACGTTGGTTTCAAACCTGACTCGGGTGTTAGTTTATTGTAATGCTCGGGTCAGACCGAGTACTACATTTTTTCCAGGTTAGAACGTTTGGAGCTAAGGAGACGAGCTGGATGGCAGAGACGTATTTGATTATATTCCGCTGTGCATTATATGTTGTATATTTGGCATTTAGGGACAAGTTATTATAACTGTCCGGATTTATTTGTTGATGATTGTACTCTGATAACTTGTATATATGTTAACAGTTACAGCTTTCCTTTGTATAGAATATTGTTATTGTATATTACATTTTGTTCCACCACGATTGTGAGATTCTATGCTGTTGTTTCTATTTTCTTATTCTATCTCTTTTTCTCAAACCCTAACAACCTGGTATTTCCGACACTCGATTGCTCGACACTCCATACAGTGAACATATTAGTGTCAATTTTCGAGCGTCGAAATTCGTTCGACTGTTACACCCTTACACTTCTAACTTCTTTGGAGGTGTGAAATTTTATAAGAAAATCTTTTTGGGAGATGACCATTCCCATCTCTATCAGCGTAGGTCTCCTAGGAAGGCATTATACGGAGGCTGCTAATCTATAATGAGGATTCTTGTATAGAAAGATTTATGCAACACTGCAGTTCCCACAGTGACGAGAAGCTGCACCACTCCTACTAGACCATATGTTGTATGGTTGAAGTCGTATACTAGCTTCGACTTGGTTTCAAGATCTCAACTGCAAGACCCGTTTTGTCATACAAGGTTTTGAAGATAACATTCACATAGCTCTCTGAATCTACAAAAAATTTCTTCATTGCATAGTTGGGGATATGCACGGTTATCAAACATAGTTCATTGTTTAGTACAGGCTTCCTTCACATTACTTCTCCTATGCCTATTTTGCTTCGGCCTGCTAGGTGGGGTCTCCCATGTATAGAATTGGTGAGGATATTGGGATTTCCCACTGGGTCCTTATGGGAACTAGGATACTAGTTATATGCATGAGTGATTAGAGTGGTAAGTTCCCAGATAACCTTCCTAAATGAGCTTTTCAATTTCATTTTTTATACAATGGTAGTAATTTGTATGGTGCTCGTGCACACAATGGAACCTGTAATATGCACCAGGTTTGTTCAGTTTGGCTTTGTTCCCTTTATTTAGGATGTTGTATGCTAATTCCATTTAGTCAGTTCGTAGATCGAGCCCAGAGAATGAGTGAGTGGTTTTTTTTTGCAAAATTAAATTCTTTTGGTCTTTTTGCAGGTGGGTTGTTAAATGCTTCTTTCCTTCGCTTTCTATCACAGTCCACTGGTGCGGCTCTTTCAATAGACAACCCTCAAACAATTTGTCCTCTTTGGTGCGTATGTAGCCATTGGCCCTTTCGTAGAATGCCTACATGCTTCTATATGGTTTTTTGCTATTTTTATTCCACATGTTCGTATGTCCTTTAATCCAGAATGGGCTACCATCAACAATGCTTCCTCACTGGTAACCCCAATCCTCATTGCTTCTTATTTGAAGCATTTAATAAAAATGTGCAAGCTTTCATCATCTCTCTACTTAACTGGGCATAAAATATATGGATCTGGGGAGCTTTCCCTTCCCGCATAGAATTGTTTGTGGAAGTCTGTAGACAACTGCACCTAGGAATGCATTTCTCCTCACAAATATCTTCAAAACCATCTGGAGGCTCCTCCTGAAAGGTACATGGAGAATAAGTTACAATGGGCTGGCCTTCCTACCTTCAAGATGTCCATATAATATTCAAATGTACACAAGTGGTTTTTCGAGTTTAACAACCTGTCATACTTTCTGATGGTTGATGCCTTAAAGCTATCAGGGAGGTCTGCCTCAATAATTGCCTAACTAGTTAGGGATGAATACTCCTACTTCCTTCCCTATCACTCCATTCACATATCTTAGCCAGCTTCACTATATGGGTTTTAAGCTCCCATATCTCCTTTCCTTTCTCATTTTCACTTGACGAGCCTTGTTAGTTGAGCTAGCTTCATTCATGTTTGGTACTATTTGTTTTTTATTCTTTTCTAGAAATAATGGATTGATATTGATGATCTTCCCTTGATGTGTGGATTTATAGGGACCTTATTGTTTGCCTTGGTCCTAAGCTAAGTAGTCTAGCACATCGTTCTCATTAAAGAGAGTGTTGTGTTTATCCCCTACTTGCACTTGTTATGCAGTAGGGAGATGCTAGTAATGAGCTGTGGAACTATGAGAATTAGACAATCTGGTTGATTTTGGGCTATTAGCTTCTCAACGATGGTCATTCTTTCGTTGATATGGGCCACGAAGGTATTAAGGATGTCAAGGATAGGTTCAATGACTATTTTTTGTAGTGGATGGGAAATTTTGGAAGAGGAAATGAAGGGTGTATTTCCTAGCTTCACAGCTAAGTGTTTAGGTTCTTATTTAGGAGGGGTTGAGGAGTTTTTAGGTTGCATGATTACATTTGCTGGAGATTGCCCTCCTTTTAGTGCCAAAAATGTTAATAATATTTTTCCTCTCGTAACACCAAATTAATTATCAAGCAATTGCGATGCTGAACGCTTTTCGTAATTGAGAAATAACAAATGTAAGTGGTATTAAATTTGCCTTATGGTGGTAATTATGTCCCCATGTGATTACATAATTAGAAAGTTTCACTTTAACTATATGTTAAAATGTAAGTCTAATTTACTTCTAATTGAGATAAGCAAGTAAAATGCAGGGGAAGTAAAGGACATTGAAATTTTGCATGGTTAAGATTTCAAGGAATCCTACGTCCATATGTCAAATCTTTTCCTATATATTTATTTCTAGTACAAACTTTTTCTGATGGCAGAGTGAGCTCAAGCAAATTTAGTATAGACTGAAGAGAATGTTTCAAAATTCCATTTCCTTACTACAGTAACATTCTATTTATAGTGATGTGATATAACATGGGTAGCTAACCCATTTAATTCTTCATTGCTCCTCCACCATTCGATACCTCCACATGTCTTTAACCGTGGGCTCGATGTTTTGTGCATGGATTGCTAACATGGATGAAGGCGAGGGAAAATTCTTTAGAATGGAAGAATTAGTTGAAGGTGAAAATTTTGAATTTCGATTTAGGCGGGAACATTGGACTTTGGGGTTCATGGGAGATTAACCTTTTGTTCGCCCTGAAGACTACGCCCTACTAGTTTATGACACTGTAACTTCATGTCTCTTCTTGATTGATTTGGTTCCCATTGAACATAATGGAAACATCCTTATTTATTATTGTATAGTTCCCTAATTGATGATATGCAAGCTTCAAGGAGATGACGGCTTGGACCTGAGGATGGCATCGTCCTCGGCTCTAAAAAGATGTTGAAGGAGGTAGCGATGTTGATTCTGAGGAGAGAGTGAAGTTGACATGTAACTAAAAAGTTGTGCAGTTTTCATAGGGATCATAGTTTGGATTTTAGTTGGATAGTGATGCAATCTTCGAGTGGAATGCCATTGCAATCTTAGAAGAGGTAGTGATGAAAGTCACACAGAAGCATCGACACAGACTTTGTCTTCTGTCGATAGACGTATCACTTGAGTTTGCTTTTATTTATAGGCAATGCCTGCTTGGCCACTTCTTGAGCGGATGACATTTTTATTTTCTTCCTACTGCATGCGGCTTGTAGTGTCGATGTAGTTTCCTTATAGAGGTTGTGTTACTCTTTTTTGATTCAATTTATCAGATGTAGTGCTCATGGGTTTTGCACATTGTTGATTGCATATGGATACATATTTGTCTGAGAGAAGTTTGCTGGGTTTTGGAGGTGTCTAGCTTGTCCATTTTCTGCCTTTTGGTGATCCCATGACTGAATTCTCCTTTTTTTTTCTCCCTTTGATTATGTAGTTCTAACTATGTTATCTTGTTGACTTACATTACATATGTTTAGAAGAGAAAATTGGGTGTAACAGTTTCAAGTCTAGACAATCAACGACATGATATTGAAATATTCATTGAGATTAGTGTACATAAGGCTCTCCATTTGATGGATGGTGAATTATCATGCTAATTGGAGGCACAAAAAGTTACATATTTTTGGCTGTTTGGAACAATTACAGAACAAATCAATGATAATCTTCTATTGCTTAAATGTCAAATGAAAGATTGTATGTGATGATGTGCAGTAGTTTTTTTTTAACTTGAGAATACTGTGATTCTTAAGTTTCTAAACTATACTTTGATTGTAGCCAATCATATGACAATATGGTCATATCAAGGACAGAGTTAGGTATAAATTGAACTACCTAAAGTGATGTACTATTCAAAAGAGGATCTATATCCTTTTAATAGAAGATTAACATCACTATAATTAGTAGTTAAAGTCTTTCGCTAGAGCAAACTGATTAATCAATAATTTTTATCAGATTGAACCATGGACTTTAATGTTGGACTTTGCAATTAACTAGGGATATTAATAAAATTTTAGCCATTTATAGAGCTCCAAATATTTAAAAATGGTACATGACAAAGAGAAAACAGGCATAATATATTGCTACTTAAGGATGTTGCTTTGAAAGACAAGAAATTGGATTTCACTAAGATAAGTTGTAAGCAGCTAAAATCTTGTCCACTACTATGCATCGACAAAGTTCGTATAAACTTTAATATTTAAATAGTTTAAATATTACCAATGGCTAAGTTCACACCTAGGAGTCACACAACCGTAACTTACAGTTTGTGACCAAAAATAACTTATGGAAATATAAAAGCTATAATTGTTACCACAAAAAATTAATATAATGGTTATATTAATAAACTTATTATTATTTTTCGTTATTACCGATGAGCCTAAAATTAATCAATAAAATATATAATTATATATATATGATCAGTTACTTTTTAGGCTAGAATAATGATTTGAATATATATATATATATATATATAATTTTAGTAGATGATTTTTTTCAAATTGTTTTAAAATTAGGTAGACCAAAATATATATAAATATGAAGTAATTAATTGGGGAATGCAAGAAAATATCTTTCAAACTTGATAGAGCACTAGTGAATGTAGCATGCATAAATAAACTATCTAACACTAGAGTTAATATACTTCCCCCTTCCACCAGTGATCATTGTCCCATACTTATAAGCTTAAAAGAGAAGAATTTGCATGAGAAAGGAAAGCCTTTTAGATACTCCAATCAACGGCATGAATTAGAAGGTTATATAGAGGCCACTCATATCAATGACATTCCTCAAGAGGAGGGTACTCAATGCTACAAGCTTGTGCAGATTCTTAAGACTGTTAAGATACATCTAAAAGAATGGAATAAAAAAAGAATTAAAGAAGATGACCAGATCAATACTCTGCAGAAATAATGTGAAGAAATATTATTTTTAATTGATAATGGTGAGTCTACTGATGAAACATGGAAACAATATTATCAAAATCAAAACAGATTAAAAGAGTCTCTTAGAATAAAAGCCATTGAACTTAAGCAGAAAGCTAAATAAAATGGTTAACTGATGGGGATGAGTGTACTAAGTTTTTTTACACTAAAATGGCAGTCAGGCATAATACTAATAATAATTATCATCTAATTGATCAAGATGGTAATGATCTTAACAACGGCTCTATGATAGAAGAACAAGCTATAAAATATTATAGTGAAATGTTCAATGGAGAAGTTAATAACAACTTACCAGAAATCCAAAGTAGAAAGATGATAAACTCCAAAGGGAAAAGGTTGTTGTCCAAGAGCATCACTATGAATGAGGTTTGGGAAGCCTTGCGGTCCATACATATTGACTCCAGCCTAGAGCCAGATGGTCTAGGATCGAAATTCTTCCTCATTCATTGGGAAGACCTGAAAGAAGATATTTTATCAGCAATGCAGGATATTTTCCAAAGTGGTAAATTTGTAAAAGAAATCAATCACACATTTATATGCCTTATTCCTAAGAATGATAACCCATCAAAAATTGAAGATTACCGCCCTATTGCTTGTTGTAATGTGTTATACAAAATTCTAAGCAAGATTCTATGCAACAGAATAAAAATCATTTTACTTGACCTTATATCAGAATGTCAAAGTGCGTTCATCAAAGGCAGAAGCATTTCTGAAAACTCATTGATGGCACATGTAACAACCCTGGATTTCATAATTAATTATCGTTGTTAAGCGATTAATGTTGATAGATATTTGCTGCTAGGAGTTTTGATTCGGGTTGTAATTCATTCCAAAGACTTGTTTAAGAGTTTAGGGCTTTAAATAAATATCTCTTTTATTTTAATTGGTCGTTCCCATTTTATAAAAATTTCGACCCATCCCCTTTTCATTTTCGTGCATTCGAAAACCTAATTAAAACATATGAAAGGAAATAAAAATGGTGGCGGCTCGTTCCTCCTTATCACAAATTAGGGTTTTGCTGGTTCTTGGCTTCGCTCGTCTTCGTCATGCCTTCAGCTTCGTTTTGGGTTGGGCTCTTCAAATCAAAGGTGAGTAATTTGATTTAATCACATCTAATTCGTGCTTAGTATAATGCTCGGTAGTTTGATTTGGTTTCGTGTTGATGTTTTCTGGCATAGCTCGATTTCTGTTTAACCATGGCTTGATGGTTTTTGGGTCTGTTCGTCCTCCTTTATTTGCGTTCATGCATATTTGGTTGGATTTTTGCTGATGTTGATTTCGTTCTCGTTCTTGTATCATCGGCTTTAGTTTTGGTTTGGAGATGATGGTAATTGACTTCGTTGTAATTGTAACCAATAGTTGCTCGATTTTGTTCACTTTATTATTGTGTTTGAAATTGTACTTTGCGTGATTTTGTCCCTGTGACATCGGCACTATCACTGCTTCATGTGGCCTTGAGTACACTACCCACATCATTTCACTATTGCTTGACCGTATACATTTCTTTGAACTTATGTTGATTTGGAGCTTCATCAACTGTTGCTCCTTGATGTTTTGGATTAGTGCAGTTTAATATTTGAGCCTGCATTTCTGTTGCTTGACTCGAAGCTTGGTACTCATGTAACGTGTCTACACTTATATAATTCATCGTCGTTTGCCATATTGGCTTCACTGCATATATCTATGTAGTTGCACACTTGCACTGTCTAGTTTCACGTTGTTTTTCTTGTATACATTTGTCTCACAGTTCCACTCGAGTCTGTGTCATTACTTGCACTATCAAATATCACAGTTGCATACTGTATGTCGCCATTCCGGCTGTGACAGTTACATTTTTTGCCATACTGTAGTTTATATTGCAGTTACATTTTGCCATACTGTAGATTATATTGCAGTTGCATTTGTAGTTGAAGTATTCTTTGAGTTTAATCATTCCGTGTAGCTGTCTCGACTAGTTGAGACAGTTTACAAACCTATTCATTATAGTTTGGTCCTTTGTTGGCCACGGCTTCGATTTTTGACTAGTTCGATTCAGATAAAACACGATATTGATTTTGAACTTGCGATTTCCCTGGTTATTGACTTGCGACTTGATTTGGCAGCTCCATGAATTTCTCTTTGTGCTTGTTGACAGTGATAATGTTTGACTTGGTTCGAACTTGTTGCCACCTCTCTTGAACTTGTTTCACTGATGCATTATGTTGTACCTGTTTTTGTATATAACAGAAAAACATATTATGTGCCATGCTTCCATGTTGCATCTCTGATTCATTTTGTCATGTACAGTTTGTTATGTACATTCATTTGTGTACATATTTCATATTCACTTGGTTGAAGCTTTATACTTCTGCCACTTGCTTAGCGCATTAGTGCACTGTGAATTTTTGTGCATTAGTCTCTGAGCTTTGCCGAGTGTATTTCTTTATACTGTTGCATTGAGTTGAGTCAGGACAGTAGTGACTTGACCTTTGCATTATGTTTTTTTTTTGAATTCACTTGTGTTGAATCCAGTTTGTCGCTCGGGTTTGACCTTGTGTTCGTTTGTGAATTTTCATTGTGTATATACGTGCACATTGTCCATGTCTGTCTGCTTTGACCATTGAGGCCGTGGCACTGATATTTGATTCTTCATTGATTGTGGTTCGTTGAGCTTTTGTGTACGTCGTCACAGTAGTGGCAAGGCAGTGCACGCAAGCGTGTACTACAGCCACACGGTATTGCTTTTATTGATATTCTATTTTTTTTGATTTATTGATCCTTTGCGTATTCCATATGCTGTAGTGGCGAGGCAGTGCACGCGTGCGTGTACTGCAGCCCTACCCGAATTGATATTTTAATTGATATTTCAATTGTTTGAATTGTTTTGTGTGTCCAATTCAATATTTTGAATCGTAGGTTTATTTGGTTTAATTTGATGATTTTGTTGATATCTAATTATCTCTTTGATAATTAGATTATGAGTTTCTAATTATTTATTTAATAATTAGATTTTGTTGTCAATTGCCATTTAGGCAATTCTGTCGTTTTCCAAATTATCTTCATTAATAATCCTTGCATTTATCTTCGTTGATAATTTGAATTTATTGGTTTTGTTGTTTAACACTGTTACGTGTTATACTTACTGTTATCTGATTTCCTTATTAAAGAATCGGATAGACGAGATTTATCTTGACTGTCGTCTAATTGTTATTTAACTATTATTGCTTCTGTGCACTAATAACTGATTTTGAATTAGACTGACCCGTGTATTATTTTCTTTCAAATTTATGCTCGGGTTTGACCGAGTTATTACAGGTTGTAGATATCCTGCTTCGGATTTCTGCTAGAGCTATGAAGTCTTTTCATACTTTTTGGAGTAGTTGTGTCATAGTATAAGAAGATATGTACTCATGTATATTATATACGATAATGTACTTGTATATGTAACTTCCAGAGTCGACAGTTGTAGTTTTATCATATGTACTGTATCACATGTATTGTAACTGACATCAGTTATATATATATATATATGAGACTTTTGTTATCTGTGTTCCGCATTTATATTATCTGTGTTATTATTATATTTATTGTCCTAAACTATTATGAACCATCGTAGTTCGTTTTATACTGGAATTGGGTATGTCGATGGGAGTAAATAAATAAGAGATGGAAAAAAAAAATATACCACTCCTATCGAAATAACCAATACTAGTGTAAGGACCAACTACGGATGGCCACTCCTATCCAGCCTTATTCTTCGTGATAACAGACAGTATTTCTTTTAATACTCTTTGTTATTGTGAGCATAGAGGTGGGGCGTCACAACACATGAATTGATTAGAAACTTCAACAAACCAGGTGCGGACAAACTCTGTCTTAAGGTGGATCTTCATAAAGCATATGGTAAATAAATAGAAATTTTATCATCCGTATGCTAAAGGCTATGGGATTCCCCTCAAAAATTTTGAACATAACAAAAGAATGTAACTCTACACCAACCTTCTCAGTTCTGACTAATGGAATACCAAAGGGTTTTATAGGTTCCAATAGAGGTATCAGGCAGGGTGACCCTCTTTCCCCTTACTTGTTTGCAATTGCCATGGAATATTTTTCATTACAGATGGAACTGGCAACATACAACAAATTAATTTAGCCTATATATAATTTTCAGCCTATAATGACCCACTTACTATATGAAGATGACCTGCTCGTATCTATAAAGTCCAGTTGTACATCGGCTATTGCTGTAAAAGACATTTTCTGCAATCTAGAGAGATTCGCATATCTTAAAATGAATGAGCAAAAAACTAAATGTCACTTCAATAAAACGTGCAACAGGAGAAGTGAAATTTTGGACTACGTGAATGTGAAAGAAGGCATGTTCCATGTTAAATACTTAGGTGTTCCTCTATCTTCCAATAAGATTACTGACAGAGAATGTGCAGTTTTGATCTCTTCGATCAGGGATAGATTGCAGGGATGGAGTTCCTAACTCTGATCACTAGCAGGAAGAATTGAACTGGTGCACATGGTTATTCATTCCAAAGTCAACTTCTGGTTACAAACTTTCCAGTTACCTGATGCCTCAATACATAAAATAGAAAAATTTTGTGCAGACTTTATATGGAAAGATGACATGCATAAAATTAAATTTGAGAAATTATGCAGACCTAAAGAGGAAGGACGTGTGGGCCTTAGAAGACTTAAATACATGAGAATGGTTTACACTTTGAAGCAAGCCTGGAGAATCATTAAAGGAAAAAGTCTGTGGGGCAACTGGATGAGAAAAGGATATATTAGAGGCAATTTTTGGTGCATGCAAATTGACAACAATGCTTCCGCAAACTGGAAAGCTATCATGAGGGTAAGAAGAACACTAGCTTCATGCTGTGTAATAGAAATAGCTACAAGCAGAGAGACTGATTTGTGGAAGGATCCTTGGATACTAGGTGAATCCTTGATTGATATCCTAGTGGTAATAAGTTCTAAAAAATCAATTGACCACGTCAAGGTGACACTCTACCGCTGAGTTATATCCCTTTCCGGCCCCATCGAGAAATAGAACTAACTAATCCTAAGGCAAACGGTCGAGAAACTCAACGCCACTATTCCCGAACAACTTGGAGCCGGGCCTTCTTTTCGCATTTGAAAAATTCCCGGTAGTTTTAGTAGATGGAGATGGAATTGTTCGGGCAGATGTTCCTTTTCAATGGGCAGAATCAAAGTTCGACTGCTGGATAAATACCTTTGACAGCTAATCCTCTTGATAGTACGGTAGTAGCATCTAAATGTGCAAATGTCTTGGCAGGAGCAGGGTCGGTCAAATCATCTACAGGTACATAAACTCCATTATTATGAATTAATTTAGTAACTATTTCGAAAAAATCTCGAAATGACTGAACACCTTTTCTGATTATGGATACCCAGATAAAAAAGTGACAGATACAATTAACAATAATGAATGGAATTGCTTCTTGCTACGAATAAATCAAGACATCAAAGGAAAAATTCAATTTATGCCAATCTTTAGTGGCAGAGAAAATGATATTTGGGTGTGGAAGCCTACTAGGAATGAATTTACTACTAAATCAGCTTGGAATGAGGTAAGACATCGAGACAATAAAGTTGCATGGAGAAAAATTATTTGGAATCGTGCCAATAGCCCTAAAATGGCCTTTACTGCTTATAAAGCAGTTCTCAAAAGATTGCCTACAAAGGATAGACTCGTGAAATGGGGGATTTTAACAGGAAATAAATGTGTATTATGTAACCAAGAAGAAGAAACCCATGAACATCTCTTCTTCTCCTGCAAATTCTCGACTGAGGTGTGAAAAATGTGTAAAACCCAAACAAAATTGTCATCTCAACCAATTTTACTGGAGGAAGAAATCAATTACCTGGTTCGGAGGGGGCACGGCAAAGACATGGAAACCAAATTGGACAGCATAGCTATCACTGTTATTGTTTGGAGCGTGTGGAAGGAAAGGAATCCTTGTTTGTTTTAGAATAAACAGAGAAATAGTACAGAGGTTAGTAAACTAGCTATAAATGACATGCCATTGGTACAGAGAAGAATCAAAAATTGGGTATTTACCTTACGGGTACAAGACGGAGCTGGAACTGGAGGAGTGGATCAGAGCTTTCCATCGGCAAATAACCCAAGTACCAGTTACCTTGTTCATCTATAGCCGCCATGGAAACTAAAGAAGAAGAAGCAGCAGGTTTTCATTAATTTTATTTTTGGAAAGATCGAATGCTTTGTTTGTTTGTCAGATTCATCTATATGTATGACTTGAGCCTCTGGCTTGGGCTTTTAACTTTGGGCTGATATGCCTTTTATAAAATTCTTACCCAATTTCAAATTAATTGGGTTTAATTAATTAAGTGGGATACGATCTCATTTATAATGGGCCATACCTTAAACAGTGAATCTCGATAAGATATTTTATATAGCTCATTAGTTCTACTGTAAATATACCTAAATGTCTCGTTTGACATAGAAAGAAATTCATTTCCTCACCATAGAAATAAATTATAATTAACGGTGGACTTTGCACTTCCAACATTAAGTTAGAAAATTATTCTCTCATACGTGAAACCGATAGTGTGAGGTGTATTCAATTGGTCGAATTATTGAGATGAAAATTTCTAATTTTTTTGACAAAAATTGATTTTAGAACTGTTTTAAATAAGTTGTTTTAAATTTTTTTTTAAACAAAACATATGTTTGCACTATATGTGCACGGCTTGTGTATGTTCGTATACATCAATATCAATCAAGGTTAAGTGCGTAAGAGATAGTTCATCTCGTGGCGACAGTGATTATACTCAACATCAGATAGAGAGTCGAATCTTAGCCCACATGCAAGCAACACTAATGAACGTGATGACATCGAAGCCAATTTTATGTTGATTGGAAAACATTAGGGATTTGGTAGTGAGCATTAAGATTACCCTTGAGAACACTATTGAACTCGTCACAGAAATGTCGTTGAATTATTGGCGGTCGCGGCCTCAACCGTCGTGTCAAGCGGTGGCGAAAATGGTCGAAAGTATCGTCTTAAGTATCGAGTAAGTTAATAAAGCGGTGAGAAATTTTTGTATAGAAGTCCCTATTAATTTTATTATTACACTAATATTGTCTGCAAAATAACCCTATAACTCGTAAACATCTTAACTCTCACATATGAAATTCTTTTTACATACAACTTATATTGTTGGGTTCATAATCAAATTATAAATACATTGACATCATCTGATAGTAAGTTATACACTTATTTCTAGTATTGGAAATTAATTATTATAATATTAATATTATCGTTAAATATTTACACATCAACACCATTATTCAAAGTTAACAGATTAAGACATTATTTGCTTGGTTCAAATATATGATATTCTAATCAAGACGAATTTTAAACATTAATTTGTAAAATATTAAATTTGAATATGTGATATTTGATCATATATATTAAAACAATTTTTATTAGCTACCATCATTTAGATATTACATATTCAAAATTAAAATCTATATATCTGTGTGTGAGATTGTATGTGGAAAAATATTTTATTATTAGTTTAAATTAAATATTTAAAGAGATATATTTTGTTTGATAATAAACTATTTAAATATTTTGAATAAATGATGACATAATAAATCAGATTAACGCTATTAATATAATAATGATAACACAAAATATCTTAAAATTTAGATCAAAACCATCCAATATAACATTGAATATGATTTAATCGACATTATTCATGTAACACCATAAAAGGTCTAATGCATAATGAACTAAAAATGAATTTTTTTGAAATTTCCCTCTTTTGTTGTACTAGTCGATGATTTTTTTCTGAAATTTGCTCATTTTACCTTACTTCTAACCTACCTAACCTAATATAGAGAGCATACACTAGTCTCGATGAATGTACAAATAACCCACTCTCTGTACATCTTGATTAGGAATAACTTAAAGATAAGTATATTATTTTCGATTCAAAACTCATGGTTACGAACACATTTGCAACTACAATCGATTAAATAATTTTTCTATGAATTTTCTAATTTTATTTAATGTATTCGTATCATTACTTATAACACAATACAATAATACATACAATAGAATACAAAACCAAAATACATTTTATTTTGAACAAGATTTTCATATAAGAGTTAAGTTATATAAAAAATTATATATATAATTGCTCCTTGGACACAGCCTTAAGTTTGTCAAATAGTAGAATTACTATTATAATTTTTTTTTGTCATGTTGGTGCAGGAATAGAGCGGGTTGAGGTATAATAGTAGTAAAATGATATCGACCCCTACTCATATTAGAATAGCATGTTATAATATGTGTTGTTTAAATAGTTGAATCCACTACTATGTATTACCCTGACTTGTTGGTGTAGGGATAGATAGGATGAGGTATCATTACTGTTACTCATAGACCCTTGGTCGCGTTTTTTAGATGTATAAAGATTTTGTGTATGTATGGTAATTAGAGATAGTCCCCACATAAGAATTTTGTTTGATCCATGTTTTCTTTATCGTTCCCTTTTGGATAACTTTTGGTTACTCTCACGAGTAGGCCAAGAGTAAAGTATTTGAGGACATATTAGCAGGACAATGAATCTTCAGAAGCATGGAGACTATGATGTTCAGTTGCTAATTTATTTTTTTATGCACTATAGATATTATTTGTATATGAGGCCAGGTTCTGTATTTGATTTATCATTCGATACTAAGTTTGCATTGAGATAGTGTATTCCGATTAGATTGTTATATCTCATATCATGTCTTATATAGATGTCTCTCATATTTTCTATGCATGTATATTGGTATGATGTGTATTATTATTCCATTGTGAGATTATATCGATATATCAAGCGGGCTAGTTTGGTCAAAATTTACAAACGGTTTTGTCATTTACGGTACTCAAAATCATGTGGTTGTTTAGCATCGATTCAAGATATCTTAAATGGCGGATTGTTAGATGGTAGCCATTCATGCACTCTAATGTTTATAATGATCATATTAAATATAAACACTATTAAAGTTTTTGCAAAATAAAGAATATAAGAAATATATATTTAGAAGTTCAATATTTTAAAATATGTACAAATGAATTGAAATTTGTAAAATTTTAGGTTCAAAATTGAAATATATACATTTCTACTAATAATTTCATCTTCTAGTTTGTAAAAATAAAATAAATTGTCCATAATTTTTAAATTTTAAATTCTATTTTGAATACAAATGTATGACTGATCAATCAACCATTAAGACTCTTTAATAAGACAAATATTGTTCATAAATGTATAAAGGTACATGAATAAAGTACTAAACGTATGTTATAAAACGTAACAATGATGAAAATATATTTAAACAGAACCGTAGTATCAAAACTAAGACAAAGAGTTGAACAAATAACAGATATATGTTTGTATATGAAGAATATGTATTAACAAAGTCATATAGTATTAAGATCATGAAACTGAACATATACGAATAAATGTAGTTTTTGTTACAATCAAGATTTGAATTCGTGACCATCTGAAGTTAAAAATATGTTTTTAACAAGACCATGATTCCAATTTGCGATCTCCTAAAACAATTTTTAAGTAAGATTCGAACTTGAAACCGGAGTCATTTTTAAAGTTTGCATTCATAAAAAAAATGACACTAAAGATATTAGAAAAATTAGTTCAAAGATTATTGTTGTTATTCTATTATTGTTACTAATGCAATTATGAACACAAATAGTGTAACATAATGGTAAAACATAAGATCTAGGTGTAAGATGAGGATTTTAATACCAATAGGTGTACAAAATTGTTACATTTGTAAAAGTTGGTCATGTTTCAAAATTGGTGCATAATTATATAAGAGAGTGAGTGTGTGTATGAAGTGACAAGAGGGAGAATATATAATTATTTAGATTGAAACTTGTGGTGGAAATTAGGAGGATTAGAGGTGTAGGCAAGTTGAGATGTAACTGATCCTTGTCCATTTATACACGCACGCACACTTAATATTTTTGTTGAAATGATTGTTACAAAATTTAATGCAATATCGAAATGGAAAGTTGCTGAATCGTTAAAGATATTTTAATGAAAAAGTGTAGATAATAGATACTAAAATAAAGATGGAATTAGTTTAACGAAAAACCCTAAGATCGATTTTAGACCGAAGGACATAAGTTTTAAAGTCAAGTTTGAAGGATAATTAGTGCTATATTAATATATAGCATTAGATAAAACAGAATGCTATATGAAACTAACATCAAGTAAACATATATAATGCTAAACTAAACTAGCATCGGATTAAGTACAATAGATGAACTAATATAACAAACGCATTTTTACAGCTAAAGAAATGCTAAATTAATATATCATTACACATCTATAATGTAAAGTTCATATAGCTTTGCAGACATACAATGCTAAGTACGGCTATAATTCATTTTCATAATTCATATGCTATTGTTTTTTACATGAATGCTATATAAATATAGTATCCAGTGTCATTCGGACTAATTTTAAAACTTCCATTCTTTCTTCAAAATTGTAATTGAAGTCTTCCATTCTCCCAATTTTCCTAAGTAAAAAAATCGTCAATCAATCATTACCTTCTCTTTCCTATGTGATAAAATATCCCAATCACTCATTTCACTTTTTTTATACTATTCGGTCCAATGAAATGATAATCGAACAAATGAAAGTAATCATCGTCGTAATTCTAGATTCAAATAAATAAGATCGGCTATATTGATTTTTGATCATCATGAGGTTTCAATTTAAACATATCTTTAGTAAAATTTAATTTTAATTGACCGTCCACATTCAATTGATGAATGACTGATCGTGATACAATAGAGATTTCATATCCTATTCGCTAGCGGTCTTTCTTTTCTAATAAAAATTTATAGCCTGAACTTCAGATGAAAACGTCAAGTCCGAATTTGAACCAGTTTACTGTATAATGGGCATGTTAGTCCAATAGAATATTTCATGCATTGCATTTTATCTTAATTGAATAGGTGTCTATTTTATATTGGGTAACACTATAAATTTGGAAACTTTCCGTATATATCTCTACCAATTCAAAGGTTATAAATCGAGATTGATTGATACGCAAGATCATTAGTCACAAATTCTCCAGTTACGTTTCTTCTTCCCCTGGTCCATCTTCACTTCTAAGAATGGTACTTTATCTCTCTCCACCCACTACCCCCAGGGCCCCCCCCCCCCACCACACAAAACCCCCCTCCCCCAAAACCCCCAACCAAACCCTTTTTATTTTTTTTACCCATTCTTTTTATTCCTTAATGAATTAACTAATAGAAATCGTTTCAAAGTTGGTTGCAATCTGTTCATGCATTATGTCATGTTCGTTCACATCTAATTCCAATATCGTATTTAGTTTCGTTGGTTTCGTATTTTAGACCTTGACTTTGTTAAGAAATGATCCTGTTTATTACCTCATTTACATTTGAAAATTTGGGAAGTATATTTCTGATTTTTCATGGAGAAAAAAAATATATCTTTTTTTTTTGTTTGAAAAAGAACTTAAACAGGTATATTTATGTTCATATCTTAACTCGAGAAGTGCTACATGTTTCAATTTCATATGTAAGGGGATAATATAAAGATTTTGCACAATTTTTTTTCTTTTTTTTTCTGACATATATATAAAAAATGCAGGCATTCTCAAGGCGATACCGCTGCAATTCAACAACCAAAGTAGAAGTGGAACAAGGCAACAAAATTCTGCTCCCTTCATCTGCTCTCGTTTCCCTTTTATCGCTTGATAATATGAGGTACCCAATGATGTTCCAACTGGTCAACCCCAGCACCAACAAAATGGCATACTGTGGAGTCCTTGAATTCACCTCAGAAGAAGGAACCATTACCCTGCCTAAATGGATGATGCAGGCCTTGGATTTGGAAGATGGAGGAATAATGCAGGTGATGAACGTGGCTCTGGTGAAGGGCACATACGTGAAGCTGCAGCCCCACAGCAAGGACTTTCTGGACATTGCCAACCCCAAAGCTGTTCTCGAGAAGACCTTAAGGAATTATGCTTGCTTGAATGCGGGTGGTAGTATAGTGATATACTACAATGATAGGAGTTATCATATTGACGTATTGGAGACTAAGCCTCGTGATGCCGTGCATATTGTTGACACTGACTGTGAAGTCGACTTTGCACCTCCTCTTGATTATGAACCGCCCCAGAACGAATATAAATCAGCTTGTATGAATGAAACTAAGTGCATTACTTCTAAAAGCAATGGGAAGCTTGTCTTTGGTTCTGCAAATGCTGCCAAGAATGGATCCGAGGTTAATGGAGCTGAAACTGTGAAGAAAGAAGATAGTAAAAAATTTCAAGCTTTTACTGGAAAGAAATACACTCTGCGGGGTTGAATATTGTGATATGATTTCATGCTTAAACGTATTTTCCAGCCTTGTATTACTTGAAATTTGAAGTCGAGATTTTAATATATGGTAAGTGGTTTAGTTTTTTATTTTTTTATCATCTTTTATATGATCCCTTTCGTTACCTTTTCTATTTTATTTCAAGAAAATGGCATCGTGTATCGATAAACTGTATCTTTAACTTACTGAACAAATCATTAGATGTATCAAAATGAAAACTCAGAGAGGTTCAGTATCATAGGTTCTACAAATGTGTGGAGATAATATGATTTCAGTTTTATATTTGATGGCACGCATGTAACTGGAATATAGGATTGACTTTAAGGAGTTTTTTTTTTTGACAGGGACAAGTTGTTGCATTGATTTGAATGTGAAAAGTGAAAACATTCATGTTTGTGGTGAAAGAGTTTTCATATTATCTTATCACATAATTTAACACGTAAAATAAGTATATTATTTTATATCAGAATATTTTCTGAAAGTTGAAGGAACTTAATCAAAAGCTGTAAGTAGGGTTGTCAACGAATACTTTCGGATACGGATGATGACATATCCATATCCTTATCCGAAATCATTTTCGGATATCCCATATCCGTACCCGCTTAATTTACGGATATCGGATATAATATGTTTATACGTTCATGACACGATAATATTTGGTTCCAATATATCCTATGTGAATGAAACTAAGAAGTTCAAGTCTTCTAAGTTTGATATGAAAGATCTGGAAGAAACTGACGCAATTCTGAAAATTAAAATTATTAGGAAAGATAGGGGTTGTTGCTAACACAATCTCATTACATTGAGAAGTTTCTTCGAAAGTATGGTCATTATAATAATAAACCAGCACATACTTCTTTAGATCCTAATATTAAATTAGAAAAGCATATTGGACGTAACATTTCTCAACTTGGGTATTCCAGTATTATTGAGAGACTTATGTATGATACGCATTGCGCTAGACCAGACATAGCACATGCTATAAGCATGTTATGTCGATTTACGAGCAATCCAGGTTTCGAACATTGCAAAGCCATTTCCAGAGTTTTAGCTTATTTGGAAGGAACCATTACCTATGGTTTATCTTATAAAGGATATCCAGCTGCAATAGAAGGATATAATGATACAATCTAGAATAATGTAGAATCCAAATCCAAGTCTACGACTGGATGGATCTTTACATTAGGAGGTGTTGCGTCACGGATTTCCAAAAAACATACATGTATATCTGACTCAACAATGTTGTCAGAGTTGATTGCATTACAGATGCATGTAAGAAAGCGGAATGACTTAGGAATTTATTAATAGAAATCTCATTATGGAAGAAGCCATCTCCAGCCGTCTTGATTAACTGTGATAATCAGGCTACAATATACAATGTTTCTAATAAGACATATGATGAGAAGTCTAGACATGTGAGTCTAAGACATCAAATGATAAAAGTTACTCAAAAGTGGAGTAATAACTGTTGATTACATAGAAACAAAGAAAATCTTGGCAGACCCATTCACAAAGAGTCTTTCAAAGGCAATAGTTTCTATAAAATCAAAGAAAATGGGTGTAAGGTCTGTAAATGAAGGTTAATCATCCTTAACAGAAACTTATTTTTTGAAAAGGATAGACAACGTTCAATGGTTACCAACAAGTTAAGAGAATTATTATAGAACACTAAATCAACAATCTCATAATATTTAGTGTTGGATTCTACAAGAATAAAGGATGGATAATATATCCTTAATAAGTCTAGTTACCTTAAAAAGATGTATCGCAGAAACACCTTAAGAGATTTACCTATATGAGTATGGAAATCAGGCCGTTTCCTAAGAAAGTAAGACTGCTTTCTGAGTAGACTCATGAACCTAGGATTAAAAGCACACGGCTATTAACTTGCTAAGCAATACAGAACATTTTACCTAAGAAAATCAACATTTGTGATCGTTTCGGTTTTATCATAAGAGATACTTGGTTCAAGATTCGTTTACTATAGAATCTCAATAAAGCTTTGAATGGTTTACACTAAGTAAAGATTCAAATCTAAAAGATACCTTTTATTTATGTGGTGGTTTTCACAATGATGCAATTCATGATCTTTGAACTATGTTTGGCTTGATCCCACTTGGAAACGTAGGTAATCACTCAAGCGAAACAGTTATTCAAGTTTTTAAACTTAAAATGTTTTTTTAAATTATCCAAACTTAAAAATTAGGGGAGAATGTTGGATATTTTCAAGTTTTCCCTTTGTTTTTGTTTTCATGAAGAGAGAAGAAAGGAAGAGGGAAGAAAGTGTTAGGAATTGGAGATAGTGGTTTTGATGACAACAACCTTTGTAACTTATATTATTATAACTTATATACTAACATTATTGTCTAGATATATATGAATGTTATTATGTAGGATATATATAAGGCAGGTACTGATTATTGACGACTGTACTGTATAAAGATCAAGAATGAAGAAATCAAGTATAAAGACGCATGAGTATCAACATCAAGATTTCAAGGTTAGTGCCTAGTTTTTCTTAAAATTTCATAATAACATAGAAATCTTCATTCCGAATTTCATTTGGGATGAAACCCATTTCTACCTTCTTAGTCGCTTATAAACCCACGACAAATAGCTTACAAACCTACGACAAGTGGCTTAAAAACCCACGAACAACCTGATTTTGTACAAGTTCTCGAGTGCTGATGTGATGAGATATTCTGCAGGAAGACGCTTGCAAAACTACTTCAGAATGATTTTTCAAAATGATTTTAAAAACTATTTTTCAAAAGTATTTTAGCCTTAAAATTATCCTTTCAAATGATTTTCAAAAAGATGTTTTAGCCTTAAAAATATTATTTGTTTTCGTTTTAAAATAAACTCTTGTTTTAAACTTCATTTTAAAAACAAATTTTACACTATTTTTTAACTAGTGATGTCGACATCATGGGATACCCCATGTCGACATAGTGGCCGTTGAATTCAAAAGCTTCAATTTTCAAAAGAAGTGTCTATTCGTTTAAATCTCTTCTCGAATGGTTATGATCGTTGGTGCTTTATAAATAGCCTTCACAAACGAATTTTTTAACTAACTAATTTCTTATTTTCTTCACTCCTTCTTCTCCACAAATCCATATTCTATAATTTTCATGTTTTTAAGATCGTGCCAAAATTCTACCGAATTCTCAAGTGAATCAAATTAAAAATTCATTCTTGTTTGATTCTCTGTCATCTCTCGAAGATCAAAGTGCCATTCAGAGTTATATGATCAATTTGTAATCAAAAGTTTATCGAGTCTCTCTATAAGGTGTGGTTGTACCTAGAAATCAATTGTGTGATCTTGAGTCCCGTAAATCAAGAGAGTTTGCCCCGGACTCGTGAGACAGGAGGGTACCTCAAGGCCTTTAGAAATTGAGGATTGTAATCTCGACATTGGTATAATAAAAATCCGTACGTGGTGGTTTGCTTTGGTACAGGACTTGATGTAGGGTAACTTCGAACCAGTATAAAATCCAGTGTGTTCTTTCCTTTTACTGCTTTTATTTACTAATTGCATCAATGTTTGATTCTGTGATTAAGTTCTGCATTTGTTTGTGTCATAATTTTTAAATTAGTCCATATAAGTCTTATAATTCATTAAACACTATTCACCCCCCTCTAGTGTTAAATTAGCCTTAAGATCCTTAATCCGCTGTCCCTTTCAATTGGTATCGGAGCATTTGTTTTCATAGTTTTCATAATCTGAAACTTGAAAAGTTAAAAATGGCCTTTTAAGGAAATTTTGTTAATACTAGTTTGAATTTATGCATTTCATCCAAGTATCATAGGTCTTCATATAGTTAATTGGTTTGTTATGCAGGAACAGACATGTTACATGACTTTTGAAGAATCAACAACCAATGGACAAACTATGCAAATTGAGAAAGACAAATGGATACTTGATAGTGGCTGTTCAAGGCATATGACTGGAAATCTCGAGATACTCAATGACATTATATATCAAGATGGTGGATTGGTCAACTTTGGAGATAACTTAAAAGGATATGTGATTGGCATCAGCAATGTTAATTTTTTGTTGATGACAAAGGGGGAGAAGTTATACATAAAATAATAAGCTTGGAGTAAGGGGGAGTTGTTGGAGTAAGGAGGAGTTGTTGGTGTAAGAGGGAGTTGTGGCATGATCAAAATGGTAAGTATATATTTTATAAGGTTGTCATCATCAAAAAGGGGGAGATTGTTAGGAACTGGAGATAGTGGTTTTGATGACAACAACCTTTGTAACTTATTTCATTATAACTTATATACAAACACTATTGTCTAGATATATATGTGTGTGCTTGTGAATGTTATTATACAGGATATATATAAGGCAGGTACTGATTATTGAAGACTGTACAGTATAAAGATCACGAATGAAGAAATCAAGTTTAAAGACTTATGGGTATCAAGATCAAGATTTCAAGATTAGTGTCTAGTTTTTGTTAAAACTTCATAATATCATGGAAATCTTCATTTCGAATTTCATTTGGGATAGAACCCATTTCCACCTTCTTTGTGGCTTAATCCACGGCAAGTAGCTTAGAAAACCTACGACAAGTGGCTTACAAACCCACGAATATCATGGTTTTGTACAAGTTCTCGAGTCCTGATGTTATGAGATATTCTGTAGGAAGAAGCTTGCAAAACTACTTCAAAATGATTTTTCAAAATGATTTTCAACACTGTTTTTCAAAAATATTTTAGCCATAAAATTATCCTTTCAAATGATTATCAAAAGGATGTTTTAGCCTTAAAAATATTATTCGTTTTTGTTTTAAAATATACACTTGTTTTAAACTTCATTTTCAAAACAAATTTTACACTATTTTTAACTAAGGATGTCGACATCATGGGATACCCCATGTCGACATAGTGGCTGTTGAATTCAAAAGTTTTAATTTTCAAAAGAAGTGTTTATTCGTTTAAATCTCTTCACGAATGGTTATGATCGTCGGTGCTTTTTAAATAGCCTTCACAAACGAATTTTTTAACTAACCAATTTCCTATTTTCTTCACTCCTCCACAAATCCATATTCTATAATTTTTATATTTTTAAGATCGTGTCGAAATTCTGTCGAATTCTCAAGTAAATCAAATTAGAATTTCATTCTTGTTTGATTTTCTATCCTCTTTCGAAGATCAAAGTGCTATTTAGAGTTATAGGATCAATTTGTAATCAAAATTTTACCGAGTCTCTCTATAAGGCGTGGTTGTGCCTGGAAATCAATTGGGTGATCTTGAGTCCCGTAAATCAAGAAAGTTTGCCCCGGACTCGTGTGACAGGAGGGTACCTCAATGCCTTTATAAATTGAGGATTGTAATCTTGACATTGGTATAATAAAAATCTGTATGAGGTGGTTTGCCTTGGTACATGACTGGATGTAGGGCAACTCTGAACCAGTATAAAATCTGATGTGTTCTTTCCTTTTACTGTTGTTTATTTACTTTCTACATCTGTGTTTCATTCTGTGTTTTTTCTATGATTAAATTCTACATTTGTTTGTGTCATAATTTTTAAATTATTCCATATAAGTCTTAGAATCCATTAAACACTATTCACTCCCCCTCTAGTGTTAAATTAGTCTTAAGATCCTTAATCCGTTGTCGCTTTCAGAAAGAAGAAAAGCAAAGTCCCATATTTTAGGATATTGGGAACCATGCTTGTTTAAGCATGGGATTCTTATGAGGGAGTTGTGGCCTTTGGGCTCCCAAATGTGTCCGTTGTTGAGAGGAGGGAAGTCATGCTTAACCAACATGCACGCGTGCCGCCTCTACCGTCTGTCCGACCGACCAAACCGGGTATGGGTCAAATGATAATAATTTTTTTAGAAAAATAAATGGGCCAGATTTCTGCCTGGATCCAGAATTTAATCAAGGCGGGACATTGGAAAGGGTACAACTATAAAATAAATGGTCCGGATTTCAGCTCCGACCCATAATTTCATCAAAGCTGGACATTGGAAAGGGCATGACCGTTATTAACGATTATTAACCAAATGGATACGAAATTTAAATGGGCATGACCGTTCTTAACGATTCCTAACCGAACAGATGCAACCCTTGATGAACAGACACCTCCTCATCTCTATATATACGTCAGCCAAAACTATTATTCACAACAAAAAATAAAATAAAATAAAATCTCCTTCTTCTTCCCACGCAAATCTAAAACGCCGTTAGAGTGTTACAGAACGCTCTGATATCAACAGATTTGTAACGCCTACAAGGGGTAGCAAACCCAGTAAAATTTCTTACGCCCGTGCGGAGTTGCAGACTACATTTCATTTCTTCACTCTATTCTACCCCCGTATTTTGCATCGTTTTAGATCAGAATAAAGTGTTCTTGACCAGATCAAAAGCGTACAAATTTTGAATCCGGTTACCCTGTTCCAAGGCTTCATTGAATACTGAAATTCGATAGTTCGATAATCCGTTTGTACCTGCTGGGTTGAATTATTGTCTGAAAGAATCTATTCCATGTATCCTTGAAGTCAGAAGTACGGCATTATATTCGTCGGATTCGAATCGAACCACAAATTTGTGTAAGAATTTTCAGACAATAGTCTGCCGCCATGGAAGGTTTGAGCGCCCTGCAAGTCATGAATCAGCATTTAACTAGATTGGAGAGGTTTGATGGAAACAATTTTACTCGTTGGCAAGAGATAATGAAATTTTTTCTGATCGCCGTCAAATTGTTCTACATTTTGAATGCATTGTCTGCTCCTGTCTATAACGCATATAGGACTTTGGAAATTACAAAGGCACTTTGGGCTGCGCTGGAAAGCAAATGCTGCATATCTGAGGCAAGTAACCAAAAATTCCTTATTTTCAATTTTATGAGTTTCAAATTGGTTTCCAATAAGTCCATAATTGGACAAGTAAGCGAAATCCTATTGTTAGTGAATCAACTTAAAGATGCTGGAATAAATCTCCATGAATCTTTGTTGTTGGAGTTATAATTCCAAGACTTCTAATTCTTTAAGTGATTATAAGAAAAAATTAAAACATGCAGAAATGGATTGTGATTTAGATGGTTTGCAACGTCATCTTCATATTGAAGAGGACTCTCGTAAACCTGAACTAGATGATAATCCGCAAACCGAGTCTCATTCTAATGCAAATAATGTTCAAATTACTGACAAACTAAAGCCTAAGATTGAGACATAGTTTAAGAAGAAAAATTCTAACAACAAAAAGAAAGGCGCTTGTTACTACTATAACAAGACCGGCCACTATGCCCGAAACAGCGATTAACAGAAAAAACAACAAAAGGTGAATGTGGTCGAGGACTCGCTTGTGGCTGTAGTGCAAGAGGCGAACTCCGTTAGTGAAACTGATAATGATTTATGGTTTGATACTGGAGCAACCATTCACATTTGCAAAGACCGAAATTTGTTTATTACGAAGAAAATAACGAAGAATCCGACAAGGTTACTGGAGCAAATAAGGTTCCAAGAAAAGTTTTGGGAAAAAGGCACTATTGAACATGCATTTACTTCTGGAAAAGTTCTTACATTAGTTAATGTATTTTATGTGCCTGATATGTGTAAGAATTTGGTCTCTAGATACCTTCTTAACTAAGGAGGATTCAAGATAGTGTATGAGTCTGATAAGTTAGTGTTGTCCAAGTAAGGCAAATTCATTGGACATGGGTACTCTTGTGACGGCATGATTAAGTTGAATCTAATAAAGTAATCTCTATTTATTTTGTTGATTCTGTTAGTTTATAGCATGGTAGACAAGGATATGTTAATTATAATTCCCTTAAAAATATGCATAAAACATGATTAATTTCTGATTGTGATTTCGATACTATCTCTAAATGTGAAATATGTGTTCATGAAAAAATACACCGAAAATCCTCTAAATCTGTAGAAAGGAAAACTGGCTTGCTAGATTTGGTATGTAGTGCTGTGGGTGACTTAAAAAGTCACATCACCAATGGTGGTAACAAATACCATTTACTAGTGATTATACTAGATATACATATGTGTATCTAATGAAAACTAAAGATGAGGCCTTTGAGAAATTTAAAATTTACAAAGCAGAGGTCGAAACACAATTAGGATTTAAAATAAAAGTGTTACTTTCAGATCGTGGTGGTGAATATTTCTCAAATGAATTCACCTTATTTTGTAAACAACATGGTTTAGTTCACCAATGCACTTCCCCATATACACCACAATAAAATGGTTTTGTTGAAAGAAAATATAGAACTTTACGAGAAATGGTTATGCCATGCTCATAAGTTCAAACTTACCTTATAACCTATGGGGTGATGCTATGTTATCTTCATTTTATATTTTAAATAGAGTACCACTTAAAAAGAATAATGTTTCCATTTATGAATTATGGTTTAATAGGAAACCTAATCTTATAAGACTTAAAGTTTGGGGTTGTTTAGCATATGTTAGAAAACCAGACCCTAAATGACCAAATTTAGGAAATATGGCATTTAAATGTATTTTCATAGGATATTCACTTAATATTATAACTTATAGGTTTTTAATTCTTGACACCTTAGAAGTTGCAGAATCCGTAGATGTAGAACTCTTTGAAAATCAAACTATTGAGATTTCATTGAGATCATCTAGTCCAGAACCTAATACAATTGATGATATCAATGACGATGACTATGCTCCAGCTCAAAATAGCAAGGAAGTATCGGTACCAGCTAATAGTACTAAAAAAAAGTAGAAGTAAAATACCAAGAATAGTGGAGGACTATGGTTCTGACTTCATTACATATCTTATAGAAGGCAGTAAGGACGAAGTCCTTAATGTGACTACATATGTCATGAACGTCGATGATGAACCCAAAACTTATTCTGATGCTATGAGTTCCAGCAATTTAATATTCTGGAAAGAAGCTATCAACGATGAAATGAATTCCATACCATTAAACCAAACTTGGGTTTTAACTGATTTACCTCCTGGTGCTAAACCTATAGGATGTAAATGATATTTTAGAAAAAAGTTGAATACAAAATGGATCCTTTGATAAGTTTAAAGGCAGATTACTTGCTAAGAGATATAACTAAAGACATGAAGTAGATTATTTTGATAATATGCTCAAGTTGCACACATACCTTCTATACGTTGTTTAATAGCACTTGTATCAAATCATAAATTGGTTGTACATCAAATAGATGTAAAGTCCGCTTTTCTAAATGAAGATTTAGAAGAAGAGATACATATGGAATAACCTGAAGGTTTCAGAACCCTGGACCAAGAAAAGAAAGTTTGCGAATTAATAAAGTCTCTTTATAGCCTAAAGCAAGCTCATATGCTATGGCATGAGAAGTTTGATAAAAAAAAAATGTCATATGGATTTATTGTTAATGACGCTGATAAATGTATTTATAGCAAATCGGACAACGATGATTAAGTTATAATACGTTTATACGTTGATGATATGCTAATATTTGCTTCCAATATATCATGAGTGAATGAAACTAAGAAGTTCCTATCTTGTAAGTTTGATATGAAAGATCTAGGAAGAAGTGAAACTTATATATATTTTTATGATAACTTAAACTTGTTTTTTTTATAAAATTCAAAATCTAGTGTCAATTTTCAGGCGTCGTAATTCGCCCGACTGTTACACCCTTACACTTCCAACTCCTATGGAGGTGTGAAACTTCATAAGAAAATCTTTTTGGGAGATGACCATTCCAATCTCTATCAGCGTAAGTCTCCTAGGAAGGGATTATACGGAGACTGCTAATCTATAATGAGGATTCTTGTGTAGAAAGATTTATGCAACAGTGCAGTTCTCACGTTAACGAGAAGCTGCGCTACTCCTATTGGACCATATGGTTGAAGTCGTATACTAGCTCCGACTTATTTTCAAGGTCTCAAATGAAAGACCCGTTTTGTCATGTACTATTTTGAAGATAACATTCACATAGCTCTCTGAATCTACCAAAACTTTCTCCATTGCACAGTTGGAGATATGCACAGTTATCACACATAGTTCAATTTTTAATACACGCTTCCTACACATACTTCTCCTATGTCTGTTTTGCGTTGGCCTGCTAGGTGGGGTCCCCCATGTATAGAAATTGTGAGGGTATTGGGATTTCCCACTAGGTCCTTATAGGGGCTAGGATACTAGTCATATGCATGAGTGATTAGAGTGTATTTTTGGTAATTTCCCAGATAACCTTCCTAAATGAGCTTTTTAATTTCATTTTTATACAATGGTAGTTATTTGTATGGTGCTTGTTCACTCGGTGGAACCTATAATATGTACTGCTTTTGTTCGATTTGGCTTTCTTCCCACTATTTGATGTTGTATGCTAATTCCACTTAGACGGTTCGTAGATCTAGCCTAGAGAATGAGTGAGTGGTTTTTTGTTGCAAAATTAAATTCTTTTGGTCTTTTTGCGGGTGGGTTGTTATATGCTTCTGTTCCTCGCTTTCTATCATAGTCCACTGGTGCGGTTCTTTCAATAGACATCCCTCAAACAATTTTTCCTCTTTAGTGCGTATGTACCCATTGGCCCTTTCGTAGAATGCCTTCATGCTTCTACATGGTTTTTTTCTATTTTTATTCCACATCTTTGTGTGTCCTTTAATCTAGAATGGGCTACCATCAACAATGCTTCCTCATTGGTAAACCCAATCCTCTTTGCTTCATCTTTGAAGCATTTAATAAAAATGTGCAAGCTTTCATCATCTCTCTACTTAACTGGGCATAAAATATATGGATCTGGGAGCTTTCCCTTCCCGCATAGAACTGTCTATGGAAGTCTGTAGACAACTACACCTAGGAATGCATTTCTCCTCACGAATATCTTCAAAATCATCTGAAGGCTTCTCTTGTAAGGCATATGGAGAACAATTTACAATGAGATGGCCTTTCTACCTTCAAGATGTCCATATAATATTTAAATATACACAAGTGGATTCAGGTTTAAAAACCTGTCATACTTTCTGATGGTTGATGCTTTAAAGCTATCAAGGAGGTATGCCTCAATTATTGCCTCACTAGTTAGGGATGAACACTCCTGCTTCCTTCCCTATCACGCCATTCGTATATCTTAGCCAGCTTGTCTATATGGGATTTAAGCTCTCGTATCTCCTTGCCTTTCTCGCTTTCACATGATGAGCCACTTTTGTAAGTTGAGCTAGCTTCATTCATGTTTGGTACTGTTTGGTTTCATTCTTTTCTAACAATAATGGATTGATATTGATGATTTTCCCTTGATGTGTGGATTTACAGGGACCTTATTCTTTTTCCTTGGTCCCAAGCTAAGTAGTCCGACATCACCATTCTCATTAAAGAGAGTGTTGTGTTTATCCCCTACTTGCACTTGTTATGCAGCAGGGAGATGCTGGTAGTGAGCAGTGGAACTATGAGAATTGGACAATCTGGTTGGTTTTGGGCTATTAGCATCTCAATGATGGTCATCCTTTCATTGATATGGGCTATGAAGGTATTAAGGATGTCAAGGATAGGTTCAATGAATATTTTTTGTAGTGGACAGGGAATTTTGGAAGAGGAAATGAAGGGTTTATTTCTTATCTTCACAGCTAAGTGTTTAGGTTCTTATTTAGGAGGGGTTAAGGAGTTTTTATGTTGCATGATTACATTTACTGGAGATTGCCCTTCTTTTAATGCCAAAATGTTAATAATATTTTTCCTCTCATAACATTAAATTAATTATAAAGCAATTGTGATGCTGAACCCTATACGTAATTGAGAAATAACGAATGAAAATGGTATTAAATTTGCCTTATGGTGGTAATTATGTCTCCATATGCTTGCATAATTAGAAAGTTTCACTTTGACTATTTGTTAAAATGTAAGTCAAATTTACTTCTAATTGATGTAAGTAAGTAAGATGCAGGAGAAGTAAAGGACATGGAAATTTTCATGGTTAAGATTTCAAGGAATCCTACGTCCATATGTCAAATCTTTGCCTATATATTTATTTCTAGTACAAACTTTTTCTAATGGCAGAGAGAGTTCAAGAAAATTTTGTGTAGATTGAAGAGAATGTTTCAAAAATCCATTTCCTTACTATAGTAACATTTTATTTATAGCGATGTGATATAACATGGATGGCTAACCCATTTCATTCTTCATTGCTCCTTCACCATTTGATACCTCCACATGTCTTTAACCGTGGGCTCGATGTTTTATGCATGGATTTCTAACATGGATGAAGGCGAGGGAAAATTCTTTAGAATGGAAGAATTAATTGAAGGTGAAATTTTTTAATTTCGATTTAGGTAGGAAATTGGACTTTGGGGTTCATGGGAGATTAACCTTTATTCTCCCTGAAGACTACGCCCTACTACTTATGACATTGTGACTTCATGTCTCTTCTTGATTGGTTTGGTTCCCATTGAACATAATAGCAACATCCTTATTTTTTGTTGTGTAGTTCCCTAATTGATGATATGCAAGCTTCGAGGAGATGATGGCTTGGACCTGAAGATGGCATCGACCTCGGTCCTAGAAAGATGTTGAAGCAGATATTTATGGGGTAGCGATGTTGATTCTGAGGAGATAGTGGAGTTGACGTGTAACTGAAAACCTGTGTAGTTTTCATAGGGATCATAGTTTGGATTTTAGTTGGACGGTGATGCAAACTTCGAGTGCAGTGCCATTGCAATCTTGGAGGTGGTAGTGATGAAAGTCACACGGATGCATCGGCACAGACCTTGTCTTCTGTCGATAGACGTATCACTTGAGTTTGCTCTTATTTATAGGCAATGCCTGCTTAGTCACTTCTTGAGCGGATGACATTTTTATTTGCTTCCTACTGCATGTGGTTTGTGGTGTCAATGCAGTTTTCTTATAGAGGTTGCGTTACTCTTTTTTGATTCAGTTTATCTGATGTAGTGCTCATGGTTTTTGCACATTATTGATTGCATATGGATACATATTCGTCTGAGAGTAGTTTGCTGGGTTTTGGAGGTGTCTAGTTTGTCCAGTTTCTGCCTTTTGGTGATCCCATGACTGAATTCTCCTTTTTTCTTTCTCCCTTTGATTATGCAGTTCTAACTATGCTATATTGTTGACTTACGTTACATATGTTTAGAAGAGAAAATTCGGTGTAACAGTTTCAAGTCTACACAATCAAGGACATGATATTGAAATATTCAATGAGATTAGCGTACGTAAGGCTCTCCATTTAATGGATAGTGAATTACTCATGATAATTGGAGGCACCAAAATTTACATATTTTTGGCTGTTTGGAACAATTACATAACAAATCAATGATAACTTCTATTGCTTAAATGTCAAATGAAAGATTGTATGTTATGATGTGCAGTAGTTTTTTTATGGGAATACTGTGATTCTTAAGTTTCTAAACTATACTTTGATTGTGGCCAATCATATGACAATATGGTCGCATTAAGGCCATAGTTAGGTATAAATTGAAGTACCTAAAGTGATGTACTATTCAAGAGAGGATCTATATCCTTTGAATAGAAGGTTAGTATCACCATAATTAATAGTTAAAGTCTTTGGCTAGAGTAAACTGATCAATCAATAATTGTTGTCATATTGAACCATGGACTTCAATTTAAACTTCGCAATTACCTAGGGATATTAATAAAATTTTAGCCATTTGTAGAGCTCTAAATATCTAAAAGTTATACATGATAAAGAGAAAACATGCATAATATATCGCTACTTAAGGGTGTTGCTTTAAAAGATAAGAAATTGGATTTCGTTTAGATAAGCTGTATGTAGCTAAACTCATGTCAACTACTATGCATCGACAAAGTTCGTACAAACTTTAATATTTAAATAGTTTAAATATTATCGGTGGCTAAGTTCACACATGGGAATCACACAACTGTAACTTACAGTTTGTGACTAAAAATAACTTATGGAAATATAAAAGCTATAATTATTACCACAAAAATTTAATATAATGGTTATATTAATAAACTTATTAATATTTTTTATTGTTACTGATGGGCCTAAAATTAATCAATAAAATATATAATTATATATATAATTATATATATAATTATATATATATATATATATAATTTATTACTTTTTAGGCCAGAATAATGATTTGTATATAATATATATACACACACACATATATATACATATATATATATAATTTTAGTAGATGTTTTTTTCAAATTGTTTTAAAATTAGGTGGACCAAAATATATATAATATGAATTAATTAATTGGGTTTAATTAATGTGAATATTAGGGACGCATCCCTAAAAGCAAACTTAATTCACTAAAACTCCTCACGTAATAAAACATACTTTGCAAGTCCTTGTTTTTCATTTTACCTGTTTTTTCACCTAAAATACCCCTCCGCTTCTTGCATGATTGGTTTTAATAACGAGCTTATCTTTCTTGATTTCATCTTCTTCTACGTTGGCGAACTTATCCTTCTTGATTTCATCTTCTTCTTCAATGGCGAGCTTAGTTTTCTCGATTTCACTGCAAAACTGCAATTATACACAATGAATTATACACATAAGAATTTTGTTTGATCCTTGTTTTCTTTATCGTTCCCTTTTGGATAACTTTTGGTTACTCTCACGAGTAGGCCAAGAGTAAAGTATTTGAGGACATATTAGCAGGACAATGAATCTTCAGAAGCATGGAGACTACGATGTTCAATTACTAATTTATTTTTTTATGCAATATAGATATTATTTGTATATGAGGCCAGGTTCTGTATTTGATTTATCATTCGATACTAAGTTTGCATTGAGATAGTGTATTCCGATTAGATTGTTATATCTCATATCATGTTTTATATAGATGTCTCTCGTATTTTCTATGCATGTATATTGGTATGATGTGTATTTTTATTCCATTGTGTGATTATATTGATATATCAAGCGGGCTAGTTTGGCCAAAATTTACAAATGGTTTTGTCATTTACGGTACTCAAAATCATGTAGTTGTATAGCATCGATTCAAGATATCTTAAATGGCGGATTGTTAGATGGTAGCCATTCATGCACTCTAATGTTGGTAATGATCATATTAAATATAAACACTATTAAAGTTTTTGCAAAATAATGAATATAAGAAATATATATTTAGAAGTTCAATATTTTAAAATATGTACAATTGAATTGAAATTTGTAAGATTTTAGGTTCAAAATTGAAATATATACATTTCTACTAATAATTTCAACTTCTAGTTTGTAAAAATAAAATAAATTGTTCATAATTTTTAATTTTTAAATTTTATTTTGAATAGAAATATATGACTGATCAGTCAACCATTAAGACTCTTTAATAAGACAAATATTGTTCATAAATGTATAAAGGTACATGAATAAAATACTAAATGTATGTTATAAAACGTAACCATGACGAAAATATATTTAAACAGAAACGTAGTATCAAAACTAAGACAAAGAGTTGAACAAATAATAGATATATGTTTGTATGTGAAGAATATGTATTGAAAAAGTCATATGGTATTAAGATCATGAAACTGAAAATATAAAAATAAATGTAGTTTTTGTTACAATCAAGATTTGAATTCGTGACCATCTGAAGTTAAAAATGTGTTTTTAACAAGACCATGATTCCAATTTGCGATCTCCTAAAACAATTCGTAAGTAAGATTCGAACTTGAAACCGGAGTCATTTTTAAAGTTTGCCTTCATAAAAAAAATGACACTAAAGATATTAGAAAAATTAGTTCAACGATTATTGTTGTTACTATTGCAACTACGAACACAAATAGTGTAACATAATGGTAAAACATAAGATCTAGGTGTAAGATGAGGATTTCAGTACCAATAGGTGTACAAAATTGTTGCATTTGCAAAAGTTGGTCATGTTTCAAAATTGGTGCATAATTATATAAGAGAGTGAGTGTGTGTATGAAGTGACAAGAGAGAGAAAATATAATTATTTAGATTGAAACTTGTGGTGGAAATTAGAAGGATTAGAGGTGTAGCCAAGTTGAGATGTAGCTGATCCTTGCCCATTTATACACGCAAGCGCACTTAATATTTTTGTAGAAATGATTGTTACGAAATTTAATGCAATATTCGAAATGTAAAGTAGCTGAATCGTTAAAGATGTTTTAATGAAAAAATGTAGATAATGGATACTAAAATAAAGATGGAATTAGTTTAACGGAAAACCCTAATTTTAAAGTCAAGTTTGAAGGACAATTAGTGCTATATTAATATATATAGCATTAGATAAAACAGAATGCTATATTAAACTAGTATCTAGTAAACATGTATAATGTTAAACTAAACTAGCAACGGATTAAGTACAATAGATGAACTAATATAACAACCGCATTTTCACAGCTAAAGAAATGCTAAATTAATATATCATTAGACATGTATAATGTAAAGTTCATATAGCTTTGCAGATATACAATGCTAAGTACGGCTATAATTCATTTTCATAGTTCATATGCTATTCTTTTTTACATGAATGCTATATAAATATAGTATCCAGTGTCATTCGTATTAAATTTTAAAACTTCCGTTTTTCCTTCAAAATTGAAATTGAAGTCTTCCATTCTCCCAATTTTCCTAAGTAAAAAAATCCACAATCAACCATTACTTTTTGCTTTCCTATGTGTTGAATATCCCGACCACTCATTTCACTTTTATTATACTATTCAGTCCAATGAAATGATAATCAAACAAATGAAAGCAATCATCGTCGTAATTCTAGATTCAAATAAATAAGATCGGCTACATTGATTTTTGATCATCATGAGGTTTCAATTAAACATGTCTTTAGTAAAAATTTAATTTTAATTGACCGTCCGCATTCAATTGATGAATGACTGATCGTGATACAATAGAGATTTCATATCCTATTCGCTAGCAGTCTTTCTTTTCTAATGAAAATTTAACGCCTGAACTTTAGATGAAAACGTAAAGTCCGAATTTGAACCAGTTTACTGTACAATGGGCCTGTTAGTCCAATAAAAAATTTCATGCGTTGCATTTTATCTTAAGTGAATAGGTGTCTATTTTATATTCGGTAACATTACAAATTTGGAAACTTTCCGTATATATCTCTGCCAATTCAAAGGTTATAAATTGAGATTGATTGACACGCAAGATCATTAGTCGCAAATTCTCCAGTTACGTTTCTTCTTCCCCTGGTCCATATTCACCTCTAACAATGGTACTTCATCCGCCCCCCCGCCCCTCCCTCTTTTATTTTTTATTTTTTTAGCCATTCTTTTTGTTCCTTAATGAATTAACTAAATAGAAATCGTTGTTGCAATCTGTTCATGCATTATATCATGTTCGTTCACATCTAATTCCAATATCGTATTTAGTTAGACCTTGACTTTGTTAAGAAATGATCCTGTTTATTACCTCTTTTAGATTTGAAAATTTGGGAAGTATATTTCTGATTTTTCATGGAGATAAAAAAAAGTATCTTTTTTTTTTGTTTGAAAAAGAACTTAAGCAGGTATATTTATGTTCATATCTTAACTCGAGAAGTGCTACTTGTTTCAATTTCATATGTAAGGGGATAATATAAAGATTTTGCACAATTTTTTTTCTTTTTCTTTCTGACATATATATAAAAAATGCAGGCATTCTCAAGGCGATACCGCTGCAATTCAACAACCAAAGTAGAAGTGGAACAAGGCAACAAAATTCTGCTCCCTTCATCTGCTCTCGTTTCCCTTTTATCGCTTGATAATATGAGGTACCCAATGATGTTCCAACTGGTCAACCCCAGCACCAACAAAATGGCATACTGTGGAGTCCTTGAATTCACCTCAGAAGAAGGAACCATTACCCTGCCTAAATGGATGATGCAGACCTTGGATTTGGAAGATGGAGGAATAATGCAGGTGATGAACGTGGCTCTGGTGAAGGGCACATACGTGAAGCTGCAGCCCCACAGCAAGGACTTTCTGGACATTGCCAACCCCAAAGCTGTTCTCGAGAAGACCTTAAGGAATTATGCTTGCTTGAATGCGGGTGGTAGTATAGTGATATACTACAATGATAGGAGTTATCATATTGACGTATTGGAGACTAAGCCTCGTGATGCCGTGCATATTGTTGACACTGACTGTGAAGTCGACTTTGCACCTCCTCTTGATTATGAACCGCCCCAAAACGAATATAAATCAGCTTGTATGAATGAAACTAAGTGCATTACTTCTAAAAGCAATGGGAAGCTTGTCTTTGGTTCTGCAAATGCTGCCAAGAATGGATCGGAGGTTAATGGAGCTGAAACTGTGAAGAAAGAAGATGGTAAAAAATTTCAAGCTTTTACTGGAAAGAAATACACTCTGCGGGGTTGAATATTGTGATATGATTTCATTCTTAAACGTATTTTCCAGCCTTGTATTACTTGTAATTTGAAGTCGAGAATTTAATATATGGTAAGTGTTTAGTTTCTTATTTTATTTTTTTATTATCGTTTATATGATCTCTTTCGTTACCTTTTCTATTTTATTTCAAGAAAACGGCATCCTGTATGTAGATATACTGGAATTATCCGATTTCACTGTATCTTTTAACTTACTGAACAAATCATTAGATGTATTAAAATGAAAACTTAGAGAGGTTCAGTATCGTAGGTTCTAGAAATGTGCTGAGATAATACGATTTCAGTTAAGTATTTGATGACACGCATGTAACTGGAATATAGGATTGACTTTAAGGAGTTTATTTTTGACAGGGACAGGTTGTTGCATTGATTTGAATGTGAAAAGTGAAAACATTCATGTTTGCGGTGAAAGAGTTTTCATATTATCTTATCACATAATATAACACGTAAAATAACTATATTATTTTATATCAGAATATTTTCTGACAGTTGAAGGAACTTAACCAAAAGCTGTAGGTGGGGTTGTAAACGGATACTTTTAGATACGGATAGTGACATATCCGTATCCGTATCCGTATCCGAAATTATTTTCGAATATCGGATATCCATCGGATATAATATGTTTACACGTTAATGAAATGATAATATTTGGTTCCAATATATCCTATGTGAATGAAACTAAGAAGTTCCTATCTTCTAAGTTTGATATGAAAAATCTAGGAGAAACTGATGCAATTCTGAGAATTTATTATTAGGAAAGAGGGGTGTTGTTACTAACACAATCTCATTACATTTAGAAGTTTTTTCGAAAGTATGGTCATTATAATAACAAATCAGCACTTACTCTTTGATAAGAAATATACATTTAAATTTTTTTTTATATTACTTAAACATTAAGTGATAATATGTTGGAAAAGAATAAATTGAGATTTGAATCTGAAAATATGAATTTCAAATTTAAATATTAATCAAATCATTCAAAATTGTCGATTTGAAATTGAAATTTTAGAATTTGAAAATCATAATAGATTTGAATTTGGAATCTTTGATGCGCGAAGTAAAAAGAGGAAATTTAGGGATACCGCGATGAGACAAGATCCACGTTTTTTTGGCTTCAGAAAAACTGATTTCGGCCAGTGACAGCAAGCAAACCTTCCTAACGGCCGGTTTGATTATTTTATTTCAGAATATTTTCTGAAAGTTGAAGAACCTAACCGAAAACTGTAAGTAGGGTTGTCAAAAAATACTTTCGGATACGGATAGTGACATATCCATATCCTTATCCAAAATCATTTTCGGATATCGGATATCCGTATCCGCTTAATTTTCGGATATCGGATATAATATGTTTATACGTTGATGACACAATAATATTTGGTTTCAATATATCTTATGTGAATGAAACTAAGAAGTTCATATCTTCTAAGTTTGATATGAAAGATCTAGGAGAAGTTGACGCAATTTTGAAAATTAAAATTATTAGGAAAGAGGGGGGTTGTTGCTAACACAATCTTATTACATTGAGAAGTTTCTTCGAAAGTATGGTCATTATAAGCATGTTATGTCGATTTACGAGCAATCCAAGTTTCGAACATTGTAA